>WOVY01012425.1:0-693882 GCA_013436015.1 Rhipicephalus annulatus
AGTTTGTCGTAAGGAAGTCGCATCACATGTGTGCACAAGCACCGGAACATAAAGGGGCCAGTGGCATACACAGTGATGCTACCAAGGTCTTCTAGTCGATTCAACGAAAGATTAAAACAAATCTGTATACTTGAAGTTTCTGATTTTTCTGATAATTTTGAATGTTGTGCCCATATGACTGAATAGCGTGAAATCGCACAGTTGTTTTTCAAGTAAAAAAATAATTTAATGCCGAAAAATGAGACATGCTTCACCAGTTAATGGTGACCACTTTACGAAGGGGCAAGGTTTCCTGAACTTGCAACCATGCTGGCAGCCACTGATGCTACATATTACAAATTTATTCTTTTTAGCTCAAATAGAAGAGGAGGTAGCTCTCATCATTTTATGAAATTCTGAGGAAATAATGCATTTTTAAAAATTTCCCCAGAACACTGCATTTCTGAAACATCAGGTCGATTTCAGGACACTGTGGCTACCTCTGTGAACACGTTTGGTTTATATTTGCAGTATAAATAGGCCTTCATGTGAACAAGCAATGTATGCATTTGTATTCCTATATTAGTTTATTTAAGTAATAAGTTTTTATGCTTGAAACATCAAAATGGCAAAAGTGTCCTCAATTCAAAAATGCAATATAAAAAAAACTCAATTTTGTTCAAAATCCTGCGAAATGTTCTTGGAGGACTGCAGAATGATATTTAAAAACGTGTTTCGTTATTTTTGTTGCAACAAGATTAAAAAATGTCACACTGCGTTCCCAGAGCTTACTCGCTAGTACTTATCGGACATCTCTTGTACTAAGAGAATAAAATAAAACATCCTTTTTCTCTTCCGAGCTTGGCCAAATGACACTAATGATGTCTTTTTGGTGAGTAAA
This sequence comes from Rhipicephalus annulatus, assembly GCA_013436015.1. Classification (NCBI taxonomy): domain Eukaryota; kingdom Metazoa; phylum Arthropoda; class Arachnida; order Ixodida; family Ixodidae; genus Rhipicephalus; species Rhipicephalus annulatus. The sequence goes on from WOVY01012425.1 coordinate 881, forward strand.
GAAGACAATCATTGCAAGTAAATGCATTTGCATGGTCTGTGACTTTACGACAGCGTTTACCTCATTCCACAGGCAGCTCATCCATTTGTACCCCTTTTCATTTCATCTACTTCAGTTGAACGGAATTTATATCTTCGATGCCCAAGAATGCATTCCATCCGTGCATCTTTTATGATGTCATGCTGTGGCAGAATTGAAAGGCTGGTATAAAAGGCAAGGTCTCTGGCAGGAACCGAAAAGGAACTTCCAAAGAGCAGTCGCAAGAGGTTTGATTTTGTTAGCCCGAATGCATACATTGTCAAGCCGTAGGCAATCAAAGGCAGGGTTTAAAAAAGGTTGATTATGTGAAGATTGGTGGCAGCAGTTCTGGCCACGAACAAAAACACGTTTTCTTTGCGTTGCATCAGGCATAATAATAACTGTTGAGGTATAACGTCCCAAAACCACCATATGATCATGAGAGGTGCTGTAGTGGAGAGCTCCAGAAATATTGAATAGTACCTGGGTCCTCTAATATGCCACCGAAATCTACACACACAAGCTTCAAGCATATTCGCCTTTATTGAAAATGTGGCCACCGCAGCCGGGATTCAATCCCACAGCCTGCGAGTCAGCAGCCAAGTACCTAGCCACTAAACCACTGTGGAGGGTTTGCGTTGCATCAGGTCTGCATTGCCAAACAAGCCATGAACGGATGGATGCCTTAACCCCGGGGGATGAGCTTCCATTCTTTTTTTTTTTTTTATTCCAGAAGGGCTCCATCTTACAGGTAGGGGCAAGAATAAGCTCGATATTCCTCAGCTTGTTTTGTAATAGAGCGACCAGTTCATTTGGTGTCTGTATTACAAGGCCACTTTCTGCCCGTAGGTTGTGAAATGATGCTTGATGCTTCATGACTCCACCAATTCCATCACGAGTTTTTTTCCATATCCTGCAGAGAAGAAGAGCCAATCAAAATGGACGATTGGGCCAGTTGTGATACATGATCTAAGTATACTACACGGTAGAAAACTTGGATGGGGAAAAGACAGGAACAAGCGCAGACTATCAACTGAAGGTTTAGTTATCCCGCATTGCATTTATATATGACAACCAGGAAGAAAGAAAGGAAGGAAAGTAGCATTTGAACAAACATTCATACACACGAAGCACGAGGCAGAATATCAGATTGATTTCACACATGGGCCATTTGCCAGATAATGAAGCACTTTATTTATGAGGGCAACTGATGGTTTGATCGCACAGTTGTCAGGTTCCTGAACCATTGTCTCCTCTTCAATAACCATGAGAGTGTGATCATAAATGTGCCTATGCAGTACAACTGTATTTTTTTATTTATGCATTATTTATGCCCTCAGAGATTTGGGGAGCACTCTCTAAGCCTACAGCATCAATTAGTTGAAAGTGGCTTTAAAAAATGGTGCCGAATTGATTCAAACACTTTGTTGTTGAAACTTGAGGACAGGAGTCTGAAGCGAATGAAACCATCAATTCGGAGCTTACAAGCTACAGAGTGCACCGTGGCCACCTGATAGATTCGATGTGGTCGCCAACTGAATTCAGAAGAGCAGCTATGTTTTTTGGAGGCTCAAATGCCTCGCCGGCAAAGCTTGCCGTGCACTTTGAGCCACTCTTGCACATCGCCATTACAGCAGACTTGCCGCTAGCATGAGTGGGCCTATACACAGAGGCGTAGAGCACGGGCCACTCGATCTGCTCATTGCGAATCTAGAGAACAGGCGGGAGAGCGATGAGCAGGGAAAATTCACCGTTTACCAACACAATCGTTATCCCAGTGCCTCTCGAGCAGAACGGCAAAGTTTGGAAAAATATGCATGGCTGTTGCTCTTAAAGGGGTGGTGTCACCAAATTTCAAGCTATCCCGAGCCTGTTGAAGGTTTCCTATGTATGCAAGGACTCTCCACACGAAGGGTCAAACAAAACAAACACGCAGAATAAATTTTAATTCACTTAAAAGTATAGCTGAATGCCCTCTCTTATGATCTAGACCAATTGCTTGCGCAGCAACACAGACGTTTCAGAATAGGAGAAGCAACGGCAGTTGCCGTGGCGTCACACCAGATTTGTAGTGACGAGTGTGTCGGCATCCTGTGCAGAGAAACAGTGCGTTCGTCGAGGACACTGGGTGCTTTCGAAGAGACACTCAACGAGAGACGCCGCACGCGTCTAACAGCGGGGCTGCCCCACGCTCCTTCAGCGTATCGGCGCCTATAAAAGGCCGGCATATCAGCGTCAGGCGGCTTCCTCGTCCATGTTCTCTACATACGTTGTAAATATAAACACTGTTTCCTTCTGGCTGCCTTTTGCCTTGCCACTGCCTAGATGCTACTTCAGCTGTCCATGGCGACTGTTAACAAGTCTGTTTTGCTGGCGCTTGTGTGGCACGTGCATGTGAGAGCAGACAAAACTCAGCACGATGTGCGTCACAGCCTTGTGTGGTCACATGGCCAAGCCACCTATGCATCAACGTCACTGCCCAACTCGGCGCCGCGAAACCGAAACCGAAAATCGTCCACATGAGTAGAGCAATATTAAACTTTGCGAAAATACACTAATCTTGGTGCGTGTATAATGCTTCCGGGAGCTGAAGGAAACTCTTACAGCAAAGAACACGCATTTCAGAAATTTGGTGACACTGCCGCTTTAAGGTAGCACTGCGGTACTCACGTTTAGCCACTGTCACCTCTGAGTTTTCTTGCATTCTTTTAATGCATGATCGGCTCGGCTACCAATTACATGTTTAGCTTGACTGCTTTTATGTTACCTCATTTAGTCAAGACATAATCCAGAGGAAAAAAGTGCATGCAGCTCGTCTATGAGGGCTAAGTTGTGTCCCAAATGCATTTAACTAGAACCATAGTTTTCTTCACAAAACAGTTTCCCCTCACCAAAAAGACATCATTAGTGTCATCTAGCGAAGCTTAGATACGAAAAAAAAAAAATATATGTCACTTTCGTGAGACACCTATATGCACTACCGGCCAAGCTCTGAAAACCCAATGTATGGCATTTTTTAATTTTGCTCTAACAAAAATTATGCATCGTTTTTTTTTTTTCTTTCATTCTGCAGCCCTCTGAGAACATTTTGCAGGACTTTAAACACAATTGAGAGTTCTTTTTTACATATACACTGAAACCTCATTAAAACGAAGTTGCATTATACATGAAAATGTGTTCATTATATCTAAAAATTCATTATAAAGTATATTCCTAACACTGGATCTATTGCAATAGTATTCCTCTTTTACTTCGTTATAACTAATGCCAGTGGCTGTTGGCATGGTTGCAACCTTCAGAAAATGCTCCCTTCGTAAAATAGTTGCAGTCAACCGGCAACACTTGTTGAACTTTCCTCCATAGAAAAAAATGTATTATTTGAAAACAAATTTTGATTTCACGCTATTTAGTCATGTGAGCACAAGGAAAATGATCAGAAAAATCGGAAACATCAAGTACACAGCTTTTGTAGTAAGACGGTATGTTGGGCCACAGCTTTTTTTTTTTTCATCTTTTGTAGAATCAACCTTCCGATTTGGAACCATTTTCGGGGCAGTGAAATTTTCATATTGAAGCACTATGAAGCAGCAAATATTCCCATCACTCTGGACCAAGTAATTTTGCATCTTGGAGCACTCTGAAGCAGCTAACTTCACATCCTGGACTACACTGGAGAAGCGGGTAGCATTTACATTCAAGGACCTCAGTATTTATTTTGGGGCTCTTGTAAAAAATTAGAAATATTTCAATTCACTGTAAATCTCACGGAGCCAATCATCTTAGAAGCATGCCCGATTTCACTCAATGATAAAAAAAAAAAAGGTTGTCATGCAATTGAGCATTCTGGAACAACTTGTTCAGCAATTATTTCGGAGCCAAATAAACAGATTACTGTTTCAGTAACTTTCCCGCATTTACTCACATAATGAACCCACTTTTTTTCTCGAAAAATCGGAGCAAAGTTGGGGGTGCATTTGTTATGCGGGGCAAACTTTATTAACACTTTTTCACAACGGGCAAAAAATGCGGTAATGAAAAAAAAAGTAAGGTCACTTAGCCTCGCTCAGCATTTTGCATTTCACATACACGTGGGGGTGCTGACACCGCCCTGTAAAGTTGTCTGCGCTGTGTGGCGCATGTGTCTCGCCCCAAGGCCGCATTTCAGGCGACGACCGCCGGGCGATAGATGGCGTTGTGTTCACTTTGAGTACCACTGTTGGTAGAGTGGCAGCGCCGGCGGCGACCCCTGGCGGAAGGCAGGCCTTGGTGGTGAGCGAGAGTTGAGCTAGCCTCCTCTGGACGTCGCGGCTGCCGTGAACGGTTGTCTCTAGTGTGGGCCGGCTCGGCGCGTGGCACCGCGGGCTTGCGCGCCGGGGGGCCCACGTGGCAAGTCAAGCGTTGGCGACGCCGCCTTGGGTGTGTTATTGTGTGTTTGTCATGTTTTGGAGTGTATGGAAATTGTGTGTAAGGATGTCCTAGTGGGTTGGCCACAATTGATGTATCATTCGGCAGACGATATCGGCGTTATAAATTAGTCAAATAAATGTTCGTTTGTACCGTCTGCGTCTGCTGTGTCCGTTCACTCCAAGAGCATGGCGAGACGCACACTGTTTGAAAACAGCTTCTTTGTTGCACTTCACTCATCTTCGGTGGTTGATTGCGCTATCGTCTGCAAGCTGCCCTCTCGTCACCCGCGTAAGTTGTAAAGTATTTCGCAGCTATCTTCTCTCGCAATCGTTTAACCGCAACAGTCGTGTCTGCTGTGATCTCGAGGGGCGCCCAGAAGCGTCCACTACGACGCACTTTGCCAACTTCGCAGCAGCCTCGCACAACAACCGCGACGACGCTGCTGACATCGTAGCAAGTAACCAACAATGCAGCAAGCTACCACCGACAATAAGATACAATGACAATATACGGACACCGCTTTGCTGTCCTCATGAAAAGTTACTGTAGAAAAGGTGGCCTATATCTTGCATACCTTGAATTATGCAGAGATAACAAGCACAATGAGCGAATTGCAACTGAAGCGAGAATTGGGGGTGCTATAGGGGGTATGCACATGACATTATCCGTGAGGATAGCTAGCATCGGGACCGTCATATTGAAGATCTACGCACTCACCACGCGCGCATGAAATTCGCTGCCCGCGATTTGTTCATAATCCGCACAGTAACTTGTATTCTTAGAAACCTCCAGAACACTTTCTGCACCCCAAACCATGGACAGCAGGACGGCGAGTACAAACGGACCTTTAATATGGCGCAAGGATGGTGTTTCCCTTCTGCAAATCAAGGCTCATTGCATCCCTCCTATACCATACCTGCCAAGTTCAAGGATTCTGAATCTGGGAGATTTCCGCAACGGAAGGGGGGGGGGGGGGTGCATGGCACAAGGACATAAAAAAACATTGCGAAAAACAAAAGCGGGTGGGAAGGGAGTCTCAATCACAAGCACCAACATCAGCGTTGCAGTCTTACAGTGGCTAGGATTCGCCGAACACACGAGGGTAGAGTTTTTCACTAAGGTGAGCGTCTGAAAGGATCAACACAACTAGCAGAATCTATTTCAGTTAAGGGGGGACACTGCACTTGAGAGGAAGTGCCAGATATTTTCATGTGTTTATAAAGAAAATTCACAGTGTGAGTTTTTGATGCTGATTTCAAAAATGTAATTACTTTTCCTCTAAACGAATTAGTTTCTGAGATATCCTGAAACTAATTACCTATTGTTTGCCAGTATAATGACACAATAAATTTTACTGCAGAGCTACCATTGGCATATTTCTGTATACTAATGAACATAGGCCACACAACGGTAGGAGCGCTTTTTTTTATTTGATAATTTTAACAAGGTTTGCTGCACTTTGCATTTCAGTGTTGCACACACACCCACTTTATGCTCCAATTTCGGATAAAAATAAAATTTTTGAAGATCTCAATAAAAAAATTCACTCCTACCATTGTGTAAACAAAGGATACAGCTACATGTCACCACAAAAATGACAGTCCTAGCTGTGCTGGAGGCAGAGATATCTTTTGGACAAGTTTGCAACTGCAGCAAAATTTGAATCCTGAGAAATCATGCAAAAACAAAACAAGTCGATTTTGACAAGACAGTAGCATGGAAAAGCTGTTTATTTACAATGATTTTCAATTTCAACTTCTTCAGTATGCACCAGACATATAGTCTTTCTGTTTTGCATCACCTAAATGATGTTTTTTCAATGCCCGCTGCGTGTTTTCCGCAGAGGCACACTTGCGAGCAGATGCGGTCAATCTGCGGCGGTCTTTTTCTGCCATGCGTTTCTTTGCTGAAAGTCCAGGATTGACGTACAGCTCCTTCAGGATTGCTGATGAGGCTGCTTCATTTCCAGCATTGAATTTCAACACGGCTTCATCCACAACAACTTGGACAGAAAACAGTGACGCATGGCTCTCTTTAGCTGAATGTGCCCAAACAACAGAATGCGGGCTCTCGTTGTTGTTCTGCGTTTTTCCCTGCTGGCACCGTTCAAGAAGCCTCTCATCCGACAAGCGTTCATAGATGGGCAAAAGGGCCTTGCAGACATGAGGTGGCAAGTTGTAGCGATGCTTGGGAATGGGCTCGCCTTTTTGCTGTGGCTGCATTTTGGCGGCACCAAGAATCTTTGCCTTTTGGGCACAAACTCTGGTCAGACACTTCGTCATTAGAGGTGACATGGTGATAGGTTGCCATGACAGCTCTTTGCATGGCCTTCACGTCACCTTTATTGCTCTTCAGCGCCCAGCCATAGTATAAGTGAGCTTGGTAATCAGGTCGCCAGTCAGTTTTCCCCGGCCAACAAGGCTCTCAGTTCCAGCCCCCTTTTGCTTAGCAACAAGGTTTCGCAATGCTGTGCCCATTCTCTTTTCAACGTGGTTGACACAGTCTTCCTTGTTGATTGGTATATAGCCATACACTTCTGCTTCCTGCAGTGCAAGGAAAGTGCGGCTGTCACCGTCTGAAAGTATTGTGGTGTACCTTAGATTGTGTTTTTCCAGTGATCTCTGAAAAGGCATCAATCCAGCTTCCACTTCCATTTCACCAGATTTTTTGCTGGAGTTCTTTTGGCATATATGACTTGCTTTCGACGACTGGTAATGTGGATCTCCTTCTTTCGGTCCCCGTTCGCACGCTGCGCAAAAATTACTTAGCATCACATAGTCAAGCACTAAACACGTGAAAAGTTCTGTAACAGCGCCAACACAGATATGGGATGAGTGTCCGTGTATCATCCATGAACCATCGTAGGAAACGGCAATGTTTCCTGGGTCACCGAGCTTCAGTTCGCTATAAAGATTACGAACAGCGAGCGCGCTTTCTGATATGCATTTATCAGCAGCTGCAGTCGCGGCGGGCGTCATCTTCGACTTCAGATGTGCCTGCCATGTTTTCGTATGCATGCCGCGGAAAGACACATTCATTGTCGCGAAAATGTCATTCAACACAGTTTGCTGATTGCCAGTGCTTTTCATAGCACGCGCGGCAAGAATGTTCACGACGAAGGGGTTGCACGATTTTCCGTCGTTCACGTGCGGCGAACTCCACACGGGCGCGTTATCACCGCAAGTCTCGCACGATGTAACAATCTTTATGGCGAGGCCGTATTCCCGCTCACCTAAGCGTACTGAAACATCGCCGCCGCACCTTTTCCATTTCACGTTCGACTGCATAACGTTTAGAGCGTCGAGACTCACCAAAGCGAAGCGCGTATCCATCACTTGTGAGCCAATCGCAGCATCATTCGTGGTGGCAGTGTTGTTTGCACAAGCGAGCAGATCTGATTTTCGCTTGGTAGCTGGCGTTGATGCAAGGTTTTGTAGTGTTTCTTCGGCATTATTTTTAATCATCAATAATTCAGCGGGCTTCAACATGATTGTAACACGTCGAAACGTCTGTCGAACATCGTTGCTGTCAGGGCCGCTTTGACACGCTAGGCCTGACACGCTAGGCCTCACCCGCACTCGGTGTTGTCAGCTTCTTTGTGGCCACTCGGCACAGGAGGAGAGTCGACATCTTCTGAAGGTGGTCGGCGCTGCTTTTAAAAGTTGTACACCTTCCGTTTCTTCGTACGTCCACCGAATTAGTGCTCCATAGCAAAGTTCAGCGTAGACTTCGGCATGGTCGCACGTTGCAGCCATGTTGTCCGATGCGCACAGCCGCAGCCCGAGCAGACGGCTGCGCGAATGCGCCAATGGCGTGCACGCTGACTATCACGTGCACTAGTAGACCAATAGGACCGCGCATCATGGATTTTTCTGAGTGGCCGCTAGGCGTATGCAGTAGCAGTGGCGCGAAAATAAAACGAAATGCGGCTCTTTCGAATGCGACCAAGATGGCCGCAATCAGAGATGTAAAAGTGATAAAAGTATAAAGGGCAGCTGCGTGTCTCGGGAAAAAGCCCATTTTCGCGTGTCCATCGAGGAATATTTTCATCACACACATGTTTATAAACGCTACTGCGGCTAAAATATCAATCCAGGACGCGTGAAAATTTGCCAGATTATGCATCAGTCACTGCAGAATCCGAAAAAGATATTTTCAGAAAGATGACTTTTGCGATTTTTCGGTCTCCAAGACCCGTGTCCCCCCTTAAAACAACTCGTGTATGTCTTCCTGGGACACACGTGAACGGAGGGGACAGCGCAGCTGGCTGCCGCAAATGCGGGGGTCAAAGCTTTGCTCACTACTACCGTGTTTATTCGCATAATCCTCGCACTTTTTTTGTCGGAAACCTGATGCAAAGTTGGGGGATGCGAGAATTACACGGGGAAAACTTTCCACGAAAATGCAGAGAGCAAAAAAAAAAAAAACCAAGTGGCCGCAAATCGGGATTCTCACACCAGCAACTTACAGCAAGCTTTACAAAGTACTAATTAGAACTTACCTCAACAATAAAAGCAGAGGTTCAACACAAGGCAAGATAACGCTGACTAGACTAGTCCTAAACAAGCATAAACAACGCTGACTAGACTAGTCCTAAGTGGCGATGCAATGTGAGCGGATACGAAACTGCTGGAATGGCTCTGACAGCATGGCGGTAGCCAATGACAGTCTTGGTTTCACGTCACGTGACAGCGGGAGCGCTCGGAAGACGCGCAGAAAAACATTTTTATTATATTTTCACACGCAAATACGAAACAGACTGACGTAGCTGCCAAAAGAGGAAGGCTTTGTGCAATTTTTTCAAGTCTCCACAATGGCGGCCGGCGCCCGTGCTTTGAGTGGCGGCAGTTCGAAAATGGCCAAAATGTGGCTGCATTCGTGATTTTTGCGGTCACCGCGAGTCATTCAGACGCGTTTTTTTAACTTCTTGCACAAATCTTGTTCTTATATTTTGCTGCATGAAACTAGGATGTTCAATGATGATAAAGCAAGCAAGAACAGAAAATCGAAAATTATAAAAATAATACAGATTTTTCGACCCGCGTCTCCCCTTAAAGTTTCACATTTGCAGGAAGCGACCGTCGGATGGCACGGGCAGCTGCATAACCTTCGCTCGCTGTGTGCTTATCAGCTGCAATGTCTCTATACTCGCACCCCTCATGAACCCCGCTGTGGCACATTAAGAATTAAAAAAGACTGGGGACATGCCGTGCACAGACAAAGAAAAACAATACGTGCACGGCAGCGAGCGAAGGGCTGGAAAAAGAGAGCCGAGGTGACCGAGGGGGGTCGGCATAACAAAAAATGGAAGAGATGCGACGGGCAACAAGGCCGCCGGTGTCGGTTAGCAGGACTGATTGTAGGGGCTGCTTTTATTACACTGGGGAAAAAATCCTAATTTTGACGGCTGAGGTTGGGTAGTGTTTTGCGCTTGAAGATTACGTACGGGCGCAGTTTGGTACCGTCCGCCAAAGCACTCAACATTACTGTGCAGCGTACTGTGCAGCCCCTCTCGCCTTGCCCTAAACACCAAATTTTGTGTGATGTGACGTGAATAGACGAAGATAAATGACATGTCAAAACATGATAATAATGACATGTATGTCATGTAAAACATGGCTCCATGCTACGCTCATAGCGTGCTCGCGGTCGTTTCGCTAGCTTCAGATTTACCAAATTTTGTATCACAGGACGTGAATAGACTACGAAGGTAAATGACATGTCCAAACATGGTAATCATGATATACGTGTCATGTAAAACAGGACTACATGCTATGCTCATAGCATGCATGCAGGCATCCCCGCACTCACACAGTCTTAGAAATCACTGCATGATCTACTAAGGCTCCTATCTCAAATGCGCAAAATCTTAAGTTCTTTACAGTGACATATGCGAACTAATATTCGTGAACCTCTTATTTATTTCAAATATTCAAAATTTTCGAATATGTGGTTATCGAACTAAATCCGAATAATACAAATGCAATATTCGACGAATATTTGTAACTTTCGAATATTCGCACACCCCTATCGTTTGAAGACTTTGGCGGCTCAGACGGGTCTCTGTGTGGGAGAGGGGTGACAACTGAACGCACTTAGCGCTTCACAAGCATGCAAGAGAACTTTTTTTTTTGCACACCTCAATGAGAATTTTTGTCTGCAGAACATATCATACGACTGCAGTTTGCCGCAATGCCGAATGTTGCTGCCAAATAATCGTACTTTCCCACAACGTATTAAACCTAACGTATTAACACCAGCTTGATGGGGGCCTTTTTAATTTTCCTGATTTCGAGCGTAGCAGCTTGGAAATCGTATTTTAAGCGAACAGGTATCAACGAGATTCTGCTGCTTATGCTTACCGCTTATTGTGCAGTCCCCCCAAGATAAAAGACCAGTTACCTACAATTGCCGGAACATATTTGCGAGAAACGCAGTAGCGTGTGCTTCTGAAAGGTGGTGCAGTGAAAAGAGCGAGGCCGTTACGCAGGAGGAGCAGATGCGAAGTGAACAAACAAAGCGCAGAGGGAGGAAAAGAAACAAAGACTGCAGCACACTGCGCGGCCTCGACGGGTGAAGGAGGACGAATAAGTCTTTGCACTGGCTCAGCTACAGTGTACTAGCATGCCTGGCATGGCTCTGACCCCGTGTGATCCTGTCTTTCATGAACTGGGCACGGAGTTTCCCATCGAGAAGAGAGTCTTCGCTATCAAGCGTCACTTTTTTTAAAGAAGAGGAAAGTTGCATATGATCTTTTTACAGGTTTTCCAAGGATCAGTGAACTGATCAAATGGATTCCACTCACCATGCAAAAGTTGTTGTACAGCATCACTGGCCAACTGTGATGCTGTGTAGCCTTGGCCACTCACTATGCCTGGATCAGCCCCAGCCGCCAGGAGCACGCGGCAAGCTTGCACATTTCCTTCTCGTGAACACCGATGCAGTGCAGTCTGACCCAAGCTGTCCAGAGCATTCACCTGCATTACATTCATGCCACAAAATAGTTGGAGGGAAGTGAAACATTAAATACATTTAAACAGATAAATGATTCCTCTATTGATTTCAGCTTCATAGGCTGATTACCAGAAGAAGAAAGTCAAAGGTTGACGAATTTTTATGTTAAAACAAACTGGCCCTGCAACACTTCTTGAGCAAAGTCGCGAAATGCTGCTGACTGGTGGTAGAGGCAGAGAACATTAGCCAGGGATCATAGCAATAAATTTTTAAGCCTCATAGGGCCAAATCGTACCGGGCGTTCACCCTCTCAGGCTATGCAGGCACATGCTGTGCATCACAGTTTGGAGCCTTCCATACTCTGTTTATACACGAAGATGTTTTTTTTTCAATAAAATTTTTCAAAATACAACAATACCTCCTTTCCAAACCATACTACATATAACACAGATGTGACATTCCCCCAAAATATACACTCCTTTTTCACATACCCAATTCTTTCGAAATTCCTTTATTTCTATTACCTCGCACGACTGAAGTCACTTGTCCACCACCTCTATTGCCCAACTGACTGATGTCACTGCTTTTAAGGGAGGGACGCGGCACTTGGAAGTCCAAAATCGGCCCGAAAATCGCATTTTTTCTATTATTTTCGCGTTCCCAATGCCCTTACGCACCTATCAGCCAAGTTTGGCTTCCAAATTCCACTCATTTCTCAAGTTATAACCCATAAAGATCGCAACTTCGCGCAAGTGGACCTTTAACTTGAAGTGTAAACTAGCCGTACTTCAACCGCTGACGGCACGCGAACTACACGTTCCACAAGCACCGTTTTAGTCTCGTTGGAAAGATCGAGTTTCTGTTTTTTTTTTTTTTTCCTTGCCACTAGACAACTATGTGCCCCTCGCAAAAGCAAAAAAAGTGAAGTCAAAATCCCGCACAGCGCATGATTCCATTGGTTGCTTGACGCACCAGACCAAATTGGCGCTTCCCGATTGACCAGGAAAACTCGCTGGCAGTGTCTGCCGCCATTTTAAAAGAGTATCGCCCTTGCGAAGGTGTCATGACTCGTATCCCTAATCTAATGTGCTTGTGCGTCTCACTATACCCAGCGGTGCAAAAAAAAGTTGCGATCATAGCAACATTTTGGCCGTTCACGGAAGAAAGAAGGAGGCAGAAAACCCAATGATGCTGCTACTATGTCGTGGGAGCAAGTTTTGTGTTGTCTGACAATGCCGTCATAACCGAAGCCCGTTCCTCGCGTGTGCGCGGCGTGGATGCTCGCCGCTCGTGTACTGGAGATGTTATGAATGAAGGAGTGTTGCGAGACAGCTTCCCCGGATTGCGCACGCTCTTTGGATTATGACCGCGTCGATGCTTTCGGCAATGATGAGGTGCGCGTAGGCACAGGCCTCCCTGACAGCGCGTCCGATGTCGACTCCAGCCGTATGCGGGTAAACACTGATGTAATCAATGCCAGTGAAGGTCGCGACGCGCGTGCCCGCGAGACAACCACAACGCTTGAGGGTCTTTTGGCAGTGTCGGCAACAGCGCGAAAAATTGAGTGCTTTTTTGGAGTCAAGTGGTGCGGAATTGAGGCAAGATGCCAGCAAGGCAAGACTCAAAACTTACACGAAAGCCTCCAATCCGTGATTTGGAGTTCGGTATTAAAGGAGCAGCACATTTCTCTTTTTGCTGTGCAAGCTGCTGTTGCAGAAGCTGTATTGTTTTTCAACACGGGCAATGTCAATGCCTTCGCTGCGATTCTAGGGCAACTGGACATCACGATATTCAACAGCACATTCCTGAGGGCTAGGGAGAAGGACTGTCGTGAGAGTGCAACCTCAAATAAATTGAGAAAAGCGTTCCAAAGTCTCAGAAAGCTGGTCAAGAAGAAGCGCAAGGATGGGATGCATCCAGATTATGCCCCTGGTGTATTTCAATAAGATTTTATTAGCATTTTTTTTAATAAAGGTCCTTTAACTCTTGTTGAAATTGGCCCAGCAAATTGATTTATAGCATATTGCACTCCTTAATTTTTAGAATCTGCACATCTAAATACACAAATTGTGACAATTTCGTTCAGATCTATACGTAAATAAAAAGTTGCTCATCAAGTGTAGCCTCACCCCTTAAGGTTGATGTTGAATGCAATGTTCACTCTAAACAGCTTTTTTCTTTTTTTTTAATACGTACTCTGTGACCCACTATTTTCTGTAATGCCTTCAGGCCCTGAAGCTACTCAAGTAAATATGCATTGGTTATCCTGATTACATTACAGTAATATGTTTAGTTCTCATATGTGAATGCTGGTATATAAAGAAAAGGGTTAATAATGTTTGTAGATTTTAATTAATGACTTTCAGAATGTTTTTTTTTTTTTTCTTTACCTTTGCCCCATTTTTGATCAGGATGTCCACAACATCTAGGTGAGATTTGCTGGCTGCTAGATGCAGTGGCGTCAAGCACCTGAAATAAATAATGCACCACACTTTTATTCATACGTCACAAAATGTTAATCTGAATCGAGTGCTTTGTTTGCATTATTAACACACGTCTCACGTCTAATGCCACATGCGATGTCAGCTGACACACTTTTTCTTCTTAGGTTAGCACCCGCACATCATTAAGGAATTATTAGGCTTGTGCGAATATTTTAATGCATTGAATATTTGAACAAATAGTAGGGTATTTGTATTCGCTTTGATTCGAATTTAAATTATTGAAAATTTAAAAGTATTCGCAAGGAATGATTACATGCATATTAATCCGAATGTACCACCTGTAAAGGTAGTTTCGCTGCAGTGTTGCGCTGCTAAACCACGAAAGCACCTATCCAGGATAAATCCGCTCTGCTACGAAGCCCCCTACAAATTTAAAGGGGCCCTGCAACACTTATTGAGCATTGTCAGAAAACGCTGCCGATTGGTAGTCGAGGCTACCGAGGACACGCAAGCCAAATGTTATAGCGCAGCATGCGACCTAGGATTCACAATAAATTTTCAAACTCAGCTGAATATTGCTCTCTTCTCTTGGCAAATGATTCCACAAGCTCAGAAAGCACGCATGACGTATTTTCTTTCCCCGTGCCATCCTTCCCTGCTCAGCTTCCAGCGCTTTCGTCGGGATGAGAAGAGAGAATGTACTTACAGCGTGCGAGAACGAGTACTGGATGGATTCTAAAAATTTTTGCGGAGGTGAAATCGTGAAGCAATAAGCTTCTTTAGTAAATCTATTCTATGACTACTTGAAAGTTCCCTTTAAATAAAAATATTACCCTCAAATCAGTTAATTTTATTAAGCTTAACAACTTGTTAAGACAGCTTATATAATAAATTTTAAAATGTTACATAATTTAAGGGCTATGACTCGCACCCTGCTGAAAGTCAAATCCTGCTGTACAAGTACAAAGTTGTTTCAACTTCCTTTGAACGAAAAAAGAAATGGCATTTGCATAGACTCTCTATTTCAATTTTAAAAAATATTGCGCAGGTTAGTTAGATCACAATATATATGCCCATTTTTCCATATATACTATTCGAATTCCATTAGAACTAGTCGACCAAAATCACTATTCGCTTCAAACCTAAAATTCATTATTGGCACAAGCCTAGGAATTATGAAAAAACTCTTGAGGTGCGACTATGGCAGCAGGAAAGAGCCCAACTAAAATTAAACCTTTCAACCACCCGTGTTGTAAAAGGTAATGTCAAGTGTTTTTTTGTTTTTTTGCCCCCTTATGAATCAAACTGACATGTCCAAGTAGTATTTTATACAGTCTCCTAATTCGTTGCACCATTTTTTCTTTTTATGGATAGTTTAGTATTAGTACTAGTGACATATTTAATTAGGGCCGACTATGTCATGTTAGCGAGAAATAGAATGCCTCACAGGTAGCGCAAATTGTAGCACAAATTTACTTCAATTTCTCAATTACTAGAGCACTGCCGTTCCCAATATTGAAATTTTAAATGTTGCAAAGATTAAGCTTTGAGTGCCACATAAATTGTTTGCCTTTAGGCAGAAAAAGCTTCAATTTATTTGCCTTCGTCTTCCTTTATGACTGCAGTTAAAGTTCATCATGTCAAGTGGTCAGCATTACAGGGGCACGGGCATGCAGAGGCGCACCGGCACGTACAAACTGCTTTCCCAGACCAAGAAACCTTGCTCTTTACTGGACCCGCGCATATATAGGCACACATGCACATAAGTTACAGAGAGCAACACACTCTGGTGGCAACTTTACAAAAGGGCTGAACATTGGCAGCCTATACACTTTACATCAAAATAATAGATAAACATGACTGTACTAATAAGGTTAAAGATAAGTAGGTAGTGTTCTATGGACGTAAACATTGTTACAATGTCATATGGCATATACTTAGAATGCAGCAGTCGAACCAGCCTTTACTAGGCAATCCTGAGCCTAGCAATGAAACTATCACTCACGGTACAATGATAACAGCAATCACACATCAATCATGTTGTGCTTTCTGGGTGAAACGTGTTGGTGAAACTAGATGTGTCTTTGTATAATCCAGCATTACCAGTGATGCTTGCATAAATTCTAGAACGTACACAGCCTCCCGCAGTGCACAAACAATAAATAAGAATCATTAAAGACATTCAGGAATTTTCCAATGCATTTAGCTGCAGGAGGCATCAAGCAATAAAACATGTTTGTTTTAGCCCATAAAACCTTCTCACATCTAAAAATATGAGTGCACACAGCAATAATCAAAATTTCTTAACACTGAAGCTTGCTGTACCGAGGTCAAAAGTAAACATGGTGGCTTGAAATAAGTGCTGCAAGGCTTTGTTAATGCTGAATGTCCGGTACTGTTACTAAGAAATAAGTGAAACTTGGGTGTAAATTGCAAGACAATTTACTCACTCTTCATTTTTCTCATTGATGTTAGCATTCTTCCTGAGAAGCAATTCTATTGCCTGCTTGCGCTTGGGAAATGAAGAGACTGCAACCATATGCTGCAAAAAAGAAATACAGGTATACAACATTGGAAATCACTAAGAATGTCCAGAATCAAACATCAAGCAAATATGATTTCTTGTTTTTTTCTCATACAGCTTTAAACTTGACCAATGAACACATGACTTGTCAGTAAACAGTCACACAACAAACAATGTGTTGGTCATGGCAATGACTTGTCAGTAAACAGTCACGCAACAAACAATGTGTTGGTCATGGCAATTCACCGTATTTAATCGCATAATAGGCGCACTTTTTCTTTTTCAGAAAATATGGCTGGAAGTTAGGGGTGCGCCAGTTACACGGAATAAAATTTTCAAAAATGTTTTCCAATCTGTTCTTGCACTTTGAATATGCACATTTGTTAATTAAAAGAAGATTATGGTTTACAAATTATTTCAGCATAAAAAAACATACCTACGTACCTTTAATAAACAAGCGAGAGCCGTCAACTACACACACACACATGTAAAATTTATTTACACAAAAGTCGTAGGTGTTCCTCCTTTTCCCTATTTGGAGTGCAAATCGGAGAGCACACATTCATCCTCGCCGAGCGGAGATTCGTTTTCGGTGTCCGAATCATCCGCACCCCACGTCATCCTCACTGGCATCCAGTGCTTTCGAGATAACCGTCTTTTTGAAGCTTTTCCTGACCACTTCGACGGAGATCGCCTACCACGCTTCCACGATCCAAGCGCACAGCATTTCCACAGGCAACCTCTTAATCTTACCACCTGAAGTCAGCTGATGTCCTCCAGCCATCCAAGTGGTGTACGGCCTTTGAACACATGAGGCCACCCAGAATCACTGCCAGATCTGTACGCAGCTCCTTCAGCTCATCTCGTACGCAGTCTACTAGGTGCCCACGAAAACTGTCGGGACAAGCGTGGACGGGAACAACAGACCACCCGGTTGCCGACCCGAGACTGTTTTCCCCCAATCCGCCACGAGTTCCGCACTCATCCAGCCTTTTTCCTGGACTCTGATGTAGATGCCTTGAAGGAAACCTGCCTTTGGGAGTGTCTTATGTTTAAAAATATCGTAAGGTGGTTGCTTGCACCCATCCGCTGTCACCGCCAGCATTGCGGTGCATCATTGTTTATCAGCACCAGACATTCTGACGATGACGCTCCGTGCACCTTTCTCTTCCTTTGTTGTGTTCCGCGACATACCAAAGCAAAGGTGGATCTGATCAGCGTTGCCTATCTGGGACAAAATGAAGTCTTTCTACTGTCAGAGCTCTATATCGAAGCGGTGGAAATCCACCACTTTATCCTCATATGCTGCAGGCAAGTGCTGGCACAAGGTGGTCCACCTTCGCAGTGCGAGGCCATGGCGCAGCATGAAACGAGTTGTCGATCCGGAGCTGGCTTTGAACTCGTTTGCTTCGATGTGCTGCGCTCAGACTATTCTGTGCGCCTCGATCTGCACAATATCCAATGACACTGCACAGCCGTCTTGTCGTAGATACCGTATATGCCGGACCAGTTGCTCTTCGATGTTTGGATACCTGCCAGTCTTGGCACTGCGGAAAGCCGGTCGTGTCTTTTTCATCGCCTTAAGTTTTTCTTCTTGATACTTCCAGTACTGAATACTGGTTTCTCCAACACCGAAATGCCTGCTTGCAGCCAGGTTGCCGTGCTCCAGCACGTACTGCACTGCCTTCTGTTTCAATCCAGCTGTGTAGCTTGCGTACTTCCCCATGGTGGAACCAAAGTAGAATACACGACCACAACATACGCAGACCGCTTGCAAAATGGCGTTTCTTTTTCTCTGATGGTAGTGATGGAAATCAAGCCCCCGGCGTTGTACACGTTACCTCCAAGGAGCGCGACAATTTGAAGAGTATCAGTAATTTATGGAACAGCAGTTTGTTTTTTTCGCTCATGGAAACTTTTTTTTTTAGTTTTATTTCGACAAACACGTTGGTTAGGTTGTTGGACTTTGAATTTTTATTATTTAAAAAAAGTAGCAGATACCTTGCATCCCTTGAAGTTTGCGGGAGTAACAAGCATCGAGAGCAAATTGCAATCGAAGCGAGGACCAAGGGCGCAGCCATGTTGCCGGGAATCGCCACGCTGGCTTTTGGGCGACAAACTATCTTTTCTAATTTTCCAAAAACACGCGACGCGAGAAGCGGCGGCGACAGATGGGCCTCTGCACAGCAAATCTTGTCGCTCGCCGCTGCCACTTGTCACTGTCGCGAGGCAATCGCGTGCATGTGGTTAGGGCTAAATTCCACACATCCTCACCCTCATTTTCATTTAGCTTGGCATGACACTGCTGCCAAGAGACAAGAAGGGAGCAGAGTGTATCGGGGAACAAACGGGGTCATAGTCGAAATCAAGAAGAAGAAATGGTCATGGGCAGGGCACGTAACGCGAAGGCAAGATAACCGCTGGTCATTAAGGGTAACTGACTAGATTGCAACAGAAGGCAAACATGTGAGGGAGAGACAGAAAGTTAGGTGGGCAGATGAGATTAGGAAGCTTGCGGGTACACATTGGCAGCAACAAGCAAAGGACCGAGTTCAGTGGCGGTACATGGGAGAGGCCTTTGTCCTGCAGTAGGCAT
Organism: Rhipicephalus annulatus; assembly: GCA_013436015.1. Lineage (NCBI taxonomy): Eukaryota > Metazoa > Arthropoda > Arachnida > Ixodida > Ixodidae > Rhipicephalus > Rhipicephalus annulatus. The sequence continues at coordinate 19,824 of WOVY01012425.1, forward strand.
AGTCAGGCTGGTAGTGATGATGACACTTCTGGATGCTGCAGTGCATTCCAATAAGCCACAGCGTCACCGCAGCACCACCCAAGGCATGCATCCCCTGCCGTGGCTACAAGACCAGTCTGCCAAGCTCTCAAGATTACTACTGCCCCAGACGAGCATTGCATCAGAATGCTGTATAAAACTTTCTGCTTGGCGAGTTGGTTCATACTTGGACAGAAAAGATGGCTGCCCACAAACTACACATGGACACAGAAGACACAGACAAGCACAATCCAGAATGCTCGCCTGATGCTTTTGCTAGTTGAATAAACAGTAATGTTTTGTGGGGATCTGAGGCGCACCTGCGACCATTTTCGCGGGCATTCCGCCACACGGCCACACCCTTTTGCTTTCCTGCTCTGTTAACACGTGGCGATAGATGGCGCCACGTGCGGGCACGGCACGCGGTACATGCGCGCCAAGGGAGTGCTTTCTTCTCCGTGGTCGGCGCCGGGTAAGCACGTGTTTTCCTTCGTCCGCGTCCCCTTTGGGACTCGCGGACTCTAGCCTGCCTGGGGTGGCCTTGGGCACCCCGGCAGGCGTGTTTACTTGAGTGCTGGCTTCGGTAGCGTACGCTAAGCCCAGAGCGGTGCCTAGTGCTTGAAGTGGTCGTACCACAACGAGCCGCACTTGTCGTAGGCCTACACGTACGATCTTTGCCCTAACACTCGTGACCAGGCCCATTGGCCATCGTGAGAGTGCGCAGCATAGCCGCGAGGGACCTTTTCCCGACCAGCGTGTCAAAGCTCGCCATTGCCAGCTGCGACGTGCTCGCGGTTTTCCCCTTATTGTGAACATCCGCGTGCGGGTGCCTTTGCTACCCGCGTCCTAGGAGCGAACGTTGTACTGTTGTTCGGGGTGCCGCCAGAGGCAATAAAGTGTTGTGTACTTTTGCATTAGAACACTGTCTATTTGCCGCGCCGCGCTAAACGCCTTATTAGTTGAGCGCGCGCGGAGCGGTGCGCTACAAGCGAGTAAACGGAGTAGCAGGCCCTGTGGCTCGCTAAGCGTGAATCCGCGGTGATCGTCCGCTGCAGTTAGTAGCGGGGTCACCATAGTTTTTATAAGGGAATGAGTCTGTCCACGTCGGGGTGATCACGTGATTGTGTAGACCAAAACTGATATGCAAGAGTAAGGTGGTTTGAGGAATATGACTCTGTGGTAATGACATGAACAACGTGAAAATCCTGTTGCAAACATTGTCAAACCCTCCTTCCTTTGGCTGCACTTTCATCTAATTAAAATGCCCGTGGAGTCAGTGTTCGAGCTAGTGAAGCTTATAAGCTTGCCCATGACCGGTTCTTCTTATCACAACAGTACCAAGGATAGCCTGCGTCAATGCGTCCACTTCACACCAGGCTTCCTCGTTCTCCTCTGGTCACTTCACTTTGGGTTATAAGAGAAGCTCGGCTACCATTACAAAGGGCCACACAAAAACATTGCATAAACTCAGTGACATTCATTCCAAGAATGCACTGCTGGACCTTGACACTTGAACCTCCTCAGTACAGACAAGCTGCACCCATTTCCAGACTGGAACCATAAAGCTCTGCTAGCTTCTCATTGCCATAGCAAGCACAGTGATGGGGTATCTGCCATGAGAGAGAGTGTGCAGTGCTCCACGAAGTGAAGAAGATGACAAGTGCGCGTGACATATTTACACCTCCTCGACCATTTTGTCCGACTACTGAAATGTGCTTTACATGCAAGTCTTGCCCCTGTCACAGTATATTTATAAACACCACCACCTTCCTTGGCCAAACAAAATTGACCTCGTCAGGAAAATCTGGCACAGTTTGTAACAGTCAGCATGACAGAAAAGTCAGTCAGTGGCGAGAACACTGCGCAGCTTACAAGCGATGTGTCTCCTGTGAACGGATGCTTGAAGTTGGCTACATCAGGGGTGTTGTACTTCTTGATACGAGCTAGGTCAGCCTGCCGGGCAGCATCCAGGAGTGCATGGCCTTTGTACTCATCTGCACCAGGAAAAGTAGTAGAGACATGGGGGCCCACACAAATTACTATTCACATAGGTTGGACTAAATGCTGAACAGAGTGCATTAGCAGAGACCTAAAGGACGTCAAAATATGTTGAAAAATTACTAACACAAAAATTATTATCTTTTTGATGAATTGAAAAGTCCAGCCCTCTAGAGCTTAGAAAACGTACTGGTAAGCATGTATGCGGTAAGCATGTGTCCTCAAAAATTATAACATACTATATAACAAAGTTTTGGTTCCTACAGTACCCCAACATCACAAAATGATTTGAGTCATAAGCTTCAAAAAATACTGTGATGTTTTGACAACCACTCTGCTCCGATGGGAAAACACAGCTGGCCCTTTTCAGGGTATCTAACAATTTCGTTACTCTGAATTCCCTGACATTTCCAAGTTTCCCATGATGATTATAGGCAAATTCTGTAACGCAACTCTGCTAGGAAACCTCTGCGGACTGGAAACAAACATTCATGTAAACATTCATGTAAACTGAACCATGCAACCTTATTGCATTCCCTCGGCTGAAAGCATTCTTTACTTATAGTAAATACTGTACTAAAAGACAATAAATGTGCAGCTACAAACAAAAAAGTTGGTTTATTTGCATCAGCAATGGTTTTTGTTGTTTCAGCACGGGGACCTAAAGCTGAGTGGCTTTCATCAGTGTTTCTTGTGACCTAAGCTCTTTTACAAGTGCTGTAGTTCTCTTTCTTTCAACATCCGATAAGTTCATCCATTTTTTCCTTTCCCTTTCCAGGTCTTCTTTCCATCTGATGTTGGCACTTCAAACCATGTCTACCAACTTGTCTGTTACCTGAACATGCAACTGCTCTTTCATATTTTTTACAAGACATTCCTTTATTACAGAAACTCGCCACTCCACAGGAGAATTTCCATGTGAAAGACAAACTGCCATCTCACAAACAGCATCAATTCTTTATCAGAACTTTAACAGTCCCATCAACAGGGTCTCTAAGCTATCTCTTGTGTGAACAAATTTTCACAAGTTCACTTGTGCAGTGCTTTGTGTAGAGGCTTAATTTGAGAAATCTTGCAGTCCTCTGGGAGCACACCTTCGCTCAGAGACCTAGTATACAATACACACAAATGCTTCGCACACCACTCTGCAAACTGTTTTAAGAAGGCAATCCGTGTCTCATCTGGTCCAACCAATGCATCCTAGAAAAGAATATGCCAGCGACATGAGCCGCAATAGCACTGCCCCACCCTTTCCGTTTTCCTCCTTTCCCACCCTGCTGACTTTGTACAGATGCTAGAGCCTCACGCAGCAACTCCTTGCAACCTGAAGCGTCGGCATCGTTAGTAACTCGAGCACACAATGCCATGCACATCGGCGGGAAGAATGCCAGCGTTGTTGAAAGTGACGAAGGAGTTGATCAAACTAGAGCGCGACGAAACGCATCTCGAACACACTAGCAACGTGACATAATCGAGTTGACGATGCTGTGTAAAAACAGCCATCGAGAGAAATAAACGAAATAAAAACATGAGAAAAAAGAAAACGCCAGTTCTTGGCGGGCTTTTTTGCCTTGATTTCATGCCCTCATAGAAAAAGCGATGCCTTTTCGAGCTGTATGTTCATCTTGCCAAAAAATCCAGTTTGGCTGCATGCCCAAATGCTCGTAGAGCCTCAAGAAAAAGTTTCACATACCTTAGAAGAGCTATTTGAGTGGCTCAAGGCCATTTTGAGAGATGATCGCGCGCCTACAGGTAACGCTGTATTGTGCACTAAGGAGTAACCCACAGGAACGCTGTTGCGAAGCTGTTCGAAAGAAAACCCCTGTCCCGAAAAGCTCTTAAACTGTAGCCAAGCTTCATACCACGAAATGACTCGCGTTTGTTTAAGTGACGCTCCTCCAATGCGATTCACTAACACGCAACCGAACACCCACATGAAGCAGCCAGCTGCGCCGCTCTATCGACAGAATGTTGACGACATAGTCGCTCTCGCTGGCTCCAGCGGTACAGTCGCTAGCACCACCACACAGCGCCCGCTGGAAACTTGTGGCAGCATTCCTCTAATGGCAAAGCTGGTGAAATCCCAAGCATAGTATTTTTTTTAGGAGGCATCCGTCCAACATACTTTTGACATCCAGATTTAACAACAGATTAAAGATACCCTCTTCAGAAATGGCAGCATCTAAAAGCAGAGGTAGGTTTCCATCGAAAGGGGAGAGACGATTACTATTATCTTCTGTATAGACACTTGAAATAGGCCGCACAGGCAAATTTGTCGCCTCTTTCTCATATTCAATGAAAAAAAAAAAATACGTCGGAAGAATACATGCCTGCATTGACCTTTTTTTCAATATTACCTTGGACACGTCTTAATAAATTGCAGCAATTTTTCGTTGAAGTACTTTTCCTTGTCACGAAAAGATTCTTCTTCATTTCTTCCCATACATTGTAAATTATTTTTTTTTTAATTCAAACCGTTTGCCCTGTTTGACCTTTTTATCAATCATTTAAACTTTAGCTTCAGCAGTAGTGTCTGTTTTGTTATCCAGGGATTGTGACTTTTGGCTTTTTTTTGTAATTTAAGGAATTGAGCACTGCACACAATCTTGAATTATTCTCTTAAAAGAAACTCATAGATTTTCAATGCTACCATTACCTGCATTGAAATGATCATACTGAAAGGCCAGGACATCAACTATTGATTCATCCTCTGCTTTTGAATAATTAGGAAATTTTTCCCCGTCCTTTACTGAGTGCTATTCCCTTTAGAGTGAGTACCACAGCCTTGAGGTCCCATATGCCACATGTGATGCTGCATGACAAGCTTTATTTTATATTGCCACTCATGAGATACTATATATATAGGCTATATTTCATCCCCTGGTGTGTTTTAGTTGGATCAGTTACTGATTGTATCACATAAATTTAAACATCGTATCAGATATTTCAGCATCCGCAGTTGATATCTTTGGTTTTTACATGACAATGCAGGTAATATTTTAAGCTGAGCAAGATCGAGGGAAGCATTCGGTGGCCTGTAAATGCCAGACACCAAGAAGATATCTAATATTGCCATTATACACTTTACAAAAAATGCTTTCTATGTCTGCTACGTCTGGCTTTTTTACAACACGTGTTTTGTTCTTAAAAAGAATAGCAACTTCCCTTCCCCTCTCATCTCGATCTTAATGAAACGCTCATTTTTCGGCACAAACTCACTATCAAAGACACCATCTCGTAGCCAGTAAGACAATATTTCTGACGTGTGCTAAAATCATGCCTTCCTATTTCTCAGCCTTATTAACAATACTGCAGCAATTTACATTTAGCACCACTTAACACCCTTTATCTAGTTTTTCTGAACCTTAATTTGGCTAGATAAAATGTCTCTTATTTTTATCATCATCCCAACCAAAAACCTTTCCACCAATGCTTATTTTGCCAAGAACTAACAACTTTAGATCCATTTGTGCCCTCACGCGACAAACTTAACATTTTTTTTTCTGATATCATGAACACGAGATAAAAAGTCTTCACTGATCGAACACTTCTGTAGAACAGCTATTTTATCCCAGTAATCGAGCATTTTTTTAATTAGTGGCCATTGTTTGCCCCTCCTTTTACCCAATCTCTGACACTTTTATAACCACTGACATTCATTCCAACCTTTCCTTCAAACATGTCATTTATTCATTACTTCAGTAAGGTCAGCAGTCGTTTCCTTAGCTTCTTCCTTCAGGCCAAAAACAATCAAGTTATATTGTCAACTTCTGTTTTCAAGCTCATCCATTTCTTTTCAATGCAAAATCTAAATTTTTGTAAAGTTGTGTTGCTCTTTGCTGGGGGGACATGGGTTCTAGAATTTTTTCATTTAATTTTTTTGCTCAATCTTAACCAACCTTCACTACCTAAGCTAGTTTTTCATGCAGATTTCAAATCTCTAATTTGTTTCTTAATATTTCAAGTGGTTTAGAAAACATGAAGGTCTGAATCTAAATTGCGTATTTCTTACGGGACTTCTTGGCAATTTATCCTTGCTAAATCCAAAAAGTGAATGCATAATCCCAATGCTGGAGACTTGCTGTAGGGGGTGATGCTATTTTTATCCATTTGAAGACATTTTATAAGCAAGAAAACGGACGAACACTTATGGTCACTATATTACAATAAATTTTTCTCACTAAAATCTTCAATGGTAATTTTTGAAGTGATGCTAGCGAAATAAAAATAGCATCACCCCCTATGTCATGTCAAGACGAATAAAATGATACCAACTTTATCGGATTTACTCAAGTTTGAAAAACCCCCATAAGGCCGAGTGCAATGTGCAAAAACATCGAACTGAGAAAGACGCGTTTGAAGTTTCTAGCAACTAACTTTTGCTAAAGTGATGCTACAGCGATATTAATGACATCATTCTGTAGCTCTATATCATAGGATAAATGGCCATGCTAAATTTCACTGTACCCACCCATAATACTGCTCACACCTTGTTCTAGAACTATAAAATAGTCATTGACTCAGCATGAGAATTAATATTTTTTTACTTTGTGGTCGTTCCAGTGCCTTGCAAGTGAAAGGAACACAAAAAAATCATGTAATAATGTTGTCCTTGGATAGACAATAGACTTACAGAATGTTTAGGTCTAAAACCAAGAATATTTATTTTTGCAAAAATTCTCACTATTTTCCATCATGACTGTTTACAGCAGACCAGGGCTGTAAGCAGAGTCCCCTGCTGGCTTGTGGCGTTTCGAAAGTCTTTCCTTTATTGAACTGCTGTCAAGATGCTCTCTTCGTGATTTTTGCAGCCTGCCCTTGTCCTTCTCAAGGCTGCGACGCACCAAGTTATTGCCAGCGCTGTAGCCCAGCTTCTCGGCAATTTCCACGTTGCTCTTGGTAGTGCCTTGGTCGAAGCAGCTGATGGCTTCGGCAACTGCCCTTTCAATGCTCCGCAAGGATGCATGCCGAGTTTTGGGGGCCTGCTGCCAAATCCTAGCGTGCAGGCTCTCACTTGAGTTCTGGGTGATCCCATCGTTGCACCTTTCCAAGAGGGCATTGTCGCTCAGCCGCCTAAACATAGGCTCCAATGCCTCAGTTACGAAATCAGGCAGGCTGTCCTTGTGTGGTGGCCGCTTCTCATTTTTCGTAAGAGCTAACTGAAATTTGCACCAGGGTTCAGGCCTTTCAGGGCAAAGGTGATGCTTTGGTGCCTCGTCAGTTGAAGACATGTGGTTCAAAGTTGCTAGAACAGCCTTCTGCATACCTGGAACATCGTTCCTGTGGCTTCTCAATGCGTAGCCATAGTATGAGGTGATCTTCTTTATCTTTTGTTGCGTAAGTCTGCCCTTTCCACCAAGTGAGTCACCTTGAGTTTTTTTTTTTTTTTTCTCTACAAGGATACATAAGGCAGCTCCCATACGCTTCTGTACATGATTTATGCAGTCCTTTTTGGCCACCTTTATAAAGCCGTACACCTCTTTTTCTGTGAATGCATGGAATGTCCTGCTGTCGCCGTCCGACAGCATTGTCGTATAACGAAGCTTGTGCTTTTCAAGTGACCGCTCAAACAAGCGTAGTGCTGCCTCCACTTCCATCTGGCCAGCATTACAACCAACATTCTTCTGGCACAGAGGGGCATGCTGAATGAGCCAGGCAGAATGCCCTGCTTCTCCTTCCTTGGGTACTGTGGTGCAAGCCAGGCAAAAGTTCGATAGCACGATATGGTCTTTCACAAGGCCACTATACATCTCAACAATGCAGCCAACACATATATGCGAGCTATGTCCACACGTAAGCCAGGTGCCGTCATAAATGACGTCGACGTTTCCAAGCGTGTTGCCGAACTCCGCATAGAGTTCCTTGACGCGAGCAACGCTCGCCGCTTCGCATTCAGCAGCAGTCGCACAGCAGGCTTCTTTCATTATATTCATGTGGCTTTGGTAACTCTTGTGATGAAGCCCTCGATGCGAAATATTCATCCCGGCGAAGAAATCCGACAGAGCCATTGCCCCCTTGCCGATACCGTTGATGGCCTTCATGGCACACATATTAACTTCAAACGGCCTTATTTTGGTGTCGGTCTCGTCGGCTATACATGGGGACGAAAAACGCTCTTCGCGAAAGTCACAACTGCCGCACGTGACTATGAGCTTCGAACAAAGCCCGTACTCTTTCTTGGCCTTTGAAATAGTGACGCTTCTTTCACCGCATTCTGGGCACGCGACAAGTCCAAATATAGAGTGTAACGCCGCCAGATCAACAATAACAAATTCTGTCCTGTTTTCTTTGCCACCATCCTCCAGATCAATATCTAGTAACTCGAACTTACGTTCCGTCGCGCATTGCGGTGCGAGTGATGCCTTCAAGCCCGCTGCATTTCTCGTGCACTCAGCAAACTCGTCCGCCGAATGAAACGCTGTGTCAATGCGGTCAAGGATGCTGCTAGAAGTGCAAGATGACGATCCGACGACGACACAATTGGATGAGGCGCTGCTGCAAGGCACAGGAGAGTGCACCGCTTCGGACACAAGCAGCCGCGGCTACGCGCCATCGTCGGAATGCGCCGCTTCGGCGGCATCGGGCGAAATCGGCTGCACGTTGTCAGCTGCTTTCTTTTGGCAGGCGTTCCACGAGCGCCTCCGTTTCTTGCCGTACGCTTGGCACGTCTTCTTCTTTAGACGAGCGTCTCCAATCATGCCGGCAAAAGACGGAAAGTCGGTGCGTCGGTTGCGTAGCACAAGCAGGCACGTGCGGGAAGCAGACGAACAACGTGCGCGAACGGGAACCGGCGGCCGACGAACAATATGAAAAAAAAGCGCAGGCAACTTTGGCCGCATCAGCCAATGGAAAGCGAGGAACAGGGGGCTCGCCTGGTGCGCACGCGCTCCGGCCAATCAGCGTCCTGGAAGGGGGCTCCGGAAAAGGGGCGAGGGCAGCCGTTCTGTTTAAGCGACGCCATTTTGAAGGGTGGCAAAATGCGCACAAAGGAATCAGCGTCAAAACGAGCCCATGATGGCGGCAATCGGTCAACTGCCTCGCCGGCGGCGTGCGCGGGAAGTTTGAACGAATTCGACCTGCCGTGGGTTGTTTTGCGGCTCTTGTGGCGACTTCATAATCAATTTACTGATCGAATTCAGCGTTCACAATTTGAGGACACGTGCTTATAGGTTGTGGGAATTGAGGCTAGCCCGCTGCCTTTGCGCGGGCTTTGCCGCCTTTTCTGCCGTTCTCATGTCCCGACATGTCTGCCCTCCCTTGCTGTCTGCCGTGGTGGGAGAGCGGAGTGACGTTTAACTCCCTCACCCGGAAACGGATGTTGACTGTGGCGCCGCGCGCAGGGACTCCTGAGAGGTTTTTCGCGCGCTGCGTCGGGAGCGGGCAGATACTCTCCGGGACGGCAAACGGTGAGCAACGCAATCTTTTCGTCCGTCGACTCCCGTCAGTCGGGGGCTCGTCGGACTTCGCTGACGGCGCCACGCGCCCGAGGCGAACGCTCACCCGCTGTTGCCCCGCTGCGTACGCACGGCCGAAGGGCGGTACGGTGTCCTAGTGCGTGGCCTCGCTACGCCGACCCGTCTCCCTTCGAAGCCAACGCGAGCGCCTTTGCCCTCGCTCGAGCAACCGGCCCTTTGTTCCGGTGTCTCCGTGGATCACCTTTACCGCGGAGACGTGCTCGTGGCACCCTGTGTAGTACTTTGTGCCCGTGGCGTGGATAAGCCTACTTGCTTTCCCGCCGCGCCTTTTTGCAACGGGCTGTACTGCGTTTGGTGTTGCCACAATAAAGTGTTGCGACTTGAGCAGTATCGTGTTTCCCGCCACGGCGAAGGTTAACGCGTGCCCTGCGGCTCGCTAAGACCGGACCCACGCTGGTGGCCGTACTCCTTCGGGATACGTGTACACCACAAGGTCTAAAATTTTCAAATATCGCATTTTCTCAAAATCGACTTTTTGGTCATTTTTCAGCATTCTAAGACCCCGCTTCCCCCTTTAAATCGCTTAGGACTGCTTTCAGCTCCATCAAAGCTTTTGTCTGCATTGTAACAGAACCCATCCTTTCAGTCAAGCTAGACTTCTTTTACGGAAGCAACGCTTTCCAGAAGTGGAACTAAAATTGTGAGCGTACATCAAAAACTAATTTTTTTAATTAAACTTGTTGATTTATAAAAATTTCCACTTGTGAATGTTTTTTATTCTAAAAATACAAATGCAGATAAGCTATTAATTCTAGTTCTAGATATATAAATGCCTTTAGTTAACAGGTGGAAATCTGTTTTATTATGCCCACTAGTTCCAGAGACACAGCAACCCCAAAAATATTCTTTCAGCGAAAATGCAGAAATAACTTGGGAGTATGCACTGTCATGATCGACCTCCCTGGCTTGGCACCACTTAGATGCGCGAGACATTGCAGCTGAGCCTACCCTGGTTTCTTCTGGGTCAGCGCTCCCAGAAATGTGCCAAGAGCGGTAGCAACACGAAAGTCGTTCTTTGAACTATCCAGGGTTGTCGGCTCCTCTCGTAAAATCTTTTGGAAAAGCCTGACCCACTGATAGATTAGAAAGAGCTGTTGGCCGCCAAGGTGGCTTGCTTTGCACGTCAAGGTGCCCCAGACAATGAGCCAAGCGTATGAGATCCATCTGCGGGGACATTTCCCACGTACTCCGTGGTGCCTACATGGCGACAGTTTTCCACAAGCCGTGGCCTGCCCAGTGCCACTGCCCACATCAATGAGTCATCGCTGCACCTGAATACACAAGCCAGTCTGCACATAGGACCCAACGTCTTCACGCTGTGCTGTGTCGTGCATATTGTGTAGTGTTCTCTCCCTCACCATGGGACGAACTGCACGTGCCATTTCCCTCTTTTCTGGGTTGGGAAGGAGGTGGTGTTCCACCTTCCTCTTTTTGCGGCAAAAATGAAGATGGCAATTTCATTGGACTGTCCTGGCCTCAATTGTTCTCCCTGCAGAGAATCTTGGGAAGACCAGGGCATAAAACGCGAGGGCCAAGACGCTCCCGACAAGCTCCCAGAAGCTCCGGTCAAGCTTCCATCGAGAGCTTCCATGATGCTACCCCCATAATGTAATCACGCTAACTTAAGAATGTAAATTCTGTAAATAAACCGTTCTGCTGTCAGCTTCAGCTACTCTCTTCAACATCTCCCCGAGACTTTGGCTGGCTCTGGTCCATTGAGCAGACCCCCGAGTGTATCATCACATATTACCGCATTTTTTCGCATGTAACCCGCATCAAAAATTGAAAAATATCGCCTGAAAAGTGGGGGTGCGGCTTATGTGCAAATAGTCCGGAAGCAGAGGCCGGCTTCACGCCAATGCATGGCCTCCCGTGCAATCCACATTCCCATCAGCATCGTCTGGTGTGGAGTCAATAAAAGCCAACACAGGCCATCGACAAATCCCCTCTGTAGCATGTTTATTCACTTTTTGCGTGCTTTGTTTGATTTCGTGAACAGCATCACAACAGCGATTTGACAGCGTCTTTCTCCGAGTCAGGTGTGGCCAGTTTGAACCGTTGGTCAGCCTTGTCTAGAGAGGCACTACGAGTGGGTCTCGGTGGCAATCTTTCACCGCGAATAAAAGCTCAAGATTACCGTATTTTTGCGCGTATAACCCGCCCCTGCATATAAACCGCACCCCCACTTTCAGCTCACCGAGAAAGAAAAAAAAATCCTCGCGTATTGCCCGCACATTTGATATACAGGAAAGGCTGTACAAAAGCTACTGCTCAAGCAATATAGCACATATGTAGACAGAAAAAGCTTTATTTAGCAAGCAGAATACGCTGTCTACAAGGCCAGTCTCAATTCACTCACTGTTGCTGCTCTCGCTAGAGCTATCACTTGAGCCGCAGTCCTCACTATTATGCACAAGGTCATCTTCGGATCCATCCACGTTGTTTGTGATGCAGCATTTCTTGAAACTTTTTCGCACCATCTCACCTGGAATGGCCTTCTATGCCTCGAAAATCCACTTGCAGAATAGGGCAATATCAGGCCTTCGGACTCGTCCTGTCGGCGTCAAGTCGTAGCAGCCTTCGGCCATCCACTCGCCGTAATAGCGCTTGACATGCGCTTTGAAGGGCTCGTTAAGCGAAACATCTAGAGGTTGCAACATTGACGTCATTCCACCGGGTATAACAACTAAGTCGGTGCCGTTGCGTGAAAGGCGGTCCTTCACTTCCTCAGTTGTGTGGCCGCAGAACGAGTCAAGAACGAGCATGGACCTCTTTGCGAGCATCGCACCGGGCCTCCTCTCCCATGCCGTCTTGATCCAGTCTACGAACAAGTCACTGTTCATCCACGCGTTCTCGTGTGCGCGCACCACCACACCGGCAGGCAAATGAACCTTTGGAAGAGTTTCCCTTTTCAAGATGACGTACGGTTGCAGTTGCGTGCCGTCGGCGAGGGCACAAAGCAAGACTGTGATGCGCAGTTTCGTGTCCCCGCCGGTCAGCATGCTCACCGAACTGCTGCCCATCTTCTCAATCGTTGTGTCGAACGGCATTTCAAAATAAACAGGAGCTTCATCCGCATTGCCAATTTGCGAGAAAATGTAATTGTGCTGCTTTCGCAGGCCAATTACGTATCTCTGGTACTTGAGCAGCTTCTCCTTATAAGAAGCCGGCAAGCGTTGACATATTGTAGTCCGCCGTCTGATTTAGAGCCCTTGCCGCTTCATAAAGCGGTGCAGCCAACCGCGGCTCGCACGGAACTCGTGAGGTAGGCCTAGCTCCCTCGAAAGCCGCCGCGCTTTCACTTGGGCCATCTCGGTCGATACGGCGTGACCCCTGCTTCTCACATTTTCGATAAACTTTACTAGCTCCACCTCCAGCTCAGGGTAGGCACCGGTCTTGGGGCCACGAAATGACCTACGGCGTCACCCCCGGAAAATCTTTTCAGGCCTGCGCCCAGCAATCTGACGTCATTTCCGGCCGGCCGACTCTCGGGGAAGCCGCAGCGGCAGCGAGCGCAGCGCGGGCGGCAGAGGTGACGGTTCGGCGGCGTGGTGTTGACGGTGTTTCACGTTTCTTGCTTTCCGTTGTTGTTTTGCGGATATTTCGTTTCCGTGCGTGATGCTGGAGTGATGCGACAATGCCGAATAAGTATTGTGTACCCGGATGCACCGGCAACTATAAAACAGGAAAGAAGATACAAGCGTTTTCCTTCCCTAAAGACGCCGACGCTCTCAAACAATGGCTACGCGCCATTCCTAGGAAGGACTTCGTGCCGACTTCGTGCACTAAGGTAAGAATTTGAGATGCTCCTGTTCTTAGCTTGTCGTTGCTTGTTCGGGTAGAAATCACCTATGATGGGAAATACTTGAGCGTGTGGCCGCCGGGCCTCGCGAAGCGCTGACGCCAGCAGTTGAGAATCGCCCAGAAAGGCACGTTCGCAGCAAGGATGGTCAGCTGCGCTTTGTTCACTAACAGTGCCGTGGTGTCGTCCATTCTTGCAAGCTCTCGGTGGAAGCGCTTCGTGGAGTGCGGTGACATCACGCTCCCGTGTTTCCTTTCATGTTGCTTGTACCGCTTAGCGCAGCGCTTTTATTTAGATGCTTGCGAAACGTAGGTAGACTTTGTTTTAGCTACACGGACTGTAAACACGGTCATGCAAACGGGAGCGCATTTTTTTCTTTTGAGAAGTGGCGTCTCAGACGTTCTTGAAACGTTTGTGCAGGTGTGCGCGGATCATTTCGACGCTTCATGCATCGAGAAGACGACATCGTACACGGATCCAAGGACAGGGAGAGTTATTGAAGTTGCACTCCCAGTACCACGGTTGCGTCCTGGATCTGTCCCAACGGTATTTCCCGGCTGTCCGTCCTACCTATCAGTACGAGACCAGAGCACGAGAGAAACCCCTGACGCCAAGAGGAGCCGACAAGAAGCCTCCCAACTCGCCCGTGCTGTAGAAGAGTCGCTGGCGTCATATGAAGCGGAGCAAGAACGAGACCAATTTTCGTCCCTCGAAGAACTAAGGGCTCGCCTGCAAGGGGTGTCAGTGTCTCCGAAGTGGACTGTGATTCATAAAGAAGAGTGCTCCATGTTTTTGAACATTATCGACTATCGTGAACCTTGTTTGAATGCGTCATTGACCGTGCTTGCAAACCTTGAAGTCTTTGCCTGCTATCAAGGTTCACCAATCAAGAACCTTGGTAGCGCTGTTGTACCAGACTCAGTTCAAAAAGTAAGTTCCTTGTTGGAAATTTTGAACAACCTGTCGATGCTGTCTGAGGAGCGCTGCACTTATCGCCACCTGGCTCAAGCAATACATTCCCTTCTGGACAAATTGGAAGCCAGCATTGATGAAGGCAAGAAAGAGACGGTGAACTTTATGAAGGAGCAGCTACTACTCCTTTCTGCAAAGCGCATTCAGTATAGTGCACAGGTGATGGTCTTTGCATGCATCTTGCGCACAATATCACCACATGCCTACAAGTTCCTGAGAAGCACAGGTGCACTAACTTTGCCCCACCCAAGCACTATTAGAAATGTGTGCTCGTCTATTCAAATGTGCCCACAAGTTGATTCTTCTGACGACACTTTCCTTCAGTATGTGTCTCAGAGATTCAAACATCTGCAGGCACATGAACACACTGTGACGCTGATGCTTGACGAGATTCATATCAAACCTTGTTTAGATTACAAAGGTGGGAACATATGTGGTGCAGCAGTTAACTCCAACGAAGCGGCCACATCGGTGCACGTGTTTATGATACAAAGTTTACTGAGCGCATTCAAGGAGGTGGCGCACATTTTTCCGGTAAAAACCTTACAGGGTGAAGATCTTCATTGCATGCTGAAGGTGATCTTGGGCTTAGAAGAAATTGGATACAGGGTCATAGCCGTTGTCTGTGACAATAACTCGCTGAACAGGAAGGCAATGAAGATGTTTCTGCCAGAACCAAAGCTTAGCCCTGTTTACCCGCATCCGGCAGACCCAGATCGGCCGTTATTTTACGTGGTGGATGCTGTACATCTATTTAAATGCATAATAAATAACTGGCTCAACCAGAAAAATGCTGGAACTTGCTTTTTCTACCCACGCTTCGAGCTTTCGAACAATGAAGTTCATCCCGAATGCAAGATGACTGCTTCATTTAAGCATTTGAGAGATTTGCATAAAGAGGAGTCACCCCTGCTTCTGAAGTCTGGGTATGGCTTGACGTCAAAAGCTCTAAATCCAAGCAGCTTTGAACGACAGGACGTCAAACTCGTACTGCAGGTTTTTAATCCGCACGTAGCCGAAGCCCTGGCCGCTCGCAAGGGTCATACTGATTTTCAACATGCTACAGCAACCGCCGAGTTCATCAAAATAATTCTTCGTTGGTGGAGCATTGTCAATGTAAAGACACCTAGTAAGGGCTTCCATCACCGTAATGTTTACGAAGAGCCCATGTCAAACCACACAGATGACCCAAAGGCAAGCTTTCTAAGCGCTTTTATCACATGGCTCGATGTGTGGGAATTTTATAGGCACGACACCGGAGTACTTACCCAGGAGACATTGAGTGCCTTGAGGCTCTCTGCTCAATCCCTTTTGGCATTGGTGAAGTACTGCGTTAGTGAGCTTCACTTTAAGTATATTCTGCTAGGGAAAGTCCAGACGGATCCCCTCGAGAGTCGCTTTGGACAGTACAGGCAGATGGCTGGTGGGCAGTATCACATATCTGTTCGCCAGCTTTGCGAAACCGAGGGAAGGATTCGCCTTCAAAATGCCCTTCCAAGGATGAGCAACGATGATCTCAGAGGCATCGAAGAGACGGACAGTGTCAGGGATGCGGGCACTTCTTTTAGTGTTCATGTTAGCAATGCTGACCTTGATGAGCTCAGAGCACAAATGCCGGTGATTGGTTATGTTGGTGGGTATTGTGCACACGCTGCAATGAAAGTTCTCAAGGGTGAAAGCTGCCAGAGGCAGTTGGTCGTTACCCGAAATACGGCCGAAACAGGAGAGGACACCCATTCTTTAATCGCACAACTGGATCGGGGTGGCCTCAAATTTCCTTCTGCTCTTCTAATTACAGTAGTTATGTACACGGAGGTTGTAGTTAGAAAGCTCATGACGGAAAGTACCTCTACCCAGTTTCTCCATGGGCCGAACCAAAAGAATGTCGTTCGGCAACTTACACTGGACTCTCTGCCAAGGCTTGAGGACATAGATACGTGTGAAAACGGGCACACCTACGAGCTCCTCATCACATTGGTTGCAAACTGTGCAGCAAATATAATGCTCAACAACTTGTGCAAGCAAAGGAACGATCTTTTACGCATTGAAAAAGATCAGAAGGCGAAAAATAGAAAGGCCCGAATTTTTCTTGGAAAGTAAGTTTCCAAGCGTCGCGTCTTTCTCTTCTCATTTATTCTTGTGAAACTGCACAGAGTGTATTTGATTGCATGTCATGACTTGATTTCCTTGGTATACTTCTGCCTTATGTAAAATGAGCCTTGTTTCCAGTTTTGTATCTCTTTACAAGTTGTTAGCTTTTAAATGTGCTGTACTTTTTTTTTTTTAACTCGAACTGCCTCGGTGCCTACTGTAGCAGTTGTACAGTCCGTTTTGGTACCTAAGCTGTGTACACTTTCCTTGTGCACTCTGTGTACAGACATGTTGTGCACTGTGATTTGTTTTTTCTTAGATTTTTGTTTGATTTTTTCCCTAGGACATGCACCTACCTGTGGCAGTACAATTACTTTTCTTTCTGTCATTTATCATGCTGTGGACCACAATTTAGTCACCAGTGTTCTTATGTATTGTATTTTTTGGCAAGTGTTTGAACCTGATACCTTGTGTTGCTACTGCTACTATGATAAACGAATGGTATGTTTTCATCTAACCTACAATTTAAATGAAAGTGTGCTTTTTCTGTTCCAAAGCTCGGGGATGTTTTTGCTGTTACAATCTGTTTTGTTTTCTGAGTTTTATGTGGCAAGATATTGTGTTTTGTACTTTTGGCATATTTTCAGCATTAAGGGCAACATCTTGTGTTGCCTGTCGTCTGCCTGGACCGAGAACAATGCGCACTGTGATATTTGTACAGACGGCGTCTGGCTGTGATAAATAAATATGCATTATTCCATTCACGATATTCATTATTTCTTGATACCTTGATAAGTTCCCCCGCCGCGGTGGCTCAGTGGCTAAGGCGTAGCGCTGCTGAGCACTAGGGCGCGGTTTCGATACCCGGCTGCGGCGGCCGCATTTCTGATGGAGGCGAAAAGCAAAAACGCCCGTGTGTACGAGATTTCGGCACACAATAAAGATTCCCAGGTAGTCAAACTTGATCCTGAGCCCTCCCCTACGGCGTGCTTCATCGCCTGCGTTATGTCGGCGCGTTAAAACCATACAATCAATCGATACCTTGATAAATCGTGCGGACATGGTGTCAAGGAACCTCGCCCGAGTCGGTAGGCGTGAAGGGCGCTCGCGGCAAGCGCTCGCGGCTGGCGCAGCCACCCAGCGAAGGGCGGCCGGCCGGCCGGCGCGATGTGACGTCGTCGACGTCACGTCACGTGACGCGCAGGCCTGAAAAGCTTCCGGGGGTGACGCCTACGGTCGCGGTGCGTGGCTTGTAGGCTCTCTTTCTTCTTTCTCCACAGTCGCACGCAGGTTTCGTCCACATCGTGCCGTCTTCCCGCTTCGCGGTTTCCGAATTCCTTGGCGACGGCGATGATCTTAAGCTTTTGCTGTGCCGTGAAGGCCTGCCGCCGTACGCTACTCATGGTGACCGAACAGATCGACTTAGGCTTGGCGAACGGGTCGAGATGTGGAGCACTAGCGGCATCAGCGAGGTAAAGAGCACTCACACTCGGCGACAACACTACCCCTTCTAGTACACTGTAACAGCACCCTGGAAACAACAGAACCGAAATGCATGCCTGCTACCGCGTCAAAAAGTAGTACATTAATTTACTGATAATATCTCTTTAGGCACTGCCCCACCGCCGTGGTCTAGTGGCTAAGGTAGTCGGCTGCTGACCCGCCGGGCGCGGGTTCGAATCCCGGCTGCGGCGGCTGCATTTCCGATGGAGGCGGAAATGTTGTAGGCCCGTGTGCTCAGATTTGGGTGCACGTTGAAGAACCCCAGGAGGTCTAAATTTCCGGAGCCCTCCACTACGGCGTCTCTCATAATCATATAGTGGTTTTGGGACGTTAAACCCACATATCAATCAATTATCTCTATAGGCACTATAATATCTCATTTGCCTAGGTGAAATAAATACTGCTTTATTTATTATGGAACTTACTTTATTTATTATGGAGCTTTCTTAGACAGCACCACCTTTTTGGCAAGCCCTTTCCAAAAGTAAACATGGCGTCCATGACGTAGGGACATGTGGAGGGTCACTGAGCAGCCACGAACGTCCAAAAAATATACTTGTGGTGTGACAGTGAGATTTTACACTGAACAATGGAAGTGTCTCTCCCCAAATATTTTTCTTAACGCTTCAACGATGCAAGCAAGCGAAACCAAAATCAGCCGCAAGCTGCCGTGCTACTTGCGGAGCAACACGAATTTGCGGAAACCGCCTCCGTAGCCTTCGCTACATTGTTAAGGGGCTACACAGCACAACACGCATTGCTGTGAAGCAGCCCTATAGGAAAAACACCGCGTATTATCCGCACCTCCACTTTGCCACTGAAATTTTTGGGTTTTTGGTGTGGCTTATACGCGCGAAAATACGGTATAGCTGCTGCAGAAAAAATCGGCAGCAGAGCTGCTGCAAGGAGGCACGACGTCGACGAGTCCTGCATTCGCGACTGGCAAAAAAAAAGGCCTCTCTCGAAAGTGTACGCAAGGACAAGCAAGCATTTCGCGGCCCGAAGACTGGTGTGTACCCCCTTCTTGAGAGATGGCGCAAATGGAAGCCCTGAAATGGGCCCGTGAGATGAGCATCTCACGCGAGTTTCGTGCGAGCCGTTGATGGCTGCAGCTTGTCAAATTTATTCAGGAGTAGAGGAGTCGTGACCAAGCTGTGTCAACGGAGATGGCGCAAACGGAAGCGCTGAGATTGGCCCGCGAGATGAACATCTCATGCGAGAACTACCCTAAAAGAACAAATTTTTAAAAAGTGTTAAAATTCAAGCTTTATAGCTTCTATAAATTCAGCCACTGTAGGTGAATGCTAAGCCCCCACAAGCAAACTAAGTTGTGCCCTAATATCAATAAAGCAAACAGATACACCTGTCTGAGGTTCAAAATTATAATACAACAAACAAAATAATGAAGCAATAAAGTTTCCTACACTCATACAATGATGTGTGCATCTTATAAAATAACAAAAAACAGGAATAGCAAAATATTCAGTTTCATTATAAATAAAGACTATTGTCAAGCAACAAAACATAGGAAATAAAAAGGTACTCACACAGCATTCGGTCCTGGAGATCCCGGGAAGGAGCTACCATGACTGGGCTCTTGGAGTGGCAGTTGAGCAGACCAGGGTCAGCTCCGTGCGCCAGTAGTAGTGAGCACACCTCAGCTCGACTCTTGGAGGCTGCTTCGTGCAGTGGTGTGAACTGCCACAGATCCATGGCATTCACATTGGCCCCGTGCTGCATTTATTTGCCACGCAATTTGCTTACTGAACCAAGAAACTATTAATTGCATCAGACTCACTCAGTCTTGACACTACTTAAGCACACAACCCCAAAATACAACAGAGCTGTATAGGGAAACGTACGCATCAACCCATGGAGGAAACGCCAGCATGCACAAGATGAAACGAGATCTTACAGCACTTTTCATAGAAAATTGCAGAGCAGCCATAACTGCTACTGCCATAGAAAGATTCTCTCAGTTGGCTTTTGGCAAGCAAACCTTCTCCGATGCTTCTCCGAAACTTTCTCCATCCCTTTATATGAAGAGCACATTTGCAATTTCTTGACAGCACATTTTCACATCAACCCACTGCAGTGGTCTAGTGGGCTACGGTGCTTGACTCCCAGCACAGAGGTCACGAGATCTTAAATCCCCACAAATTCTGGAAGCCCGTGCGCTTAGATTCAGGTGCCAATTTCTGAGCAGCTTGAGCCCCCGCATCTCATAATACTGTGGTTTTGGAATGTAAAATCCGAACAATTATTACATCATATCAGGGCACCTCATACCTCACTTGCCATACATACTTACAGAGAGGAAGCGGACAAGAGAAGGAAAGGAAGACAGCAATAATCGTAGTTCTTTTTCTTTCATTGTCTGCTTTCACACTTCTAGGCCGGTTTTATACCGGTGCCACACAGACACTTTTGAAAGGCCATCGAGTCGACGGCCGTCGAAATGTCACAGCTCCATCGACTCGATAAAGTTGTGCTGCTATGCGGCAGTTTTCAAGGCCATTGAGTGGTTAAGGTATTTCTCGCTGAAATTGAGTGGCGCTGCAAATCTTTATTTTCGTTTTAATGTTATTATAAGTGATATAATGCGCACTTAAATGCGCACATGCATCTGTCATTTTTGTATGAACATTTCAATAAAGTGTTTATACATACTTAATAATGCATGGTTGGTTTTTAGGTTGTTAAGCAGCGAAACTGTGGCAATGCTGTCAGCGCATGAGCAGGAGCGGCTGCCATTTTGTGGTTATGTCTCAGCAGTGTGGTTTGTATTTGCACGTTTCGGAGGTCGCTGCAACTTGCTTTGTAAGCTTCTGTCATCATGAGCAGCCACGGAACAGAATTTCGAGATGAGAAGGCTGCAGTGGTTTTTTACATGGATGCGATCATGCAGCCTGACGCTGGTATTGAAGCAGCGAAGGAAGAAGCTGACGCCATTGAAGAAGAGCTGCTGCTGGTAAACAATTTGATAACGACCATGGAAACTGTGACTGAACAAAGCATAGACAAAGAAAGGTAATCTTTCTCTCACCAGACGCGTCGGTACAACGAGACCGTGCCAATGCATGGCGAGAAGTTTTTCAAACGGCAGTTCCGCATTACCAGGCAGTCCTCCCACAAGTCCATGAAGAACACCGTTTCTTGTTCACCCTAGAGCTGGTAGCGCAGCTTTTTCTTTATTGGCGGTGACGCATCATCCATTTCGCACAAAACGCACAAAATGAGCAATGACACAAAAAAAAAACGCGTCCCAGAACTCATTGTCTCACACGGACACACCTAAAAAGCAGGGCATAACTTAACACTGCACGCAATATGAGGGCGAAAACAGACAGGCGATAAAGGGCACGGGGACCCAGCATGTTGCTGTTGTCAAGAGTATGAGCTGTTCCTACAGTCCAAACTGCATAAATACCTTCATTGGATAATTTATAACACCCAAGCATGCTACCTTTAAAACATAATAGTGCAACTGTCCTTTTTCTTATTGGGGATTCGAGCACACTGGAAAAGACAGTGCGCATTTCCTCTGTTTTCACTTCCGTCGCTTAATAGCTATCGAAACTTCAGCGAAGGTGTGGGGTGCTCCGTTGACTCGATGGCCTTCAAAATGGCCCGTGTAGCAACTCATCCTTTTCAGTTGAGTTGAAAGACCACCGGTTCAATGGCCTTCAAAACGCCCGTGTGACACCGGTATTACACTCCATTTGTTCGACATAACATTTGTGCTGTCATGTAAAACAGTCAAGCCTACACTGGACAGTACTGGGAACATTGGCAGAATTCTCACGTGCTAGGCCTGTAACGGTCAGCTTCAAAAACCTTTGTTTGCTTGCTATTTTTGTAACAACACATATGTACACAAACTGAAACACTGATCATCACCGAGAAAAGGGAGGAGGGTGATTCCATGCAAGATCGAACAAAGAATCGCCACTTGACCTTTACATTTATTTCAAAATTTTGTATATTGTTGGCTGATCAGTGGAAAATGCAGACTACCTTTTGAAGCACAAGAAGCTCAATGCACATAAATGAAATTTTTGTAGAGTTACCGATGCACGCCTTGATGCCGCAGTGCATCAAGGACTCCCCGCGTACAACAGTGCTTTCTAATCATTCACTACCATGTCTCTTATAGCTAATTTGCAGTGTCACAAAATTATTACTCGATAAAATATCACGTGAGATTGAAAAGCCGTACGCGATCACAAATGTCATACAATCTTCAGATCTGCATGGTGCACTCAGTCTTGCGCATGGTCTTTATTCGACGGGCGGTAACTAAGTAAAACCACATTATGCAACATGTTTTGATTGATGGATAAAACTGATATGCAAAAGAACAAGTGGGAAAAACTTTAAAAATATCAAAAATGCTTTTATTACGTTGTCATCAGAATTTCCCATTGTATGTTGTTTTCTTGAAGTTAGCCCAATCGTATCTATTTATAAGTGTTATTGATATAAGCTTTGGCAGTTTGATTAACAAGCATGATGAGAAAGTAATGCAGATTTTAAGCAGGTCTGTTGTACACCCACTTTGATATAAAGACCTCAAAAGAAGGCAAAGAAACGTTTTATGGATAGAGTTTGTGATTTATAAAAAATATGTCCCCTACCCAGAAAAACCAACAATAACTGAACGCAAGCAAAAGAACATGCATACATTTAGGTAAACAAGTTTGAGGTACACAGCTTTAATACATTTTATGTACCGTAATTACTCGAATCTAACGCGCACCTTTTTTCCAGTTAAGCGAGTTCATAAATCGCATGCGCGTTAGAATCGAGTACGAACAAAAAAATTACGGTCAATCTATTGCCATCGCAAATCCAAAATGGCCGCCCCCTACGTGCGTCGGCATGGTGCGTCGGCTATTTCTGCCTATGTGTTTACCATGTGCGGCACTTCGTACGTGTGCTGAGGAGTTCGTCATCTAGTAGTGCATTAGCATCGACGACGTGGAAGGGCCGACTCCAAAAACTCGAGTGAACCACGATGCCGCTTTTAAAAGAAAAGTCATCGCGTGTGCAGAAACGGACGGAAATCGGGCCGCATCGCGGTCCTTCTCGAAACGTGCGTGCGGGACCGGCGGAAACAAAAGCAGAAGATTGTCGACAGCAAAGGTTCACACAAAGGCTTCAGTGAACCACAGCAGGGTCGGTTTCCGCAAATTGAAGAGCTGCTCCGCGAGTATGTGCTTGAGGAGCGAGCCGCACAGCGGCCCATGACGACAGAACTGCTCCAAGTGCGGGCTATGCAATTACTCTTAGAAAAAAGTCTAATGTGGAGCCTGTTTAAAGCGAGCAGGTGCTGGCTAATTAACTATATGAAGAGGAAAGGCTCTTCCCTCAGAAGGGGAACATGCATATGCGAAAACTTTTGCGGAGAAGTACGATGAAAAGCTTTACAGTTTTCAGAGGTTCGTCCTAAACTTGCGGCGCAACAACGGCTACCTGCTTGGGCAAATCTGGAATGCCGATCAGACGCCTCTTTACTTCGACATGCCTGGCACCACAACTGTCGAGAAGAAGGGGGCGAAGCAAGTTCGCGTGCTGACATCGGTCCACGGTAAAACTACAGTGACGGCAATGCTCTGTTACATGTCAGATGGGCACAAGCTTCGCCCGTACCTCATATTTAAATGAAAGACAATCCCGAAAGGAATCGTTTTTTCAAGTGGTGTGATCGTGCGGGCCAGCAAAAAAAAAAAAAAATGGGTGCGCGTTGCAATCGATGTCTTACGTTTTTTTTTTTTTTCGCGGTGGAAGTCGGGTGCGCGTTACAATCGAGGGTGCGGTAGAATCGAGTAAATACGGTAACTCATCACCAATGTCCGAAAAAAAAACAACAACAGATAAGCGTGGCACTCCACCTTTTCGTTACTATTGATTTCGGGTGCTTCGGAAATATTTTTTGCCAGCAAAACCAATTGCGGATCTCTTCTTTCTACTTATCAGACAACATTATATGAAATCTCGAAATAAATTTAAGAAATTGACCGACCATTTTTTGTTTGATCTTAAATAGAATCATGCAGGAGCTTATTAGACAGAATGTTAATTAGAACAGACAAGAATGCCAAGAGAAGTGTAAAGGATGTTATTAGAAGTATCTGCAATGTAATCTGTAATGTAAAGAAAAGAGGACACAAAGATAAATTGCCACTGGCAGGATCCCAACCTATGACCTTCCCGTGCTACGTGATGCCAACAGGCAAACAGACAAAAAAGGGTGTTCCCCACTTGCCGCAATGCTAACAGGTGGCACAGATTAATACTCCCATGTTTAAGGGCCCATATATACCCAAAAAGGGGGTGGCTGTGTGGGGTCTAAACATGACGCGACATGCTCTCGGAACGAACATGCTCTCGGACTGAAGACGCGGTCGAGCCAAACCAATCAACACACATTTTATTTATTTTATTTATTACATACTGTTGACCTGTTTACCAGGTCTTAAGCAGGAATGGGCATACAGAAATGTTTACTACAAAAACATAATTGACATCACACAGCATACAGGCAGTGGTTACAATTCAACACTTTTCTGTTGATTTACAAAAAACTAAAGAAAAATATTACAACAATGGCATAGCTTTGCTGACTGAAACGTACTAAAAAAATGGAAGCACTGTGCAACTCTGGGCTGCATGACTGTACAAAAAAAACTGATAGTGGTTATTGAGAGTATGTAGAAATAAATCAACTGTTGGACACTGTAAAGCATCGGGTGATAGGCAATTCCACTCACGGGTAGTTCTAGGAAAAAATGAATACCTGAATGTGTCTGTGCGGTTTACGTAATCTAAAACTATCTTTGAATGATGTGAGTGCACAGCATATTCACTTATTTGTCTAATGTGCACTGTTTTGTTGATACCAATTTTGTTGTAGAAAATGAGGTAAAAAAGCTTCAGCCTCTCCATTCTTCTTCTCTCCTGTAGTTTTTCGAGATCCCCTTTAATTAGTAGAAGTGAAGGGGAAGTACGCCAACCATAACAATTAAAAACAAATCGGGCAGAGTTTCTTTGGACCATTTCTAATTTTTTAATATTGGACTCAGTAAAGGGATTCCACACTGCAGCTCCATATTCTAATACTGGTCTAATGAAAGTTTTGTACGCGAGAAGTTTGATGTGTGGTGTGGCATTCACAAGCCTCCTTCGCAAATAGCCAAGCTTTTTCATTGCCTTTCTTTCAATATATTCTATGTGTTCATTCCATTTTAAGTCTGATGTGAGTATGAGTTCTAAATATTTGTGTTTAGTGACTTCGGATAATGCATGGCCATTGTCGTGATCACAGTAACTATAAATTTCCTGATATAGTATACAATCGTCCGCAAAAAGCTTTATTTTTACGGGCAAGTTTAGCACAATGTCATTAATAAATAACAGAACAAACAACGGCCCCAAAATTGACCCTTGAGGCACACCCGATTTCACGGGGGCGGAACTCAAGGTGACACCATCAATGGAAACACATTGGCTCCTCATTGAAAGATAAGCAGTTATCCATGCAAGTAATTTCTCATTTTTCAGAATTGGTTTCAGCTTACTTAGTAATTTCTGGTAACTCACACGATCGAAAGCTTTCTCAAAATCCAATAATATAACATCTACTTGACCATTCTTATCGATCGCTGCTGCTAGGTCATGAAACGTCTCAATAAGCTAGGTTACCGTAGAATACCCTTTGCGAAAGCCGTGCTGATGGGGCGTAATTAGGTTATTTCTTTCGACAAACATAGACAAATGTTTTAATAATATATGCTCTAGAATTTTGACACTAGTGCATAGCAAGGAGATAGGCCTAAATGAGGATACAAGCGAATGGTCATCATTTATTAAAGACGATTGTCTTTCTTGGGGACCTTCGAAGCAAAAATTTTTGTCTATCTGTACATTTGTCTGTTTGTCCATCCTTAACGATACTGGGCACTTTAAATAGCACGAGAGGATTTCCCAAACGGCCAACCCCATCTGCAGCGCCCACCAATGTTGATCAAGATTAACGTTCATACTTGTGCGATTGTCAATTTAAAAATTGGTCCCGTATCTGCATGTAATCTGCAAACGTCGTCGAAAGATGGTAGTCTTGCGTGTGGAGAGAGTGAACAACTTATTTGATGTTCCACGCAAGAAAATCGTGAATGGTATTCCGAAGATGCTCGTTAGTGAGCCACGAGCGTGCAGCGGAGGCGAACGAGCGCATCAAGTTACACGTGAGACATGAGCGCCATCTGGCAGTTTGATTTGGAAAACAAAGCTCGTGGCCCTGAGACAGGCGTGCGCGCCCGTCTCAGAGGTGATAAGGTGTAGAACGCAAGGCGACGGGTAGGTGCCACCACCGTGTCGTCTTAGCAAAGCGTTGGAAACACTCGATTTTTCATGCAAGCGTTGCATGGTCAGCGCAGCGTGATAAGCGCTACAGTCGTTAGAATTACTTATGTATGCCTTTTTAGTAAAAGACGAATATGCAGAATATATACGTGTTGTTATAGTGCCTCAGATATGCACAATAATTGCTTTTTAATTGACAATCGGACACGTATGAACGCTGATTCTTGAGCAACATTGGTGGGCACCGCGGATTGGGTCGGCCGTTCGGGGTATCGACTGGTGCTGTTTAGAATACCGGTTCGCGGTAACGGTGAACAGACAGACAAATGTACAGGCAGACAGACAGACAGACAGACAGACAGAGACGGACAGACCAAAGTTTTTGCGCCGAAGGTCCCCAAGAAAGACTATCATCTTTAAAAGCCATTATCGCGCATATCTGAGGCACCATAACAACACGTATATATTCTGTATGTGTGTATTTTACTAGAAAAGGCATACATAAGTTATTCTAAGGACCGAAGCGTTTATCACGCAGCGCTGACCATGCAACGCTTGCACGAAGAACCGAGTGTTTCCAATGCTTTGCTAAGATGACACGGTGGTGGAACCTACCCGTCGCCTTGCGTTCTACACCTTATCACGTGACCTCTGAGATGAGCGTGCACGCCCGCCGTTTCGTTTTTCAAGATAACTGCCGGATAGCGCTCAAGTCTCACGTGTGACATGACTTAGTGCGCTCGTTCGCCTCCTCTGCACGCTCAAGGCACTCTAACGCAGCGCCTCCAGAATACCATACACCGATTTTCTTGCGCAGAACATCAAATAAACGTTCATTTTAATTTCTCCAGCCACAAGACTAACGTCTTTCGACGACATTTGCAGATTAACATGCAGATACGGGGCCAAATTTTTAACTGCTTTTAAAATGACAATGTCGTCTGCCAAATTAAATACATCACAAGTAATCAACACGCTAAAACTACCTTACACATCATTGCATTACACTCAATCAATATGAGGACAAACGCGAGATAGCGTAAAGGCAGCGCAACATTCAACTCGCCACGAGGGCCCATGGCAGACGACCTGCAGTGCCATCCACCACAGACCTGCCATGAGAGACTACCGTTTGTGCGAACCGCCAGGCCCCAAAGAGAAGCGCTCATTTCTCATGTGCCGCCACCCAGGCTTGCGGCCAGGCGTCACTGCCGGTGCTACCATGCTGGTGGTGGTAATAAACGCTCGTGAACACAACGCTACTCATCGCTCGATAGTTGTGAACCCGAAACGTGACCTGTGCGCGAAGCACATGCGCCATGAGGTGCAAACGACCCCACAGGGGGTGTTAGCCAACCCACATAGGATGACCGCCACAGTACTTTAGTGGTAGGGCATCAGACGCATTATTCAAAGGTCGCAGGTTCGGATCCTGCTGGTGGCAAGTTATCTTTTCGTCCACTTTTCTTTCTTCACATTTTACATTACAATTAAGTATAATTACATGCCCTATACTTCTTTTGACGTGATTGTCTGTTAGTTCTCATGAATGCTGTGTCTAACAAAGGAATCGTATCCTTGAATTAACCCTTCTTTCATTCATCCAAGAGCTTATGTAAGGATCAGACAAGCTAGTGATAAGATCCCTGGTAGGGCCAGGAGAAAAGCTGCACATACCTTTATCAACATCTCAGTCACTTCAAAGTGACCGTAGGAACACGCATTGTGCAAGGGTACCAAGCCACTGAAAAAGAGAGTACCATGTCAGTCAACAAACAGGGACACACTATACTGTACTACAATTGTCTTCTTAATTAAGCACAAAGTTATCACATTCATACTTCCAAGTAAACCCCCCCTTGCAGCATTACTGTGGCAGTCAACAAAATCAGATGTTAAACAATGTTACTACAACAATATGTGTGTGTGGTCAAACAATTATGCATCCAGTTGGTAATGACACAGAAGCTCACAGGCATAGACAAAAGTCATCTTTTACGACCTTTTCTTCTTTCTTGTCAGTTTACTGGTCATCGCCCCACTTCACTCCTAATGTTTTCTGCACCTAACGTTGTTTTTGCACTCCAAAAAGCTCGCAATACATACCTTAGCCAACTTCTTCGAACTCCGCTGTTCGAAGAAGCTGGCTAGCGTGCGAGCTTTCTGGCGCTTGTACACATACTCCCATGGCATCAACCTAGACGGCGAGGACCTTCACACTGATCTGGCAACTTCAAACAGCAGGTCCATTCTACTGCTGAGGCTATTGAAGAGAGACGCCCTGGCACAGCATGGTTATGATGCTCAGACAGAAGATAATTCCAAAGATGCCCCCATCCTCCGGGAATGGGACCGAGCTTGTCTACTCTTACATAAAGAACCTAGGCCTCTGCAACACTTTCAAAATAAATCGAGTTTATAACGTCTACACAATGTCGTGCGGCGAACTCGAAAATCAAATCGAAAATTTGCATAAATAAACACAAATAACTTTATTTTGCCGAAAACAAGCAACAGGCGCCGCGGCCGTCACCACAAGTCTCGCCGCCGCTGTAATTCGTCGAAGCTCCATGACAATACACGCGGGACAGTGAGCACAACCGGTCCCTCAACACTGAGTGCACTTGCCGAAAGGCAATGCCGAATTTATCTGTTAAAATTGTTAAAATTGAGTAGTTGCCATTAATTAGGCAAACTGCAAAAGTCATAACGAGTTTGCTGTACATTTGTACATGTTCCAAGCCGTTCGCCAATGTAAAGGCAACGACTGATGACAATGTCGGCGTCAATGATGCGGCACAAGAAAGCGAGTCTCAACCAGCCACCTTCACCCACGTAAGAAACACGGCTGGTATGAAAGAGATGTATGTCAGTGCTTTATTTCACTGCAGTAAACTGATACAAATGATATGTTCAACCATAGATATTTAAATTCGATAATGAACAGCAACATCAGCACTCGCTTTTAGCCACATTTTGGCACAGTCCACGCTACGCGCGGTCATCGTGTGGGAACATCAACTCTTTCGCTGCTCATAGTGCAACGTTGTTGATACAGTCAGTATCACCCTTCACAGTGAGCAAAAAGCATGCAATGAGTCAATGTGCTACCGCAAGAAATAAAAGAAAAAGCCATGCAATTGCTGCAATTTGCCGCAGTAGTGACATGAGCTCGAAACTGCGCTGTATTGCAGTTCTGTTCGCAATACCTTCGCTTTTTCTAAATTCTGACCAGTAGTACACTGATGGCGTGCTAAAATTCAAGCAGTATATTAGCTGCATTAGAAGCATGTGACTGTCGTGTAGAGGGCCCGACTTCAATGTTGCATACTGATATCTGTGCACACGAGTGCCGGACTTCAATGTTGCATACTGATATCTGTGCACACGTGTTTTCACCCTGACCATGTACGCACTGCGTCCAAATAGGGAAAGAGGAGGACATACCATAAAAGCCTATGTATAGCCCGGGGTATTTTTTTTCTAGATTTTAGGGTACAGAATTTCAGCCCCGTACTATTGGCCGCGAGATCGAGCAGAGTCGCCGCCGGGCGGCAACTGGCCCAAAACAGTGAAGTGTGGATTGCTTCTTGCGTCGTCTGCTAGCCACATCGTGTCTCTATGTGCGCGTATGCCATGCACATTCTCAAAGTGTGGTTCCGCTCATGTCAGCGTGAGTGTAAGTGTTTCTACGTATGCCTGAACTGACGTACGAAAGCATTTGGTCTTGCTCCGCTGCTAATGCATTGTAATAAGATCGGCGAGAGCAACTTTTCCATACTGCTGTTTATTGTCGCCGTACCCTCCATTCACCAGAATAATTTCAGAGTGGGTGCCGCTTTCTGTTTCAAGCACATTGCAAAATGCTTGGCATCTCCCAAAACATGAAGAGTATTAAATGCTGTGTGAATGCAGAGTTTTGTGGCAACTCAATTGTAAAAAAAAAAAGAGACAAGCTCTAAGCTCTAGGTTATGCATTTGCGCACTGTTGGTAGGTGTACAACAACGACACTGTATTTTATCGATCATGTGAGATCGCTTAGTTGTGTTTATATGGCTGTGGTACCACTACATAGAAATATTAGTACAGTCGAGCCCACATATAACGGCCCCACTTAAAACGAACTTTCGCTTGAAACGAACAATATCCGCATGACCACGAAAATATACATTGGTTCAATGGCACAAAATTGCACTTACAACGAACGTCTCGAACGTCTCAGAGCGCCACTGATCGGTTACAGCGAACGGAGTCAGCGGTCTACCAACTTCCCGGGAAACCACTTTCAACCACCGATCAGGAATCGGCAAGGTGCCCATACATTCTTATTGTTAAACGCCGACTCTGCCTCCGTGACCCTCTAGTTGCCGTTCTCCCCGACCCGTAAAGGACGGAAAGCTGTTTCCTTCCTCCATGCCCCGACTGTTTTTGTTACGCACCCCTCCGTCCTTTGTCCCCCCCTCCCCCCCCCGCTACTCTGAGCACCCCGCATCGCCAGACGAGGCCCGTGTTTTCACAGTGCCACCGATCTTTCGAAGACCGGCCGGTCATCTACCCTGTTTTTGATCACTGGTGGTGTCGTTGGCGTCGCCGGCCTGGAGTGACCAGACCCTTTACCAACATTGTCGGCTACTGACTGCATACGATAGTCTGCATCTAGTGCACGCGCGTACGCTACCCCACCGACTCTGATAATTTGCGATTCGTTTCGTGTTTAGGAAATATTCTCGCTCACTTCACACTCGGCTCAGCATGCCTTCCGTGCGCATGTGTAAGCGCGAAAGCTGCTGTTAATTTGTGCGGAACGAATCGCGAAATATCGAATTTCGTGAGACCATGCAAACCCGCCGGCGCAAAAAAACTATTTTTTGACCAAGGGGCCGATTCTTCAAACACCGCCGTGCGCACCGATCCAGGCGGCCGTGCTTTGACTTCTGCGCGCGCAGGCACTCTTTCAAGTTTTTCTACGAGCGAACTTCGCGGACCTTTCAAGCAAGCTACCCAACCTGCTTCCTTCCAGTGCGTTTTAGTTTTCAAGGTCGCCCTTCCGCCGCATCCTCCACTCTCTTTATCGCAACTCCTTCAAGCCAGCCCCGCTGGCTCCTTGCTGGCTCGAATTAGTTTCGTTTTCTGACTGGAAACGGGCCCAGAACTGTTCCACGCGTTCTAGCATGTGTGTCGCGTGTGCGCGTCTTGGTGTGTTTGTGATCAGGATGGCCGACGGGAGGACTAGCACGGTTTTCGTGCCGCTCAACAAAACGTCAAAAGTGTGACCGCATGGCTTGAGCGTAATCCGAGCGTCAGGTTCCGCGTTGCAGAGCGCTTGCACATAGCTGTTGACCAAATGGCAGCTAACTTGCCACTTTGGGCGTCCCGGTATTCAGCTGTGGAGGTGAATATTTCTTGGGAGGCGGTGACGGCTACATGAGCGCGAAACTATTTTTGCGAGGCGGACTTCGTCGACGTCGGGCCCGATGTCGAGCCTGAAGCTTCCGAACAAGACCACTGCAGCGGCGATTTGTGGCCGCGTGTCGTCGACTCCGACACGGGAGGGGGGTGGGACATCTGTTGCGATGGTTTAAGTACAGCCGATTATGATGCCGACACTGCGGAACCATGCACGGATTGGGGCATTGTGAATGAAGTACGTGACAAGAGCGATTTGGGGGAATCGGATTGCAAGAACGACGAAACTTTGGAGCCAGTGCCTCATGCGGCTTATGCCACGGCCCTCGGCGAACGAGCACCCTGCCGTTATAAATGAACTCAATACTGCCCTTATCACTTCGGCTCTTCAAAACACGTACACCACGGACTTTTTGGGGCAAGAAAAGTTTGTGTTTACACTCGCAACTTTTTTTAAAAGCTGGGTTTCATTTACTACGAACTTCGGGATACAGCGAACGGATGCCGCGTCACACTCAGATTCGTTATAAGCGGGCTCGACTGTATATTTCTATGTAAATATCACTATCACATAGACTGTGAGACTTCGGTACTTACACTGTACTTAAAACAGAGTTACCATGCGCGACCGTGTGCTTAGATCCAAAAACGCTTTAAAAAGCCCAGATGTTGAAAATTAATTCAGACGGCATGCCTTATATATAATGGCGTATAATTTCACTCAAAAGTTTATCTTTTTTACGTTGTTTTCCGCGTTTGTGTGGCACTGTTAGTGACCGACGGAAGGCAGTGATAGTTTTTTGCCTGAAAAAAAAAAATACATGCTTGTCCCGTTAACCAGGCCTTTGTTATAGCACCGTCATGCAAGTAATTCATCCATGAAAGCTTTCTGCTGAACTCTTATATAAGATTTTTCACTTGTGCCAGAACATGTGCGTACACATGGTAAATGCAGTGTAGCGCAAAGCGCTGTCAGCCACTAAGCTTTACTTACCGACCGTCCTTACCGACCGTCCGACATTTCATGGTGAACAGAACAAGAGAAAAAAAAACCATATGCGTACAAGGTGCGAATGGTGGTACTGAACGAATTGCACAGATATTAAGGCTTTCTACGATCTTTTTTTCTATTTTGTAGTATGCAGATGACAGAGATGTAAATAAGTAGTTCAGTCGCACTACAGCAGTGCGCAGCAGGCGGAACACAAGATAACCACATACAAACAACAGAGAGAAGGCATGATTCAGTGCGAAAGCATGAAGAGTGTCACTCAGGGTGAGAATCCCTATCAAAAATAGAATGCGCTTTACTCGCGAGAAATGTTAACATTGCATAGGTGTCGTGCACCGATTCAGTAGAGAAGAGTGTAGAGTAAACTGTAGTCAACGCATTTTATCCGCCGACAATTGGCTCAGACCACACACAACGAAGCGCGCTGCCGGCCACCTGTCCCCCCTTGCTGCCATCTGTCAGCTGTTGTGTGCATAGCAACCATGTTAGAGGCTCCGCATGGCGCAGTACGCAAAGGCCCACGTGTCTTTACATAATTGTATACGAAAGGCGTATCGACGTTAGGCGTGTATTGGCTGACAATCGCAATACCAACATATTGCTGCGTATCTTGCAGCACATAGAGAGGAACTCGAAATGCTGAAGGAAAAAAGATAAGCTGTAAACTTTGTCCCTCGTTAATTTTTTTTTTTTTTCACGCCGATGGCATTTCCAGCATGAGCTCTGGCTACTGCTCCCTAAATAAGTGTTTGTGTTTGCCTTTCTATGCAAGTGAGACGTGCAATAGCATTTGCAATCGTGTTTCCATAAATTGCTGCACGCAGAAGCAAGGCAGTTTTCGCAACGTTTTCACTAGCAACCATTTACCAAGCGAAGGCGATAGTACATTTTAGGCTGAATTCACCTTCACATAACGAACTTTATCGCAGCTAATTGCATGTGCCTACATTTCGTTGAATGTGCCTTGTTTATTACGTTTGGATAATGCCACACGCTGAAATAGAAGCAAGTGCACGTCATCGGTTCATTCTGAGAAGGGAGCAAAGGTGCTAAAGCGTCCTTGTTTCGTGCTGTTCCGTTCTCTCTTCTCTAGTCTTACAAGCAGCCGTGTAGTAGGGTGACTTGCGCATGACTGCGCATGTCTTTCAAGCATTCGATGTGCTCAGCACATGCAACGAAACGCAGGCACGTGCAATTAGTGGTGAAGGTGGCTTCTGTGTAAAGCATACAAGTCGCCTTCGCTTGGCAAACGGCTGCTAGCGAAAACATTGCAAAAACTGTTTTGATTAGGCATGCAGCAACTTGTGGGAACCCAAGAAAAAATGCTACTGCACGTCTTATTTGCCAAGAAAAACGAACGCAAGGACGTCTTCCGGGAGCAGCAGCCGGAACCCATTCTAGAAACGTCGTCAGCTTGAAAATATAAGAAGCAATGTTTACGGCTTATACCTTTTTTTATTTAAACACCTCGAGTTCCTTCATGTGTGCAGCAAGTGCTGCAGTAATACGTTGGCATTGCAATTATCCGGCAATACACACCTCACGTCGATACGTCTTACGTATACGTAAACACACGCGGACTCTGCGTAATGTGCCGCGCTTAGCCTCCAACGTGGCGTGGCGGTGTGCACACGGCGACCGACAGATGGCAGCAATTTCGCATAAGGTCTATATGTGGGTCCACAGAATTTTCAACCGAAATCAAGTTTTGGTTTCGGCATAGCACGGTGCTATCACAGGGTGTCTAGCAAATTATTTTTTTAAGACTCCCTGACTTTTCCAGGTTTTCCCTGACAATTTCAAGTGAAATTCCCTGACCTCTGCATAGGCGGCAATACATGTAAGATCATTAGTGCAGACGACAAAACATTGTTTTATTTGAGCGCAAACATAAATAATTCACCGCAAATTGTAGTCGCTGACTAGAGTATTATTGCACAAAGTCTATGCAAACACACATCGGCTTCTGCTGTTTGTGTCAGCCACTGCACAAGAGTTCTTGAAGCACTCATCTGTTACTTCTTAAGAGCATCTATTTTTTCTTGCAGGAGACTAGCTTCCGTCAGCGAGTCACTAAGCAGCCTTCGCTTCTTTTCTTCCAGTTCTTTGACAAGAGCAGCCACTCTTTTCCTGTTCTTCTGAACACCTGACTCCACTCGTCTTTCTGCCTTCTTTTTCTGCAGTTCCTCTCTGAAGACGCTGTAGGAATTCCGAACCATCTGCAGCATCTTGTCAGTAATTAGAACTTTTTCCACGCCGCCTGCCGCCAACACGGCATCATGCACCAGTCTTCTTTCAAGTTTTCGACGAGGCATTCTTCGTTGACCGAGAAGCCTCTTTCTACGGCAGCGTTGCCGTGAGACAAACATAGAATGATCTTGATAAAAGACAGCAGCTCTTTGTGATCATGTGAGCAGAGATCTGGCCACAGAACGTCCAGCCTCTGCTCTTTCCTGTCAAAATTTTTCAATTTTTCTTGGTTGAGGCTCGATGAACAGACCTCTATGTAAGAACGATGGGCCCGCTCTGCTTGCAGACCAGTCATCCACTGCTGCTCTGACAGCACTTCAAGTGCCAGGGTCAATCGTTTTGGGCCAGCCTCCGGAGACAATGCAAATGTGGGGTCCAAACAGCTGGCGCCCCTTGTTAGCTTATACTTCAATGGTGACCTCTCCACCACCTTCTGACAGCACGCTTTAACAAAGGAAACACAGTCTTTCTTGAATTGGTGCAAAGTAAGCTGTGGCATTTTGGGCACCTTGCGGAGCTCATTCTTCGCAGCGAACCCAATGTCAAAGGTAGGTACGGGTATACAGTTCTCAAGCTTCTCTAAGTCAATCTTGAGGAACTTCGCGGGTGTGTCTGCAGCAACAAGCACTTCCTTCTTGACAATCCTTGCAAGCAGTGACCGCAGTATATTGTGCAGTGCAGTTGTAAGAAAGGGCACCATTGGATTGTCAGTCTGAAATTCTGCCAAAAATGGCTCCAGTTCCTCACAAATTGACAGCATGAAGGCCAGTTTTACTGGCAACAGCTGATCCCTCACTGCGTTTGCAACAGCACTGTAGCTAGAGCATGTAGGCTGCTTCTTTGCCTTCACAGAGCCCTCCACAAACTTCACCAGGTTAGGAAGAAGTTCTAATGCCCTGGTGATTACCTTCCCATTTCCGAGCCACATGACAGCACAGAATTTGAGGGGAAATAGTGCACTTCCTGTAAAGGTGACGTAGTCAGCATGACGTAGTCAGCACGACGTGCAGGCACACCTTTGAACAAGTTGTAGCTGCTGCGAAGAAAGCCTATCACATCCCAGCCAGTTGCAGCATGACCTGCCTTGTATGCTCCATTCATTACGTGCAGCCCGCAACTTCCAATATCTAGGATATTGTGACTCTCATCCAACTTCTTGGGTTCCTCCTTCAGTGACCTCAGGAACATCATGTTCACATTCGGCCCATCCATTGAAACTTGTAGTATCTTGGCTTGCTTGAGCTCTTCTGTGGCCTTCCTGAATGCAGATGCCAGGTCCTCCGCACACGTGTGCCCCAAGAAGCATGAAGTTAGGTACTGCGTTTTCACAGTGCCATCAGTAGTGTCATCCCAATATCGGACGAGCACATCCATCTGTTGCTTCTGGGTCACTTTGTTCAGCGACTCGTCAAATGAAACAACTAAGAACGGCACACCGGCAAGGCTTGATAGAAGATTCTAACGAAAGTAAGGTGCAATACCGTGGCAAATCGTATACCCTACCTTGTCCTTCCCTAGATGAAGTTTTTCAGCGACTTCACATCCCGGAAACATGAGAGGGAAGAGCGAGGCCGACGCCGCTGTTGACCGAAAAGATCCGTCAGTCGCTACCGCGTTTAAGCACCACATTATTTCGGCCTTTGTCACAGCGCTCTTCAGATGAAAGCCGCTCATCGATGTCTTCGCACTTGTGGTGGGGGCAGGCTCCTCGGGCGCGACTGTCCGATCTTCGCTACATTTGGCCGAAGCGTTCGTCGCTGGCGTAAAAAAGGACAACATACCAGTTTGCGAGGCGCTCGACCGACACTTCAAACCAGCAAGATGCTTCTTGCTGGACGCGTGACTGGAAACTGCAGTTCCTCCCATGTTGCTTAAAGAAAACGTTTTGCAGCACAGTGTGCAATGAGCACTGTGAGGATCATTCTGCACGGGCTTAATCCAGCTTGCATATTCCGAAACGTTCAGGTTCGTCCAGTCCGAATTAAAGGAGCACTTTCTCGCCGCCGACATCGTCAGTGAGAAGGCTTCTCTTCAGAAAAAAAAAAACGATGAAAACACACCCCCACGGGAAGGTTCCGTCGTTCAAAACATGGCGGACAGAAGAGGTGGTCCAAAACAACAAAAGTGTATACCCAGCATGCCCAGTGCGCACTGCTCAAGGTTGCCAGGCCACGGAGAAAAAAAAGGCCAAACTTTTCAAACTTGGCACTACTGCCCCACTGGCTTAGATTGGATCTGTCCCCGTTGGCTGTTTGCGCCAATTACGGTGAGCTGAGTGCGCGCTCCGCGCCGGGGAACAAGTCGCGAGTCATTTTCCCTGACTGGGTTCTCTTTTTGGCAACATTCCCTGACGATTCCCTGATTTTTCCCGGCGTGTATCATTTCCCTGACAATTCCCGGTTTTCCCGGTTGCTAGACACCCTGTATCATAATCAGGTGTTTGCAAGCTTCTGTGCTAGGTGCTGGTAGTGTTAGCGACGGTAATAGGCGTTAGTCTTACAGACCCACGCATGCAACAGTGGTCAGTGGCCTTTGCTTCAACTTGGTGCCCATAACAACGGCTACGATTTTGCTCCAGTGATTTTACACATTAGCACTGCACAGGCAAAACTCGGCTGTTTTTAAAAGAAAAGTTATCGCTGATGATGAAACCATTGGCAACTGTGCCGTGGGGCGGTAGTTCAGAGTCAACGAGCGAAGAATTCGCCGTTGGCGGAAGCAGGACACCCTCTTGGCTTGCAGCGGCCAGTGAAAAAGTTTCTGCATACCAAAAATGTAGCATTTAACGTGGAACAAGAACTCGCAGACTTTCAGCGGGAGCAGCGAGCTGAACATCTCGCTGTTAACATCGAGCTGCTACAAGCGAAGGCAAGGGAGATCGCCCGAGACAGGCATTCAGCCAGAGGATTTCCAAGCGAGCAAGCATTGGGTGTCTTTCTTCATGCGCCGCGCTGGGTTCTCCCTACGTTGGCATACGTCGCTCTCGCAGAATCTACCAAATAGCTACAAAAAGGACCTTGTGACGTTGGCATACGTCGCTCTCGCAGAATCTACCAAATAGCTACGAAAAGGACCTTGTGACGTTGGCATACGTCGCTCTCGCAGAATCTACCAAATAGCTACGAAAAGGACCTTGTGAAGTTTCAAAAGTATGTAATTGCGTTGGGAAAGGCTGTTTCCTTTCAGATGGGCAGATGGGGAACGGGGATCAAACGCCAGTCCACCTGGATATGCCCTTGGCGCTGACGGTGCATCAGAAAGGCTCCAGGCAAGTTATCGTGTGATCGACTGGGAACAAAAAAAACGCGAGTGACTGTAATGTTGTCCTGCACTGCAGACGGTCACAAGCTACCGCCCCACGTGGTGTTCAAATAAAAGAACCTGCCGAAGAGGGAGAAGTTCCCAAAAAATGCCGTCGTCGACTAGTAGGACAAGAGGTGAATGAAGCAATCGCTGGTGCTTGACTGGATAAAGTCCGTGTGGTGTCGAAGGTTCGGAGCACTGCTAGGGCTCCCTTCAATGCTTGTGTTCAACGGGTTTCGGTGTCACCTGACAGACTCCCGCACCGAGCTCGTTGTCATCCCATCACAACTGCAGCCGCTTGATGTGTGCCTTAATCAACGATTTAAGGACCATGTCAAGTGCCTGTACACGGAGTGTATGAGGTCCGAAGAACCAGAAGTCTGAAACGCATCTCGCCAGCGGTTGCTGTGCTCGTGGATAGTTGAGGCTTGGGCTTGCATTCCCAAGGCACTCGTTAGCCGCGCGTTCAAAAAGTGCTCCATCTCAAACACACTTGATGGCACTGAGGATGATGTGCTGTAATAGAACATTTCCAACAAGGGAGCTTCGGAAGAAAGTGCATCCGACGACAGCGATGAATGAAGTGTGTCAAT
Organism: Rhipicephalus annulatus; assembly: GCA_013436015.1. NCBI lineage: Eukaryota > Metazoa > Arthropoda > Arachnida > Ixodida > Ixodidae > Rhipicephalus > Rhipicephalus annulatus. The sequence goes on from WOVY01012425.1 coordinate 58,612, forward strand.
AAATTCGATGAATGAGGTGTGTCAATAAATTCATTTTTTTTCCATTTTAGTTGGGCTCTATTCGGGTCAAAACTTTTTTTCTCTCGTTTACTATCCCCAAATTACACCTTGGACTATTGCGGGTCCGAGCTATATGCGAGCTTTTATGGTATACAAAACAAGACGTGCCTGAACATTCATGCTGGGATATTTTTGCAGCCCCACATTTTTTATTTTTTTTTGCAGTGTGACAAAGATACTATTACATTCATTTCAATGCAGCGATGCATAGCATGTCTGCATAAATCAACCTCAGCACTTCTGTCATGATGAGCCCCACTCAGCACAGTAGATTGTAAGCAGCAGAACATTGTTGTACAGGCTGAGCTTCTGAACAAGAAAGCTAAGGAGAAAGCTAGGGGCATAAACACTTTAGGTGCAAGTGGTACGTTCGCTTATATATGTACATTCGGAAATATTCATTGTTATCAACTCTGTCACACATGCAATGATTGAAATCGAGAAACACTTTATTTAGATCAAGCACTGCTACGCGGAAAGCTTGTACTATTATTTTACTTTATGTGGTGGCCTTCGGCCGTGATCGAATGTTACGGCTGCGATTAAATGTCGTCTAGATCATCATAATGCCACAGCTCGACCATCGCAGAAGACGTGTGCCACAATTCGCGTTCTTAAAAGCCGCCACACAAGTAGCAAAAAAGCCGCGCCATGGAACGCCGTCCTGCACGCGCCACGATGCTACGCCACGGGACCGGCACGAGACTGGAGGGGCAGATGAAGAGACCGACGAAGTTGGAGTCAGCGAGCAAGAGACATTTTGGCTGACCATTTTTAGTTTTGAGTTTACGGGCACAAGTTCGCCCTAAATAAAGAGTTTATATAGTACCAGGTGCTATATTTATTCGTAACAATCTGGTGGACGTGCTAAGTATGATTCCAAGCCCACCACAGGCAAAGGAGAGAAGCCCAGATCCCAGAAGATTGGAGCCAGCAGAATTAACACCTGTGCACCAACGCACGAGTCGCCGACTACGTGGTGAGCAGCCCGAGTTTGGCCCCCTAACTGACCCATAAAGACCTGTCAAGACCTCAAGCACAAGCGTCGCCGCGATGGCCACCCACTCGATGCCATCTCCATCTCATCTCATTGTGGATTTACCACGTACACCAGAGGTCTTCTACGGTGAAACCTTTGAAGACGCCGAGGACTGGCTTGAAGGCTTCGAACGCGTTGCTTGGTTGAATGGTTGGGATGAAGCCCGAAAACTTCGTTACGTTTACGTCGCCCTGCAAGATTTGGCACGTACGTGGTTTGAGAACCACGAGGCGTCCTTGCTGTCGTGGGACGACTTTCGACGAGAGCTAATCGCAACCTATCGGAACACGGACCGCAAAGAGAAGGCAGAGGCTGCTCTTCAGGCGAGAAACCAACGGAATAACGAGAGCGTGGCCATGTACATAGAAGACATGTCGCGGCTCTTCCGCCGAGCCGACCAAAACATGGCCGAGGAGAAGAAGTTGCGGCACCTAATGCGCGGAGTAAAATAAATTTTCGCAGGCCTGGTGCGTAATCCACCGCGAACAGTGGCGGAGTTCCGGTCCGAGGTAATGACCATGAAAAGGACACTACAACAACGTGCGCGACTGTACAACACAGACTTCAGCGTCTCTTCAGTCAGGGCGGAGTCAACAGCCCTCCCCACCAACGTTGACGTCCTCCGGGAAATGGTGAGGGCTATCGTTAAGGAGGAACTCCAGAAACTGCAACTTCCCCAAAATCCTCCAGCGATGCCCTCAATCGCGGACGTTGTGAAGAAGTGCGGCAAGCAATTATTCAACCACAGCCTCAGGTACCCCACCACACGCAACTGGAACCTCAGCCACAGCTGTCGTACGCCAAGTCGTACGGCAAGACGTCAGACGCCAGAACTTTGCACAAGCTCCCGTTATGCCTTCTACCTTTCCTCGCAGTACCCCACCGCCGATGCCAGAAGCGAGACCCCGCAAAAGTGAGTATGGCGCACGGCAGACCGGCGGCCCCTCTGCTACCACTGTGGGGAGGCAGGCATCTTTATCGGACATGCCACTACCATCGGGTCGGGCTACGTGGCTTCCCAGTGAATGCACCCTGCTCTCGTAACGGTGAGCACCCTTACGAAATCGAAAAATTTTTATCTTCGTGCTATGCCTCTCCAAACACTCAGTGACATGAATCGCGGTCGAGTGCACCAATGCGCAATAGGTCGCCGAGTCCACACCCATCATCTACTTTCCCGAGCAACGTTCACCAAGCCCGCGACGGGAAAACTAGAACCAGCGACCTGTGGAGGCAGGGCCACTAATTTTCGCAAAACTGAAAACCCTCCATCGTTAACCGGATCAGACGATGACACTGACACAATGACGGACAAGCGCAGTAATGGTGACGTGACATCCGAGCTACAAGTCAGAATCGATGACGCCAAAACCATAGCCTTAATAGACACAGGTGCAGACTACTCAGTAATAAGTAGCATGCTCGCAAAGAAGCTGAAGAAAGTGCTCACTCGTTGGACCGGACCGCAGATACGCAACGCCGGAGGACACTTAGTCAGCCCGTAGGATTGTGCACAGCGAGAGTGGGAATAAGAGGCCATGTGTACGTCTGCAGTTTTATTGTTCTCCCCGAATGTTCCCGTGAGGCAATTCTGGGCATGGACTTTCTGCAAGCAAACAGTGCCATCATCGACTTGCAGAAATCCCAAGTTTCTTTCTCTACAGAGAACGCTGTTGCCGTGTGTCATGCGGAGCAACCAAATGTTTCGTATCTTCGTATTGTGGATGAAGGTGTGACAGTGCCGCCACGTAGCAGCGTGACAGTTTCTGTGAAAAGTGACGTTTTTCGTGAATATGCCGGACTGGCTGATGGAAATATCGAACTGCTACTCACAAAGGGGATACGCGTGGCGAGAGGTCTAGTGAACCTGCGGAACGAATATACTGATGTGCTATTGACTAACTTTACCAACAAGGTACAGCATGTGGCGATGGGAGCAGCCATAGCATCACTTCATGACTACGTACAAGTCTCAGATGTTTGCACCATAGAAAAAGTACCAACAACGCCCTCAACAGTGGACAGTGTTTTCGAGAAAATAGATATTGACAGAGAGCTTTCATCTCTGCAGAAAGACCAGATTGCGGAGTTGGTCAAGGAATTCGTAGAGTGTTTTTCCTCTTTATCGAAAGTCGGACGTACTCCTGTAGCAAAGCACCGCATTGTAATCGAAGGGCATGTCAGACCAGTATGTCAGCATCCATACCGAGTAGCTCCGAAAGAAAGGGAGGAGATAAAGAAGCAAGTAAAGGAGATGCTCGACGACGATGTCATACAGCCCTCCAAAAGCCCATGGGCATCGCCGATAGTACTTGTGAAGAAGGACAACACCATGCGGTTCTGTGTTGATTACAGAAAACTCAACCTCGTCACGAAGCGGGACGTGTACCCACTCCCACGAGTCGACGATACGTTGGATAAACTGCGCAATGCTCACTTTTTTTCGTCGTTGGACCTAAAGAGCGGGTACTGGCAAATAGAAGTCGACGAACGCGATCGTGAGAAGACGGCGTTTGTGACACCCGACGGACTCTACAAGTTCAAAGTACTCCCATTTGGTTTGTGTTCTGCTCCCGCTACCTTCCAGAGGATGATGGACACAGTGCTCTCCGTCCTCAAATGGCAATCATGCCTTGTCTATCTTGATGACGTAGTAATTTTTTCCACTACGTTCGAGCAGCACGTACAGAGATTGAGAACGGTACTGGACGCTATTCGCATGGCTGCACTTATGATCAAACCCGAAAAGTGCCACTTTGGATTCCGGGAGCTTCGGTTCCTCGGGCACATTGTCAGTTCTCACGGTGTCCACCCAGGCCCGGATAGGATCACTGCGGTTGAAAATTTCCCAAGGCCAAGAGACAAAAAAGCTATGCGACGTTTCCTGAGGCTTTGTGCCTACTACAGGCGCTTCGTTGAAAACTTCTCTAAAATTGCGGAACCACTGACATGGCTTACGAAGGAAGGTGTGCCATTCATCTGGCACCAAGAGCAAGAAGACGCCTTCTCTGAGTTAAGACGGCGTTTGCAGTCACCTCCCATACTCGCTCACTTTGATGAAGATGCCAAAACAGAGATTCATACGGACGCCAGCAACGTTGGCCTCGGTGCTATTCTTGTTCAGTGGCAAAACGGGGAAGAAAAAGTTATTGCTTATGCAAGCCGCACTTTGCCGAAAGTTGAGTATAATTATTCAGCTACGGAAAAGGAATGTCTCGCAGTTATATGGGCCATTAGTAAGTTCCATCCATATTTATACAGTAGACCATTCCGAGCCATCAGTGACCATCATTCATTGTGCTGGCTTGCGAACCTAAAGGATCCTTCCGGAAGACTTACTGGACGGAGCCTGCGTCTACAAGAATATGACATCACCGTAGTCTACAAGTCTGGCCATAAGCACAATGACGCGGATTGCTTGTCACGGGCACCAGTCCAGATCTCGTCTCCGGAGCATGAACAAGACTCGGCATTTCTTGGAGCTTTGAATTTATCGGAGATGGCTCATGATCAGCGAATGGACCCAGAATTACTTCTGCTCATTCAATACTTAGAGGGGCAGCAAGTCGAAGTACCCCGAGTTTTCGTCCGTGGACTACGTTCCTACGTCCTCCGCAACAACGTTCTCTACAAGATAAACTTTCAACACACCGGTGAAACGTTCCTACTGCTGATACCATCATCACTGCGAGCGGAAATTTTAAAAGCGTGTCATGATGACCCATCGGCAGATCACTTGGGCATTAATAGGACTTTGGCGAGAATCCGCCAGAGATATTACTGGCCAAAATTGATGGATTCAGTACAGCCTTATTTAAGATCAAGCCGAGAATGCCAAAGATGCAAAGTGCCACCCCTAAAGCCAGCAGGTCTTTTGAAACCAATAGAGCCACCGAAAGTCCCGTTTGAGCAGGTCGGAATGGATTTGCTAGGACTATTTCCTATGTCATCGTTCGGGAAGCGCTGGATAGTTGTAGCAACCGACTACATGACCCGGTATGCCGAGACGCCATCTCTCACAAAAGAAACGGCAAATGAAGTGGCTCAATTTTTTGTGACCCAGATAGTGCTGCGACATGGAGCACCTGAAGTCCTTATAACTGACAAAGGAACTGTGTTCACTGCCAGGCTAGTACAGTCTGTCATAAAACTAACGCACACCGACCACAGAAGAACTACCACGTACCATCCGCAAACTAACGGGTTAACTGAAAGGCTGAACAGGACGCTTGCTGACATGATCGCAATGTATGTGAACGTCGAGCATCAGACTTGGGACACCATATTACCGTAATTACTCGAATCTAATGCGCACCTTTTTTCCGGTTAAGCGAGTTCATAAATCGCATGCGCGTTAAAATCGAGTACGAACAAAAAAATTACGGTCAATCTATTGCAATCGGCAAATTCAAACTGGCCGCCCCCTACGTGCGTCGGCATGGCGCGTCGGCCATTTCTGCTTATGTGTTTCCCATGTGCGGCACTTCGTACGTGTGCTGAGGAGTTCGTCATCTAGTAGTGCATTAGCATTGACGGCGTGGAAGGGCCGACTCCAAAAACTCGAGTGCACCACGATGCCGTTTTTAAAAGAAAAGTCATCGCGTGTGCAGAAACTGACGGAAATCAAGCCACATCGCAGTCGTTCGAAGTTCCCGAAACGTGCGTGCGGGACCGGCGGAAACAAAAGCAGAAGATTGTCGACAGCAAAGCTTCACGCAAAGGCTTCAGTGGACCACAGCAGGGTCGTTTTGCGCAAATTAAAGAGCTGCTCGGCGAGTATGTGCTTGAGCAGCGAGCGGCACGGCGGCCCGTGAAGACAGAACTGCTCCAAGTGCGGGCTATGCAATTACTCTTAGAAAAAGGTCTAATGCGGAGCCAGTTTAAAGCGAGCAGGTGCTGGCTAACTAACTTTATGAAGAGGAAAGGCTTTTCCCTCCGAAGGGGAACATGCATATGCGAAAAGTTTTGCAGAAGAGTACGATGAAAAGCTTCAGTTTTCAGAGGTTCGTCCTAAACTTGCGGCGCAACAACGGCTACCTGCTTGGGCAAATCGGGAATGCCGATCAGACGCCTCTTTACTTCGACATGCCTGGCACCACAACCGTCGAGAAGAAGGAGGCGAAGCAAGTTCGCGTACTGGCATCGGTCCACGGTAAAACTACAGTGACGGCAATGCACAAGCTTCGCCCGTACCTCATATTTAAATAGAAGACGCTCCCGAAAGGAGTCGTTTTTTCGAGTGGTGTGATCGTGTGGGCCAGCGAGAAAAATGGGTCGCGTTGCAATCGACGTCTTACGTTATTTTTTTTTTCGCGGTAGAAATCGGGTGCGCGTTACAATCGAGGGCGCGGTATAATCGAGTAAATACGGTACCGTATGCTACTTTTGCATACAATACCGCAGTACAAGAGACAACCCACTTTACGCCATTTCAACTTGTTTATGGTCGGAGAGTAATAACGACATTAGACGCAATGCTGCCTGTCAACAGCACGAATGAAGAGGACCCTGACATAAGCGAATATGTAGAAAGGGCAGAAGAGGCGCGACAACTAGCACGGAACCGCATCATTCAACAGAGAGACGTCGACGTGCACAGTTATAATCTAAGACGAAGGGACGTTCAGTACTCCCCTGGAGACCAAGTGTGGATCTGGACGCCTGTACGTGCACGTAGCCTATCAGAAAAGCTTATGCGACACTATTTTGGCTCTTACAGGGTTCTTCGTCATCTAGGCCCATTAAACTACGAAGTGATCCCTGAAGGTCAAGTGTGCACAACACGACGCCGGAATCTCCCGGAAGTTGTACATGTAGTACGGATGAAATCGTACTACGACAGGAACTGAACAAGTGAACTAACTCACGCCGTCTAACACAAGGACAAGTCCTATTGTTTAGAAACTGTCAGCCGGCTCTAGGCATCGGGGCGATGCGTGCTAGGAGGGAGACTAATGCCACAGCTCGACCATCACAGAAGACGCGTGCCACAATTCGCGTTCTTAAAAGCCGCCACACAAGTAGCAAGAAAGCTGCGCCATGGAACGCCGTCATGCATGCGCCACGATGCTACGCCACGGGACCAGCACGAGACTGGAGGGGCAGATGAAGAGACAGACGAAGTTGGAGTCAGCGAGCAAGAGACATTTTGGCTGACCATTTTTAGTTTTGAGTTTACGGGCACAAGTTTGCCCTAAATAAAGAGTTTATATAGTACCAGGTGCTATATTTATTTGTAACAATATGAGTGATAGTTGCATCATTGCATTGATGACTTTGAATTTTGATAGCAAAATAATATTCAAGCCGGAAACAAAATAAAGCGACCCCAATTTACACGGTCACTTTTGTTGGCGATCTAGACTAGCTCTGATAAATATTCTTCAAAGGCGTGACCGCAAGCTGTCGCTAAATAGAGAGATTGCGACCTACTGGGTCCCAGATCCAGTGAAACTACGATGACGAGTGTCTGCATAACGGCTCGTGATCCACGAGTTCCATAGAGATTCGAAGTGAGCATCACGGACGCAAGGCAGCAGAGTGAACTGATTACGGCCGCGGCGAGCGGCCGTGATAACTACGCACTGCTATGGCACATGAATAGTCTTGCACCCTTGCCTCATTTCTTTTCACGAAGGCAACTCGTAATGGCGGCGACGGCCCCCTCAGGTGCAGAAACAAAGAATGATCCGCATCGCTGTTCAGTCACACACACTTGATCATCAATCCCAATGACTTTCTCGCAGGTTTGAAGTCTTTTCTTTTAACTGCAGCGGCCCATTTTGCAGCCATCTTCTGATCCCGAGAAAACTTGTGAAAAGCGACCTGATCGCGACCTAAGTGCTGCTTCAGTAGCAATATGCCGCACCGTAATTTTGACATCGCGAGTCGATTTCGATCCCACACAAACACAACTAGTGAGTGTCGGAAGGCGAAAATCTAATCAGAAGAGGAGAACGGTGCAATGGCAAGAAATCGCTCCGAAATAGCAGAACTGATACTTCACTGCCAGCAGATCACAGCAGAAATGAGGCACAATCCCGAAGCTAACAGGCTGAGCGGCCTCGGCGGCCCAGCTCGATCCCGCCACTGACGTCACTGCCCCACTTATCTCTCTCCTGTGCACCACGTGCACTAGGGGGCGTTCTCTTGGTCAAAGTTAACTCTCTTATACTACCGTTGTTCAAGCGAAAATTGTGAAAAAAAAAACGTCTTAGGCATGTTGTAAGAAGTCACAGATACCGAATTCCCTATAAATTCGTGAACGCAAAACCACTTCATTGTCCCTTTAATTTACAGCTGGTCTCCCAACAAGGTAGCATCTCATGTCCATCTGGAGTTGGTCAAAGAAATCCTGCTGGCAAACACTCCATGCACTTAGCAAGCCAAGTTGCTGGCAAGCCGCACCTTCACTCTTTTGCATTAGGGCTCCCTGACAACTTAAGTGTGTGAACTGTCGGGACAGCTTAGACTTATGGGTTTCCTTCGGTTAATGTGAACAATATCTATTTTCAGTCAGGGCGACGCGTGTTTGTTCCTTGCCATTGTTACTAGTCATATTTATTTTCTTTTTTTTTTCTTACGAGTACAAGTACATTCTCACTTTTGTGCGAATTGAATGCCTAGCTCTCCCTGTTTGAGATTGTATGATTGATATGTCGGGTTTAACGTCCCAAAACCACCATATGATTTCGAGATAGTATTTCACATTTACTTCAGCTTGCTTTGATAACCTAACCTGTCGGTCATGTGTTCTTGGAGTTTCAAAGAATGAGAAGCACAGAAGGACGGACCAGTCAAGTCAGTCTAGGCATGGGACACCAACCAACCTGTATACCACTGCTGAGGACCCATCAGATAAATGCAGAATATTGAACAGCATATGCGGATGACATTGTAGTAAACACTACGGCCACTAATGTGGGTTCGGTCTTAGCGAGTCGCAGGGCACGCGTTAACCGTCGCCTTTGCACATGAGTGTTCGGACAGCCATGGCACTGAGCGCAGCATGGCAAGAACACGGTACTGCTCTCAACAGGTTGCAACACTTTATTGCCTGTGGCAAGCAAAAACTCAGTACTGAGCCCGCTGCAACAGGGGCGACGGAAAAGCAAATAGGCTTATCCACGCCACAGGCGAGAAGTACTACACGAAGTGCCGTAAGCACATCTCCGTTAACAAAAGTGACTCACGGAGACATCGGGACCAACAAGGCCCGGTCGCTCCAGCGAGGGCAAAACTCCGCTCGTGTTGTGTTCGAGAGATATGGGTCGGCGTAGTACGACCACGCGCGAAGACACCGCACTGCTCTTAGGCCTAGAGTTCGAAAGGGGCGACAAAAGGCAAGCGTTCGCCGCGGGTGCAAGGCGCCATCAGTAAAGTCCACGCGATCCCCAAACAAAAGGAGCTGACGGACGGAAAAGAAATGCGTGCTCACCCTCGTCTCGAAAAAATTTACTCACTCCCTACTCGCGCTTGCGAAACGTCCCAAGAGACTTTGCACTTGGCGCTACTGTCGACATCCGCTACCGGGTGAAAGGGGTTAATTGTCACTTCCGCTTCCCCAGCGGGACAGACAGCAGAGAAGGGAAGAGTCGTGTCAAGACATGAGAATGGCAGAAATAGGCAGCGAATCCCGCGCAATGGCGGCGGGATGGCCTCAATTCCCACAACATTTCGTGGTCTTTCAGACAGCTAACATCCACAAGCAATGAAAATGGATGTGTAAAGAAACTGCCATTCTGCAAAGGTAAAGTTTGCCCACTTTGCTGACGTCTTACTCGCAAAATCAGAGCCATGAATGCTTTTCTTGCTAAACATTTCAGGCATATTCTACTTTGTTTAGAAGCTCTGTCACTTTCACACAAGTTCTATACATCCAGCCCATAAGGCAACATGCTTTTGGTACATACATGCATTATATTTAGGGTAAATAATGCCAAGTATCAGGTGTGTTTTGTCATTTTTCTTCAAACCGAATAGCTGGTTAATCAACACAATTTCAGTAGTGCCATTAGGGTCAAACAAAACGTCAATGACACATTCAGCTTTTTTTGGGACCACCCCTGCAGACAGAGTTACCCATCAAGTAAATTAAAAATATTTCTAAGGCAAGAAAAACAGTGTAAAAAGATAGAACACAAGATGAACAAATACAGTGCTAATTTACTCCACCGAATACAATGCACTTTATTGAGCACATTAGACCAAAAAGAAAAGATGAGACAGGCAATTACAAAGTTCTCAAGACACCTGAGAAGAAGGTTGCCAAATGAAATAAGGAAGGAACACAAGACAATTTGCCTCAAAAGATTCAAAATTATATACACAAGGAAATGAAAAATCCATAAACAGGGGTTGTGTCGAAACGTCGGCTCGACACATCCCCTGTTAAGGAATTTTTCATCGCAAGCTTCCATATTCCCCTGCCTACCATTTTTTGGATATACACAAGGAAAGTATCATAAAAAAATTAGGTGAGAGTTGGCACTGCACCTGAGAGTATTGTTTTACAAGCCTTTTTATGCTAATTTTCCATCCTAAGATGAAGCAACAACCCAAGCATGTGGTTTAGGAAAAATTTCGAAAGGTTACAGCCCATATTGCAATACTGAATTTCCCAATATGTTCTAGTTCTTGATTTCAGAATTTTCACAAACATGATGACAAAAATGCACGATTGAAGCATGTATGCAGCCTCACCCCTTGTCTTTGGCATGAACATCAGCCCCATGCTGCAGGAGGAGCTGGACGATTCGGACTCTGTTGTAGCCTGCTGCCAAGTGCAATGGTGTAGACTGCAAGATTGAAAGATTGGGAGCTGAATTTCGTGGACACAACTTTCATTTCAGGCAGAAGCTAGCAGAAAATAATCGACAGATTGCATTTTTCACAATGAAGAAACTGCAGTGTTGTCAGACTAGAGATACACATGGCAGGCATTTTCATGATCGTAAGTGATGCTTCCCCCGTAGGAGTGACGACACAGGCCGTACATTTTGATTGGTTCGACACGAGAAGCCGCGAGTAACATTCGTACGAATCCAAATAGACCACACTATTGTGCTCTAAAAATTGTAAAAGCACCCTATATACTTCCTCAGATACAAAAGAATTTCTGGTTTGAAGTATGAAAGTGTGAAAACATTTGCGAAAAGGCACGAGGAGCAGTGCACAAGGGCCACCACGAGGTGAGCATATATTTGTAAGAGGGGCACGATGATCAAAAGCGGCCTTTGACGTCAGTGGGAGAGCGAGATGCGAAATGGAAACGCTTTTTCTTGTCTGCTAGGGTTTTAAAGTTTGAAGGTTAATAACTTCTGTTAACGTGTGCCAATTTCAAGCGTTCCTTTTGCATTCATCTCAATATGCGACAATGGACAAACTCATTGATTGATATGTGGGGCTTAACATCCCAAACATACCATATGATTATGAAAGGCGTCATAGTGGAGGGCTCCGGAAATTTCAACCACCTGGGGTTCTTTAACGTGCACCCATATTTGAGCACAGAAGCATATAAAGCATTTTCGCCTTTATCGAAAATGCAGCCACCGTAGCCAGGATTCAATCCCCCGACCTGCAAGTCAGCAGCCGAGTACCTTAGCCACTAGATCACCGCGGTGGGGCCATGCACGAACTCCAGTGCTGCCGAAGAAGAGTCCTCACAGGGCCCTCTCAAGGTGAAATTTCACTCACAAAAGTTCCTATAATGTTTCTTTAAATGGGTTTACAAGATCTATCCTGCTTATATTGTGTACCATTCTAGTTTAAGATTAGTGTACTATGCCAATTCACTTTGCCACTTTCCCAGTTTAGGAAAAAAGGTTGCCTGAAAGAGGCCTTATAAAATGTTTCATATTTCAAAAACTATACACTCCACTGAAAATATTTGCATATTTCAAACAAGCAACAACTATACATAAACTCAGCAAGCTTCATTAATTCAAACAATATTTTAAAAGAAAGTTTTCAAGTGCAGTGTAAGCAAGGAAAGCCCTATACCTGCCATGTATTTTAGGTGAAGTTTATGCACCCATAACCATGAGAGCTTCAGTAATTATTTTACTATCATTGTGATGATGAGCCTTTCCTCTTACTGAAGCAGATATAGCATTGAAAACTGTAATGCTAACTTTCTGTCAATTTTTTACTTCGGGTACCTAATTATCACTTTATATTAGCTATCAGATGCGTTGCAAAAGAGCACTTCCTCACACAACAATAATTCTGCTTCAACATATTTCATATTACATTATCTAAATACTGGCCGAAAGCTATGATTCTAGATACTGTGGTTGCCGAGAAAAAGGAACACAAGTACAAAAAAAGCATGCTTTGAGATAATCGCACTTAAAGGTGAAAGTCTGCATTATTTCATAAGTACGAGATAACAGCAAATAAAAGGACCCATTCGATAGGCACCAGCCAGATACTCATCACCAATATAATTTTTTCGTTTTGTGCTTACGTCTTGCATGGCAAGCCTGTAATGGCCAAACGATAATAGTTTTGGTGCTTGCCAATGATGCCACCAGTAAGTCCTCCCTGACCAGATATATAGATATCCTGACAGAGAGCTTGATGCCCCTCCTTTGTTTCATTTTCGCAGTTCTGGGCCTTCCTTTTTGAATGTGCCAAATGCACTCCAGCTTGCAAACTAACTTCTCCACATAGCTATGGTACTTGAACTGCAAGGAATCCCTTGTATACGCAAGAATGAGAGCACAGCAGGCCAACGCACAAGTTTTGAAATATGCAATTTTTGAGATGAAACAATCATAATAAGACAAACTAATGATTGATTCTGGTTCAGAAAAGGCTGCAGATTTCAAATAATACAAAAAGAAAAAAATTATTTTTTTAATACTTTTGCTTACTTTGTCCCCTTAAATGACCCCCCGACACCGAATATTGAAGCTCGAGAAGCTTGTGTTGTTTGACAGTCCTGCATGCGGAGATGATTATTAGCGACAAGCGTTACCACCATGATGTTACTTTTTTTAATTTGGTTTATGATAAGGATGCGTGCTCATCCCAGTATGCAGGTCCAATTGACATTTTCTACGCTTTGACATAGACAGGGGCCCAGGTGGCATTGCAGAGGTCAATCAAGTACAGTAGAATCTCAATAATATGAATTCGAAGGGAGCACACAAAATATTTGTATCATCCCGAATTCGTATGAACCAAAAACAAGTTAAAGCTGATCATGAAGATGAACAAGAACTTTATTGGGGTCAACTTCTTGCTGAAAAAAGTCCATAATGTTCTTACCGTATTTACTCGCGTAATCCTCGCACTCGCATAATTCTCGCACCCTTTACATTGCCCAACAAAAATAAGATTTTTTTTTCCGCGAGTTATTATCGCACTCCCGAAAAGGGCCGCAATAATGTCGTCAGCTTATTCCAACCGTTGATGATGATAGCACACGCCATCTGGCGCCATGTTTTAAGCATCAAGCGTACTATTATTGCACAAAGATTCAATCCAATCCAGGCCAAGCCAAAGCGGCAAGTGCGTGTTGCGGCGTGTTTTGTATGTTGTGTCGGTAATCCTGTCACGTTATGGGGCGATACTGAAGCTACACGGCTGCTTTCAAGTTGGAAGTAATTGATCATGCACTAAATAACGGCAACAGGGCCGCCGGTAGGCCCTATGGAGTGGACCAGTTTTGTGTTCGATACTGGTGACGGCAGCTAAAAGCCACCAAGACGCGTTGGGCCTGCCGTGTACCCCAGATTGATGGTAAACTTCAATTCTTCAGGAGGAAACTGGGGACGATTCTGATAAATAGCCATCAGCCCAATACTGACATCTTAAGTTTACCTTTTGAGGGCTCCTGTTGAGTGACAAACGCTACCGCTACGCCCGCAACGCCCACAAGCTTTGCGTATGGTATTCCAATTCTCGACTATTTGCTTGCACTTTTTGTGTCAATAAATCTTGCCTTTTCTTTGAACCTCCCTCTGCTTTTATTGTTGAGAAAAATTCAATTGGTACTTTTCAAAGCTTGCTCTTAGTTATTAGTGTGAGAATCCCGATTTGCAGCCACTTAGTTTTCTTTTTCGCCCTGTACGTTTTCGTGAAAAGATTTCACTGCGTAATTCTCGCACCCCCCCCAACTTTGCATCGGTTTTTCGCCGAAAACAATGGGAGGATTATGCGAGTAAGTACGGTAATTGTATGAACCAAAAACAAATTAAAGCAGATCATGAAAATGAACAAGAACTTTATTGGAGGCAACTACTTCTTGCTGAAAAAAGTCCCATAATGTTCTTTTTAACTTTCATGCTTTTACAACCTCTAGATAAAGTGCCGCGGTTTCCTCACTCATGCTGCTGGCGCTATAAGGCGCGTTCAAACTTGACAACAAAGATAGCGAAAGGGGCAAAACTTATTGAAAATTAACTCGCTTCGCCACTTAAGCGGCGAGAAAAACGTGCTGCGAAGTCGATACCAAAAAAAAAATCAGTCCAAGAGAATTCACACTTGAGAATTTAAGCGATAACGCTAAAGCGGCCACAAAACCGCGCCCGCACCCATTGAACATGTTCACATTCATTCTGCCCCTCGTATGCATGCCACCGCCGCCATCTTCGCCGCATGAGAATTTATTCCAGAGATTTAAAATCCCCACTGAGTTCTAGTTATGCCTGCAAAGCACAGAAAGGAAACAGGTTACATGTTTACAAACGTTGTTTCTGGAGATATGTCTGAATAAACGACACGAGCAGACGCACCGGCACCAGCGGCAACGCATTCGGCCAGCAGTGCTAAAAAGAGGCACGTTAGGACATGCCTACTCGCTGCTGCAGCACCTTCTTCCGGTGTTCGCAGCGATCGTAATCCAAACCAAGCTCTCGATGAACGCGTCTTTTTTTCAAGGCCGTGAGCTTTCTCGTGCTGCGTGGACAGTTCGCGATTGCACCGACGTGAGCCCCCGCACCCACCGATGCCTTAGCCGTCATCTTGAATATTCGGCTGGTGTTTACATCACGTGGTTTGAGAGTTAGCACAGCCGGTGTAGCCAAAGCCATAGCAGAAAAGCAATCCGCTATCGCATGGCGGCGAAATTGGTCTCGGACCGATTTTTCGCGTTGGCCTCACGGAATCGTTTGCAGACCATAATTCCAGCGACAAAGCGAAGGACTTCCGGTGAGTTTTACCGCATTCACTCCCTTCGAGGCCAAGTGTGAACGGGCTTTCCTCCCACAGCCAAACAGCATTGCACCGCTCACGTGCAGAGGTCAATCGCGCGTTCGTATCATTAGCAGTTACTGGAGGAACCGTTCGTATACCACAGAATCACGATGTATTTTATATAATGTAGTTCATTCAAAGCAACTTCGAAATTCGTGCCACCGGGAAATTCAAATAAACAGTAATTCATCAAGCTTCCACGCGAGGCATGCACAATGCCTCAAGTGAGGACCATTGTTCGTCACCGCTTTTGCTCAGTTGTTGGGCTGTTCCCAAGGTGGTTTTGGCTGTTCATGCCGGGAATGCTTTTTTTTTTCTGAATGGGACACACTCAAAGCACCCACATTGTTTCATTCTTCCCCACCCATGAGTCCTTTTTGAAAGCTGCGTGTTCAGCTTCGCCAAAGCTTGAGTACGCGTAGTCTCAAGTGTTGCCCCGCTGTGGAGCACCAGTTTCTTATGGTATTTAGGCAGGCGTTTCGAACTGATGCAAAATCGTTCTGCATTAACAATACTAGGATTAATTATACATTGCACTAGAACATCTACAGTCAAAGTTTAACATTACCAAAAAAACAAAGCTACAAATTACTATATAAAAAGTCGCAAACAAAACTTCCTCTGTCTGGGGTCCTTTAGAATCCACTGTAACGCTTTTAATACTTTGACAAATACAGTAGAACTTTGTTAATACTATGTTCCCGTTTGATACGATTTCCCGGTTCCTACACTCGAAATCGGGAAACCTATAAATGCCCCGTTCTCGGAAAATACGATTACTCGGCAGCAACATATGGCATTGCGCTGAACTAGAGTTGTATGATGCGTTCCGCGGACAAAAATTCTCATTCAGGCGGACAAAAGAGCCGCTCTCGCATGCTTATGAAGTGTTTAAGGGGAGATGCGAGTAGAAAAATCACGTTTTTAGCGAAATTTCTCGTATTTCTGATTTTTATTGCATTGTAATCTTCAAACCTGCTTCTTTCATCTGCGAAAATTTCAAAACTAAATTCGAACCGCAAAATGCAAAAAAATGTGTATGAAGGCATCGCGGTGGCTCAAAATTTCGTGAATTTGCGCCGATATTGGCCATCTTTGACTGCGCGCTGCTCCCCGTCGCAGTGCCGCCCGCTGTCGCGATCGGTTGGGAAAGTTGCGTCCGGCCTTCTTCTTACAGCTCCGACGACCGCCAGTTTCGTACGTGGGCAAAAAAAAATAAAAAACGAGGCCTTTTTATCACATGGTTTGAGCGGTTTGAAACGCACGGCACCCTAAGCCGCATCGCCATTGGCTACCGAGTCATTGTCAGCTGTGTTGGTGGCGGCCATCGGCATTTGGTCCGTCTACTTTTCTGCGCGTCTACGCATATTTCCGCGATGACAAGCCCGAAAAAGTGCAACGTGAGACCGCAGAAGTTTCGAACGAAGCACAAGTTCAAGGGAAGGCGGCGTAAAGCGCCCCGAACGATGGCGACGAACGAGAACGCGCCTACGTGTGCTAGGCCTGACGGCGGCATCGTCGAGTGCGCGAGCGACAGTGGCTGCAATGAAGGGATTGACGCTGCGCTTTCTTTCGTCAGTGCTTCGGAAAAGAAGCTCGGCTTCTTCGAAAAAGACGAAAGACAGCGCGATGAGGTTTGTGCAATGACAGTTTTGTGCGACACCCTCTTGCTGATGGCACTTGTGGCAGGTGCGGCATGCCCTGCTTGCGGTATTCAAAAACTTGCCGTTCGGGAGCCGGCAGAAAAGCGCAAGGGACTTTCGTCGCTCCTCGAACTTCATTGCGAAAACAGCGAATGCTCAGCGACTGTTCTTTGGTGCTCCTATACGTCACTGCGTGTTACAGCGGACGGCAACAGCCGAGTGAGCGAACGGTACGACAGTGGGAGCTCCCGAGATAGTTTCGCTGTAAATGTGAAGGCGGTGGTGGCTGCACGCGCTGTCGGCATTGGGCATGAGCAATTGTCGAGATTTAGCTTGACTATTGGACTCCCAAAGCCAATGCACCACCGAGGATTTTTTTCGATAACAAAGAAGGTGCACACCGCTGCCATGGCAGCTGTGAGTGAAAACTTGCGCCGATCCAGAGAGTTGACGAAAGAAGTAGCAGGCGAAACTGATGTGGCTGTTATGTTCGACGGCACTTGGCAGAAGAGGGGCCACAAAAGCCACAATGGGATTGGCGCAGTTATCTCCTTAGATACTGGCCTCTGCTTAGACTTCGAGGTCATATCAAATTACTGCCTGACATGCAGTAGGCACAAGGATATGGGCCCAGACGAGGAAGTGTGGCAGGCATTCCATGGCCCAGTCTGTGAAAAAAATGCAGACTGTTCCTCCCATGCCATGGAAACGGAGGCTGCAATGCACATTTGGCAGAGAACATTGACTTATGACACCCCACTGCATTTCATGACATTCTTGAGTGACGGTGACAGCAAAGCATATAGTGCAGTTGCAGAGTCAAAAATCTATGGTGCTGTCAACATAGAAAAAGAAGACTGCACTAATCATGTGGCCAAGAGACTTGGCACTGCGCTACGGAAGCTGCATGTGCCATTACCACGAGGGCAGAAAATGAAAGAGCCAGCCATTCAGAAGCTCCAAACGTACTATCAGATTGCCATAACAAGCAACCAGGGGGAGTGTACGGGATATGTACACTGCAGTATGGGCTTCGTACTTCTACTCATGCTCTACTGACAATGCTGGCAGCCACAAGTTTTGCCCTGCAGGAACAGAGTCGTGGTGCAAACATCAACGCGCTGAAGCACTTGGTGAACCTGCACCACGCCACACACCTCTCCTGACAAAAGCACAGGGATTGGCTATTTTGCCCATTTATAAGCGGCTAACGGATGAGAAGCTCCTTGCTCGATGCATCAAAAGGAAAACCCAGAACGCATCGGAATCCCTGAACAGCAAAATTTGGCTACTTTGCCCCAAGACTAAGTTTGTCTCCCGAACGGTTGTCGAGACTGCCGCAGCAATGGCAATCCTGTGGTTCAACAAGGGTCATGCTACCTTCGAGCACATCCTGGAAGAGCTCAACATACTGCCATCTAGAGATCTAGCTACTTTCAGTGATTCCCGCGATGCGAGGCGCATCAAGAGAATGTCCGAGCGTCTGACAGCAGAAGCAAGGGCCCACCGTCGTCGTGGAGTGAAAAGGGCACGGCTAGAAGAGAGTGCTCACAAGGGCCGTGAGGGCACAACCTATGCTGCAGGACAGTTCTAGTAACTTGCAGTGCTTTTCAAAGTTCTGTTGAACATTATGGCCAAAGATTATGCATTTCTAACAACTCTGTGATAAAAAAAAAAGGTTTCAAACTTTCAAATGCGTTTTTCTCCTTTTGCAGTTTTGTGTGATCTGTGCTTCTTATACACGCTAGTTCGTATACTTAGAATTGTCATACCTCTATGAAATTTTGCACACTCTACAGTTCTAAAGGATCATAGTCAGCTATATCTGCATGCTTTATCTCAAATTTTTATAGGTCAGAATTGTTGCATAACAATGGCTATAATTTTGCAGTATCTGACCTGCAGAAAGAAAACCAAGCACTCTACATGAAAATAAATGACATATTTGAAAAGAGGAGAAAAAACTATTAGCATGCCAATTTGTGTTAAATTCAGATTCTTATTAAAGAAAATCGTTTTTCGATTAGCATCTCCCCTTAATGGCAGACCACCACTGCACAGCGACAGCGGTTTCTTTGCTTGTCCCGCACATTTTTTTTTTTTTTTTATTCAGATCCACGGCTACAACAGCCAGGAGAACACTACGGAGCTAATAATAAGGCACAAAGAATACATGCGCTGTCGGTCACCTCGAGTTCACCGCGCTTCGGCACAAGACGAACGTGCTGCGTCTCCTACTCAATGTGCTACGCATATTTCTCACTTTTGCTACATCTGCTTCCTCTTCCAACTCCCCCTGACACACAGCTGGATTCTGTCACCATGTTCTTCCTATAAGATTTACAAAGCCAGGCGAATTTAAGTATGTTAGCCACGCACCTTTCATCCTCAAAGATGCGACAGCAACGTGCCTCTCTCCACCCAATCCCCTCTCCCCCTCCCCATCATCAGCAAGGTATGAGTGCCCCGCTGTATTATCTGGGTGTTCACAACTCTACAGGGTAATCTCCACCGAAAATGAGCGTCGGCCAACGAGATCGTTGTCAGTGATTGTTACTGCTTCAAGGAGGAAAAAAAAGGCATATGCAGGCCGGGCCCTCTGCGAGGCTGCATGTTGCTCAGTAGTTCACGATTCGAGCCAGCTGCGCCTAGCATGGTGCAAGCTCTCACACTACTTGAGTTCTACTCGGGAAAGTGTGACGAGTGAAACGGTTAGCAATTGTTCCAGGAAGTGCAGTTTTCGGCAGCAGCTTGTATCGGAGGATACAGAGCACAGTGAAGATGACCTTGTGGCGTGCGTATTTGACATCGACGACAACATCGATGAGGAGTTCTCGTCCACCGGTGCCGATGCACCCTTCGCCAAGTTCGTCACGATGGACGACAATGTCCCGACTTGCAAGCTGCAAAGTGTTGCCGAGATTGTCGCAGAAATGGTGGGGGCAACGCAGTGAAGAAGGTGGAGGTCGAGGGGCTAGAAGACAGCGGCGAGAACGAAAGCGTACGCTGACCTGCTAACTCTGCCGAAACCCTTGCTGGACCATAAGCTTTACAAAGCTTCTTTTGCACAAAAAACAATGAAAATGCAGACAAGGGTCTACAATCTGTAATGGCTGAATGAGCTTTTCTTGTCCAAGGCTGAGAGGCAGCAACAGGAAATTAGCATGTTTTTTGAGAAATAAATGTTTTTTGCCCTTACACCAACTTGTCAACCTCAATTCTTGCTGGATTCAGATTTACCTTTTCCCGGACCATACGTTTATCTTCCGCGGTTTTTCCAGAAATATATCAACGAGGTTCTACTGTAGACCCAATATTTATCAAAAGATTACCTTGCGACCATCGCTGGCATGGCAATTGACGTTGATGGATGTGAGCAGTGACAAGAGCTTCTCTTCATTGCCACTACGAGCAGACTCAAGCAGCTCATCCTTTCTGTAGTCCCCTGTGAGCACACTACGAGTGGATGGGTCAGCCAGGTCCAGTGGAGTTTTTCCATCCGTGTTGCGGATAGATGCATCTGCCCCATGCTGCAGAAGCACTGCAAACAAAAGTATAAAAATGCTTAAAGGTAACCAAGAAATTCTTCACTGCTCAGAAACTGTTAACTGATATATTGGGTGTAGTCATACCAAATTCCTCTTTCTTTGTTGAAGGGCTATGCCTTCTGTCAGAGGTATAGATTTGCCTAGTACAGTAAAACCTTGTTAATTCAAAGTCACTGGGACCATGAGAAATTTTCAAATTAAGCTGGTTTCGAATTAACAGAACATACAAAAAGTGGGATGCAAAAAACTTGAAATTATTCAAAGTATATAATCAGGGCTGGTCGCTTGCTGTGCTGGCTAGTTTGCAGCTCCAATGGTTACGTATTCTACAAATACAAGGTCACAGTGTTTCCGCATACAAAGGGGAACGCCGGGCCTAGCTGCCGCTATCGCAAACGAACAATGTCGTGATCAACTGAAATGCGCGCCTGCGAAAAATAAGACATCTTCACTGCAACACAGTAAGGACACGTGGGCAGCGTGACACCTGCTCCTCGCTGTATCAGCACGTCATGATGCCACCGTTCACCCACTCTTTCTAGTAAAATAAAGAATTTAATAATACACATTGTTTTATTTATTTATTTACAATACTGCTAGCCCTTGCGGGCTGTAGCAGGGGTGGGAGGTGAACAGGTGAACAATACACAAACAATGTTAGGCAAAAAACAAGTCCAGCCGTCGTTGAAAATCCTGTGAGGATCTACATCCTGTAAGTACCTCGGGAGGAAGCGCATTCCAGTCAACAATAGATCGCACCAGAAACGAAAACTTAAATACATCCACCCGCGGTACATAAGTTTGGACAGAAAATGAGTGATTAGTACGAGCCGACACTCGTCCTGGGGGGCGCAGGTATACACTGGGATCCAGCTTGTAGTTCTTATGATACAGGTCATAAATAAATTTTAAGCGAGCCATTTTTCTAAGTGTAGCTAACGATTGAAGGTCAGCCCTAGCAAGCAAAAGTGATACAGACTGTGTTCTCATGTAATTTGAATAAATAAACCTCGCGGCCAATCTTTGTACTCGTTCAAGTTTGTTAATTTCAGTTTTAGTATGCGGATCCCAGATGATAGCTGCGTACTCCAGCGTTGGTCTAACAATAGTCTTATACGCCAACAATTTAACAGAGGGCGGTGCATTACGGAGTTTCCTTCTCAGAAAACCCAGCTTTCGCTTCGCCAGTCCTGTAATGTTGTCAATATGCTTGTCCCACTTTAAACTGCTGGATATAGTAACACCTAAGTATTTAAACTCATTAGAACTCTTAATTTCTCTATTGTTTATTGTGTATTTATAGTTAAGGGGGGATTTTTTATTTGAAATTGTCATGCAAACAGTTAACATTGTGACAAAATTCGCGACATTTTGGCTGGAAAACATGATCATTGAAGCTTTCTAACCGAGTTTTCAAAGTAGGCATTGCTGACAAGAACTCCACCAGCAGTGCAAGTACGCAAAATGCTAGAGCAACCGGCACTTGGAGGTTTGCATACATTGCTAATTCTGCCAAGCGGCCCTTTATTAATTTCTTTATATTCCCAGAAAGAGTGAGTTAATTTTGACGCGCGGACGTTGCAAGAAGCTTGCAGCGTGCTGCCTGCGCGTCCCCACTGTGGTGAATTGAAGCTTGCTTGCTTTCCGCAGGCACACATTTTAACAGTTCACAAGACCTTTTTTGTTGTTTTTTTCACAATTTTACTTTTTGTGCTGGGAGTATCGAGGCTGGGGTACTTCAGCTGCCACTCAGTAGTATCACTACAGTACATTTCCTAGTGGCTCTAAAGGGCTGTCCTTTCCACAGTTTCATGGCGAAATAGGGATCGGAAATCAGTACACTGCACCAAATCTTTTCAAATTGACATAGACTGGTACTGACTGCCGCTTCAAATTATCAGCTGAAACTTTCATATCAAAATACAGGACGACTGAAATACTTCAAATTAAGTTGGATTTCAAAATAACCGAGTTAAAATATGAGATTTTACTGTATTAATCCATTAAGGCCCAGTAAAAACTACTGGTTGGGTTTTATTGATATTTTACACCTTTAATCAACTGGAATAAAAATAACACGTGCAAATTTTCATCACATTTGCTTAATTTTTTTCACAAGTTATGGTACTATACTTTAGAAAGCATGCTGGGCCCTTGACACAGCAACAGGAAAGCTTGCCCCGTGCAAGAATGCACTAGGCCCTTGCCAAACAAATACTGAAGTTATCTTGGCCCGTGTAACTTATTATAGCACCAGCGCTTTATAAAAAGCATAATTTGACACTTCTCACAACACCAATTGAATGTATTGTGGCCGACCACAATAGTTTTCAAAGCTCCTTGTAAAAATGTAATTATGAATAGGAGGGCAATAGCAAGCACAGTGGACGCTGGGCATCTCTTGATACTGCTTCTGGGTACAACAAGGCTAAGTCAGAGTCTGCCTATTATGTGACTAAAAGACAATAGTTAACGTGTAGAAGTTCTGCGGTCCTCCAGTGCATTATCAGACCACAGACCCTGAATGCATCGTCTGCGGCCTTTTCTACTATCTGGATAAATAGGGACTGGTGTCACTTTTTCTTGGAGATGAAAATTCTGTAGTTATTCACAGCTTTATAGTAGAGCTGAGTCCCGCCCATGCTATTGTTACACCAGCTGAAAAGGATGAACAGTAGCACTAAGTTTTTTTTTTCTTTTTTTTTTTTTGAGTGAATTGCCAATTCGTTACACAGCATAACTACACTGTGTCGTTTCTCAAGATAGCTAACTTGGCGTTTACAAAACAAAACTGCTTTTGGCATTTACGAAACACTGTGTCGTTTCTCGGAATAGCTAACTTTGGCATTTACGAAACAAAACAGTTGTTTCCAGGTTCTAAACAAACTACACTTTCTACATTCCTTTAGTTCCATGGTTTTTCTTATTGTTAGCAGAGAGCGTCCATTCGTAGCATCATCGTTCTCCTAAGTTCCTATGTTAAGCTCACAAGCAACAATTAAAACATCAATGGGCTCTTGTGTATTTACAGATACAATTGTCTCAGCCTCGTGAGCCTCAGTGAACCGAAAAAAGGACAGTCTTCGAAAGAAAATAGCCGGTTCCATTTCTAAGGCACATGTATGCTTCGACGAAATTTCACTGTGCTGTGTAAAGTATACCCCCCCCCCCCTTCATTACACTCCAGAGCAAAAGTATGAACTCTATGCCCTTCTCGTGCTTTGCATGGGTTATTTGGTTCTTGCTGAAGCACAAGCAATCTGTTTTTTCCAGATGTAAATTGTAAAAGCTCAAATCAATTCAGAAAAAATTGTACTGACCAAGTGCATTTGACAGGCTCTCATTTTTTTCATGTTTAAAGACTCGTAGAACAGAAAAAAATACAACTGAGTCAACATGCCAAGTTAGGATTATCTTGCTGCAACCTTTGGTGCCCAAAATTCCAATGAGCAAGATCAAAACATTCGTTTGTGTATTTTCTACTCACGAAATAGAAAGTGTACTTTCCAAAGTACACTGAGCCTTAGTGGGTTAAAAGACATTTGCTCAGAAATGTTTATAATAGAATGATTCTGAATGCACTACTGTGTACAAGAGCAGTTACGAGGTTACAGTGGCTAACTCCTGCATTTGGAAAACTACTGCAGTAAAATTGTCATAAAAAGCGATCAAAATTCTGTTGATACCGATTTTCTAATCATGCATTGGGTGCATCTCGAAATGTGTTAAGCAACCAAGTACATACTTTATTGGCCCAATTCCACGTAGCTGTGCTTGTTTAGAACAGAAAGTTGGATAAGCTTGAACTGATCCCATGGTGCTAGTTAGAAGCGCAAAATGCGTAAAGTACGCAAGAACTAGACAAGTGAAGCGCTCACATCAAACTAAAGTTTATTTACAGAAAACCACCAGGTTTTATCGTGCATCAAAAGGCAAAAGCAACTGGAAAACACATCCGTGCACAGCAATAAACTTACAATTGATGAACAACCATCAGCTGAAGGGTAAAAACCACAACAAGAACAAAAAACAGAGGCTACCTTTTGCGCATGAGAGTCCTGAAACAGGTGAAAACTGTGGTACCCTAGTTATCTATTTTTTCTGTTATCTTGCTGAGGTGCCAGAAAAGAATGATCGTTTTGTTAAATTTGGGTTTGCAGCCACATTATTGACAGCAACTCACTTCGGGCATTGCTGTCAAAAATGTGGGTGCAAGCCACATGAGTGCGTGGCCCACACCCTGCAG
The DNA here is from genome assembly GCA_013436015.1 of Rhipicephalus annulatus. Lineage (NCBI taxonomy): Eukaryota > Metazoa > Arthropoda > Arachnida > Ixodida > Ixodidae > Rhipicephalus > Rhipicephalus annulatus. The sequence continues at coordinate 83,353 of WOVY01012425.1, forward strand.
CGACTGCCTGCAGCTCCATCAACCAAAGGTCAAAGCACGTTGGGTTTTGGAGTCATCTATTGGCAAACAAAATAATGAATCATAAACAAGCACTGCTATATAACACTCCCGCTTTATCTGATAACGAGCAGTGCCACCAAAAGAGGATGCGCTTTGTTCAGCCATTGGTTGATAGCGCTGTGGGCAGCTGCCATCGAGCGCAAGCTACGAACTCATGTGTTCCCTTTCATCAGGGACGACGGTGTACTTCCAAGAAATGTGCAGACCTACTAGCACGAATTACCAGTTAACGAACTGGATGGTCTGCACATAAGGGGGTTTCAAAATAAAACTTCCAGCCATGCACTTCTTCCTTGAAGAGCAACACATCCACTACCCTGTGGCTGAAATCGACAGTGTCAACAAAAATGCAGTAGTCTTCTGTGTATCTTATGAGCCACACCACACATGCCCCTATTTACAGCTCTGTTTACCTTAGCCAAGAAAACGGGGCTCAAATAATTGCAGCTTTCCATATCCACCGAAACGCTCCCACATGCATCAGCTAGCCATCTATTAACCTCCTACCGTAATTACTCGAATCTAACGCGCACCTTTTTTCCGTTTAAGCGAGTTCACAAATCGCATGCACGTTAGTATCGAGTACGAAAAAAAAATGAATATGGTCATTCTATTGCCATCGGCATATTCAAAATGGCCGCCCCCAACACGCGTCGGCATGGCGCGTCGGCCATTTCTGCCTATGTGTTTCCCATGTGCGGCATTTCGTACGTGTGCTGAGGAGTTCGTCATCTTGTAGTGCATTAGCATCGACGGCATGGAACGGCCGACTCCAAAAACTCGACGAGTGCACCTCGATGCCGCTTTTAAAAGGAGAGTAATCGCGTGTGCAGAAACGGGCGGAAATCGAGCCGCATCGCGGTCGTTCGGAGTTCCCGAAATGTGCGTGCGGGACTGGCGAAAACAAAAGCAGAAGATTGTCGACAGCAAAGCTTCACGCAAAGGCTTCAGTGGACCACAGCAGGGCCGGTTTCCGCAAATTGAAGAGCTGCTCGGCGAGTATGTGCTTGAGCAGCGAGCGGCACAGCGGCCCGTGACGACAGAACTGCTCTAAGTGCGGGCTATGCAGTTAGCCTTAGAAAAAGGTCTAATGCAGAGCCAGTTTAAAGCGAGCAGGTGCTGGCTAACTAACTTTATGAAGAGGAAAGGCTTTTCCCTCAGAAGGCGAACGGGCATATGCGAAAAGTTTCCGGAGTACGATGAAAAGCTTCACAGTTTTCAGAGGTTCGTCCTAAACTTGCGGCACAACAACGGCTACCTGCTTGGGCGAATCGGGAATGCCGATCAGACGACTCTTTACTTCGACATGCCTGGCACCACAACCGTCGAGAAAAAAGGGGCGAAGCAAGTTCGCGTGCTGACATCAGTCCACGGTAAAATTACAGTGACGGCAACTCTGTGTTACACGTCAGATGGGCACAAGCTTCTCCCGTACCATATTTAAATAGAAGACGCTCCCGAAAGGAGTCGTTTTTTCGAGTGGTGTGATCGTGCGGGCCAAGGAGAAAAATGGGTGCGCATTGCAATCGATGTCTTACTTTTTTTTTGTCGTGGAAACCGGCTGCGCGTTACAATCGAGGGCGTGGTAGAATCGAGTAAATACGGTAAATAGTGAAGTGGCTTCAGCAATGGGAGGGAATAATCAGCAGCAGCCATGCTGCGCATGTCTGGCATGACCTGATTTTTTCACCACAGTTGTTTTCACCTCAGTTTAACGACTCATGTGTAGAAGGTAGGCTCTGTTTGTTCTTTTGTGGTTTTTTACCTAAGAGCCGATAATTGTTCACCCTTTGGTAACTTTTTGCTGATGTGCACACATGCAGTTGCCTATTGCTTTGCCTATTGGTGTACGATAAAACCTGGACTCTTTCTGCAAATGAACTTCAGTTTGAAGGTTTGAAGTGAGTGCATGTCTTCTTTAGTTCATCTTGTCTATTTTGCGTGTTTTGCTCTTTCAAGTACCATCATGAAGTAGTAAAAACTCGCCCACCTTGCTGTTCTTCCAAACAAACATAGCTACTGTCCCTTTTAGAAAAACAAGTAGGGAACTGTTCTGTTTGCAATTGTGTCATGTAGTTGATTGCTTGACAACGCCTTTCAAGATACCACTAACGTGAGATAATCAAATAAATAACGACTGCATTTCGGCCGCTTTTTTTATTCTAATTATATAGCAGTAGTTTCCTTAGGTAAGCATCTCATGGGTTCATCTTAAAGCAGCTTTGTTACTGGGGGCAAGAAGTGAGGGAGCTGCCATCCAGGGGAAGCACATTGCTCACATAATTTGAAGCATAATGCACTCCCTGAAAATGCCATGTAGCACTCCATGTAATGCACTTCTGTAACTATTTCGAGACAAGTGAGGTGTTTAGTGAAAAGAACAACTTCAGGCAAAATGAAAGCACAGACTGGTTCAAAGGTGCTACCTAATGATATCCAGCAGAACTATTCTTCAACCTAAGCCATACGTACAGATCATCATCATCATCATCATCATCATCATCATCATCATCATCATCATCATCATCATCATCATCATCATCATCATCATCATCATCATCATCATCATCATCATCATCATCAGCCTGACTACGTCCAATGCAGGACAAAAGCCTCTCTCATGATCCACCTGTCAACTCGGTCCTATGCTTGCTGCTGCCACTTTATACCCGCAAACTTCCTAATCTCAAATGCCCACCCAACTTTCAGTCTACCCCTAACCCTCTTGCCTTCTTTGGGAATCCAGTCAGTAACCCTTAACAACCAGTGGTGATCCTGCCTACGCAGTACATGCCCGGCGCAGGTCCACTTCTTCTTGATTTCAACTATGATATCCTTAACCCCGGTTTGTTCCCTGATCAACTCTGCTATGTTGTTGTCATTTAAGGAAGTTACACCTATTATTTTACTTTTCATCGCTCACTGTGTCCTCCTCAATTTAAGCTGAACCCTCTTTGTAAGTCTCCAGGTTTCTGCTCCGTAGACAAGTACCGGAAAGATGCAGCTGTTCTATACCTTCCTCTTGAGGGATAGTAATAATCTACCATTCATGATTTCAGAATGCTGGCCGAGTGCGCTCCACCCCATTCTTATTCTTCTAGTTACTTTAATCTCGTGGTTTGGCTCCGCGGTTATTACCTGTTTTAAGTAGACAGTCTTTTACAGCTTCAAGTGCAATATTACCTATCTCGAAGCGCTGTTCTGTTCCCAAGTAGTTCTACATTACTTTTGTTTCCTGCAGAATAATTTTAAGACCTACTTTTCTACTCTCCTTGTGTAGTTGAGTAATCGTGAGTTGCGATTCATCCCCCGAGTTACTCAGCAATGCAATGTCATCGGCGAAGCGAAGGTTACTAAAGTACTCTCCATTACCTCTTATCCCAAACTCTTCCCATTCTAGGCCTCTGAAAATTTCCTGTAAGCACGCGGTAAATAGCATTGGGGGAGATCGTGTCTCCATGCCTTACACCCTTCTTTATTGGGATTCTGTCACTTTATGAAGAACTATAGTGGCTGTGGATCCACTGTAGATTTCTTCCAGTATGTTTATCTATGCTTCATTGACGCCCTGATTCCGCAGTGTCTGCATGACTGCTGATATTTGTACTGAATCAAATGCCTTCTCGTAATCTATGAAGGCTATATATAGCGGTTCGCTATATTCTGAGAATTTCTCTGTTACCTGATTGATAGTATGAATGTGGTCGATTATTGAGTAACCTGTTCGAAATCCTGCTTGATCCTTTGGTTGATTGAATTCTAAAGTCTAAATTCTGTTAGCAATTACCTTTGTAAATAGCTTGTACACGGCAAAGAGCAAGCTGATAGGCCTGTAATTCTTCCAAGTCCTTGTCATCTCCTTTCTTGTGTATTAAGATGACGTTAGCATACTTCCAACATTCTGGTACTCTTCCCGTCAGGAGAAACTTCGTAAACAGGGTCGCTAGTTTTTCTAACACAATCTGTCCTCCATCTTTCAGCAAATCTGATGTTACCCGATCCTCACGAGCAGTTTAACCTCTTTGCATTCCCTTCAAGGCTTTTCTGACTACTTCTGTCATTACTGGTGCAATGTCATCTGGGTTACTGTTAGATTCTACATTATGGTCGTGGTTGTCCCGGCTACTGTGCAGATCTCTGTAAAACTCTTCTGCTATTTTAACTATTCTATCCATATTAGTAGCTACTTTGCCTTCCTTGTCCCTTAGTGCATACATCTGGTTTTTCCTATTCCAAGTTATATCCTTACTCTTCACCGCTTGGGAAAGCGGTGAAGAGTAAGGATATAAGATGTAGAAATTTAAAAAATTTGTAAAATATTACGAGTCATAAAATCACATGAAAAGACAGCCAAGCTCAAGCAACCGATACCTATGCACACGTCAACTTTTCCTTTGATTGCTGCTTCATGCAGTGGAGTATAGTTCCAGTTGTCCCTTGCATTTGGATCAGCAGCGTGCTTCAGGAGAAGCTGCACTACTTCTGCATGGCCAAAGGAGCAGGCATTGTGTAAGGGAATCAGGCCACCATCGTCCTTGGCATGAACATTGGCCCCATTTTGTAGAAGGTGCTCAACCACATCTCGCCGCCCAAATCCTGTACACAAAACACACAGTTGCTACTGTTATGCATTGCTAAATAAACTCGCAACAAACATTCACCTGGCCAGCTATATCGAGAAATGCAGTCACTGGCCACTGTAACATCAATCACAAGTCCACAGAAAAGCTTCAGTTTGTCAAAACCTTTCTGTGCATCAGCTGAGTCCCACAAAGCAAACTTATCAGTACACTACTTTTGCTAACTCAACCTGTTTGCTTTTAAGTGTTATTTACCATACTTCATGAAGCGAGAATTGTAAAAATTTGCATATGCAAATAAAGCTCTCGTTAGTTGAGAAAATTAAAATCACAAGCAATAACTTTTTATTCAGCACTGTCACGGCATACAAAGAAAAAATATGTCACAGTTTCATAGTAAGGGCAAAAAAATATATATGACAACAACAAATTTGGGTGTTTTGAATGCAATTAAAACAAGACACTGATCAGAATAAAAGCAAATAAAAGCAAGCCATTTTGGCTCCCACAAATGAACATGTCATGCTTGTATCATGGTCAGCGTCTGTTTCGATTGTCATGTCTGTTGCTGGCCAGGTAAGTTTCCATCCAACTGTCTGCAGATTATAATGCTATGCGAACTAGGGTCGGCCGCTTTAGAAGCAATGTAAACAGTGGAGAAAATGAGCTTGCTATGTCAGCAGATGTGCTATGGCGTGGCCCGTATGAAGACAAAATCTAAATGGCCACAGCAAGACCACAGTACAATGGTGTCAATCAGGGGCTCCCGTGAGCAAAGCCCCCCCCCCCCCCCATCTAGGTGAAAGAATTCGATGGCTTGCCTAAGACACACACACCAACCCTCCATGCTCCATGCGTGCAGGTGATTTCTCCTACATGCCTCTTGAGCTAGATGCCTTGACCGGCACTCCTTCACGTCAAGTTCAATTAAAACCCATCACAATGATGCTACCAAGGTCTTCTGATTTGGAGCAATTTTCGGAGCAGAAAAATTTTTATTTCGGAGCACTTTGGAGCAAGAAATTTTAAATCCCAGCCCTCCGGAGCAACTCACATCCCAGAGTACACTAAAGAAGCAAGTTGCATTTATATTCAAGGACATGAATAATTATTTTGGGGCTCTTGTGAAGAGCTAGAAATATTCCAATTCATTGCAAATCTGACAAAGCCAATAATCTTGGCACTCATTACTTCACTCAATGATGCAAAAACAATACTGCCATGCTGATGAGCATACGCGTGCGTAGGATTCCCCTTGAGGGGGATGGGGAAGGCAGGCGAGAGTTCGTCGCAGCGCCCCTCACTCTATTACTGGAATGTATGGGGCAGAGCTCGTGCACCCACCCACAAATCATAGGTGACTAGGTGGGCGGCTGCCCCCTGGCCTCCTCGTGTGCCCAGCATCTAACTTTTTCAGCGATTATCGCTGTAGCAAGTAAACAGACTACTGGTTCAATAAAATTGTACTTTATGAAATAACATTCTTCGTACACTATGCGGTTATCAGCAGACATGGTAGACAAACAGAGTGACGTACAATGCTAGAGACTCGCACTGTCTCCAATGTATTCCCCTAAGACAACACCGATGATAAATAGAGGTTCTTTTTCTACACTATCAACGATACTTCTGGGCATAAAATAACCTCACTTAGCTAGCCCTATAAAGCCAACCTCTTCCAATGCTTCCATCTCGAGGTTTCTCTGTGCTGGGACGACATGATTTAACAAATTTCATTTTCCTTTTGAAGCGAAGTTCTATATAGCTAGGACTTTGCAAGTGGAAATACCCCTAGTCCTCTAGAAAGTAGTGCGAAAAAGAAAAAAAAGCTTACAGGCTACCGTATGCATACGCCTAAGATGACCCAAAGGTGAAAACCATATCGCTTTTGATGGCGAGAGCAATTATAAGGACATTCGCAACTGATTTTAGCCGTCGCTGTAACGTCCCTATCGATGTCGCGCCCCTCTCCGCGCATAGTGTTTTACATGCCGATAAAAGCGCGCATGCGGGCGACAAAAATGGGTGAATCAGAGATAAGAGCAGCCCTGATTCCATGTACCCTCCGTTGCAAGGAGGGTACAAGCGATAACACCACCTTGCGTGCCAGGCGTGCCATTAATTGGTATACCCAAGCAGAGAGGTACATGCCAACCGTCTTAGATGAGCATGAACGAATGCAAGAGGGGGGGGGGGGCTAGAGCAGCAACTGTGCACTTTGTCTTTAAGGGTGTGATCGCTGGCACGCGTGCTATTTCAGTAGGCATTACAGATGGCTCGTATACCATCCAACGTCTTGTACTCTCAATGTGAATAGACTGCGAAAAGTGCTTCACTTCCTGGAACGGCCATATAGGGGGGGTATGCAAGGGTGCCACACTCGCGCAGTGCCGGAGGTCTATTTGTACGCACCGTTTGTGCTGTACGATCATAAGCGTGCAAGACGTGTTCCGGTTGTTTCTAGTCACCCAAGTCACCGCATGGATATCAATCACAGCGCATGCAGCAAGTCTTTTGAGCATACGAGGAGTGCGCGGTCCCTTGAAACGGCAACTCCACAACTTGTGCTACTCACAGATGACGTCGAATTGCATCTTTGGGACCTGATATCATGTAACTCAACAGAACAATGCTTAAAAGAACTATAGCCACTCGAAGTACAGATGCAGTTTTTTGTGTTGTCAGTTATTTAAACACGAAGCAGACGTTGATAGCACAGAGCGTTTACGAGCAGTCTCACGATGCCAGGAGGTAGCGAGCACCAGCGACTGCGCCCTTCAAGTGACAGCCTACTACACCCCAAAGCAAATTAATGTGAAGCAATGAATGCGATACTGTGATGTTTATTTTTTAACAGTCAGCTATTGACCCTGGCACGAAAAATTTGAATTCGAACCCTAGTACTCAGAAGCTCAAAAGCATATGGTCTTTTAGGGGCATTTACCGCAAGAGTGATTACAAACACCGATGTCCTGTCAGAAGGATTCATGAAGAAGCTCTTGTGAATGAAGATCCATAGATAAAGTAAATTTGAGTAAAAGTGTTGACCCGTTCCTACCGTTCACGTGTTCTGTGAATGCTAAGCACTGAAAATTAGATCACGATGTTCAGAAATAGACATTCTGGCAGCATGCGTGCAGTTATTAGGGAAAACTGCATTTGTTACGTCCAGTACGGCTCTTCAAACGAGGTATCAGCAGCGTTCCTGAAACATCCGCCGATAAATCACCACCGCAATTATACGCTACCGATTGCAATACACGTCATGAGCCCCTAGCTGATGAGAGCGCATTTTGCCGTTGAGCAGACTTGAACAACAGAAGTTGCGTCGGCACCAAGCAGAACATGGCATTCAGCTGAATAACTCAAGGTACCTAGTTGCGACTTCGGTGGCCCCGAGAAAAGGCTGAACACGTTTTGACGTGCCGATGTGGCTATTGCCGGAGATACGCTCAGGAATCTGACTTTCGCGCAGTTTGGAGCAATTCCCATTAATATTATCACGATAGCGCAGCAAATGATGTTATGGGGAGAATAACTTTACAAAACACAGAATAAACTCAGTGGTGGACAAGATGGCACCCCAGTTGGCTCGAAGAGTCTGTCCACATCGCCTTCCTCCCTGTCCTCTTCGTCGTTCTCGTCCGCCCGTTACAAGATTTCCCCGGCGGCTTGAGCACCGACCTGGTGCTAATCAGGAGGCACTGGAGTGATATGGCTTGAGTCGCGTAACATGTACTATGTCAGTGTGAGGGTGAATGATGACGGGGTCCGTAGGGGTGATTTTGTAGGTGACGTAAGTTACTTGGCGTGAAATGCGGTAGAGACCTGAATATCGTGGGAGTAACTTCTCCGAAAGTCCAACGTGGCGAGAGGAGGACCAAAGGAGAACAAGATTGCCAGGTGTGAAATGAACGTCACGATGGCGGGCGTCCCATACGCTCTTCTGATTGTCCTGGGAGTACAGTAGTCGTCATCGAGCAACTTGGTAGCGCAAGGTCACGGCTGAACAACAGAAAAAAAGGAGAGAACCCAGTGGTGTGTCTAGAGGAATTGTACGCAAATGTTACGAATGGCAACGTAGTGTTCCAGTCGCGGTGATCGGTGGAGACATACATGGAGAACATGTGAATGAGAGTGTGATTGAGGGGCTCCATTAGACCATTTGTTTGTGGATGGTAAGCAGTCGAAAGTTTGTGTTTAGTGGCGCAGGAGTGGAGGAGGTCATCAACCGCTTTGAAAAGGAAGTAGCTACTTCGGTCGGTAAGAAGTTGTCGAGAAGCGCCGTGGTGTAGGATGACATCCTCTAAAGAGAAATCGGCCACATCAGTTGCACTGCTGGTTGGAAGGACCCGTGTGATTGCGTATCAGGTAGCATAATCCGTTGCTACTGCAATCCACCAATCACTCGCGCTGACGTAGCAAAAGGGCCAAGCAGGTCCACGCCAACACAGTAGAATGGGTCTCGTAGGATGTCCAGTGGCTGAAGACGTCCGGCAGGAGGGGCATTTGGTTTTTTTTCCGTCGTTGACAAGGGTCGCAGGCTGCAACATAACGACAGACATCGCAGTACATGCCAGGCCAGAAGAAGCGCCAGCGAACTCTGTTGTAGGTCCGTGAGACGCCAAGGTGACCGGCTGTTGGTGCATCATGAAGCTGGGCGAGAACAGTGCGACGCAATTGAAGGGTAACGATGAGTAGTTTTTTAGGGCCATCAGGACACATATTGCAAAGGTACAATACACCATCATGTAACTCAGACATCCGAAGAGAAGGGTCTGGTGTCACCGACATTAACCTTCGGATAATACCATCCAAGAAAGTATCTCGTCGCTACTCGATTCCAATGTCGTGAAATGCATATAGAGAGAAAACGTTGGCAGGAAGGGTGCTTCTAGAGGAGTCACCGTCTGGAGGGTCAACAGGATATCAGGACAAGCAGTCAGCATCTTAATGCAAGTGGCCGGTTTTGTATAGGACCGAGTAGTCAAATCCTTGAAGGCACAGCACCCAACGGCCAAGACGGCTTGAAAAGTCTTTCAAGGACGAAAGCCAGCACACGGCGTGGTGGTCAGTGATGACTGTGAATAGCCGGCTGGCCGTACAAATGAGGACGAAATTTTCCGACTGCCCAAAAAAGTGCCAGACATCCTTGTTCAAAAATTTTCTCTCGGCAGGCGAACGAAGGCGGCCGGCATAAGCAACAACACAGGTTTGTCCTAGTTGTTTCTGGGCCAGGACTGCACCGATGCCATAGTCATTTGAATCGGTACAAACTTCTCTTGGAGCCGAGACGTCAAAGTGAGCGAGGATAGGAGGAGAAGTAAGCAGGCACACGAGATATCGGAACGCATCTGTTTGCTCAGGGCCCCAGATGAAGCCAGCATCTTTTTTCAGGAGCTGAGTGAGAGGGCGTGCGACGTCAGCGAAGTTTTTAACAAAGCGGCGGAAGCAAGAACAGAGGCCAAAGAAACTGCAAATGTCTTTGGTACAGGTTGGTACAGGGAAATCTTTTACTGCCCGTATTTTATCTTGATCAGGGCGAACCCCTACAGAATCAACGAGATGTCCAAGGAAAGAAATTTCGCAACGGGCGCAGTGGCACTTTGCTGAATTGAGTTTCAGTCCCGCCGTACGAAAAACAGATAAGATTTTCGATAGCCTTTCAAGGTGCGTCGAAAAAGAAGGCGAAAAAACGATGTCGTCCAAGTAGAACAGGCAGATGGACCACTTGAAGCCGTGCAACAGGGCGTCCATCATACGTTTAAATGTGGCGGGCGCATTGCATAAACCGAATGGCATCACTTTAAACTGGTAAAGGCAGTCAAAAGTGATAAACGCCGTCTTCTCACGGACCATATCAGCGGCAATTTGCCAGTATACGGAGGGAAGGTCGATGGAGAAAAAATATTAAGCGCCATAAAGGCAATCCAGGGCATCGTCTATGCGTGGCAAAGGATAGAGGTCCTTCTTCGTTATCTTGTTTAATGCCGATAATTGTCGCAAAATCTCCAGCTGTTGTCCTTCTTGACAAGTACAACAGGGGACGCCCACGGACGGCAGGAGGGCTCAATGATATTCCGAAAAAGCATTTTGTCGACCTTTTGTTGGATGATGCGCCGCTCAGCATGGGAGACGCGGTAGGATCTCCAATGAATGGGACTCGTATCACTGTATCAATCCGGTGCTTAACAAAGAACGTCTTGCCGAGGGAGCGGTCACCAAGGTCGAAGATGTCCCTAAAAGATGCAAGAAGGGAACACAGGTCATTAGCTTGTTCTTTCAGTAAGTCGGGTGCAATCACGTTTGTTGCAATCACCTTTGTTAAGACATTTTGGTCTGATAGAGGAGTAGGCGAAGTTTTCTCGGCACTCGGGATGCTATCATAACAGAGTGCAAATATGGCCCTCTGCCGCTGGCATGATTTCAGCGAGAGATATACCACAAGGGAGGACTTGTGTAAATAGGCCAAAATTCACTAGCGGTAGGCTGCATGCATTGGCCATTATAGTGACGACGGTGTGAGGAAACGCAACGTTGTGTGAAAGCAGGACGTCAACATTGGGGGACACAGTAAAAACTCTAGGGAGTTTTAGTGCTGGGTACGCATTCTCTTGGGGCCTTGCGGGCTTGGGAGCGCGCGGCGTTGCGTGCCTAACCCATACCCAACCGGAATGCCTTTTAGTTGGCGCCACGGTGGCACGCACGCAAACGCAAGCCGCACGAAGTTCACACACGCTCGCAGAGCCAAAGCGTCTTGTCGCATAAGTATTATTTAAGTCTTTTTATGATTTAAAATGTTAAATTACACGTACATAGTGATCAGGACACTTTTTTTATTGTGTACAGTAATCTGGTATACGCAAAAAAGTGAAATACAAAGTTATTGTAACGACAGTGTCGACATCTTGTGACACTTCGTGCAACCGCAGTCATGAACATGTTAGCTTACACGTAATGTTTTTGAGGTGAAAATGAATAAAAAGGTTACTCATTTGTAGTATTGTCGCTGCCCAGTTTTTGCACCAGATGTACAATGCCCAATGTTTCTGCAATAACAAAGTTATGGTTGTCTGTTTCACTATGGCCGCACTGGATGGCGCCACCTATTCAGCTGGTCGGGGGCTGGCATATGCCTTTTAGTTTCTATGTTCCAGGCCATTCTAGCTTTGGAAATCTGGCTGAAACCGTGTAATCGCTGTAAGTGCTCGCACTTTGGCTTATTTTAACTCGACGGCTAGATTATCCGCAGTGCGGATACCGTGAGTTCTTGCGAAGGTGGACCGCGCGGACGCATGGCCCCATCGCCCTAGCGATCTTGCGACGCATCTGTTTGGGGTTTCGCGCATGCGCAATACCGCCGCCCCAACGTCCTGCGTACGCAAGCCGCTTGGGTACCCAGCACTAAAACTCCCTACTGCCTGGGGTCTGGACAGGTAGAACAGGCGAGATGCCTATGTAAGCAACTATTTGTTGAGCGAGATGCAGGTGTTCTGTGGAACAGAGCCGACTTGGAGGGCAACTTGGAGGATGAACATCAGTAGGTAGTGCGAGTTGCACCATACCGGCAGAACAGTCTATCAAGACCGAATGTTCAGACAAAAAGTCATGGTCCAAAATTATGTCATGCGGGCAATGTTCTAAAACATAAAACAGAACTGATGTGTGATGTCCAGCCATGCTGACGCGAGCTGAGCAAAAAGCAGTCTCGGTGACTGTTCCACCATCGGCAGTTCAGACCACAGACGTTGGGCCAGGAGTAAGGACTTTATTCAGCCGTGTTCTAAGGTCGGTGTTCATGATAGACACGTGTGCGTCCGTGTCAATGAGGGCCGTAGTTAGTACACCATCGACGTCAACATTGATAAGGTTCTGATATGCAGGCAAGGTCAGTAGAGGATTTAACAACGGGTTGGTATTGCAGCATCACCTCCAAGAGCTGCTCCCGTCAGTTTTCCAGAGGTGAGCGCCGGAAGGAGCTTGGGAACGGCGATCGGCAAGATGGAGGCGAGCGGAAGAAACAGCGTTGCTGTTACGAGAAGCAGCTGGATCGAGGGGGCGAGGAACTGCCAGGCGTTAGTGGCTCTGTTTGCTGTGACAAGCGTGAATTCCCGGCAGGTGGGCTATGGGGTGGAGGGTGAGGCTACGGAGCAGAGTTAAACCAATCAAGGCAGTGGCACGAAATGTGGCCTATACGACCGCAATTGAAGCATATCGGCCGGTCGTCTGGGGTGCGCCATTTTGCCTGGTTGCCGTAACGTGGGCTTGCAGAAAAACGTCGGTTGGGCGGAACAGCCACGCGTAGATTTGATGGGGCATAGTCTGGACAATAAATGGAGCAGACTTTTAAGCCGGCGCTGGCGAATTCTTGCCTCACGACAGTTTGGATGAGGGAGATGGTGGCGTGATAGCTGTCTGAGTTGGGAGAGGCTGAGGCGAGTGTAGTCGCAGCTTCGACTTCCCAACGGACAATACGGACGACATCACCGGGACTTTCCGTAGAGGGTAGGCAAGAGTCCTTGCATGTGGATGTTGCAGTCCTGTTTGGAAGCCGGGCAAACTGGTGGAGAACACGGCGGCTCTTGGCTTCTTCAAAGTGCCGGCATTCAGAAATAATGTCCTGGACTGTAGATGAATTCTTGAACACAAGAAGGTGAAAGGCGTCATCTGCTATGCCCTCAATAACATAGCCAACCTTATCGGCTTCGGACATCTGCAAGTCCACCTCGCGACACAAACCGAGCACGTCCTGAATGTACGTGAGGTAGGATTCGGTGCACGTCTGAACCCTACGTGCGAGCTTGTTTTTGGCGGCGTGATGACCTACCACAGGCCTGCCAAATAGCTCCCAGAGCTTTTGCTTGCGTAACTCCTAGCTGGTCAGCTCTTCGTTGTACGTTTCGTACCAGACCTTTGCGGTGCCTCTGAGATAGAAAATGACGGCCAGCACGAGCGTTGGGTCCCATCACATACGACACCCACTCGCCCGTATGACTTCGGCAGGCTTATACGTCAAAACCGATGTTTTCCGATGCCAGAAAAGGTACCTGGATCTCTTGGGAGCTCCAAGATGAGGGTTGATGGGCCAGTTGGAGAAGGCATGGAAGTGGTTGGAGAAAGCACGGTAGTTGGCGAATGGTCAGCATTATTGACTTCAGTCGCCATGGGGTAGACCACTAGGCGCCCGCTACGAAGCTCTGTCTTGCTTGAAGCGAGTACCCCGCACCTTCCACCAATGATGTTACGGGCAGAATAACTTTACAAAACACAGAATAAATTCAGTGATGAACAAGATGGCGCCCCAGTTCGCACGCAGAGTCTCTCCATATCGTTTTCCTCCCTGTCCTCTTTGTCATTTTCATTTGCCCGTTACAATATGATTTGGCACAGTTGGCGCAAGAGTTGAATCAATGCGTTCCTAACCCACAATCTGAATCAAGGTATCAATCTATGGGTCAAACTGGCACAAAAAAAAGGTGGCCCACAACAGCAGTTGAGGTATACCAGCCATACTAGAAAGCAGGACAGTAAACTGCCATTCTGGCTCCACATTCCACTATACACTAGAGTTTCACTTCGTGGTGTGTAAGTATTTTAAAGCACTACATATTGATCATGGCAGCAGGCTAGGTTGCCAATGAATCAATTCTAGAGACAAGATCATTAAATTGGCAATATTTTTTTATATGTCAACACCTCCCACAGTAGGACAGTTTCAGATTTACTTCAATATAAAAAAGGTTCTACTTTCAATGCACAATTTATGTGGCTTGCCTGATTCCCTCAGCAAATAGTCACAGACACTGTGTAATTGTGGTGTTCAAGCTGTGTCAGAATAGCACTCATTCCTTATAAACAATGCAAGTTGATAACTATCTAACTGCTACCAATTGTTTCAGATGCCTTTTGAACCACTGAATTACAATTTACATTTGGTAAATTGTAATTCAGTGGTCTGCTACTAAAACGCCCATTTCATAACTAGCGTGCTGCCAGCCGCGCAGTGTAAAAGCCCGTCAGGAGTCTTGCTATTACGCGGCAAGGACATGGCAGCACTGTCGTGGGCGAGCAATTCGAAGGAATGGCGAGAATATGCAAGACGCATTTCTATTTTTAATATTAGATGCAAAATGCAGATTTCAATAATAATCATTTAAGCTTTACAGGAGCAAACATAAACATAAACCACACGAAAGACATTCGAACTGACAGCGTTATAGTGCTTGAAATCTCCGTTAACATGCTGCACAGCCCTCATTCTTCAGCAGAAGAATGAGTGAGAAGAATTTAACGGAGCACAAGACAAACAAGTGATCACAGCAGTGCTATACAAGGGAAGAAACAGCAGTGTTGTCCTTTCTTTCGTCTTGTTTTCTGTCAAATGTTTTAGGCTGTTTCTGCCCTTGTAGCAGCCATGAACCAGCTAACCCAGGTTTCAACCCAAGGAAACCTTATCCTTGAGTGCAGCGATATATAAGTTGGAATTCACTCAAGTTATTCTCACACGCCGAGCATGGCCTGCCAGGACAGCGTGGCCATGCTTGGGCGAAGGAGCGTTTCAGTAGCAGACAACGCTTGGCATGTGCCACCTCTACATCGTTCTGAGCATGTACTTTGTTTTTGCTGCTTGCGCTGCATGGGGCTGCGCAGACCGAGAGCTAGGCGCTCGCATGCTCACACGAACCAGCTCAAGTACATCACGCCGAAGAGTCACAAAACGGCCAACTTGCCACCGGCACGGACTGATGGCAAGTTATCTTTTCATCCACTTTTTTATTTCTTCACATTTGGACTATAATTACTTCTAATAACATCCAGTCATGGGCACGTTAGGGGTAAAAAGTATCAGTGTCACAGTTACATTTACCCAAGTCAAGAATGTAATTCTGTTAAACACAGTTACTGAGTTTGCAAATGTAGCTTGTTACAGTTAGTTACCATAAAAAGTAACTTATTTGTTACCGTACAAAGCAAAGCATGGATTACAAGTGAAGTGATAGAATTAGTTTAATAAAGACGTATGAAAAGGTATGGTAAGTGCGTAACGAGTGAAGATGAAGACCATTAACCATTTACGTTCATTCCCTATGTTCCCCAAGGTGTACCAGACCTGTTTAAAAAATTTGTATCCACAAAGCATACATACCACTGGGACACGTGTTCATGAAATCCTAAGAACACACACCTACGCATTATCAGTGCAAGATCATTTCCAAGTAAAACATGAGGATTGCACAGCAACATAGTTACATCAGTGAAACGGGCAGCAAACATCAGGTAAAGACCACAAAAGTAAAGGTTGCTAATGTCAACTATATGCAACACACTCTTGAATGGCAGGAGAGTAGCCAAAAATTTTTTTTGAGGTTGGGGGGGAAGGGGGTTCAACTATACCTAACGTATGTTTGTGTGTGTGTTTGTATGTGTACATGTATATAAATGCCAGCAAAACAGAAAAATTTCTGGCAGCTTTTGAACATTCTTTGCTACACCTACGTTAAACAAAGCTTGTTAAACACAGGCATCTTTGATTTAAACAATGCGACGATGCTGTCTCGCCCCTCGTCACACATGACCGCAACAAATGGGCTCAGCTGTGCACAGAAACAGCTGCTGCATATTTTTTCAGCACTTCTGTTTGAACCGGTGGCTCACACTGGTGTAATTCTAGCACTGTAGAGCCCGGCGTAGGTGTGTCCCATCTACAGCAGCTTACAATACTCAAATCACCAAATGGCCGTGTATATGTGCATTCGGTTACATGACTGCATATGTCATTATTTGTTGAGAGAAGAATGAGCAATTTCTGGCTGGCTTTGAAATTTCATTGTAAAATCCATCCCACGTGCTGCACTACAATGTTTCGCTCACAAGTTCATAGATGCCTAGACTACCAATCAGCAGCATTTTCTGTCAATGTTCTAAAACTGTAGCACGGACCCTTCAAGTTCCCGAACTACTTTTTTTAAGAGAGCTGCCACTTGTTCGAACTTACCTTACCAGTTAATGTGGCACACATGGTACCTAGCATGCTAAATTTAACCATTGCTTTAACCCTACTACATATAACTATTTATAAATAAGAGATTTGTTAAAAGTCATGCATTAAATATTTTCTCCATTATAGACAGCAATATTATTCACCTATATTACACTGAACGAGCTATGGCGGCGAGAGTACCATATTGCAGTTGAATGAGTTCTGGAAAACGCATTGGGTCGCGAATAGCATTACGCAGATGAAGTTACGTTTTTCGATGTGGCACCATGCCAATGGTATTAAATCTTAAGGCATTAGAAATTTAATGCAATTTTCACTGCCCATGTCACCCAATAGTTCCACCAACAACATCATAGTACCAAAAAGGTTTGCACAATGTTTAATGTCCTATCCGAGAGGCTCAACAGGAATGCTGCTTATAGTATGTACGGTCCACAACAAAAGTTTATGGACCACTCAAGCATGTGGCCAAAAGCCTCATCGCAGCAGTTCACTACATCAGTGGCGATCAACAAAAGCGCCACGCCCAAGATGCATCCCTTTCTTACTTGATGGCCTGACTATTTTCTCACTGGACACAGATATTTTCCACTTTTCACAACGAACCACTCTTTCACAGTCGTCACCAGATGCTTCTGTTTCGAGAGCAATCTATCGGCAAAACTGCTACAAGTCGAAAATCTTTGTCACAAACCGATATCTTCCCTGTGGCAGAATGTTAGAAACATGCCATTATGGCTTGGATTCTGCTGTGGAAATAGAAGCATGACGCTGATGCCACAGGTAAGCACTTCGCACTAAGAACTAACAATACACTGCGCTGCAGTAGAAAATTGATGTACAAGGGCACAACAAGAGAGGTTTCTGGCCCAACTATGCGGTTGACGATGTAGGTGGTGCACTGCTAAGTAGCACAGACAGGCAGTTTAGAATGCCCTTGCCTGATCTGTGAACTTTTGTGGCCAACTGTGCAAAGCCCTGATAAGTCTCTCCATTATCATAGCTCCTCGACCATCGCAGTGCAACAACTAAGCAGCTCCCTACATACAACATGCCTTCACCTGGGCAGCTTTTTGTTGTTTTTTTGTGTGTTTCTTTGCCCTTCGGTGGCCGATTTCAGACACTTGTAGAGCCCCTTGACTGGCCTATAGCACACCACCAAGAGGGTTCGGACGCTTGTGCAATGCTGCTACATGTGCTAGTGCTAATCTGGAATATCCACGGCACTAATGTCGCCATTGAAAAGGCGTCAAACCGTACGACCACCTAGCCCTTCGTTAATGAATCCCGTCAAAACGAGCACCACATTAACTTCCGTTCTGAAAGAGTACAACACAGCACAAATGCACGGATGTTACACGAAACTGGTTTTTTTTTTTTTTTTGTACGAGTGTTAACGCTGTGTTACACCATGAACATTCAAAACGGATGATTCGCAGTCCGCACTAACATTTCTGAACAACGCACAAGAAAGCCGCCAATGTCGGTCGCTTTCTAGCACTCTGCTTGCTCTTAATGAAGCCGAACGGCAAAATAAAACAATGCGCGCGTTCGTTTCACATCATGAAACCTAGCATTGTCAAACAGTACAGTGGACATAAAACGTCATCTCTAACCACGAGGGCAAGCTGAAATAAAGAAACGTCCGATGTGAAATTTTCGGTCAACAGCACTGAATATGAAGCACAATGCAGTGTAAAGCGTCAATTTGCAGTAACATAAGCGGGAGCAAGTTAATTCAGCTGTCCATAAAGTATGATACAGAAAATTAACTAGAACTTGTCACTAGCGAAATGCCAATGCTCACTGCAGATTTTGCAGCTATCGAAACGCGTACATCTGCAAGTGAAAGGCACTTCAAAACGACCGTGCAGCCATGTATCACTCTGCAGTGACCATAACTACTCGTGCGACAGGTGTTCTGGCAAGCAGCAGATCATTAGGCCTACCTGCAGCGAAGTGAAGAGGGGTCGACTTCCTTCCAGTCGTATCACGCGAGTTGACATTGTGTGGCGTTACCAGCTTCTTCACACGGGTCACATCACCGTTTCGGCAGCCTTCGAACAGCTCACGACCCGCGTCCGCCGTCGCTGCATCGAGAGATATTGGTAGATGGGCCCTTCGGGTCGCCATCATCCATTATTGGGTGTCCGGTCACCAAAGGGTGGACAGGTTTCGTTTTCAAATTGAGCGACACCTGGTTGCCTGTTTTCTCAGTAGATGCCTGGAGCACTGCCATCAAGACTCATGCCAAAATTTTTGCGTCAGCGAGTATCTATAGACACCGTAGCAGCGATTCGCGACCTAAAAGGCAACTGAGGAATGAATACCTATTACTTTTACTGATTTATTGTCCTGGTATCTAGCGCTATTGAAAACAGCCGGCGATCCTGTCATTTCTAGCGCTTGGAGCACCAGCACTGGCGCTACCTCGCTACAGTAACCTCGCGGTCACTTCCAGAACACGCCACCCGACCACTTCTCCACAGAAAAGAGTGACGTCAGGCTCAGCTGCTCCGCAGACATTTCGTCTGCTAAGCGGAAACATTTAGTCATGCCTTGTCACCTGCATTGCTGTCGTTGCCGTACAAAGTGTCGACTCGGGTTCTATACGATAGTCTGGAGCTTGGAATCCCCGCTATTCGCGAATTATTTTTGCTTCGATCGACCTTTTACAGAACAGTGATTCCGAAATTAACGGCATTCCAAGCAGCACTGCAGAGGTGCCCGAGGATGCACGCTTCAGCAATGTTCGCTCGTGCGTCTCAGTTAGCTATATTGATGTGTTTTAGCACGCAAATCACTCAGGTATACTCAGAGGGTTCAATGCAATAGAGTTATAGCGAATTAGCGTCAGCGGAGAAATAAAATACGTTTCCTGTTTGCCAGGTTCTTTTTTTTTTTTTTTTGCGCCTCCAGATGGCCACACCTAGCCAGCCTCGCGCTATCAACACGATATTACCACTTTTACGTGGGCGCAAAGTCCACAGATGAACTAAAATTCAACGATACCTGCGTGTTACATGTTAGCGATGATATCTGACTATACGCTGATATCTGACTATACGGTGCAGAGAACAGAACACGAACTCCAACACGTTTTCCGATTTGCTTGAGCCTGTGTGATATCTGGTGTTTGTATGGAATCACGGCAAAAGACAATATTCGATGGAAATTTTATGAAAGGAAATAATCACAGGTTGTCAAAAATGTGCTCTAAAATAAGCTACAATTCAAAATACTAGTATTTGTGGCAGAAATCAAATCAAACGAAAAAAGCTGAGTGCCATAATTTAGAAGGAACCACAATCCAATATAAGTATTGCCAAATAAGCAGTAGATAATCAATATGAGCTAAACACAATCCTGCTAAATTTCACCCTACTAGCCTGCATGTCTAACAGAGAAAAAAATAACATAAAAATGAGATTGATGCTTAATATGCCAGCTTTTGTCACGCAAATGAGATCGGAGCTCATAATGCTGCACACATGTAGCACACTGGGATTATAGTACGCATATTCTTTTCGGTTTCTCTAGGACCTATAGGTCGGTCAAATAGAAAGATTCATCATTCTCATTATCTCAGTGTCATTTCAGAGCAATTTTGGAGCAATTAGTAAGAAAAATTACTCTTTGGAGCAGTTTGAAGGAATCGGCGAAGCACTTCCATTACGGCCGCCAGATCTGCGCGGTACACGCAACATAGTCACGGCGAAGACTGGAAGGGCGGCCTGTCAGAGTGTTTTCTAAACACTTTTTCGGGTAACTACTAGAAGCACACTTGGATAGGTGCCCAGTATGCCACAAATAATCATAAATTTTGTGCAGTAGGCCAACCCACAGTGTTGGCTGGCCTTCATTATGCTATCCTTCGTCATTCTTCCAAGAAGTATGGTATCCGCTTCACACTTGCGAAGAATTTTGTGCAAATTTTTTATGCAGTGGCTGGCGACGACGCAGCAGGTATGCGCCACACCTAATAGGTGATCAAGAACAAGCTTATGTATAGAGTTGGAGCAATGAACAATGCACTCGTTATGCAAGTTCACACGCTGTGAGGCTTGGTAGATCTCTTGCTGCTCTACTAACGCTTTATTATTCATACTAACGCGATTCCTTCCCCTACATCAAGCCTGCCTAAGGATAGTTTGCAACAAAGTTACGGGCACGAGGTGGCTCTGCAGTAGAATCCTGGGCTGTGATGCAGGAGACCTCGGTTCGAATGTCGCTCTGTTTTCCATGTTTTCATTTCAATTTTTTTTAATTATTTTGTATGATAGTGGTTAAAAACACTGGCAGCGGACAACTACGGCACCACACGCAACCCTTTTTGTGATTTCATAACAGCTTTCGCTGTAAAAAGGACTCATGCTACAATGTAATTATGTGTAAAAAAGGCAGCCCTTAAGAAATTGAACACAGAAACAATGGAAAAATTAAGTAGGAAAAGGTGACTTGCCACTGAACCCTGGAGTGAGCCCAGCTAGACACTGGAAGTAAGTACTGCTCCAAATATTTTCTTTCGCTCTGCCAGAGTATACAAGTCTGTCAAATGTGGCAATCAAATCTGCCGGGCCTCAGCGGACAACCTGAAAACATCCAGAAGGAACATTATAAAATGCAGTGTACTTTATTTGCTTCTCGGCACAATTTAAATCATTGTATTCACCATTCGCATTTCTTGAAGTTTCTTTCTGCACTGCGATAGAGATCATTCATTCCATTGCAAGAAGGTACTGGGAAAGGTTCCGTTTGGTGTTGCATAAGTCACTTGCTAGACTTTGGGGTGGCTGTTGCCAGACTGCCGTTAAATTTGGCTGAAAATTTTTTTCTTACAGTTGTGGCTTTTTGTAAGAGTCCGGGGTGCATTTGTAAGAGTCCGGGGTGCATCCGGGGTGCATTTCGCGAGTGCATGAGTGACGCTGGCCGTTTTAATAAACGGAATGAACCGAGCCTAGCAGAAGTCGAGCGTGGCACTGTCGTGCCATTAGGAGGCCAATTTATTTTTCCCCGTCATCCCTAATGCTGAGACGCAATATCTTAATCGCACAGCTGCGCACCCAGCAAGAGAACGCGCCTTGACTTCTGCTAGGCGCGGTTCATTCCGTTAATTAAATTGGCCTCTTAATTGCACAGCAGCGCCGTGCTCGACTTCTGCAAGGAGCGGTTCATTCCGTTTTTAAATTGGCCTCTTAATTGCGCAGCAGCGCCGCGCTAGACTTCTGCTAGGCGTGGTTCATTCCGTTAATTAAAACGGCCAGCGTCGCTCGTTCGCGAAATGCACCGCGGATGGCACCAAATTCTTACGGAGAAGCCACAACTACAGAAAAACTTTTGCAGTCGAATTTATGGGCAGTCTGGCAACACTGAACCTCCCAGTCTGGCGACCACTTATACAACGCCAAAAGGAACCTTGCCGGCTACTGTGCTCAATTAGGAAAAACACAAGTTTTACATTGATTACCGTTACAGAAAAAGCTCACCAATTCCAACTCTGTTAGAACTTGCAGTCAATTTGAACTGACGCTCTGGTCCCGACAGCACCCTGTTTATTTCAGTAGAGGCGGGGGGGGGGGGGGGGGGACTCCGCCTTTCAAATGCGTTGGTATCCACAACGGTGAATCCCACACTAGTACATAGAGCAGCCCATTTCTTTTTTAGATCTGGGTCAATAAACGCCGATTTCCGGCATCCTGGTGTCCGGTTCTCTGGACAGCCAAGCAGGAAGCAGTTGCACATTACTGTTTATCACGAACACGTGCGTATTGTCCTTCCTTTCGCAACCATGCTTCGTTATACGGCGCTTATTGACGGTATGGTTGACGCTCGCGCGTTCAGGTTAGAAAAATGGCCGGCTGTACTTTGAACTGACACAACACATTCACTACTCGGCAGAACACGAAAAGGTAGTACTTCAGCAGCAGCACTCATCACTGATTTAGATGCAACATTATCAGCAGCTTAACAAAGCTTTGCAGATATGTTTTGGTAGCCAGAATGCAAAAAGGCCGCAGTGGCATGTTCATCACTTTCGCCAGTGTCAGCAAGGGTGAATCGCAGCTCCAGAATACAGCCCAATAGAACTATCTGCCTTTTTGGGTGATTCAAATTAGTCTGCAGCATGCACCGCGGACAACTGAGCATATTGCGTGCTGTGAGCACCCCTCCAGTTTGAGCGAGACGTTCTTGCATTCCGGGCAAGCGAGCATTGTAAAAACAAAGAAAGAATCTTCATTCCAATAATCACATTACCGTGTAGTAAAGGGGCTCGTTCAAGTTCGCAAGGTTCTGCATGGCCGACGGTTGGAACATTCACGTCGATGGCATTAGAACTTTCGTTTGTGGAGATAGGTTTGCACTAGGCTTACCTACTATGCGAAAACGTGTAGGGATACGACGTCCTCCACAGCCGCTGCGTGCGAAGACGTTGCGGCCGGGTTCGTCGTTTTCTCCGGCACGGCGCATAAACAACGCACGAGGCAGGATAACAACAACAACGGGTTAAATAACCCAAGATGCAGCACAGTGCGACAGTCATGGGCTTGCAGGCTGTATAGGGAACTCCGCAAGACCGAGCAAGTACGCTTGCCTAGGGCGCGACGACTCCCGCACAAGGGCCAAAGTCGAACGCACGAACGAGAAGCCGCTTGCTAAGCAGCGCGTCAACCTCTCGTGGAGGCCTGAGAGCATCTGCCACGACGAGTGAATCGTCAGGCACAACACAGCTTGTAGGAGAGGAGGATGTCACGCGCGCCCAATGGGAAATGGCGCTACGCTGTGACGTAGTCCCGCGCAGCACACCAGCGTAGCGTGCCCAGACATGCCAGCGCGGGAAGAAGCCGACGGTTGACTGGCCCAGACCAAGAGGTGCCCTGGCGGCCATCTGGGCGGATTCCGGCGCTTATGCGCGCCCGGGCTACGCCGCTGGCGCGCGTGCGGCAGCTGGGAACTAAGCGCCAGGTAGGAGGGCGCTCTCGATTCCCACATGTTTCAACCGTCTTTTTACCCTGAACTTGGCCATATCTGCTTATAAAAACATTCAGCCCACACGAGTACCAGTGCTACTACAGACACCATAGAAATAACAAAGCACGCACAGTAAATGCTTCAAACGCGCTCAAAGCTAACAGACACGCTCGTAGTGCGCTCGTCACGGAGAAAGAAAATAACTGCGGTCATCGCAACGTTTGGAAAGAAAAAAAAGCCTCGCGTTTTTTTTCTTTCAAAAACATATTCTGATGAAAAAAGGTGCACAGAATTATACATATTCGTAGCGTTAATGTTTGTTAGTTTATCAGTTTTTTTTTTACCACACAACCCCCAAAGCTTTCCCAGATCCAAATTACCCGGATAGATTCTGTGAGAAAAGAATGGGTTGTGCTCATCAGGGGTTTAAAAGCGCAGGCAGTTACATAATTGTTTCACGCTGATAATGAATATTAGGTATATTTGAACATAAAGGTTTGCGCTTTATAACCAAGGAATTATTGCACAATGAGAACGGATGTCAGAGTAACAGACAAAATTTGTCTGCGTTTGTCAGTTTACAAGATCAAGTTAGACCCAGATTTGTGGACTTGAATGGTGACCACTTCGATTCGAGCTGCATTTGTCGATGGTTCAGAACAATTCTCCTCTTCTTTCAACATGTTTTCTCCAGCACGAGCGCAGCAGCCGTGCAGCGTGTTCCATTAACCTCGGGACGGCTTCAAGCTCTCCCATAGTAGAGTACCTTGTGCTCTAAATCATTACACTCTTTTTCTACCCCCCCCCCCCCATTGTCTTTTTTATTCCGGGGCGGCTTTAAGCTATCCCTTAGTAGAGTACCCTATGTACTCCAAATCGTTGGATTGGATAAACTTTATTTGGTACACAGATCACTGTGTTGCGGGTAGCTCCCACGTGGGGACTGAGATGCCAAGCTCCTCAGCCGCCTCGCGGGCATGGGGGACAGCCCAGAGGTGATCTGCCAAGGACAAGCTGCGGATTGCCGCCTCCCATCTGGCAGAGGTGATGTTCGATAAATGAGCGAATTTGGTGAACTGCCACAGCATGTGTTCTAATGAAGCTATTTCCCCAGATTGTGGACAAAGATTACTTGGGTATAGGTCAGGGTACATGATGTGTAACATTTTCAAAGTAGGGTACATCTGCGTACAAAGAAAAATTAAGTAGGAAACGGTGACTTGCCACTGAACCTCGGAGTGAGCCCAGCTGGACACTGGGAGTAAGTACTGCTCAAATATTTTTTTTTTCGCTCTGCCACAGTAGACAAGTCGGTCAAACGAGGCAATCAAATCTGCAAGGCCTCAGTGCACAGTCTGAAAACATCCAGAAGGAACATTATAAAATGCAGTGTACTTTATTTGCTTCTCGACACAATTTAAAGCATTGTATTCACCATTCGCATTTCTTGAAGTTTCTTTCTGCACTGCAATAGAGATCATTCATTCCAATGTAAGAAGGCTACTGTGCTTAATTAGGAAAATAACAATATTAACATTGATTACCGTTACAGAAAAGCTCATCAATTCCAACTCTGTTAGAACTTGCAGTCAATTTGAACTGACGCTCTGGTCCCGACAGCTCCATGTTTATTTCAGTACAGGCGGGGGGGGGGGGGGGACTCCGCAATTCAAATGCGTTGGTATCCACAACGGTGAATCCCACACTGGTACATAGAGCAGCCCATTTCTTTTTTAGACCTGGGTCAATAAACGCCGATTTCCGGCATCCTGGAGTCCGGTTCTCTGGACAGCCAAGCAGAAAGCAGTTGCACATGACTGTTAATCACGAAAACGTGCGTATTGTCCTTCCTTTCGCAACCATGCTTCGTTATACGGCGCTTATTGACGGTATGGTTGACGCTCGCGCGTTCAGGTTAGAAAAATGGCCGGCTGTACCTTGAACTGACACAACACATTCACTACTCGGCAGAACACGAAAAGGTAGTACTTCAGCAGCAGCACTCATCACTGATTTAGATGCAACATTCTCAGCAGCTTCCCAAAGCTTTGCAGATATGTTTTTGTAGCCAGAATGCGAAAAGGTGGCACTGGTATGTTCACCACTTTTGCCAGTGTCGGCAAGGGCGAATCGCAGCTCCAAAATACAGCTCAGTAGAACTTCCCGTTTTATCACATTACTGAGCAGTAAAGGGTCTCGTTCAAGTTTGCAAGGTCCCTCTAGGCCGACGGTTCGAACAGCGCCTCATATATTGCTGGTTCGAACCATGAAGGAAGAAAAAAGGTTGCAAAATTCACGTCGATGGCGTTAGAACTTTCGTTTCAACCTTCTCTTCACACTGAACTTGGTCATTTAGCCCATACAAGTACCAGTGCTACTACAGACACCATAGAAATAACAAAAGGCGCTTCAAACGCGCTCAAAGAAACAGAGACGCTCGTACTGTGCTCTTCATAGAGAAAAAAAATAACTGCGGTCATCGCAACGATTCCGATAAAAAAAGTGAACAGAAATATATACATTTAGCGTTAGTGTTTGTTAGCTTATTAGATTTCTTTTTGTTTTTTTTTTACCACACAACCCCCAAAGCTTCTCCAGACCCAAATTACCCGGATAGATTCTATGAGAAAAGAATGGGCGTTGTACATCAGGGGTTAAAAAGCGCAGGCAGTTACATAACTTGTTTCACGCTCAAAATGAATATTGAGTAAACTTGTAAAAAAGGTTTGCCTTTCATAACTAAGGCATTATTCCGGATTAGGAATAGATGTCACAGCAGCAGACAAAATTTGTCTGCATTTTAAATTTGCAAGAATATAACCCGCACCATATTTGAAGACTTGGATGGTGACTAAATCGATTCAAGCTGCACTTGCCGATGGTTCAAATACCACTTTGTGCTTTTCCAGGAAGCTCTCCCATAGTGGAGTACCAAGTACTATAAATCGTTAACCACTTCTTCCAAACACAGCTTGACATCCACTGGTATCTCTTCATCATTGTCCTTTATATTCCGGGGCGGCTTCAAGCTCTCCCTTAGTAGACGCAAATAAGTCATTTTCGCTGTGATAACAACGCTGATAACAGTCCCTGTGATAAAAGCTTGCATTGTACATACGCATGATCATCATTGTCTATCTCTGTGTGTGCACATAAACTATGTAAGATATATCTGGAAATAAATTTCCCTTAAACCAGCTCTGAAGGCCCACCTTGTGCGCGCATCGCTGTCTGACATATACTGTGAATCTCTATGGCATAATTTCTGTGGTCCAAGGGACGAAGCAATAATGATAGGATTGGAACGGCGTTATGAATTCCGCAAGGTAATGCGATCCGTGGTTCTTCTGGGATAATGTACGTGATATGACGCTCTTGGAGCAGCGTACTTGCGCTCAGGAGGGTGGAATGTGTTGCGACCATGCGTGGTACACATCTCGAGTCGCACAGCCCCGATTGCGAATCAACTTCGGATGGTCACCCGTGCCTTGAGTATAGGCGTTAATGAAATATAGCTGTGTTGCATTTTTTGTCTCGCTAAAGATATTTACAAATGTACGCAGACATGTCAAACAGTCAAATGTGTACTGTTGCGTAACGATGTCAACAGCGACATGGATATTATCAACACCAGAAGCGGGAACTTTGATGTGTAGCGATTGAGCCGGCGCGGACGGCGGCTCTGCGGCAGAATACTTGGTTGCAACGCAGAACGATGGGGTTCGATTCCTGCAGGCACCGACATGTTTCGTCTATACATTCATCCGTTCAACGCAGCAGGCGTAAGCTGGGTGACTCCACGTAAGATCGAACACAGCACGGCTGGTCGACCTCTTAAATTTCATTAAAAACTTTATATATTGTTGCCTTATCTGTGTAACGCAGAGATCCGCAATTAGTTTTGCCATAAAAATTTTCTTGGGAGCACAGCAAATCAATTATGACAGAGATGTGGAGTGCCACGCTTATACATCTACTCTGCTGCGTTTTTCAAATTTTCCGATAAATTATTTACACAAAATATATTAATATACGTACCACAAATTTGTTTGGTTACATATGGGCATATACAGGTATTTAGGCTCAGTTATATTTCGAGTGTCTGCATTATGCATACTTTGCTATAAAATTTCTAAAATTTAACAAAAAGTTTTTCTGCCTAGTCTGCAGGCCTTTAATTCACAAAGGGTGCATAGGAGAAGGGTGAAAATTCATCGTCACTTCCTCTGCACGCTTCTTTATAAAACTGCCAAACCTTGTATTATATCACTTTTCTATAAAAAGGTATAATCGCCCTAACTTCAAGAAAAGAGCCTGTAAGGGAAACTTCTGACGACGATTAAAAATCATTTCAAATTTTTTAATATTTTCCCCTCTCATTCTTCTGCACATAAGCATTCACATTCAATAAAAAAATCTTGTTACATTATATGATTTTGCTTGCATTTACGGCCCGTCGAAAAATTCCCTTGTGCAAGGATGGGCAAGGGCAGATTCTCTGCATAATAACTGCCGACGTCTCGGCGGTCTGCGCCGAGACGTCGGCACGCCGCCGCCGCTTTCGCTTCGCCGCCGACGCCAACTGATCGGTGCGCCGCCGCTTCCGCGATTGTGTTTTTCGGGCGCGCCGAATATTTTTTTTAGTAAACATGGCTTTGTTTGGCAGTTTATTCTGTCACCAGTAAATTGTCGGTTCTTTCTTACTTCTGCCCTCTAGTACACGCATCGCAATCTATTCACTTGCCGGCTACAGTTAAAGAACTGGATCAGAAAAAGACGCCAGGCCTGCGCTGCGCAGCAGACGCGGCACAGTAACAGCGAAAGCTAGAAGAGCGGCCTCTCAGAGCCATTTCTAAACACTCATTGCGTAACTACAGTTCATCATTTGTAAGGGTATAGCGCACCACGAAAAGGACACAAGAAGAAAGACGCACACACACACAGCGCTAACTTGCAACCGTTGTTGTTTTTATTTGCGATCACACATGCTATATATATTGCCGCATGTGTTTAGGCACCTGCTGAAGTCTTGCGCCGCTTCCTGCTGCTATAAATTCTGCCACACCAACAGACAAGCCTAACGCGCTAAGCTATAAACGCGCCATGCAGCGCTGGCTGCACGTGTCACCAGACCACGCGCTGGGAAAAGAGGGCTCGAAGTTTTCGAAGGAGCGGCACGCGGGGAGGCGCAAAAGATGAGGTTGACGAGGTTTTCTCTAGCGAGCTCAGGACAATCCTTGTGTGTCTAGTTGACGGCACAAGTTCACCATAAATAAATAGCTGTTTTAGCTTCCAGCGTTGTATTTGTTCGTCACAAACCGATGGAGGTGCGGGGTGTGATACCAAGCCCATCTCAGCTTAGAGAATATAGCCCAGAACCCCGAAGGCTGGAACCAGCGCAGTTGACTCCCGTACACCAACGCACGAGTCGGCGCCTATGAAGTGAGCAGCCCAAGTTTGGTGCCCTCTTCGATTCTTCGAGACCAGTGGGGGACATAAGTTCCGGAGCCCCTGCAATGGCCGCCCAAGCGACTTCACTTCCATCTCACATCGTCATGGACCCACCCCGAACACCAGAGGTGTTCCACGGTGACATTTTCGAGCATTCCGTGGACTGGCTCGACGGTTTCGAACGCGTCGCCAGACTGAACGGTTGGAACGAAGACAGGAAACTTCGCTACGTCTACGTGGCACTGCAAGATTCTGCGCGTACGTGTTTCGAAAACCACGAAGCGTCCTTATTGTCGTGGGACGACTTTCGAAGAGAGTTTCTTGCTACGTACCCAAACACGGACCGCAAAGAAAAGACAGAAGCCCCTATTTATTTATTTATTTATTTATTTATTTATTTGTTTGTTTCTTTCTTTCTGTGCCAGTACAGAAAATGGAGCGAAGGCAAAAAGCTGAAAGCCTGACAAAGGGCGTTTGCTCAAATACAGTGAGGCAGACAGGCTGACATAAGAATTTTCCGGGATACAGAAAAATACAAAAATATACAAAA
Organism: Rhipicephalus annulatus; assembly: GCA_013436015.1. NCBI lineage: Eukaryota > Metazoa > Arthropoda > Arachnida > Ixodida > Ixodidae > Rhipicephalus > Rhipicephalus annulatus. Next base: position 112,964 of record WOVY01012425.1, read on the forward strand.
ATACATAAGGTACATGTGCAAATACTGTAACACATACAACAGTAATAAAGTGTTATTTATAGTAAGCAGAAATATACATAACTATCTTAATGTTTTAAATACCAATAGATATAAGCGAAACCAACGGAACAACGAGAGCGTCGCCATGTACATTGAAGACATGTTCCGACTGTTCCGCCGGGCCGACCCGTACATGGCTGAGGAAAAGAAGTTGCGGCACCTAGTGCGTGGAGTGAAGGGGGAGCTTTTTGCAGGCCTGGTGCGTAATCCACCCCGCTCTCTTGCTGAGTTCAGATCAGAGGCGACAATGATGGAAAATACCCTGCAGCAACGCGCGCGCCAATACAAAAGGGACGTAAGCGTCTCATCTGTTAGTGCGGCGTCGACAACCCTCACGAGTAACATTGACCTCTTGCGTGAAATGGTGAGGGATGTCGTAAGGGAAGAACTTCGGAGAATGCAAATGACTCAAGGTCATCCAGCGATGTCCTCACTTGCCGACGTTGTGCGTGAAGAAGTGCGGCAAGAAGTTCTTCAACCACAACCTCAGGTACTACAGCGCGCACAACCGGAGCCTCCGCCTTAGTTGTCGTGCGCGCAAGTAGTACGACAGGACCTCGGACGCACGAATCGGACGGTTGCGACTGCTGTGATGCCTCCGACGTTTTTTTCCAAGTACGCCGCTACCCATTTCGGAAGTAAGACCACGTAAGAGCGATGTATGGCGTACTGTAGACCGGCGTCCCTTCTGCTACCACTGCGGAAAAGCAGGTCACCTTTACCGGGCGTGTCAGTATCATCGAGCTGGAATGCGTGGTTTTCCAGGCAATGCACCGTGCCTGCGGAACGGTGAACGGTCCTACGAAATCGAAGAGTACATGTCTTCACGCTATTCACTTCAAGACACGCAACAACGGGAGTCCCGTTCGACAGCATCGATGCGCTATCGGTCGCCGAGTCCTCGTCCGTCATCAAATCTCCGAGGACCACGTTCACCTAGCCCGCGGCGGGAAAACTAGAGCCAGTGACCTCTGGAGGTGAGGCCGCTGATATGCTGACAACTGAAGACCCTCCATTGTCAGCCCGACAGGACGGCCGCAGTTACAAAACGACGGACATGTGCAGTAGTAGCGACGTTACCTCCGAATATTAGTCATGATCGACGACGTCGAGGCCATTGCGCTAATAGACACTGGTGCAGACTATTCCGTTGTCAGTCATGCTCTCGCAAAAAAGCTGAAGAATGTGATGGCTGAATGGACCAGACCTCAGATAGGTACCGCTGGAGGGCACTCAGTCCCGTGGGGTTATGCACCGCAAGGATAGGAATAAGAGGATTCCTGTATGTCGGCAGCTTTATAGTGCTTCCTGAATGCTCCCGTGAACTGATTATAGGCATGGACTTCTTGCAAACAAACAATGCAGTCATCGACTTGCAAGAGTCCCAGGTTTTGTTTCCTACAGAGAATGCCGTCGCCATCTGTCATGCGGAGAAACCAATCATCCTTCCTCTCCGCATTGTGGACGAAGACGTAACTGTGCCGCCACGTTCCAGTGTGACCGTTCTTGAGAGGAGTGAAGTTCTCCGTGACTGTGATGGATTAGCGGACGGAAACATCGGACTGCTACTAGAAAAAGGACTATGCGTGGCAAGAGGCCTGGTGAGCCTTCGTGATGGATGTGCGTATGTCCTATTAACTAACTTTGCAAATGAGCTACAGCATATCGCGAAAGGAACATCCGTAGCATCGCTGCATGACTATGTGCAAGTCTCAGATGCTTGCACTCTTGATAAAGCTCCAGAGATAGTAGATAACGTACTCCAATCAGTAGACATTGACAGAGAGCTCTCGTCATCCCAGAAACAACAGATTACTGACTTCATCAGAGAGTTCGCCGAGTGCTTCTCGACCTCGTCGAAAGTCGGACGTACTCTCGTCGCAAAGCACCGCATCGTGGTCGGAGAACACGTGAGACCTGTGCATCAGCGCCCATACCGAGTAGCGCCAAAAGAAAGGGAAGCCATTAAGAACCAAGTGCAGGAAATGCTGAAGCATGACATAATCCAGCCATCCAACAGTCCGTGGCATCGCCGGTAGTGCTAGTCAAAAAGAAGGACAACACTCTGCGATTTTGCGTTGACTACAGAAAGCTGAACGAAGTCACAAAGCGTGATGTTTACCCACTTCCGCGGATCGATGATGCCTTGGATAAGTTACGCAATGCTCACTTCTTTTCACCATTGGACTTAAAAAGTGGATATTGGCAGATCGAGGTTGATGAACGAGATCGCGGGAAGACGGCGTTTGTGACCCCAGACGGACTATACGAGTTCAAAGTGCTCCCTTTCGGTTTGTGCTCTGCTCCCGCTACCTTCCAGAGGATAATGGACACTGTGCTCTCCGGACTCAAGTGGCAATCGTGTCTCGTCTACCTCGACGATGTAGTGGTTTTTTCTTCTACCTTCGAGCAGCACATCCACCGACTGAGTACGGTACTGGATGCTATTCGCGTGGAAGCACTGACCATTAAACCGGAAAAGTGTCACTTTGGATTTCGTCAGCTTCGTTTCCTCGAGCACATAGTTAGTGTGGAAGGCGTCCGCCCTGACCCGGAAAAGATTGCAGCAGTTGAATTTTTTCCGAAACCGCAAGACAAGAAGTCTGTAAGACGATTCTTGGGACTATGTGCCTACTACAGACGATTTGTTGAAAACTTTGCTAAGGTCACTGAGCCTTTCACACGGTTAACAAAAGAAAGTGTAGCATTCTCTTGGCGAGAAGAACAAGAAGCAGCTTTCTCAGAGTTGCGACGCCGTTTGCACTCTCCTCCAAAACTTGCCCATTTTGATGAAGAGGCCGATACAGACTTCATACCGACGCGAGTAACGTTGGTCTGGGTGCCATTCTCGTTCAGTGGCAGAATGGAGAAGAAAAGGTCATCGCTTACGCAAGCCGCACTCTATCGAATGCTGAGTCGAATTACTCAGCGACAGAGAAAGAGTGTCTCGCAGTTATATGGGCCATCAGTAAGTTTCGCCCATACCTTTACGGGAGATCGTTTCGAGCAATCAGTGATCACAATTCATTGTGTTGGCTGGCAAATATCAAGGACCTTTCCGCAAAACGTGCTAGATGGAGCCTGCGTCTGCCGGAACATGACATCACTATGGTGTACAAGTCCGGTCTCAAGCACAATGACGCGGATTGCCTGTCTCGCGCACCTGTTGAGTATCCATCATCTGACCAAGAAGAAGACATCCCTTTCTCGGAGTTCTGAATGTGTCGAAAATGGCTCGTCTTCAGCGAATGGACCCGGAACTACGCCCGCTCATCCAATACTTGGAGGGTCACCAAATTAAGGTACCACGGGTTTTCATCTGTGGATTAACATCCTATGTCCTCCGGAACGAAGTCATATTCAAGCGAAACGTCGGAAACAGCAGTGAGACGTTTCTGCTTCTTGCACCATCATCACTGCGAGCAGAAATCTTAGAAGCGTGTCGTGACGACCCATCGGCTGGCCATATAGGTAGTAGTCGCACTTTGGCCAGAATTTGCCGGAAGTATTATTGGCCAAAATTAAGGGATTCGGTGCACCATTATGTCAAGTTATGCCGGGATTGCCAAAGACGCAAGATACCACCATCGAAACCAGCGGGTCTGTTGCAACCGATAGAGCCACCAAAAGGGCCATTTCAGCAAGTGGGAATGGATTTGCTTGGTCCATTTTTTCTCTCTTCATTGGGAAAGCGCTGCTTTGTTGTAGCAACAGACTACATGATTCTATATGCTGAGACATCACCTCTCGCAAAGGAAACGGCAAACGAAGTAGCCCAGTTTTTCGTCACTCAGATTGTACCACGACATGGCGCACCGCAGGTTGTCATTACAGACGAAGGAACAGCATTTACTGCCCGTTTGATGCAGTCTGTTAAGAAGCTCACTCACACCGACCATACAAGGACTACAGCATACCATCCGCCAACAAACGGATTAACCGAAAGACTCAACAGAACTCTCGCCCACATGATCTCGATGTATGTGGACGTTGAGCACCAGACATAGGACAGTATTTTGCCTTATGCTACATTTGCGTACAATACCGCAGTACAAGAAACGACACACTTCACGCCATTTCAACTTGTTTATGGTCGGGCGGTCACAACGAGCTTAGACGCGATATTACGTGTGAACGATTCGAATGAGAATGACCCGCACATCGGTGATTTCATAGAAAGGGTAGAAGAGGCACGGCAATTGGCAAGACATCGTTTCATTTTACAACAAAGCTCCGACGCAAGTCGCTATAATCTCAAACGGAGAGACGTACAGTACAACTCCGGAGACAAGGTGTGGGTGTGGACGCCTGTACGCGCACTTGGCCTATCGGAAAAACTGATGCGGCGCTATTTCGGCACTTACAAAGTAATTCGCCGGTTAGGCACGCTAAACTACGAAGTAATTCCTGAAGGTCAAGTACATGTGCTCAACCCGACGCAGGAATCACCCAGAAGTCGCACATGTAGTACGAATGAAACCGTACTACGAAAGGCACTAAACGAGACAACTGATAAATGTACTCAAGCATCACATCAATACTGCTGTACAAAACTGTTCGACGTCAGCGTACGCATCGGGACGATGCGTTTCGGCAGGGGGACTAATGCCGCATGTTGTTAGGCACCTGCCGAAGTCTTGCGCCGCTTCCTGCTGCTATAAATTCTGCCACACCAGCGAACAAGCCAAACGCGCTAAGCTATAAACGCGCCATGCAACGCTGGCTGCACGTGTCACGACACCACGTGCTGGAAAAAGAGGGCTGGCAGTTTTCGAAGGAGCGGCACGCGGGGAGACGCAAAAGAAGAGGTTGACGAGGTTTTCTCTAGCGAGCTAAAGACAATCCTTGTGTGTTTAGTTGACGGCACAAGTTCGTCATAAATAAATAGCTGTTTTAGCTTCCAGCGTTGTATTTGTTCGTTACAATATAGTAACAGTGGACCGATAAAACCAGGAACATATCATGTTAAGAGACAGCACGCCTCATGCATGCGTCATCATCGATCACGACAATCTGAACTCGCCGACGTCAAAGTGAAGACTCCAGACACGTCTTTCCTTTAGCTGACAAAGCTATTGAAGCCATGCTCACACATTTATCTTTCTTTTTTTTCAATTTCAAAAGCTTCATGATTTCTTCTTGTGTCCTTTTCGTGGTGCACTATACCCTTACAAATGATGAACCCCAACCTACTAGCCCGGCAACGTGTCTTAGTAACTACAGTGTCTAGAAATATACTGCCTAGTGTGCTGAGCGTGGGCTTGGAGATGGCCCCGCAGCTGATCACTGCCGGCAGCACCCGCATGGTGCGCTGCTGTGCGAGTGGGTGTGCGAACGAATACGCGTACGAACGTATCTTAACGTATCGGCAGCATGTACGCGTGAGTGATTTTGAAGTGGTCACCATTTGTGCTATACATAGCCTTCATAGATTACGAGAAGGCGTTTGATTCAGTGGAGGTATCGGCCGTCATGCAGGCACTGCGGAGTCGGGGCGTAGATGAAGTATATATAAAAATTCTGGAAGAAATATACAGGGGATCAACTGCTACCATAGTGCTTCATAAAGAAAGCAACAGAATACCAATCAAGAAGGGTGTAAGGCAGGGGGACACAATTTCCCCAATGCTATTTACCGCGTGCTTACAGGAGGTTTTCAGAAGCCTAGAATGGGAACAGTTAGGGATAAGAGTCAATGGAGAATACCTTAGTAACCTGCGCTTCGCCGATGACATTGCATTGCTGAGTAACTCGGGGGACGAATTGCAACTCATGATTACGGAGTTAGACAAGGAGAGCAGAAAGGTGGGTCTTAAAATTAATCTGCAGAAAACGAAAGTAATGTACAACAACCTCGGCAAGGAGCAGCGTTTCGAGATAGGTAATAGTGCACTTGAAGTTGTAAAAGATTATGTCTACTTAGGGCAGGTAATAACCGCAGAGCCGAACCACGAGATTGAAGTAACTAGAAGAATAAGAATGGGGTGGTGCACATTCGGCAAGCACTCTCAAATTATGACAGGTAGATTGCCACTATCCCTAAAGAGGAAGGTATATAACAGCTGTATCTTGCCGGTACTTAGCTACGGAGCAGAAGCCTGGAGACTTACAAAGAGGGTTCAGCTTAAATTGAGGACGACGCAGCGAGCAATGGAAAGAAAAATGGTAGGTGTAACCTTAAGAGACAAGAAGAGAGCAGAGTGGATTAGGGAACAAACGGGGGTTAAGGATATCATAGCTGAAATCAAGAAGAAGAAATAGACATGGGCAGGGCATGTAGCGCGTAGACAGGATAACCGCTGGTCATTAAGGGTAACTGACTGGATTCCCAGAGAAGGGAAGCGGGTTAGGGGGAGACAGAAGGTTAGGTGGGCAGATGAGATTAAGAAGTTTGCGGGTATAAATTGGCAGCGGCAAGCACAGGACCGGGTTAACTGGCGGAACATGGGAGAGGCCTTTGTCCTGCAGTGGACGTAGTCAGGCTGATGATGATGATGACCATTTGTGCTCGAAAATGTTGAATCGCGGTGGTTCTCGAAGAGATTACTGCACGAATCAAAGCCTATTCGCATGCTGTTATCGGTACCCGCCTCTTATCGTTCTTTGCATTAGCCCATTACCACTTCTCGCTTCATTCTCTGAAATACGCGAACCATGCGCAAATAAAAAGAACATACTTACTAAACAAGCGGGTACAAACGCGTCGCATAACTGCACATGTCTCCTCCTCTGTTACACTGCGCAGCATGCACCTTGAAGCGGCGAAAGGATATGCCTCGAACCAGAAGTATCATAGCAGACGACGCACCAGTTTGTTAACTTGCATGACGATAGTTATAGCGCGAGAACAAAACGACTACACAGAGAAAAGGGCACACAGTTGCGCCCAGTGCAGTGCTGAGAAAGAACACCATCTTTCCCGTTTCTAACATTGTTAGCGTGTTCTCTCAGTCGATCATTGACACCTTCCGGTCATTGAGATATAACAAGCACCGCATGAAAGGGGGGTGCTATAGACAACTTCCCGGGAGCATGCCGCATACCTGTTTCTATGCTGAACTCTGCATTCTGTTGATGACTGTATTTTTAGGGGATTGTAGATTTGGTGAGGATGATCAATTTGTACGGTGCAGAGAACAGAACACAAACTCCAACACGTTTCCCAATTTTCTTCAACCTGTGTGATATCTGGTGTTTGTATGGAATCACGGCAGGAGACAACATTCAAAGTAAACACATAGAAAAAGCTTTTAACAGATTCTGGTGTTGCGCTGTAAGTTCAAAGTAAATTCTATGAAGGAAATTATCGCAGGTTGTCAAAACTGTGCTCGGAAATAAGCTACAATTCCAAATACTAGTATTTGTGGCAGAAACCAAATCAAACGAACAAAGCTGAGTGCCATATTTTAGAAAGAACCAGAGTCCAATAAAAGTAATACCAAATAAGCAGTAGATAATCAGTATGAGCTAAACACAATCCTGCTAATTTTCACATTTCACAACACTAGCTTGCATGCATAACAGAGAAAAAAAGAGAACAGACAAATGAGATATATGCTTAATATGCCAGCTTTCGTCACGCATTTGAGATCGAAGCTTATAATGCTGCACACATGTAGCACACTGGGATTATAGTACGCATATTCTCTTCAGTTTCTCTAGGACCTATAGATCAGTCAAACAGAAAAACTCATCATTCGCATTATCTCAGTGTCATTTCAGAGCAAGTTTGGAGCAATTACAAAGAAAAATAACTCTTTGGAGCAGTTTGGGGGAATCGGAACAGCACTTATATTACAGCCGCCACATCTGCGTGGTACACGCAACATTATACTCACGGCGAAGACTGGAAGAGCGGCCTGTCAGAGTGTTTTCTAAACACTTTTTCGCGTAACTACTAGAAGCACACTAGGATAGGTGCCCAGTATGCCACAAATAATCATAAATTTTGTGCAGTAGGCCAACCCACAGTGTTCGCTGGCCTTCATTATGCTGTCCTTCGTCATTCTTCCAAGAAGCTTGGTATCCGCTTCACGCTTGCGAAGAATTTTGTGCAAATTTTTTATGCAGTTGCTGGCGACGACGCAGCAGGTATGCGCCACACCTAATAGGTGATCAAGAACAAGCTTTTGTATAGAGTTGGAGCAATGAACAATGCACTCGTTATGCAAGTTCACACGCTGTGAGGCTTGGTAGATCTCTTGCTGCTCTACTAACGCTTTATTATTCATACTAACACGATTCCTTCCCCTACATCAAGCCTGCCTAAGGAGATTTTGCAACAAAGTTACGTGCACGGGGAGGCTCTGCAGTAGAATGCTGGTCTGTGATGCAGCAGACCCCGGTTCGAATCTCGCTCTGTTTTCTGTGTTTTCATTTCAATTTTTTAATACGTTTTGTGCGATAGTGGTTGAAAACACTGAGAGCGAATAACTACGACACTACACACAACCTTTTTTCTGATTTCAAAACAGGTTTCGCTGTAAAAAGGACTCATGCTACAATGTTAATAAATGTAAGAAGATTGCCCTTAAGAAAAAAACAAAGAAACAATGGAGAATTAAGTAGGAAACGGTTACTTGCCACTGAATCCTTGAGTGAGCCCAGCTAGACACTGGGAGTAAGTACTGCTGAAATATTTTTTTTTCGCTCTGCCACAGTAGACAAGTCGGTCACACGTGGCAATCAAATCTGCAAGGCGTCAGTGCACAGCCTGAAAACATCCTGAAGGAACATTATAAAATGCAGTGTACTCTATTTGCTTCTCGACACAATTTAAAGCATTGTATTCACCATTCGCATTTCTTGAAGTTTCTTTTTGCACTGCGATAGAGACCATTCATTCCATTGTAAGGAGGCTACTGTGCTTAATTAGGTAAATAACGGTTTTAACAATGGTTACCGTTACAGAAAAAGCTCATCAATTCCAACTCTGTTAGAACTTGCAGTTAATTTGAACTGACGCTCTGGTCCCGAAAGCACCCTGTTTATTTCAATAGAGGCGGGGGGGGGGGGGGGGACTCCGCAATTCAAATGCGTTGGTATCCACAACGGGGAATCCCACACTGGTACACAGACTAGCCCATTTCTTTTTTAGACCTGGGTGAATAAACGCCGATTTCCAGAATCCTGGTGTCCGGTTCTCTGAACAGCCAAGCAAAAAGCAGTGGCACATGACTGTTAATCACGAACACGTGCGTATTGTCCTTCCTTTCGCCGCCATGCTTCGTTATACGACGCTTATCGACGGCACGGTCGACGCTCGCACGTTCAGGTTAGAAGAATGGCTGGCTGTACTTTGAAGTGACCCAACACATTCACTTCTTGGCAACACAACACAGCGTAGTACTTCAGCAGCAGCACTCATCACTGATTTAGATGCAACATTCTCAGCAGCTTCACAAAGCTTTGCAGATATGTTTTTGTAGCCAGAATGCAGAAAGGTGGCACTGGTATGTTCACCACTTTCGCCAGTGTCGGCAAGGGCGAATCGCAGCTCCAAAATATAGCTCAATAGAACTTCCCGTTTTATCACATTACTGAGCAGTAAAGGGTCTCCTTCAAGTTTGCTAGGTTCCGCATGGCCGACGGTTTGAACAGTGCCTCCTCTATTGCTGGTTCGAACCATGGAGGAAAAAAAAAGGTTGCAAGAATCACGTCGATGGCGTTAGAACTTTCGTTTCAACCTTCTTTTTACACTGAACTTGGCCATTCAGCCCATACAAATACAAGTGCTACTACAGACACCATAGCAATAACAAAACGCGCTTCAAGCGCGCTCAAAGAAACAGAGACGCTCGTACTGTGCTCTTCATAGAGAAATAAAATAACTGCGGTCATCGCAACGATTCCGATAAAAAAAGTGAACAGAAATATATACATTTAGCGTTAGTGTTTGTTAGCTTATTAGATTTGTTTTTGTTTTTTTTACCACACAACCCCCAAAGCTTCTGCAGACGCAAATTACCCGGATAGATTCTGTGAGAAAAGAATGGGCGTTGCACATCAGGGGTTAAAAAGCGCAGGCAGTTACATAACTTGTTTCACGCTCAAAATGAATATTGAGTAAACTTGTAAATAAAGGTTTGCATTTCATAACTAAGGCAACATTGCGCATTAAGAGTAGGTGTCACAGTAGCAGACAAAATTTGTCTGCATTCGTAAATTTCAAGATTATAACCCGATCCACATTTGAAGACTTGGATGGTGACTAAATCGATTCAAACTGCATTTGTCGACGGTTCAAATACCACTTTGTACTTTTCCCGCAAAGTCTCCAAGTACTCTAATTCATTAACCACCTTTTTTAAACACAGCTTGACATCCGCTGGTATCTCTTCTTCATTGTCCTTTATATTCCGGGGCGGCTTCAAGCTCTCCCTTAGTAGACGCAAATCAGTCATTTTTCGCTGTGATAACAGCGCTGATAACAGTCGCTGTGATAAAAGCTTAGATTGTACATACGCATGATCATTATTGTCTATCTCTGTGTGTGCACATAAACTATGTAAGATATATCTGGAAATAAATTTCCCTTAAACCAGCTCTGAAGGCCCACCTTGTGCGCGCGTCGCTGTCTGACATATACTGTGAATCTCTATGGCATAATTTCTGTGGTCCAAGGGACGAAGCGATAATGATAGGATTGGAACGGCGTTATGAATTCCGCAAGATAATGCGATCCGTGGTTCTTCTGGGATAATGTACGTGATATGACGCTCTTGGAGCAGCGTACTTGCGCTCAAGAGGGTGGAATGTGTTGCGACCATGCGTGGTACACATCTCGAGTCGCACAGCCCCGATTGCGAATCAACTTCGGATGGTCACCCGTGCCTTGAGTATAGGTGTTAATGAAATATAGCTGTGTTGCATTTTTTGTCTCGCTAAAGATATTTACAACTGTACGCAGACATGTCAAACAGTCAAATGTGTACTGTTGCGTAACGATGTCAACAGCGACATGGATATTATCAACACCAGAAGCGGGAACTTTGATGTGTAGCGATTGAGCCAGCGCGGACGGCGGCTCTGCGGCAGAATACTTGGTTGCAACGCAGAACGATGGGGTTCGATTCCTGCAGGCGCCGACATTTTTCGTCTATACATTCATCCGTTCAACGCAGCAGGCGTAAGCTGGGTGACTCCACGTAAGATCGAACACAGCACGGCCGGTCGACCTCTTAAATTTCATTCAAAACTTTATATATTGTTGCCTTATCTGTGTAACGCAGAGATCCGCAATTAGTTTTGCCATAAAAATTTTCTTGGGAGCACAGCAAATCAATTATGACAGAGATGTGGAGTGCCACGCTTAATCATCTACTCTGCTACGTTTTTCAAATTTTCCGATAAATTATTTACACAAAATATATTATTATACGTACCACAAATTTGTTTGGCTACATATAGGCATATACAGGTCTTTACGCTCAGTTATATTTCGAGTGTCTGCATTATGTATACCTTGTTATAAAAATTCTAAAATTTAACAAAAAAGTTTTTCTGCCTACTTTGCAGGCCTTATTTCACAAAGGGTGCATAGCAGAAGGGTGAAAATTCATCGTCACTTCCTTAGCATGCTTCTTTATAAAACTGCCAAACCTTGTATTATATCACTTTTCTATGAAAAGGTATAATCGCTCTAACTTCAAGAAAAGAGCCTGTAAGGGAAACTTCTGACGAAGATTAAAAATCATTTCAATTTTTTTTAATACTTTCCCCTCGCATTCTTCTGCACATAAGCATTCACATTCAATAAAAAAAACTTGTTACATTATATGATTTTGCTTGCATTTACGGCCCGTCAAAAAATGCTCTTGTGCAAGGATGGGCCACGGCAGATGAAATAGGTAGGTGTTCTCTGCATAAAAACTTGAGGTGTGCGCTGAGACGTCGGCACACCGCCGCCGTTTTCGCTTCGCCGCCGACGCCAACTGATCGGTGCGCCGCCGCCTCCGCGAATGTGTTTTTGGGCGCGCCGAATATTTTTTTTTTAGTAAACATGGCTTTCTTTGGCAGTATATTCTGTCACCAGTAAATTGTCGGTTCTTTCTTACTTCTGCCCTCTAGTACACGCATCGCAATCGATTCACTTCACGGCTACAGTTAAAGAACTGGATAAGAAAAAGACGACAGGCCTGCGCTGCGCAGCAGACGCGGCACAGTAACAGCGAAAGCTAGAAGAGCGGCCTCTCAGAACCATTTCTAAACACTCATTGCGTAACTACAGTTCATCATTTGTAAGGGTATAGCGCACCGCGAAAAGGACACAAGAAGAAAGACGCACACACACACAGCGCTAACTTGCAACCGTTGTTGTTTTTATTTGCGATCACACATCCTATATATATTGCCGCATGTGTTTAGGCACCTGCTGAAGTCTTGCGCCGCTTCCTGCTGCTATAAATTCTGCCACACCAACAGACAAGCCAAACGCGCTAAGCTATAAACGCGCCATGCAGCGCTGGCTGCACGTGTCACCAGACCACGCCCTGGGAAAAGAGGGCTCGAAGTTTTCGAAGGAGCGGCACGCGGGGAGACGCAAAAGATGAGGTTGACGAGGTTTTCTCTAGCGAGCTCAGGACAATACTTGTGTGTCTAGTTGACGGCACAAGTTCACCATAAATAAATAGCTGTTTTAGCTTCCAGCGTTGTATTTGTTCGTTACAAACCGATGGAGGTGCGGGGTGTGATACCAAGCCCATCTAAGCTTAGAGAACATAGCCCAGAACCCCGAAGGTTGGAACCAGCGCAGTTGACTCCCGTACACCAACGCACGCGTCGGCGCCTACGAGGTGAGCAGCCCGAGTTTGGTGCCCTCTTCGATTCTTCGAGACCAGTGGGGGACGTAAGTTCCGGAGCCCCTGCAATGGCCGCCCAAGCGACTTCACTTCCATCTCACATCGTCATGGACCCGCCCCGAATACCAGAGGTGTTCCACGGTGACATTTTCGAGCATTCCGAGGACTGGCTCGACGGTTTCGAACGCGTCGCCAGACTGAACGGTTGGAACGAAGACAGGAAACTTCGCTACGTCTACGTGGCACTGCAAGATTCTGCGCGTACGTGTTTCGAAAACCACGAAGCGTCCTTATTGTCGTGGGACGACTTTCGAAGAAAGTTTCTTGCTACGTATACCCAAACACGGACCGCAAAGAAAAGGCAGAGGCCGCTCTTTATTTATTTATTTATTTATTTATTTATTTATTTATTTATTTATTTATTTATTTATTTATTTATTTATTTATTTATTTCTGTGCCAGTACAGAAAATGGAGCGAAGGCAAAAAGCTGAAAGCCTGACAAAGGGCGTTTGCTCCAAATACAGTGAGGCAGACAGGCTGACATAAGAATTTTCCGGGATACAGAAAAAATACAAAAATATACAAAAATACATAAGGTACATGTGCAAACACTGTAACACATACAACAGTAGTAAAGTGTTATTTATAGTAAACAGAAATATACATAACCATCCTAATGTTTTAAATACCAATAGATATAAGTTGCGATTTCTCATCGCGTCTCTTCAGACGCGAAACCAACGGAACAACGAGAGCGTCGCCATGTACATAGAAGACATGTGCCGACTGTTCCGCCGGGCCGACCTGAGGAAAAGAAGTTGCGGCACCTAATGCGTGGAGTGAAGGAGGAGCTTTTTGCAGGCCTGGTGCGTAATTCACCCCGCTCTCTTGCTGAGTTCAGATCAGAGGCGACAATGATGGAAAAGACCCTGCAGCAACGCGCGCGCCAATACAAGAGGGACGTAAGCGTCTCCTCTGTTAGCGCGGCGTCGACAACCCTCACGAGTAACATTGACCTCTTGCGTGAAATGGTGAGGGCTGTCGTAAGGGAAGAACTTCAGAGAATGCAAATGACTCAAGGTCATCCAGCGATGTCCTCACTTGCCGACGTTGTGCGTGAAGAAGTGCGGCAAGCGGTTCTTCAACCACAACCTCAGGTACTACAGCGCGCACAACCGGAGCCTCCGCCTTAGTTGTCGTACGCGCAAGAAGTACGACAGGACCTCGGACGCACGAATCGGACGGCTGCGGCTGTTGTGATGCCTCCGACGTTTTTTCCAAGTACGCCGCTACCCATTTCGGAAGTAAGACCACGTAAGAGCGATGTATGGCGCACTGTAGACCGGCGGCCCCTCTGCTACTACTGCGGAGAAGCAGGTCACTTTTACCGGGCGTGTCAGTATCATCGAGCTGGAATGCGTGGTTTTCCAGTCAATGCACCGTGCCCGCGGAACGGTGAACGGCCCTACGAAATCGAAGAGTACATGTCTTCACGCTATTCACTTCAAGACACGCAGCAACGGGAGTCACGTTCGACAGCACCGATGCGCTATCGGTCGCCGAGTCCTCGTCCGTCATCAAATCTCCGAGGACCACGTTCACCTAGCCCGCGGCGGGAAAACTAGAGCCAGTGACCTCTGGAGGTGAGGCCGCTGATATGCTGACAACTGAAGACCCTCCATTGTGAGCCCGACAGGACGGCCGCAGTTACAAAACGACGGACATGTGCAGTAGTAGCGACGTTACCTCCGAATATTAGTCATGATCGACGACGTCGAGGCCATTGCGCTAATAGACACTGGTGCAGACTATTCCGTTGTCAGTCATGCTCTCGCAAAAAAGCTGAAGAAAGTGATGGTTGAATGGACCAGACCTCAGATACGTACCGCTGGAGGGCACTCAGTTAGTCCCGTGGGGTTATGCACCGCAAGGATAGGAATAAGAGGATTCCTGTATGTCGGCAGCTTTATAGTGCTTCCTGAATGCTCCCGTGAACTGATTATAGGCATGGACTTCTTGCAAACAAACAATGCAGTCATCGACTTGCAAGAGTCCCGGGTTTTGTTTCCTACAGAGAATGCCGTCGCCATCTGTCATGCGGAGAAACCAATCATCCTTCCTCTCCGCATTGTGGACGAAGACGTAACTGTGCCGCCACGTTCCAGTGTGACCGTTCTTGAGAGGAGTGAAGTTCTCCGTGACTGTGACGGATTAGCGGACGGAAACATCGGACTGCTACTAGAAAAAGGACTATGCGTGGCAAGAGGCCTGGTGAGCCTTCGTGATGGATGTGCGTATGTCCTAATAACTAACTTTGCAAATGAGCTACAGCATATCGCGAAAGGAACATCCGTAGCATCGCTGCATGACTATGTGCAAGTCTCAGATGTTTGCACTCTTGATAAAGCTCCAGAGATAGTAGATAACGTACTCCAATCAGTAGACATTGACAGAGAGCTCTCGTCATCCCAGAAACAACAGATTACTGACTTCATCAGAGAGTTCGCCGAGTGCTTCTCGACCGCGTCGAAAGTCGGACGTACTCTCGTCGCAAAGCACCGCATCGTGGTCGGAGAACACGTGAGACCTGTGCATCAGCGCCCATACCGAGTAGCGCCAAAAGAAAGGGAAGCCATTAAGAACCAAGTGCAGGAAATGCTGAAGCATGACATAATCCAGCCATCCAACAGTCCGTGGCATCGCCGGTAGTGCTAGTCAAAAAGAAGGACAACACTCTGCGATTTTGCGTTGACTACAGAAAGCTGAACGAAGTCACAAAGCGTGATGTTTACCCACTTCCGCGGATCGATGATGCCTTGGATAAGTTACGTAATGCTCACTTCTTTTCACCATTGGGCTTAAAAAGTGGATATTGGCAGATCGAGGTTGATGAACGAGATCGCGGGAAGACGGCGTTTGTGACCCCAGACGGACTATACGAGTTCAAAGTGCTCCCTTTCGGTTTGTGCTCTGCTCCCGCTACCTTCCAGAGGATAATGGACACTGTGCTCTCCGGACTCAAGTGGCAATCGTGTCTCGTCTACCTCGACGATGTAGTGGTTTTTTCTTCTACCTTCGAGCAGCACATCCAACGACTGAGTACGGTACTGGATGCTATTCGCGTGGAAGCACTGACCATTAAACCGGAAAAGTGTCACTTTGGATTTCGTCAGCTTCGTTTCCTCGAGCACATAGTTAGTGTGGAAGGCGTCCGCCCTGACCCGGAAAAGATTGCAGCAGTTGAATTTTTCCCGAAACCGCAAGACAAAAAGTCTGTAAGACGATTCCTGGGACTATGTGCATACTACAGACGATTTGTTGAAAACATTGCTAAGGTCACTGAGCCTTTCACACGGCTAACAAAAGAAAGTGTAGCATTCTCTTGGCGAGAAGAACAAGAAGCAGCTTTCTCAGAGTTGCGACGCCGTTTGCACTCTCCTCCAAAACTTGCCCATTTTGATGAAGAGGCCGATACAGACATACATACCGACGCGAGTAACGTTGGTCTGGGTGCCATTCTCGTTCAGTGGCAGAATGGAGAAGAAAAGGTCATCGCTTACGCAAGCCGCACTCTATCGAATGCTGAGTCGAATTACTCAGCGACAGAGAAAGAGTGTCTCGCAGTTATATGGGCCATCAGTAAGTTTCGCCCATACCTCTACGGGAGATCGTTTCGAGCAATCAGTGATCACCATTCATTGTGTTGGCTGGCAAATATCAAGGACCTTTCCGCAAAACGTGCTAGATGGAGCCTGCGTCTGCAGGAACATGACATCACTGTGGTGTACAAGTCCGGTCTCAAGCACAATGACGCGGATTGCCTGTCTCGCGCACCTGTTGAGTATCCATCATCTGACCAAGAAGAAGACATCCCTTTCTCGGAGTTCTGAATGTGTCGAAAATGGCTCGTCTTCAGCGAATGGACCCGGAACTACGCCCGCTCATCCAATACTTGGAGGGTCACCAAATTAAGGTACCACGGGTTTTCATCTGTGGATTAACATCCTATGTCCTCCGGAACGAAGTCATATTCAAGCGAAACGTCGGAAACAGCAGTGAGACGTTTCTGCTTCTTGCACCATCATCACTGCGAGCAGAAATCTTAGAAGCGTGTCGTGACGACCCATCGGCTGGCCATATAGGTAGTAGTCGCACTTTGGCCAGAATTTGCCGGAAGTATTATTGGCCAAAATTAAGGGATTCGGTGCACCATTATGTCAAGTTATGCCGGGATTGCCAAAGACGCAAGATACCACCATCGAAACCAGCGGGTCTGTTGCAACCGATAGAGCCACCAAAAGGGCCATTTCAGCAAGTGGGAATGGATTTGCTTGGTCCATTTTTTCTCTCTTCATTGGGAAAGCGCTGCTTTGTTGTAGCAACAGACTACATGATTCTATATGCTGAGACATCACCTCTCGCAAAGGAAACGGCAAACGAAGTAGCCCAGTTTTTCGTCACTCAGATTGTACCACGACATGGCGCACCGCAGGTTGTCATTACAGACGAAGGAACAGCATTTACTGCCCGTTTGATGCAGTCTGTTATGAAGCTCACCCACACCGACCATACAAGGACTACAGCATACCATCCGCCAACAAACGGATTAACCGAAAGACTCAACAGAACTCTCGCCCACATGATCTCGATGTATGTGGACGTTGAGCACCAGACATGGGACAGTATTTTGCCTTATGCTACATTTGCGTACAATACCGCAGTACAAGAAACGACACACTTCACGCCATTTCAACTTGTTTATGGTCGGGCGGTCACAACGAGCTTAGACGCGATATTACCTGTCAACGATTCGAATGAGAATGACCCGCACATCGGCGATTTCATAGAAAGGGTAGAAGAGGCACGGCAATTGGCAAGACATCGTATCATTTTACAACAAAGCTCCGACGCAAGTCGCTATAATCTCAAACGGAGAGACGTACAGTACAACCCCGGAGACAAGGTGTGGGTGTGGACGCCTGTACGCGCACTTGGCCTATCGGAAAAACTGATGGGGCGCTATTTCGGCACTTACAAAGTACTTCGCCGGTTAGGCACGCTAAACTACGAAGTAATTCCTGAAGGTCAAGTGTGCTCAACCCGACGCAGGAATCACCCAGAAGTCGCACATGTAGTAAGAATGAAACCGTACTACGAAAGGCACTAAACGAGACAACTGATAAATGTGCTCAAGCATCACATCAATACTGCTGTACAAAACTGTTCGACGTCAGCGTACGCATCGGGACGATGCGTTTCGGCAGGGGGACTAATGCCGCATGTTGTTAGGCACCTGCCGAAGTCTTGCGCCGCTTCCTGCTGCTATAAATTCTGCCACACCAACGTACAAGACAAACGCGCTAAGCTATAAACGTGCCATGCAACGCTGGCTGCACGTGTCACGACACCACGCGCTGGAAAAAGAGGGCTGGCAGTTTTCGAAGGAGCGGCACGCGGGGAGACGCAAAAGAAGAGGTTGACGAGGTTTTCTCTAGCGAGCTCAGGATAATTCGTGTGTGTTTAGTTGACGGCACGTTCGTCATAAATAAATAGCTGTCTTAGCTTCCAGCGTTGTATTTGTTCGTTACAATATAGTAACAGTGGACCGATAAAACCAGGAACATATCATGTTAAGAGACAGCACGCCTCATGCACGCGTCATCATCGATCACGACAATCTGAACTCGCCGACGTCAAAGTGAAGACTCCAGACACGTCTTTTCTTTAGCTGACAAAGCTATTGAAGCCATGCTCACACATTTATCTTTCTTTTTTTTCAATTTCAAAAGCTTCATTGATTTCTTCTTGTGTCCTTTTCGTGGTGCACTATACCCTTACAAATGATGAACCCCAACCAACCAGCCCGGCAACGTGTCTTAGTAACTACAGTGTCTAGAAATATACTGCTATTGTGTGCTGAGCGCGGGCTTGGAGATGGCCCCGCAGCTGATCACTGCCGGCAGCACCCGCATGGTGCGCTGCTGTGCGAGTGGGTGTGCGAACGAATACGCGTACGAACGTATCTTAACGTATCGGCAGCATGTACGCGTGAGTGATTTTGAAGTGGTCACCATTTGTGCTATACATAGCCTTCATAGATTACGAGAAGGCGTTTGATTCAGTGGAGGTATCGGCCGTCATGCAGGCACTGCGGAGTCGGGGCGTAGATGAAGTATATATAAACATTCTGGAAGAAATATACAGGGGATCAACTGCTACCATAGTGCTTCATAAAGAAAGCAACAGAATACCAATCAAGAAGGGTGTAAGGCAGGGGGACACAATTTCCCCAATGCTATTTACCGCGTGCTTACAGGAGGTTTTCAGAAGCCTAGAATGGGAACAGTTAGGGATAAGAGTCAATGGAGAATACCTTAGTAACCTGCGCTTCGCCGATGACATTGCATTGCTGAGTAACTCGGGGGACGAATTGCAACTCATGATTACGGAGTTAGACAAGGAGAGCAGAAAGGTGGGTCTTAAAATTAATCTGCAGAAAACGAAAGTAATGTACAACAACCTCGGCAAGGAGCAGCGTTTCGAGATAGGTAATAGTGGACTTGAAGTTGTAAAAGATTATGTCTACTTAGGGCAGGTAATAACCGCAGAGCCGAACCACGAGATTGAAGTAACTAGAAGAATAAGAATGGGGTGGTGCACATTCGGCAAGCACTCTCAAATTATGACAGGTAGATTGCCACTATCCCTAAAGAGGAAGGTATATAACAGCTGTATCTTGCCGGTACTTAGCTACGGAGCAGAAGCCTGGAGACTTACAAAGAGGGTTCAGCTTAAATTGAGGACGACGCAGCGAGCAATGGAAAGAAAAATGGTAGGTGTAACCTTAAGAGACAAGAAGAGAGCAGAGTGGATTAGGGAACAAACGGGGGTTAAGGATATCATAGCTGAAATCAAGAAGAAGAAATGGACATGGGCAGGGCATGTAGCGCGTAGACAGGATAACCGCTGGTCATTAAGGGTAACTGACTGGATTCCCAGAGAAGGGAAGCGGGTTAGGGGGAGACAGAAGGTTAGGTGGGCAGATGAGATTAAGAAGTTTGCGGGTATAAATTGGCAGCGGCAAGCACAGGACCGGGTTAACTGGCGGAACATGGGAGAGGCCTTTGTCCTGCAGTGGACGTAGTCAGGCTTATGATGATGATGACCATTTGTGCTCGAAAATGTTGAATCGCGGTGGTTCTCGAAGAGATTACTGCACGAATCAAAGCCTATTCGCATGCTGTTATCGGTACCCGCCTCTTATCGTTCTTTGCATTAGCCCATTACCACTTCTCGCTAAATTCTCTGAAATACGCGAACCATGCGCAAATAAAAAGAACATACTTACTAAACAAGCGGGTACAAACGCGTCGCATAACTGCACATGTCTCCTCCTCTGTTACACTGCGCAGCATGCACCTTGAAGCGGCGAAAGGATATGCCTCGAACCAGAAGTATCATAGCAGACGACGCACCATTTTGTTAACTTGCATGACGATAGTTATAGCGCGAGAACAAAACGACTACACAGAGAAAAGGGCACACAGTTGCGCCCAGTGCAGTGCTGAGAAAGAACACCATCTTTCCCGTTTCTAACATTGTTAGCGTGTTCTCTCAGTCGATCATTGACACCTTCCGGTCATTGAGATATAACAAGCACCGCATGAAAGGGGGGTGCTATAGACAACTTCCCGGGAGCATGCCGCATACCTGTTTCTATGCTGAACTCTGCATTCTGTTGATGACTGTATTTTTAGGGGATTGTAGATTTGGTGAGGATGATCAATTTGTACGGTGCAGAGAACAGAACACAAACTCCAACACGTTTCCCAATTTTCTTCAACCTGTGTGATATCTGGTGTTTGTATGGAATCACGGCAGGAGACAACATTCAAAGTAAACACATAGAAAAAGCTTTTAACAGATTCTGGTGTTGCGCTGTAAGTTCAAAGTAAATTCTATGAAGGAAATTATCGCAGGTTGTCAAAACTGTGCTCGGAAATAAGCTACAATTCCAAATACTAGTATTTGTGGCAGAAACCAAATCAAACGAACAAAGCTGAGTGCCATATTTTAGAAAGAACCAGAGTCCAATAAAAGTAATACCAAATAAGCAGTAGATAATCAGTATGAGCTAAACACAATCCTGCTAATTTTCACATTTCACAACACTAGCTTGCATGCATAACAGAGAAAAAAAGCGAACAGACAAATGAGATATATGCTTAATCTGCCAGCTTTCGTCACGCATTTGAGATCGGAGCTCATAATGCTGCACACATGTAGCACACTGGGATTATAGTACGCATATTCTCTTCAGTTTCTCTAGGACCTATAGATCAGTCAAACAGAAAAACTCATCATTCTCATTATCTCAGTGTCATTTCAGAGCAAGTTTGGAGCAATTACAAAGAAAAATAACTCTTTGGAGCAGTTTGGGGGAATCGGAACAGCACTTATATTACAGCCGCCACATCTGCGTGGTACACGCAACATTATACTCACGGCGAAGACTGGAAGAGCGGCCTGTCAGAGTGTTTTCTAAACACTTTTTCGCGTAACTACTAGAAGCACACTAGGATAGGTGCCCAGTATGCCACAAATAATCATAAATTTTGTGCAGTAGGCCAACCCACAGTGTTGGCTGGCCTTCATTATGCTGTCCTTCGTCATTCTTC
This sequence comes from Rhipicephalus annulatus, assembly GCA_013436015.1. Classification (NCBI taxonomy): domain Eukaryota; kingdom Metazoa; phylum Arthropoda; class Arachnida; order Ixodida; family Ixodidae; genus Rhipicephalus; species Rhipicephalus annulatus. The sequence continues at coordinate 134,504 of WOVY01012425.1, forward strand.
CAAGAAGCTTGGTATCCGCTTCACGCTTGCGAAGAATTTTGTGCAAATTTTTTATGCAGTGGCTGGCGACGACGCAGCAGGTATGCGCCACACCTAATAGGTGATCAAGAACAAGCTTTTGTATAGAGTTGGAGCAATGAACAATGCACTCGTTATGCAAGTTCACACGCTGTGAGGCTTGGTAGATCTCTTGCTGCTCTACTAACGCTTTATTATTCATACTAACACGATTCCTTCCCCTACATCAAGCCTGCCTAAGGAGATTTTGCAACAAAGTTACGGGCACGGGGAGGCTCTGCAGTAGAATGCTGGTCTGTGATGCAGCAGACCCCGGTTCGAATCTCGCTCTGTTTTCTGTGTTTTCATTTCAATTTTTTTAATACGTTTTGTGCGATAGTGGCTGAAAACACTGAGAGCGGATAACTACGACACTACACACAACCTTTTTTCTGATTTCAAAACAGGTTTCGCTGTAAAAAGGACTCATGCTACAATGTTAATAAATGTAAGAAGATTGCCCTTAAGAAATTAAACAAAGAAACAATGGAGAATTAAGTAGGAAACGGTTACTTGCCACTGAATCCTTGAGTGAGCCCAGCTAGACACTGGGAGTAAGTACTGCTGAAATATTTTTTTTTCGCTCTGCCACAGTAGACAAGTCGGTCACACGTGGCAATCAAATCTGCAAGGCGTCAGTGCACAGCCTGAAAACATCCTGAAGGAACATTATAAAATGCAGTGTACTCTATTTGCTTCTCGACACAATTTAAAGCATTGTATTCACCATTCGCATTTCTTGAAGTTTCCTTTTGCACTGCGATAGAGACCATTCATTCCATTGTAAGGAGGCTACTGTGCTTAATTAGGTAAATAACGGTTTTAACAATGGTTACCGTTACAAAAAAAACTCATCAATTCCAACTCTGTTAGAACTTGCAGTTAATTTGAACTGACGCTCTGGTCCCGAATGCACCCTGTTTATTTCAATAGAGGCAGGGGGGGGGGGACTCCGCAATTCAAATGCGTTGGTATCCACAACGGGGAATCCCACACTGGTACACAGAGCAGCCCATTTCTTTTTTAGACCTGGGTCAATAAACGCTGATTTCCAGAATCCTGGTGTCCGGTTCTCTGAACAGCAGAGCAAAAAGCAGTGGCACATGACTGTTAATCACGAACACGTGCGTATTGTCCTTCCTTTCGCCGCCATGCTTCGTTATACGACGCTTATCGACGGCACGGTCGACGCTCGCACGTTCAGGTTAGAAAAATGGCTGGCTGTACTTTGAAGTGACCCAACACATTCACTTCTTGGCAACACAACACAGCGTAGTACTTCAGCAGCAGCACTCATCGCTGATTTAGATGCAACATTCTCAGCAGCTTCACAAAGCTTTCAGATATGTTTTTGTAGCCAGATGGCAAAAAGGCGGCACTGGTATGTTCACCCCTTTCGCCAGTGTCGGCAAGGGCGAATCGCAGCTCCAAAATATAGCTCAATAGAACTTCCCGTTTTATCACATTACCGTGCAGTAAAGGGTCTCATTCAAGTTTGCTAGGTTCCGCATGGCCGACGGTTCGAAGAGCGCCTCCTCTATTGCTGGTTCGAACCATGGAGGAAGAAAAAAGGTTGCAAGAATCACGTCGATGGCGTTAGAACTTTCGTTTCAACCTTCTCTTTACACTGAACTTGGCCATTCAGCCCATACAAGTACCAGTGCTACTACAGACACCATAGCAATAACAAAACGCGCTTCAAGCGCGCTCAAAGCAAGCAGAGACGCTCGTACAGTGCTCGTCATGGAGAAAGGAAATAACTGTGGTGATCGCAACGATTGGGAAGAAAAAATAGCCTCATATTTTTTGTCTTTTAAAAACTTATTTCGATAAAAAAGTGAACAGAAATATATACATTTAGCGTTAATGTTTATTAGCTTATTAGTTTGTTTTTTTTTTACCACACAACCCCCAAAGCTTCCCCAGACCCAAATTACCCGGAAGGATTCTGTGAGAAAAGAATGGGCGTTGCACATCAGGGGTTAAAAAGAGCAGGCAGTTACATAACTTGTTTCACGCTGAAAATGAATATTGAGTGAACTTGTAAATAAAGGTTTGCATTTCATAACTAAGGCAACATTGCGCATTAAGAATAGATGTCACAGTAGCAGACAAAATTTGTCTGCATCTGTAAATTTCAAGATTATAACCCGCACCACATTTGAAGACTTGGATGGTGACTAAATCGATTCAAGCTGCATTTGTCGACGGTTCAAATACCACTTTATGTTCTTCCAGGAAGCTCTCCCATTTGTCGACGGTTGCAATACCACTTTGTGCTTTTCCAGGAAGCTACTCCCATAGTAGAGTACCAAGTACTCTATATCGTTAACCACTTTTTCTAAACACAGCTTGACATCCGCTGGTATCTCGTCTTCATTGTCCTTTACATTCCGGGGCGGCTTTAAGCTCTCCCTTAGTAGACGCAAATAAGTCATTTTCGCTGTGATAACAACGCTGATAACAGTCCCTGTGATAAAAGCTTACATTGTACATACGCGTGATCATCATTGTCTATCTCTGTGTGTGCACATAAACTATGTAAGATATATCTGGAAATAAATTTCCCTTAAACCAGCTCTGAAGGCCCACCTTGTGCGCGCATCGCTGTCTGACATATACTGTGAATCTCTATGGCATAACTTCTGTGGTCCAAGGGACGAAGCGATAATGATAGGATTGGAACTGCGTTATGAATTCCGCAAGGTAATGCGATCCGTGGTTCTTCTGGGACAATGTACGTGATATGACGCTCTTGGAGCAGCGTACTTGCGCTCAGGAGGGTGGAATGTGTTGCGACCATGCGTGGTACACATCTCGAGTCACACAGCCCCGATTGCGAAACAACTTCAAATGGTCACCCGTGCCTTGAGTATAGGTGTTAATGAAATATAGCTTTCTTGCATTTTTCGTCTCGCTAAAGATATGTACAAATGTACGCAGACATGTCAAACAGTCAAATGTGTACTGTTGCGTAACGATGTCAACAGCGACATGGATATTATCAACACCAGAAGCGGGAACTTTGATGTGTAGCGATTGAGCCGGCGCGGACGGCGGCTCTGCAGCAGAATACTTGGTTGCAACGCAGAACGATGGGGTTCGATTTCTCCAGGCCGCGACATTTATCGTCTATACATTCATCCGTTCAACGCAGCAGGCGTAAGCTGGGTGACTCCACGTAAGATCCAACACAGCACGGCTGGTCGACCTCTTAAATTTCATTCAAAATTTTATATATAGCTGCCTGATCTGTGTAAAACAGAGATCCGCAATTAGTTTTGCCGTAAAAACTTTCTTGGAAGCACAGTAAATCAATTATGAAAGAGTTGTGGAGTGCCACGCTTAATTATCTATTCTGCTGCGTTTTTCAAATTTGCCGATAAAGTATTTACACAAAATATATTAATATACGTACCACAAATCTGTTTGGTTACATATAGGCGTATACAGGTCTTTACGCTCAGTTATATTTCGAATGTCGTCTGCATTATGTACACTTTGTTATAAAATTTTTAAAATTTCACAAATAGTTTTTCTGCCTACTTTGCAGGCCTTTATTTCACAAAGGGTGCATAGCAGAAGGGTGAAAATTCATCGTCACTTCCTCAGCATGCTTCTTTATAAAACTGCCAAACCTTATATTTTATCACTTTTCTATAAAAAGGTATAATCGGGCTAACTTCAAGAAAAGAGCCTGTAAGGGAAACTTCTGATGACGATTAAAAAATCATTTAGAAATTTTTAATACTTCCCTTTCTCATTCTTCTGCACATAAGCATTCACATTCAATAAAAAAAAACTTGGTACATTATATGATTTTGCTTGCATTTACGGCCCGTCAAAAAATGCTCTTGTGCAAGGATGGGCAACGGCAGATGAAATAGGTAGGTGTTCTCTGCATATTAACTAGAGGTGGGCGCCGAGACGTCGGCACGCCACCGCCGCTTTCGCTTCGCCGCCGACCCCAACTGATCGGTGCGCCGCCGCCTCTGCGAATGTGTTTTTGGGCACGCCGAATATTTTTTTTTTAGTAAACATGGCTTTCTTTGGCAGTTTATTCTGTCACCAGTAAATTGTCGGTTCTTTCTTACTTCTGCCCTCTAGTATACGCATCGCAATCGATTCACTTCACGGCTAGAGTTAAAGAACTGGATAAGAAAAAGACGCCAGGCCTGCGCTGCGCAGCAGACGCGGCACAGTAACAGCGAAAGCTAGAAGAGCGGCCTCTCAGAGCCATTTCTAAACACTCATTGCGTAACTACAGTTCATCATTTGTAAGGGTATAGCGCACCACGAAAAGGACACAAGAAGAAAGACGCACACACACACAGCGCTATTTTGCAACCGTTGTTGTTTTTATTTGCGATCACACATGCTATATATATTGCCGCATGTGTTTAGGCACCTGCTGAAGTCTTGCGCCGCTTCCTGCTGCTATAAATTCTGCCACACCAACAGACAAGCAAAACGCGCTAAGCTATAAACGCGCAATGCAGCGCTGGCTGCACGTGTCACCAGACCACGCGCTGGGAAAAGAGGGCTCGAAGTTTTCGAAGGAGCGGCACGCGGGGAGGCGCAAAAGATGAGGTTGACGAGGTTTTCTCTAGCGAGCTCAGGACAATCCTTGTGTGTCTAGTTGACGGCACAAGTTTACCATAAATAAATAGCTGTTTTAGCTTCCAGCGTTGTATTTGTTCGTTACAAACCGATGGAGGTGCGGGGTGTGATACCAAGCCCATCTCAGCTTAGAGAACATAGCCCAGAACCCCGAAGGTTGGAACCAGCCCAGTTGACTCCCGTACACCAACGCACGAGTCGGCGCCTACGAGGTGAGCAGCCCGAGTTTGGTACCCTCTTCGATTCTTCGAGACCAGTGGGGGACGTAAGTTCGGAGCCCCTGCAATGACCGCCCAAGCGACTTCATTTCAATCTCACATCGTCATGGACCCGCCCCGAATACCAGAGGTGTTCCACGGTGACATTTTCGAGGATTCCGAGGACTGGCTCGACGGTTTCGAACGCGTCGCCAGACTGAACGGTTGGAACGAAGACAGGAAACTTCGCTACGTCTACGTGGCACTGCAAGATTCTGCGCGTACGTGTTTCGAACACCACGAAGCGTCCTTATTGTCGTGGGACGACTTTCGAAGAGAGTTTCTTGCTACGTACCAAAACACGAACCGCAAAGAAAAGGCAGAGACCGCTCTTTCTTTCTTTCCTTCTTTCTTTCTTTCTTCTTTCTTTATTTATTTATTTATTTATTTATTTATTTTTATTTATTTATTTTTTTTCTGTGCCATCACAGAAAATGGAGCGAAGGCAAAAAGCTGAAAGCCTGACAAAGGGCCTTTGCACCAAATACAGTGAGGCAGACAGGCTGACATAGGAATTTTCCGGGATACAGAAAAATACAAAAATATACAAAAATACATAAGGTACATGTGCACATACTGTAACACATACAACAGTAATAAAGTGTTATGTATAGTAAACAGAGATATTCATAACCATCTTAATGTTTTAAATACCAAAAGATATAAGTTGCCATTTCTCATCGCGTCTCTTCAGACGCGAAACCAACGGAACAACGAGAGCGTCGCCATGTACATTGAAGACATGTGCCGACTGTTCCGCCGGGCCGACCCGAACATGGCTGAGGAAAATAAGTTGCGGCACCTAGTGCGTGGAGTGAAGGGGGAGCTTTTTGCAGGCCTGGTGCGTAATCCACCCCGCTCTCTTGCTGAGTTCAGATCAGAGGCGACAATGATGGAAAATACCCTGCAGCAACGCGCGCGCCAATACAACAGGGACGTAAGCGTCTCATCTGTTAGTGCGGCGTCGACAACCCTCACGAGTAACATTGACCTCTTGCGTGAAATGGTGAGGGCTGTCGTAAGGGAAGAACTTCAGAAGTTTGAAGCAATTACAAAGAAAAAGATCTCTTTGGAGCAGTTTGGAGGAATCGGAGCAGCACTTCCATTACAGCCGCCACATCTGCGCGGTACACGCAACATTATACTCACGGCGAAGACTGGAAGAGCGGCCTGTCAGAGTGTTTTCTAAACACTTTTTCGCGTAACTACTAGAAGCACACTAGGATAGGTGCCCAGTATGTCACAAATAATCATAAATTTTGTGCAGTAGGCCAACCCACAGTGTTGGCTGGCCTTCATTATGCTGTCCTTCGTCATTCTTCCAAGAAGCATGGTATCCGCTTCACACTTGCGAAGAATTTTGTGTAAATTTTTTATGCAGTGGCTGGCGACGACGCAACAGGTATGCGCCACACCTAATAGGTGATCAAGAACAAGCTTTTGTATAGAGTTGGAGCAATGAACAATGCACTTGTTATGCAAGTTCACACGCTGTGAGGCTTGGTCGATCTCTTGCTGCTCTACTAACGCTTTATTATTCATACTAACGCGATTCTTTCCCCTACATCAAGCCTGCTAAGGAGATTTTGCTACAAAGTTACGGGAACGGGGAGGCTCTGCAGTAGAATGCTGGGCTGTGATGCAGGAGACCCAAGTTCGAATCTCGCTCTGCTTTCTGTGTTTTCATTTCAATTTTTTTAAATTATTTTGTGCGATAGTGGTTGAAAACACTGAGAGCGGATAACTACGACACTACACACAACCTTTTCTTTATTTCAAAACAGCTGTCGCTGTAAAAAGGACTCATACTACAATGTCAATAAATGTAAGAAGATCGCCCTTAAGAAATTAAACAAAGAAACAATGAAGAATTAAGTAGTAAACGGTTACTTGCCACTGAATCCTTGAGTGAGCCCAGCTAGACACTGGGAGTAAGTACTGCTGAAATATTTTTTTTCGCTCTGCCACAGTAGACAAGTCGGTCACACGTGGCAATCAAATCTGCAAGGCCTCAGTGCACACCCTGAAAACATCCCGAAGGAACTATATAAAATGCAGTGTACTCTATTTGCTTCTCGACACAATTTAAAGCATTGTATTCACCATTCGGATTTCTTGAAGTTTCTTTTTGCACTGCGATATAGATCATTCATTCCATTGTAAGGAGGCTACTGTGCTTAATTAGGTAAATAACGGTTTTAACAATGGTTACCGTTACAGAAAAAGCTCATCGAATTCCAACTCTGTTAGAACTTGCAGTTAATTTGAACTGACGCTCTGGTCCCGACAGCACCCTGTTTATTTCAATAGAGGCGGGGGGGGGGGGGGGGACTCCGCAATTCAAATGCGTTGGTATCCACAACGGGGAATATCACACTGGTACACAGAGCAGCCCATTTCTTTTTTAGACCTGGGTCAATAAACGCCGATTTCCAGAATCCTGGTGTCCGGTTCTCTGAACAGCCAAGCAAAAAGCAGTGGCACATGACTGTTAATCACGAACACGTGCGCATTGTCCTTCCTTTCGCCGCCATGCTTCGTTATACGACGCTTATCGACGGGACGGTCGACGCTCGCACGTTCAGGTTAGAAAAATGGCTGGCTGTACCTTGAAGTGACCCAACACATTCCCTGCTGGGCAAAACAACACAGCGTAGTACTTCAGCAGCAGCACTCATCACTGATTTAGATGCAACATTCTCAGCAGCTTCACAAAGCTTTCAGATATGTTTTTGTAGCCAGATGGCAAAAAGGCGGCACTGGTATGTTCACCCCTTTCGCCAGTGTCGGCAAGGGCGAATCGCAGCTCCAAAATATAGCTCAATAGAACTTCCCGTTTTATCACATTACCGTGCAGTAAAGGGTCTCATTCAAGTTTGCTAGGTTCCGCAATGGCCGACGGTTCGAAGAGCGCCTCCTCTATTGCTGGTTCGAACCATGGAGGAAGAAAAAAGGTTGCAAGAATCACGCCGATGGCGTTAGAAATCGGCGTTTCAACCTTCTCTTTACACTTAACTTGGCCATTCAGCCCATACAAGTACCAGTGCTACAACAGACACCATAGCAATAACAAAACGCGCTTGAAGCGCGCTCAAAGCAAGCAGAGACGCTCGTACAGTGCTCGTCATGGAGAAAGGAAATAACTGTGGTGATCGCAACGATTGGGAAGAAAAAATAGCCTCATATTTTGTGTCTTTTAAAAACTTATTTCGATAAAAAAGTGAACAGAAATATATACATTTAGCGTTAATGTTTATTAGCTTATTAGTTTTTTGTTTTTTTTACCACACAACCCCCAAAGCTTCCCCAGACCCAAATTACCCGGATAGATTCTGTGAGAAAAGAATGGGCGTTGCACATCAGGGGTTAAAAAGAGCAGGCAGTTACATAACTTGTTTCACGCTGAAAATGAATATTGAGTAAACTTGTAAATAAAGGTTTGCATTTCATAACTAAGGCAACATTGCGCATTAAGAATAGATGTCACAGTAGCAGACAAAATGTGTCTGCATCTGTAAATTTCAAGATTATAACCCGCACCACATTTGAAGACTTGGATGGTGACTAAATCGATTCAAGCTGCATTTGTCGACGGTTCAAATACCACTTTGTGTTCTTCCAGAAAGCTCTCCCATTTGTCGACGGTTGAAATACCACTTTGTGCTTTTCCAGGAAGCTACTCCCATAGTAGAGTACCAAGTACTTTAATTCCTTAACCACTTTTTCTAAACACAGCTTGACATCCGCTGGTATCTCTTCTTCATTGTCCTTTATATTCCGGGGCGGCTTCAAGCTCTCCCTTAGTAGACGCGAATAAGTCATTTTCGCTGTGATAACAGCGCCGATATCAGTCGCTGTGATAAAAGCTTACATTGTACATACGCATGATCATCATTGTCTATCTCTGTGTATGCACATACACTATGTAAGATATGTCTCGAAATAAAATTCTCTTAAACCAGCTCTGAAGGCCCACCTTGTGCGCGCGTCGCTGTCTGACCTATAATGTGAATCTCTATGGCATAATTTCCTGTGGTCCAAGGGACGAAGCAATAATGATAGGATTGGAACGGCGTTATGAATTCCGCAAGGTAATGCGATCCGTGGTTCTTCTGGGATAATGTACGTGATATGACGCTCTTGGAGCAGCGTACTTGCGCTCAGGAGGGTGGAATGTGTTGCGACCATGCGTGGTACACATCTCGAGTCGCACAGCCCCGATTGCGAAACAACTTCAGATGGTCACCCGTGCCTTGAGTATAGGTGTTAATGAAATATAGCTGTCTTGCATTTTTCGTCTCGCTAAAGATATGTACAAATGTACGCAGACATGTCAAACAGTCAAATGTGTACTGTTGCGTAACGATGTCAACGGCGACATGGATATTATCAACACCAGAAGCCGGAACTTTGATGTGTAGCGATTGAGCCGGCGCGGACGGCGGCTCTGCGGCAGAATACTTGGTTGCAACGCAGAACGATGGGGTTCGATTCCTGCAGGCCCCGACATTCTTCGTCTATACATTCATCCGTTCAACGCAGCAGGCGTAAGCTGGGTGACTCCACGTAAGATCCAACACAGCACGGCCGGTCGACCTCTTAAATTTCATTCAAAATTTTATATATATAGCTGCCTGATCTCTGTAAAACAGAGATCCGCAATTAGATTTGCCGCAAAAATTTTCTTTGATGCACAGTAAATAAATTATGACAGAGATGTGGAGTGCCACGCTTAATTATCTACTCTGCTGCGTTTTTCGAATTTGCCGATAAATTATTTACACAAAATATAATATTATACGTACCACAAATTTGTTTGGTTACACTGATATAGGCGTATACACGTCCTTACGCTCTCTTATATTTCGAGTGTCTGCGTTATGTATACTTTGTTATAAAAGTTCTAAAATTTAACAAAAAAGTTTTTCTGCCTAGTTTGCAGGCCTTTATTTCACAAAGGGTGCTTAGCAGAGGGGTGAAAATTCATCGTCACTTCCTCAGCATGCTTCTTTATAAGACTGCGAAATTTTATATTATATCACTTTTCTATAAAAACGTATAATCGCGCTAACTTCAAGAAAAGAGCCTCTAAGGGAAACTTCTGACGACGATTAAAAAAAAGCATTCGAAATTTTTTAATACTTTCCCCTCTCATTCCTCTTCACATAAGCATTCACATTCAATAAAAAAAAACTTGTTACATTATATGATTTTGCTTGCATTTAGGCCCGTCAAAAAATGCCCTTGTGCAAGGATGGGCAACGGCAGATGAAATAGGTAGGTGTTCTCTGCATAAAAACTAAAGCTGTGCGCCGGGACGTCGGCACGCCGCCGCCGTTTTCGCTTGGCCGCCGACGCCAACTGATCGGCGCGCCGCCGCCGCCGCAATTGTGTTTTTCAGGCGCTTCGAATATTTTTTTTTTAGTAAACATGGCTTTCTTTGGCAGTTTATTCTGTCACCAGTAAATTGTCGGTTCTTTCTTACTTCTGCCCTCTAGTATACGCATCGCAATCGATTCACTTCACGGCTAGAGTTAAAGAACTGGATAAGAAAAAGACGCCAGGCCTGCGCTGCGCAGCAGACGCGGCACAGTAACAGCGAAAGCTAGAAGAGCGGCCTCTCAGAGCCATTTCTAAACACTCATTGCGTAACTACAGTTCATCATTTGTAAGGGTATAGCGCACCACGAAAAGGACACAAGAAGAAAGACGCACACACACACAGCGCTATTTTGCAACCGTTGTTGTTTTTATTTGCGATCACACATGCTATATATATTGCCGCATGTGTTTAGGCACCTGCTGAAGTCTTGCGCCGCTTCCTGCTGCTATAAATTCTGCCACACCAACAGACAAGCAAAACGCGCTAAGCTATAAACGCGCAATGCAGCGCTGGCTGCACGTGTCACCAGACCACGCGCTGGGAAAAGAGGGCTCGAAGTTTTCGAAGGAGCGGCACGCGGGGAGGCGCAAAAGATGAGGTTGACGAGGTTTTCTCTAGCGAGCTCAGGACAATCCTTGTGTGTCTAGTTGACGGCACAAGTTTACCATAAATAAATAGCTGTTTTAGCTTCCAGCAGTTGTATTTGTTCGTTACAAACCGATGGAGGTGCGGGGTGTGATACCAAGCCCATCTCAGCTTAGAGAACATAGCCCAGAACCCCGAAGGTTGGAACCAGCCCAGTTGACTCCCGTACACCAACGCACGAGTCGGCGCCTACGAGGTGAGCAGCCCCGAGTTTGGTACCCTCTTCGATTCTTCGAGACCAGTGGGGGACGTAAGTTCCGGAGCCCCTGCAATGACCGCCCTAAGCGACTTCATTTCAATCTCACATCGTCATGGACCCGCCCCGAATACCAGAGGTGTTCTACGGTGACATTTTCGAGGATTCCGAGGACTGGCTCGACGGTTTCGAACGCGTCGCCAGACTGAACGGTTGGAACGAAGACAGGAAACTTCGCTACGTCTACGTGGCACTGCAAGATTCTGCGCGTACGTGTTTCGAAAATCACGAAGCGTCCTTATTGTCGTGGGACGACTTTCGAAGAGAGTTTCTTGCTACGTACCCAAACACGGACTGCAAAGAAAAGGCAGAGGCCGCTCTTCATTTATTTATTTATTTATTTATTTATTTATTTATTTATTTATTTATTTTTGTGCCAGTACAGAAAATGGAGCGAAGGCAAGAGGCTGAAAGCCTGACAAAGGGCGTTTGCTCCAAATACAGAGAGGCAGACAGGCTGACATAAGAATTTTCCGGGATACAGAAAAAATACAAAAATATACAAAAATACATAAGGTACATGTGCAAATACTGTAACACATACAACAGTAATAAAGTGTTATTTATAGTAAACAGGAATATACATAACCATCTTAATGTTTTAAATACCAATAGATATAAGTTGCCATTTCTCATCGCGTCTCTTCAGACGCGAAACCAACGGAACAACGAGAGCGTCGCCATGTACATTGAAGGCATGTGCCGACTGTTCCGCCGGGCCGACTCGAACATGGCTGAGGAAAAGAAGTTGCGGCACCTAGTGCGTGGAGTGAAGGAGGAGCTTTTTGCAGGCCTGGTGCGTAATCCCCCCCGCTCTCTTGCTGAGTTCATATCAGAGGCGACAATGATGGAAAAGACCCTGCAGCAACGCGCGCGCCAATACAACAGGGACGTAAGCGTCTCCTCTGTTAGTGCGGCGTCTACAACCCTCACGAGTAACATTGACCTCTTGCGTGAAATGGTGAGGGCTGTCGTAAGGGAAGAACTTCAGAAGTTTGAAGCAATTACAAAGAAAAAGATCTCTTTGGAGCAGTTTGGAGGAATCGGAGCAGCACTTCCATTACAGCCGCCACATCTGCGCGGTACAAGCAACATTATACTCACGGCGAAGACTGGAAGAGCAGCCTGTCAGAGTGTTTTCTAAACACTTTTTCGCGTAACTACCAGAAGCACACTAGGATAGGTGCCCAGTATGCCACAAATAACCATAAATTTTGCAGTAGGCCAACTCACAGTGTTGGCTGGCCTTCATTATGCTGTCCTTCGTCATTCTTCCAAGAAGCATGGTATCCGCTACACACTTTAAAGAATTTAGTTCAAATTTTTTATGCAGTGACTGGCGACGACGCAGCAGGTATGCGCCACACCTAATAGGTGATCAAGAACAAGCTTTTGTATAGAGTTGGAGCAATGGACAATGCACTCGTTATGCAAGTTCGCACGCTATGAGGCCTGGTAGATCTCTTGCTGCTCTACTAACGCTTTATTATTCATACTAACGCGATTCCTACCCCTACATCAAGCCTGCCTAAGGAGATTTTGCAACAAAGTTAGGGCACGGGGAGGCTCTGCAGCAGAATGCTGGGCTGTGATGCAGGAGACCCCGGTTCGAATCTCGCTCTGTTTTCTGTGTTTTCATTTCAATTTTTTAAAATTATTTTGTGCGATAGTGGTTGAAAACACTCAGAGCGGATAACTACGACACTACACACAACCCTTTTCCTGATTTCAAAACAGCTTTCGCTGTAAAAAGGACTCATGCTACAATGTCAATAAATGTAAAAAGACCGCCCTTAAGAAATTAAACAAAGAAACAATAGGAAAATTAAGTAGGAAGCGGTTACTTGCCATTGAACCTTGGAGTGAGCCCAGCTGAACAATGGGAGTAAGTACTGCTCAAACAATTTTTTTCACTCTGCCACAGTAGACAAGTCGGTCAAACGTTGCAATCAAATCTGTGAGGCCTCAGTGGAAAGCCTGAAAACATCCAGAAGGAACATTATAAAATGCAGTGTACTTTATTTGCTTCTCGACACAATTTAAAGCATTGTATTCACCATTCGCATTTCTTGAAGTTTCTTTCTGCACTGCGATAGAGATCATTCATTCCGTTGTAAGGAGGCTACTGTGCTTAATTAGGTAAATAACAATTTTAACAATGGTTACCGTTACAGAAAAAGCTCATCAATTCCAACTCTGTTCGAACTTGCAGTTAATTTGAACTGACGCTCTGGTCCCGACCGCACCCTGTTTATTTCAATAGAGGCGGGGGGGGGGGGGACTCCGCAATTCAAATGCGTTGTATCCACAACGGGGAATCCCACACTGGTACACAGAGCAGCCCGTTTCTTTTTTAGACCTGGGTCAATAAACACCGATTTCCGGCATCCTGGTGTCCAGTTTCTGAACAGCCAAGCAGAAAGCAGTGTCACATGACTGTTAATTACGAACACGTGCGTATTGTCCTTCCTTTCGCCGCCATGCTTCGTTATACGACGCTTATCGACGGGACGGTCGACGCTCGCACGTTCAGGTTAGAAAAATGGCTGGCTGTACCTTGAAGTGACCCAACACATTCCCTGCTGGGCACAACAACACAGCGTAGTACTTCAGCAGAAGCACTCATCACTGATTTAGATGCAACATTCTCAGCAGCTTCACAAAGCTTTCAGATATGTTTTTGTAGCCAGATGGCAAAAAGGCGGCACTGGTATGTTCACCACTTTCGCCAGTGTCGGCAAGGGCGAATCGCAGCTCCAAAATATAGCTCCATAGAACTTCCCATTTTATCACATTACCGTGCAGTAAAGGGTCTCATTCAAGTTTGCTAGGTTCCGCATGGCCGACGGTTCGAAGAGCGCCTCCTCTATTGCTGGTTCGAATCATGGAGGAAGAAAAAAGGTTGCAAGAATCACGCCGATGGCGTTAGAACTCGGCGTTTCAACATTCTCTTTACACTGAACTTGGCCATTCAGCCCATACAAGTACCAGTGCTACTACAGACACCATAGCAATAACAAAACGCGCTTCAAACGCGCTCAAAATCAACAGAGATGCTCGCACTGTGCTCGTCATAGAGAAAAGAAATAATTGCGGAATCGCAACGATTGGGAAGAAAAAATAGCCTCACATTTTTGTCTTTTTAAAACTTATTTCGATAAAAAAGTGAACAGAAATATATACAATTAGCGTTAATGTTTGTTAGCTTATCAGTTTTTTTTTTACCACACAACACCCAAAACTTCCCCAGACTCATATTACCCGGATAGATTCTGTGAGAAAAGAATGGGCGTTGCTCATCAAGGGTTTGAAAGCGCAGGCAGTTTCATAACTTGTTTCACGCTCAAAATGAATAGTGAAAAAACTTGTAAATAAAGGTTTGCATTTCATAACTAAAGCAACATTGCGCCTTTAGAATAGATGTCACAGTAGCAGACAAAATTTGTCTGCATTTGTAAATTTGCAAGATTATAACCCGCACCTCATTTGAAGCCTTGGATTGTGACTAAATCGATTCAAGCTGCATTTGTCGACGGTTCAAATACCACTTTATGTTCTTCCAGAAAGCTCTCCCATTTGTCGACGGTGGAAATACCACTTTGTGCTTTTCCAGGAAGCTATTCCCATAGTAGAGTACCAAGTACTCTATATCGTTAACACTTTTTCTAAACACAGCTTGACATCCGCTGGTATCTCCTCTTCATTGTCCTTTACATTCCTGGGCGGCTTCAAACTCTCCCTTAGTAGACGCAAATAAGTCATTTTCGCTGTGATAACAGCGCTGATATCAGTCGCTGTGATAAAAGCTTACATTGTACATACGCATGATCATCATTGTCTATCTCTGTGTGTGCACATAAACTAAGTAAGATATACCAAGTACTCTATATCGTTAACCACTTTTTCTAAACACAGCTTGACATCCGCTGGTATCTCCTCTTCATTGTCCTTTACATTCCTGGGCGGCTTCAAACTCTCCCTTAGTAGACGCAAATAAGTCATTTTCGCTGTGATAACAGCGCTGATATCAGTCGCTGTGATAAAAGCTTACATTGTACATACGCATGATCATCATTGTCTATCTCTGTGTGTGCACATAAACTAAGTAAGATATATCTCGAAATAAAATTCTCTTAAACCAGCTCTGAAGGCCCACCTTGTGCGCGTGTCGCTGTCTGACCTATAATGTGAATCTGTATGGCATAATTTCTGTGGTCCAAGGGACGAAGCAATAATGATAGGATTGGAACGGCGTTATGAATTCCGCAAGGTAATGCGATCCGTGGTTGTTCTGGGATAATGTACGTGATATGACGCTCTCGGAGCAGCGTAATTGCGCTCAGGAGCGTGGAATGTGTTGCGACCATGCGTGGTACACATCTCGAGTCGCACAGCCCCGATTGCCAATCAACTTCGGATGGTCACACGTGCCTTGAGTATCGGTGTTAATGAAAGATAGCTGCGTTGCATTTTTTGTCTCGCTAAAGATATGTAAAATGTACGCAGACATGTTAAACAATAAAATGTGTACTTTTGCGCGGGATCACTCTCCGCCACTGCGCAGGGCTTCGTCCTTTGGAACGCCGAACAACCTTACTTGTAGCCTGTAGAGCACCCCGGGACGAAGCCATGACTTTGTTTTTGCACCATGACAGTGCATGCAGAACCATTGAACTATTGATTTGAGAGTGCGACCGCAATAAAAAAAAGCGAAGACGAACGCACCCGACGAAACTGTCCGAAACGTGCAAACAATGTAGATGGGTGGATCGATTGATATGACTGTACCCTTTAGATCGGGCGGTGGCTAACGCCACTAAGCCGCAATACTTAGCGAACCAAGAACTGCATTTTTTTTTCTCCTTCAAATTGTGAAGTTGAGGACTCGTACTTTGCAGTGAGGGGTTTAATTTTCACTCGTGCCTTGACTTTAGCCACCAATCAGATAACCTCCTCAAGTTAATACTACCCGCTTAATGTCTATTTTGCCCTCCCTGTCCCTAAACCCCAGTGCTTTGAAAAACTCTGCGCCATCATCCTGAACTATAGGGTGAAGCCCTTTACAGAACATTATCAAATGTTCAGCAGTTTCCTCTTCCTTTCCACACGCACTGCATATTATGTCTACCCCTTCGTATCCGGCCCGATATGCCTTGGTTCACAATACTCCCTTCGTGACCTCAAAGAGTAGAGAACTACTCCGAGTATTATCATAGATCCTTTCCTAGGCAATTTCTTGCTTAAAAGTTCAATAGATTCCAAGTGCGGACTTCTTAATTATGCCAATTCCCCACATATCGGTCTCAGCTTCCTTCAACTTCTTCTTAACCCACAATTCTTTTTGGTTTGGCCCCCTGCTGTTTGCTAAGTATTTACCAGTCAATTTCCTGATTCGCTTCCTCCATGTTGTATCGACATTCTCCATGTACAAGTAGCTGAATACCTTCCTAGCCCAACGCTCCTCCCCGATTCTCTCAATCACTTTTCAAATTTTATCTTGCCACTAGCTTCCCTGCCCTCAAATGATGTTCATCTCATATCACCTTGTACTCCTTGATTTGGTGTACTCCCGTGAGCTCCTAAGGCAAGCCTACCTATTCCACATTGCTTAATTTCTAATCTTGCTTGAACTTCTGATCTTATGCACAAGACCGCATTGCCAAACGTCAGACCAGGAATTATGACCCCTTTCCATATTCCTCTCACAACGTCATACCTATGGTGATTCCACAGTGCCCATTTTTTCATCACTGCTGCATTCCTGTTACCTTTAGTTATCACGTATGTTTCGTGTTCCCTTAGGTAGTCGGCCCCATTGCTTATCCATACGCCCAGATATTTGTATTTATCTGTTATCTCTAGCGTGACCTCCTGTATTCTAAGCTCACTACCTTCATTGTCATAAAAATCATGACTGCTGATTTTTCCTTACTGATTCTGAAATCTAACCTATCTGCCTCATTACCGCAGATGTCCACCAATCTCTGCAAATCTTCCTTGTTGTCGGCCATTAGCACTACATCATCTGCGTACATCAATGCTGGTAGTGCCTGTTCAATGAGCTTTCCTTGTTTGATGAAAGAGAGGTTGCAGACAAGTCCACTTCCCTCCAATTTGGCCTCTAATCTTTGTAGGTACATTATGAATAACAAGAGTGACACAGGACACCGCTGCCTAAGCCCCCGTTTTACTTCTGCGGGCTTGGATACCCGTTTTTCCCACTTTATAACTACCTTGTGACCTTTATCGATACCTTTATGTTACCTTCAAGATTAGTGACTCCATCTTCCACACCTAGTGTGTCCAGTATTCCCCACAAGTCGTCTTGAACTACGCTATCGTACGCTTTCTTGATATCCAAAAATGCTAGCCACAGGGACCTGTGTTCATTTTCTGCTATTTCGATGCACTGCGTCAGTGAGAACAGATTATCTTCCAACCTCCTGTGTTTCCGAAACCCATTCTGTAGTTCCCCCAGCACCCCCTCATCCTCTATCCATGCCTGCAGTCTTTCCTTTATAATCTGCATCGCCAGCCTGTAGACCACTGTTGTCACTGTTATAGGACGGTAGTTGTTTATGTCAGCTTTGTCCCCCTTTCCTTTATAGATCATGCTCATCCTGATAAGTTTCCATTCATCGAGGACTTCACCATCGATTAATATTTTTTTTCACTGCCTCTCTCAAAGTCTGCTTAGACTTCGCACCCAATGTCTTTATCAGCATAATTGGAATGCCATCGGGGCCTGTTGATGTACTACTTGGAACCCTCTTCTCAGGTATTTCCCACTCTCGTTATGAAAATGGAGCCATTGCGCCACTTGATTCATCCTTGTCTATTGTGGTGCATAAGGAATTTTTTGTTGAAATTTTTCTGTCACCTTTGTTCTTATATATTAAATGGCTTTGTCCCCTTCTAGGCTAGCACCTTGAGCTGTAGTTATAAACCTCTGCTCCAGGCTCGTCTCATTTCTTAGGGAGTTTAAATGGTTCCAAAATTTTGCAGCTGCCTTTCTGTCCTTTTTATGCACTTCTGCCAGCCACTGAGCCCTCTTTCTTCTAATCTTTTCATTGATCAGAAGGGATGCTTTCCTTCTACAGCTTGGAACGATTTCCCATTTTCTTTCAACATTAACTGTCGGTTCACCCTCTGCTTAGCATGTATGTGTTCCCTAGAGGCTTCCTGACGTTTTGTTATGGCTCTCTTAACTTCCTCATGCCACCAACTCTTTGGTTTGTGTCTTCTTTTTCGGGGTGATTTCTCACGTGCCTTAGCAAGCTCTAGCTCAAACAGTTTTATTAGATTCGTGTATACACACACTGTTTCATTATCCTCAGTGATTACTTTCTCAATTTGTTTGGTAGGTATTTCTGTTTGCCTTTCTGAATGAAAGTTTTCCTGTA
The DNA here is from genome assembly GCA_013436015.1 of Rhipicephalus annulatus. Lineage (NCBI taxonomy): Eukaryota > Metazoa > Arthropoda > Arachnida > Ixodida > Ixodidae > Rhipicephalus > Rhipicephalus annulatus. The sequence goes on from WOVY01012425.1 coordinate 153,125, forward strand.
GTTGCTTATCTTGTCTCCTTCCCAACTTCACTGCTCTTCCAAACTTAGCTTGATACGTTTGTGATCACTACCCAGACTTTACGAGCTACCTTCATCTAGGTGCATTCCCCTAAGCCTATCATACATGCTATGTGACATCAGTGCATAATCTATCGTTGAATGCAGCCTTCCTACCTACCATGTTATTTGCCCTTCACACTTCTCAGTACTGTTGCAAATGATCAAATCATGCCTTTCACACATATCCATGATCATTTTGCCTGTTGGGTCGGTATATTCATCTATATCTTCTATGTGCGCATTCATATCTTCTAGTATAATTATCTCACACTCTTCTCTTATTCCTCAATGTCCTTTGATATACACTCTACCATTGCTTGGTTTTTCTCTCTTGTCTTTACTCCCGTCCACAAGTACACCAAACGAACGAGTGTCATTTGTCCTGTCACTTTCCCTTTTAGCCATAAATGTTCCTTGCACTCCTGCTTGACTATTTTCCAGTTTGTACTTCTATGAATGAATGCCCCAATACCAACCTTCTTTCTTCTGCCTTCTGTTCTATTACAATATTCCCACGCGTAGTCCGGAATGTTAGGACGTTGTTCCATGTCCCTAAGATGTGTTTCTGCAAAACCGTGTACCATCGATCTCTCCACCCTTGGCTGTTCTTCTATCTCTTCCCACTTCAGCACGTTCCTGCTACCCTGCATGTTAATATGCCCTATGTCTGAATTAGCTCGGCCCTCGTGGCTACGTCTATTTTTGTCCCGGACTCTACCTATCTTAGATATTGGTGCCACATTGGAATCGTATCTGTCCATACCACCTATCAAAGAGTCTCCCTGGTTCTTTTCCTCGTTACTAGCTATCTTGCACCCCGAAGGACCCGCGTGCCCTCCCCCCCCCAAAAGCTACTGCGTGTCCTGCAAGTCGCCAACCCACCTCATGACCTAGCCGCCCATTGAAGTCAATTCTGTCTCGTTGAAAACCACCCCACCTATGCACCTCTCGGTTTATTTACACTACCACAAAGCCTTTCTCTCGACTCATCCGCCATATCTCTTGGTTTGCGTTGACAACCGCTCTTTGCAGGTTGCTATCACGCACCGGTACCTCCGGTATCGTGCACATCACTACCTGTACCTGAGGAGAAGTGGCGCGCATTTCATCGACCCCTTTCGCCAGTGTGGTCGCTAGTCCTTCCGTATCTTCATTCAAGACATCGTTTAAACCACCTGAAATTATCACGAGGTTTCGTCTATCAGCTGTAATTTTGAGTTTTTCACTCGCTTGCCTCATGACTGCTTCCAGCTTGCGTCCTGGAAACGTTCCTACTGCAGCTCTCTTGTCACCTCTTACCCTCTCTTAGATTCCTTCTGCGCATCGATTTAAATTCGAGTCCCAAGCGATTATCACATGCTGTGACTCTTCAGCTGAAGCGTCCTGCACCTGGTGGTTTCTTGCACCTGTGACGCCGGCTGCTTTGTCCCCTCCCAGCCGCACCACTACTTCGCTGAAGCTGTGTTTTGCGACCATTGAACCGGCTGAACCTGTTTTTTTTTTCATACTTGCTTGCTCTTTCTGCTCCGCCGTTCTGGCTGCTGGTGCTCTACTGTTCTCTCCGGCAGCCGCTCCTTTGTTCACCTTCGCTAGTGCTTCCTCGGCGGACTTCAGCCTTTCTCCCATAGCTAGGGTGGCTAGAATTGGGAGATGAAAAACTGGCCGCTCCAAAGTTGCTCCAACTCGCGAGCTTGCAGCGGTGGTGCTGTAGTCGGAGGCGCTGCCAGCTTTCTCCATTGAAATGAACCCGTGATGGTCATTTCGAGTTTTTCACCAGTACAAGAGTTTTGTCAAACTAAATATCAAACAGCAATTTCACCTAATATGAATACAAGCATCTTTAGCTGAACGAACATTTCATTAGAGCGAAGTTTTTGACGAAGCGTCATTCCGACAGCACCACTCTTTATATGCTTTGAGAAACCAAAACGGTTTTATTTTCTATAACATTGAACTACGTCTTAACGGAGTAAAAAAAAGCTTGCTCTAGTGGAGCGGTGTATCTTTGACGACGTTAGTTTGCCAACATTACCTTGTGCTTACCCGCGATAGATTGTGACGTTTGCTGCTAAATCTGCCTCGACAGTGTGACTTACCGAGTGCAGTTACGCATTGCTATTTTCTCAATGCTGGAATTGTACGACACTTGAGGCAGTATTCTGAAACATGTGTAGAAACTGAGACAACACTTAGTTTTATAGCTACAACAAAATTTATTACTGTAAGTCACTAACGGACATTTTTCTTACATGACACAGGGCTTCAATCGCTTGACTTTTTTCTCACTTTCTGCTGGCTACTTTTCTCGATTTTTGCTAGCAGAAGACTGGCTACTAAATTCGAATGCAGGCGCACTGTGCTAAACACATGTGTCAACTTGGTTTCCATAGTCCCTACCAGGTTTTAAAGAGACTGACGGATACAGAAGTCCCCTTAGATCCCAATCTCTAGTCGCCCGCCTTGGCAGCTCGTCGAGTCATTTGGGCAATCCTCCAACGTGCTAGGGTTATCGGGTCACTCCTTTGCTGGTACGTAGTCCAATGAAGCAGCATTTCGTCTTTTTCGTTCTTTACAAAAACTCTTTGATTATAATTCGGCAGGCTTGGAAATAAGGTGGGTACAGCATCATCTCTTAAAGTAGTCTTTTCACGCTGCATTCTTCCTGTCCTTCCACAATATGCACAAATTCTCGCGCGCTGAATCAAAAACCAAGTGAGAAGGCATAATTTTCAGATAAATAAATGCACTTATCGAAAAGCAATGGCCGAAGTGTTAAGAGTGGCACAGAGTGTTCAATATCTTCACTTGCCGATGCCTTCCACACATGCGCACAAGTCTTTTCTGCCTTTAAAGAATTCAAAACATTTACCATGCGTCGAAATGTTTTTCGCGGACAGCGGTATTTTCCTGGAGTGCTCTGTCCACCCTTGCGATGGTGCGCTTCTTTTTTGATAACCTGCCTTTGCATGCCAGAGCGCACAAAAAAGGGAAAATTTTTTAGCACACCATCTGTATTCCGCATTGCACCCAGGGAAAAAAAAACAAGTCCGCGGCATTTTTTCTTCTTTGTAGGAGCCGTTTAGTCTTTTAAGGGCAAACACAAGAAAGTTGTCGCACCTCGTGAAACAGAAACAATGCTGAGAAGCACTTGCCGCGGGTGACCAGCAGCCTCCCCCGGCATACACGGCACCTGCAGCCGTCTCCGCCGTGCTAGTAGCCACGCTAGCAGCAGCACCTCCGATTGCCGCGCTAAATCACGACCTAGCGGAGCTCTCACGCACCACGGTGCCGCTTGGCAAGGGAAACACGGCTTGCTTTCGCACCTCCCCATTCTAGCCACCCTACCACAGCCCTCGTTTTCTCTTGCTCTGTTGCCAACACAGTCTCTAACTCAGTGATTTTCATCAGCAGTTCACTTTGGGCAAACATCATTTTCTCCATTTCTTCCTCGACCTCACATTGCCTACATTTGGCATCAGCCTTCTCTCTATTCGCTTCTGCACTTGGGTTCATTTTCAAATCCACCCCGCATCCTGAACACTTTACAGCCTTTTCAACCTTGTCTTTCTCACACCAAAATTCCTTATGAATTGTCTCACTTGATAATTACAAAACACGAACCCTGCCCTACGAAAAAAAGAAAGTCTAAGCTCTACTACAAAAATTTGCGAGTTCAATGTACGTGCACCTCCCCCCTCGGGGTGGCAAGAAAAAACACAAAGAAACAAACACATAGAAACTACAAAATACCTGGTGACTGACCCCTGAAAAAGCCATACATTGTAATAATTACTACAAAGAATTTAAGTGCTGGCTTACTAATTATAAAGGCAAGCTCAAAACATGCAAAACCACTTATCCGCGCAGTCAATCGGGAGCGCTAAAAAACACGTCCATCCACCGGGCCAGTCTGAACTGAACTGGATGGATGGATTGATATGGCGATACCCTTTAGATCGGGCGGTGGCTATAACGCCACCAAGCCGACATACTTAGTGAACCAAAAACTAGGTTTATTTTTTTTTAAATATTGAGGTTGAGGACTCGTACTTTGCAGCGAAGGGTTTAATTTTCACTCGTGCCTTGACTTTAGCCACCAATCAGATAACATCCTTCTAGTTAATTCTACCCGCTTAAAGTCTATTTTGCCTTCCCTGTCCCTAAACCCCAGTGCTTCGAAAAACTCTGCGCCATCATCCTGAACTATAGGGTGAAGCCCTTTACAGAACATTATCAAGTGTTCGGCAGTTTCCTCCTCCTCTCCACATGCACTGCGTACCGGGTCTACCCTTTGAGTTTGGCCCGATAAGTCTTGGTTCGCAATACTCCCATTCTGGCCTCAAACAGTAGAGAACTATCCCGAGTAATATCATAAATCCTTTCCTTCGCAATTTTCTGCTTAAAAGTTCGATAGATCTCTAGTGCGGACTTCTTAATCATGTCAATTCTCCACATATCGGTCTCAGCTCCCTTCACCTTTTTAACCAATAATTTTTAGGTATTTACCAGTCAATTTTCTGGTTCGCTTCCACCGTTTTGTATCGACATTCTTCATGTACAAGTAGCTGAATACCTTCCTAGCCCAACACTCTTCCCCCATTTCTCTCAATCGCTTCTCAAATTTTACCTTGCTGCTAGCTTCCCTGCCCTCAAATGATGTTCATCCCATATCCCCTTGTACTCCCCGCCCGATTTGGTGTATTCCCGTGAGCTCCTCAGGTAAGCCTACCTATTCCACGTTGCTGAATTTCTAATTGTGCTTGAACTTCCGATCTCATGCACAAGACCGCATTGCCGAACGTCAGACCAGGAACCATGACCCCTTTCCATATTTGCTTTCTGTGCACTGAAGTGTTATTATTAAGGCATGCTCGAAAGCTCTGTTGGCGGTTGTCTTCCGTGTGTATATACTGCAAACGGGGATACATACGTGTCCACTTTCTCAATGTATAACGAAAGGCAAACTGATGCCTCCGAGATAGCTCCGGTAATGCCCAACATAGAGTTTCCTAAAATTAACTAGAGGGGACTCTGTCACTGCGATCATTCAGCGACCATGGGAATGATGAGTGGTACACACATTTGCCTAGTCTTCGTACTTGCGGGCGGCGAATCGTACTTGCGGCTTCATTTATTGTTGTTTTAGTTTTGCTTTGAAAGAAAGATTCAACCCTTTTGAACTTTGTGACCAGATTTGTAAAAGTAAGTCTAAAAAAATAAGGTGGTGAAGCGCAACCGCTCAATATTGGCTGATTTTAGGTTCTTGAGAAAACAGCTCTAAGCCACACAAACACACAGGGAGCCAAAAGCAGGCCAGAAGTACGAAGATTAGACAAGTTTGTGTATTACCCACATGGAGAAAGGAAAGGTAGGAGAGGCCCTGACATCACTCGTCGTGAAGCCGCAATGAAGCCGGAAGTCGGCCATATTGACCGGGCAAAGTATCCTCTCTTGTGTATATCCGAATGTAAAGCAGAAGGCAAAACTCTCTCTCCGGCTGGGAAAGCACGTGAGCTGCCAAGCGCGTGTCGTGACGATCCGAAACTAATAGAACGGGGCTCAACGCTCAGGGCCAGCGCGACAGAGCAAGTAACAGCTCATTAAGAGCAACAGCTCACCGACAACGAAGCAAGTACAAGAGAATGCGCGCTAGATGCACTGACAACGGTAAGTTTTCACGTCATTAATTGAGCAACTGTGGCATCTCTCATAATCATATCGTGATTTTGGTGCGTTAAACCCCACAAATCAATCAATTGAGCAACTGTACAGACAACACGATCGGTCATGCGCCTTCTACGGTTGCATTCCGCCACGCGGCCGATGCAGCGTCCGGCCACTGTGTCCGTGACTCACCAGAGGAATAAATGAGGAAGGACAGAGAGTGACCGGCGTTAGCATTCTGCGACCGTGGTGACTTTGAGCACGGTGCAAGTGACACTTGAACGCGGTCGCTGTTACTATGAGATTACATGCAATGCTGGGGGAGAGTATACGAAGCGGAACAGAAAAGACGTTTTAATACCCACATGCAAATTGTTACTATACGCACACAACACGAAACTACGTATGTGCACATGGTCCCCATTACATCTTGCTGGGCTTAACAGCGTCGCCCGTTGTCACAAACAGGAGCACTGCCCAACCGTCATTGACCTGCAAGGCGTTCGTCGTCGTTCCACTTCGTCATGGTGCCCCACGCAATTTCGCTGAACACAAACTGCTTCATCCGCGTCATCCGCCGTACGACACATAGATATGCACTCGTTCTAAGCACTGTTGAAACCCCGTAATGGACAACAGGTTTTGTAAACGTTGCTAAGGGTACAGTAACTGCCAGGAGAACACTGCGTAACTGAAAACGCGGCGCAGAGCACGGAAATTGTCCGCCACGGCTCAACACGAGACCTGGGGAGGCACACGTGCCGCCGCCAGCCGCGGCCACTCGCTGCTAGACCAGCGCCACTGCGCAACACGTAACCATAACAACGCCGCCATTGTGCCCAGTGATAATGGCCGCCATGATGTCATTTCCTCCACACTTTTCACGAAGCGCGCCGGCTGGGCATCCCCTCTTCACGAGCGTGAGACGTATGCCGCAGCCCTTGTCACATCAAGAAAAGGACTCGTTGGTAAAATGTGGTGGCAATGCCTAGTCAAAAACGTGGACCTGCAGGCGGGCGTGGGCTCAGTGGAGACATCTTCGTCTGGTTTCATGATATGTCCGTCACGTAGCAAAATGCTTGTTCTGTATTTATTCTAAATAAACGTCAAGTTTCCTTCTACTGAAGGAAATTTGGTATTTTCAAGCTGCCTCGACCCCGTCTTTGCGAATCTCCTGTGCCAGAACGACCGGACACAACAGTTCTAGAACCGCTAATGTATCTTTTGAGAGTTTAATGCTGCCCCGCCGCGGTGGTCTAGTGGCTAAGGTACTCGGCTGCTGACCCGCATGGCGCGGGTTCGAACCCCGGCTGCGGGGGCTGCATTTCCGGTGGAGGCGGAATTGTTGTAGGCCCGTGTGCTCAGATTTGGGTGCACGTTAAAGAACCCCAGGTGGTATAAATTTCCGGAGCCCTCCACTACGGCGTCTCTCATAATCATATGGTGGTTTTGGGACGTTCAACCCCACATATCAATCAATCAATCAGAGTTTAATGCCCTTTCGTAATCTGTCATATAGAGGGTTCTTTTTTACTTTATTTGGCAGTTTTATGAATTCTTCAATTACTCGCATAAGGATCTACGGTAAAACACTATGCACAATTCAGATGACATTTCTGAATATTTCGTACAACACGCTGAAAGGAGGTCGATTGGTCTGTATAGTTTGTGGATGAATGGTGAAACAGATCACGTCGTGTGTTGATGAAGTCGATTCGTATATGCGCATGATGGGAAGTTATCAGGAGAAGAGGATGTGTGAAAACAGTTGTTACGTCACTCGCATGACGATAAAAGTGACGATCTTTAGCGAATTACACTTCATAAGAAACCATCCAAAAGCACGTTAACAGCGAAGGAACCAGACAGGACAAGTGCAGGACTAACAACTAAATATCTATAAAGAAAGCTTCCACACGCATGAACCATCAGGGCATGCGTAAATGGGCTATCTGAGCCTAGTATGTTGCAAATTTAACAATACAAAGCCAAGAAATAGGCATGTCAAGGTATCGCAAACAGCGCATTTTCAGAAAGCCAAAATATCAGAGCCACCTGTGCCCGTTGACTAAAAACTGAGGGTTCGCATCACACGTTACGTTGCCTTTTTGTTATATTGATAGGCTTCGAAACTTTCATATTAAATGTTATTTCTCAATTCCTTTTTTTTAATGGCACCCCGATTTGAAATAACGGGCGCCCAGCTCCATCTTTTGCCGCGCGGACGTACGTGTTTCGAAATTTCCTTGCGATGTGGCCGTGCCTACAAGTCAGAAGAACCGATTTGCTTCAATGACAGACTGCGTGACCACCGCATTCTACTCACTACAGGTACCGGTGGAAACTCACCGCTGCATTGCAATGGCTCTACGTCCCCGATTTCAAATCAATGTGTCATTGGCAAAGGAATAAAAACAAGCTTGAACGTAAAGTATTTAAAGCCTTCAAAATAAAACAAAACATGGCAAAGCGTCATGTGTAAATCATCCATCAGTTTTCCTTGCAGATAAAGAATTCGCGTTGCTACATAGTGATTGCACGGTAGTGTCGCCTCTGCATTGTTTCATGAAAATGTGCTGTTTGTAACACCTTAACATCTGTGGTTTGCACGGTAGTGTCGCCTCTGCATTGTTTCATGAAAATGTGCTGTTTGTAACACCTTAACATCTGTGGTGCAATTATATACGAATTCCGAATCTGGACGGAGGCGGTCTGTCGGTGACGTCAAAAGGTGGGCGGTGCGCAGCGGTCGCGAGGACGAAGGGAAGTGAACAGCCAATGAGCGAAATGAAGCCTTGCGTCATCAATTTGACTTCGACTTGGGGACCGTATAGCAAAGTGAAAAGTGTTTGTAACGTGTTGAAAAATGTTTAACTACTATTGATCACTATCAAAATGTGTTGGCACAAGTTTTCAAATGTTCAATAAGGAATACAGCACAATATAAACGTATTTTTCTCGTTATTGTTTTGAAATGAGGCTAAATTTAACGGGACGGTAAGTAGTGGCGCTAAGTACAACCCCGTTTCAAGTAGTTACTGTTTCCATATCTCCACCACTATACAAACCTAAACGGCGCAACTTTCGAAGTTGTTGGCTCAGTCGAGCGCAATCATGGTGGAGGGCAACGGCACCAGTAGCCAACAGCAGCAGCGGCTCATCCGCGTTTCCGAAGCTTGGCGCGCGCTGCTCGCCTTTATGGACGAACACCCCCAGCTCATGGCGAAAGCCATCGAGCTGCGGCACGGCGTCACCGACCGGCGGCAGCTGTGGCAAGAGCTCAGCGACGTGCTTAACCATGAAGTGCCTGTGCAGGATTGGCAAGCTTGGTGGCACAGGCCGGTGCACGAGGCCCACCGTGACGCCACCGCCATCAGAGAGGCACAAACGTGAGTGACCGTCGAATGGCGCGAGCGATTTGTTCTTTGACATTGGTGTATATTTTCAGGGGCACTGGAGGGGGTTGGCTACCTGGCTTCTGCGGCCGGGTTCTACAGTTGACTGGGATGACACGCTTCAGTGGCGTCTTTGGTCTCGCCTATCTACAGGTAAGCACTCTGCCGCCGCAGTATGATAGGTTCCTGAGCGGTGCCATGACAGAATTTGATATCCGAAGGGGTGCCTTTAGCGGAACCTTGTTACACGGGAATATAGCGCAGGAGAAAGTATTAAAAAGTGGGTAGGTTTATTAACTAAAATCTCAGTTTGCAGCCCTTGCAGTACAAGGGGTATTTATCATAAAACACGCAATGCCTGCGGGCAAGTGCATGCACTAAAATGGTAATACATAATATCAATGACCACTGAATAGCTGCAGAACATTTCCGCAGATGTTTAGTACGTAAGGTTGCAAAATAGCCAGAGTAACGAATACCCACTTTCTGAAAGATCATGCTTACTACACTTTCCAGCAGGCGGATGTTCCCACTGCTGCGGTGGAAATGGATGTGGCGGCCACTGAAGCGGCTAAAGATGGCAGTGACACAGTAACACGCAAGCATCTGAGAACTTAGTGCTTTATTGAGCGCAGGACCGGAACCTTGAGCAGGGCGACAAGGTGCTCAAGGTGAGTAGACCCTTTGTTTACATTTTACATAAGGGGCGTAAGCATTCTCCATGCTCTATTATGACTGAAACCAACTTGGGCTCTAAACAAGAACCATGCATTGTATTGAGGGCAGGGTATCGAGTATCTGCAATGATAAACTGCCGGGCAAAAGGTTGGTTAGCCCTGAAAAGGGCTCTTTCATGGTGAGAGATGCATTTGAGGACATTAATAAAGAGTAGTTTCAACAAATGTTTGTTGGTCCGCACGGGGAGGGCATAGCTTGTACACAAAGCTTCCCACTTTCAAAGGATGCCATCAGGCCAGTTGATCTTCAACTGAGAGGAAATTGTTGTGCCCGTTGCAATTCTTGGCAGCAGCAGCAGCTTCCAGCCACGAGGTGGTTAAGGGTTTACCGCCAGCTCACTTAAACATTTACACCATAATGATTCATCGCAGGTGCTGTGGGAGATGAAAAAATCAACCACCCGCATCGCTTCTGCAGCACGGCGTGTGGCAGCGGCACAGGAGAAGGCAGCAGCTGTGCAGGAGGGCATTGGCCATGGCCGAGGGCTTTCTGCGAGAAAGGGATACGTAGTTTAATTTAATTTTTCCTCATGTGTTCAATGTCTTTTTCTTGTCATCATTCATTAATGATTTGTCGGTTTCAATCTGTTTAGGTGCTGCTGTTCATGTTCAATTTTATACACTTCGGGAGACATATACATAGTTTGTTTTTCGCCATGTTTTCAACTTTTTATCATTCACAATTCGTTTAGTGTTTTTGATATTTTACGTGTTGGTGTTCATTATCTATCTTATACCTTTTTTGTTTGAATTTAGTACATATTACTAGATTTAGGTTAGCATTTACTTTGTACAAGGAGTGCAGCATTTTTTTATGTTCGATATATGCATTTCTCAATGTATGTTCGAGCTGTTCCAGTGGCAGTGTTTTTTCCCCACATTTCGAAGGTGTCTAGTCATTCACACGGAGACCACGAGTGTAGAGTTGACATTTTCTGTTAATGTTTCTGTGATATTTGTATTGTCCCACTGTGTTTTCTAGCTCACTGTGCTTTTTATGCAGCATTACCACATAGTGTAGTAATGTGATCTTTTTGCATCACACTGTTTTGCAGTTCACTGATATTTTCATTTCAGCACAATGAGGCTAAGGTGCAACAACTACATTCTGAATCTTGTTTGAGAGCGCTAAGCTAGTAAGTGGTCATCTCGCACAGTTTCACAAATGAAAATGGTCATCACAGCAACATGCCAGCGATTGATTTCATCTAGTTTTCATTGTAAACGACTCGTTGCGGGAATAAATTTTGAACGTGGTATGGTTTGGGAGACGCGAGATGGCTGAGCGAATCATCCATGCTGTATGTTATCAAAACAACTCGCCTGTTGTTTGCCGTCTTGATTTGCGTATTTTTTAGCATTGCAGCATGACTGCAGTCGAGAATTCAAATCAAACGTTATTTTCACATTCATACAATGTTTAGGACAATCAGCAAAAAACCAGCACAACTTGACGAGCACAATTGCTCGTCAAGCCTGGCGTGCACAATTGAATGCTTGTAGTCAGTCACTATGAGAAGATATGGACTTATGTATCATGTGTTCATGCAACATGTTACTTACTAATTGAATCGCGATTTTTATGCGTTCTGGTGAAAGAAATTCTGAGTCGTTGCTGCATTGTTCGCACAATTTTGTGATAGCAACATTCAGCACAGAGTGCCGCTCATATATGCTTGCTCCAATCTAGTCTGTTGTGACTGTGATCACTGATATGGAAAAGGGTGTTTCTGTTGCATATTTCATGTGCCATTCAAAGAAAATGCAGCATTTTGACATTGCCACCTTGCTTCATATTGAAGCACAAGTAAGTACTTTGTGTATTCAAATGTGGCAAACTTAGCCCTGTCATGTCTAGATGCACTAGAATCAGTGTAAATAAATTATGTGTGGGATATGAAAACATGAAAACTCACCGTTTTTGTGTACTTCAAAAAAGGTCCAAGACACCGCTGCGCTGCTGCCGTCTCTGAGCAGCACGTTGCGTGGTATGAGCATATGGCTCCCCCTTGGCTCCCCATCGTCATCCTCAGCTGGTGGCATGTCCACAACATACTCGTCCAAGGTCCAGTCGCCTGCTTGCAACGCAATGTTGTGGAGAGCAAAGCAAGCATAGATGATTTGCGCTGCCCGGTCGGGGTTGTAGAGCATCGTTCGAAAGTGCTGCAAGCAGCGGAACTTGCTCTTCAACACGGCGATACATCTCTACACAACATTGTGCATTGATGCGTGCTCCTTGTTGTATCGGCCTTCGGAAGTGTTGCACGGTTGAGTGCCAAGGACTGGAATTAGGAGCCATGGCTTGAGGGGATAGCCTGCGTCTCCTGCAGTATAAGCATAAAAGCCGAGTGCTCTGCCCAGATAGTACACATTAATACTTACCAAACAGATATACGCCAGGCTGCAGATGTGCAGCTAGGCGTGCACGCAGTGGGTTGTGTTCTCACACCCACGAGTCGTGGCACGAATCTGAGAATCATGGGTCCATGACAATTATGCGCAGCCACGCTTTGCACACCTGCGATGAGGAGCGATATAAAATAGTACTGCATTTATACCCAGAATCCCTTTTTTCTACGCATACGCAGGAAACAATGCGTACTAGTACAGCCATTGGTACAAGGAGCTTCACTTAGAAGGAAACACAGGGTGTAGCACACTGAAGAGGGGGCAGGGTGGGGGCAACGACCCCACCTCTGCTGTACACATGGCTACGACTTCCACTGAATGATCAATAAGTGCAAACCTACGCATTGCTCTTGGGAAAGAACACTCGTAAATGCCAAAGCCAGCTCGTGCAATTGTGATTGTAAGCACTTTCGTGTTGGAAATACTTCCCTCTCGTGTATATATTTCTACTACGTCTGCTGCCCATATTACTGATTACCTCTAAAATGCACAACTCAATTGCGCATGCATGCCAGTGCAAAAACGGCAACTGGCTCACACACAAACACTTGCCACTTATTATTACAGAGGCCTTGCGAGCCACCAACTAGCTCGCACCCAATTCCCTGCAGGTTCTTTTTCATTCGTTGCATTATTACTTTTTCCAGCTTTGACGTCACAACTGAACAATTGCTCCGAAGGGCAAGTAAGAAAGGATCCTAACGGTACTTACGATCACGACGTTCAGGACATAACAGCCCCTTCTGGACATGAAGCTCGCCGTGTCGGCCAGTCTGAATCCCTCTGGCTTGCGAATGGTGACCAACGTGCCATCGGCACACGCCAGCACCCCTGGGATGCAACCGCGTATCACAAACTCCGCCTTTGCCTCATCCTTAGCAGCTATTGTCAGTGGGAAGTCCGCCAGCTTGTTCGTAGCAGCCACGGTAATGATGGCCTGCGTCACCTCATGGATGGTGTTGCTCACAGCCGGCTGAGACTTGCCGATGTGCTTCTCGCGACCAACGCTCCTCTAGAAACAACCGGTGGCGAAAAATCGCAGCCCACACAACACTTTCCTCACTGGGGAAAGGCCACTGGCGTCCGATGACAGGGACAAGTTCGTCGCACAAGCTACGGACTGTTCGTTCGGACAGACGAGAACATTGCCGAAACTCTTCTTCGGTGAACTTTTCAAATGCACCTTTAACCTCGCTTCGTCGTCTCTGCTTGGCTGCAGCTGCCGCACAGGCGAGACGAAAAACCGTGGCAGTGGGAAACGCCATGTTGTCCAAGTGCCCAGATGCTGAAAAGTTGCGAAGCCCTTACATTTAAATCCAATCCAGGCCACCTTGCAGCCATTTCGATCCATCCGTTCCTTTCGAACGGTCTCGCCGACCGTTCCTTCGCCTTCCTCCGAAAACCAGACAAAAACAGTCACGTCACGTGACACCCCAGCCCACGTCACTCTGAACGTCACAGCATTCGTCACGGCTCGTATAGGCCAATTGCGTGCGACTCAATGGAACAGACTGCCTTTGTCCGGATTTGGAATTTTTATATAATCGCACCACTGTGCACTATTAGGTGTGCAACTGTGAAACGACTCGGATAGCATAATTTATGCATGCGTTGCTGGGTTTTGTGTGGGTGGGCTTTCTGCAATAAACATTGTGTTTGAAGTCTGATGCTTGCTCTCTGTGGTTGTTCTCCTTTGCTGTCTTCGTTTCTTTCATTGGATTCCTCTTCCGGATATTATGAAGCAACTCTCACAGCAAGCTGCGTTAGTGTTGTAAATCGGCATATAGATTTAGTTAGTCGAAGATAGAACACCGGTGAAGTAAGGCGCAGCTTATTCGGTTTGATTGACGAGTGCATGATAAAACGGAGGGAAACGCAAGACATTACGTACTTACTGTTTTATCCGCATGCAATCATGTTCTGTGCAGTACTTCAGACGCAGCTGACGGTGATACAAATTTCGCCCAAAAGTCTACCTTGCTGAACCTGCCAACTGGATCGCTTGTTTGATAGAGCATACTTCATCTGTTGTGTTGATAGTCTCTTTCTCTCTTCAATAAAGGCTGTATTCCAATTCCTTAAAGAACTTTTTCTGAATACGCATGCCACAAAGTGCTGGCTCCAGCTCGTTTATAAGCAACTGCTTTCATACGCATTCAGCTCAGTTTTAACACCTTATTGGTTTCCCTTTCTTGTAAGGGAATGACATAAGGGGGCTTCTACATTAACTAGCCCCGATCTTCCCCTTTGAACTGTAAATGTTCCTGCACTCGCTTTCACAGCCGCATTGATTGTTATTCCAACACTCTTTCCACACCTTTTATTCATACATTTTCTGTGAAAGGGAGTATAGACTCGATCGTCAGCAAGAATATGTTTATATATATATAGTCCTCGCCAAACGCAGCCGTTGGCTATGTCCCCGACCCATATTCGCTTAATTAAGGCGAGCTTGAAAGTAGCTTAAAATTAACGATTATTTTGAGTCCAACACTACCTTCCCACGTTGTAATAGGAGTACTGAATCAAGTTTTACAGCGAAAGCTGCTGTTAGATCACAACTCTCGTCACACACAGCTGTCCGCCGGAGTCCGTAACCACATTGCATGAAATTAGAAAATAAAAACCCAACATCATTGACACAGTAGGGCTCGAGCCCGGGTCCGCTGGGTACCTGCCCTGTAGTCTACCACTGAGCCACACCAGTGCTTGGAACTTGTTGGCAAGCTTGCCTTAGGCAAGGTTGATGTCGGGAAAGCAATCGCGTTAATACGACTGATAAAGCGTTTTAAAACAGCGAAAGAATTAACCAGTCGTCGCACAATGCGAATAGCGTAGCATGTGGGTCATCCAATGTTCCAACCCATTACAAAAGACTTTCTTGATCAGCCAAACTGTGGCGCATACCCACTTCAGGCACAATTCCTCACCGTCGTAAGCCACTGCATGAACAATTAGCACAAAATTTCTTGCAAGTGTTAAGCGGATACCACGCTTTTTAGAAAAATGATGAATAATAACAGAGTGAATGCAGGCCTACTACTCTAAAAATTTTATTAATGCCGTAGTGGGTCTCGCTGTGACTGTGCTGCACCTTCCGAACAGGCCTGGCATTTTTTCTGATCCCAGTTACTTAACTGGATGAGAAAAGGACCGATAATTTACCAGTGACAAAATAAACTGCCAAAGAAAGCCAGGTTTACTAAAAAAATTTTAATCAGCGCGCCCAAAAAACACATCAGCGGCCGACAGCCAAGAACACATCGTCAGCAGTGAAGCCTCGGCGTGTGTGCGTGATCATCGCGACTGGGCGTCGCCCATGGCGCACCACGGACAAAGGGTCTTTTAATACCATTAATGCAATAAATCGTATTGAAGCGGTGCAGACTTGCCTACACATGTCCAATCACCATGTATTTTACTGTGGCATATTTCACTAAAAAAAGTGGCGATATTTGTGCTGTGAACCTGGTTTGCGCACCGTACCAAGACACCCGTATGTTGCATATTTCCACTCTATGGTGAAAAAGGCTAACAAAAGCACTCCGCCTGTATGCCAGATAATGGCATGGCCTGCAATAGCCTCATGAAAGTGCCAAGTCATTTGTTGATCCTCCATGAGGATTTTTCTTTCTCCACTGTGTGGCGTGACTATGTCAAAACCATTTCACGATCCCTTTAGGGAATATGGCGAAACGTAAAATAACGTTTGTTCATGAGCAAGCTCTTGGTTATCTATTTCATATTTCCACCGGAGATTGCATAGTGCAGATACTCTACAGGGACATGCATCAGGATTTTGGTATTACACACCAGAGACGCACACAACAAAGAAGTGCACTTAGTGCTGACGCACAGAAATGTATAACTATTTCGTACACTACGCTTGACTAAAGCATATTTGCCACTATTTCATAAACAAAAATTCAATTGATATGCGCAGTGCCTTGTAGGTGTGGGGGAAGGAGGAAGTGGAAAGATATAGACATAGGACAGACATTGATTGATATGTGGGGTTTAACGTTCCAAAACCACCATATGATTATCAAAGACTCCGTAGTTGAGGGCTCCGGAATTTTCGACCACCTGGGGTCGAATTTTCGACACCCAAATCTGAGCACACGGGCCTTTAACATTTTCACCGCCATCAGAAATGCAGCCGCCGCAGCCAGAATTCGATCCTGCAACCTGCGGGTCAGCAGCCGAGTACCTTAGCCACTAGACAATCGCGGCGGGGCTTAACAAAAATTCAAAGCTTTCGCAAAAATGATCACATGGTCATGCTGGTACCTAATAAGCTAACAAGATACATCCCGTTCTGATGAACCATGTTTTATTAGGAAAAACATATGTACAGAGCTCTGCCCAGTGATACAACACAAAAATGTTTTGTACATTTAAAAAAAGCTTATCTCAAGCAAAACAGAACTTTTACCAGAAAATGCAATGAAAAAACTTGCAATGGGCAGGTCCAAAAAAACATGACTGAGAGGCAGTTTCCAGAGCGAGTGATGTCAGAAGCACTGCAGCAAAATAAAAGTAATGTAGCCAATTCCTCTAGTATTTCAGAGGATGCAAAGAAATTTTGAATTCACTGGAACAAGGCAGCTGAAGTCACTCTGGTGATTTGCTTCGAGACTTTTCCCGACTTTCATCAATGATCTCGTAGGGTGACCTGTCCCGGCTCTTGCCCTTGCTGCCCAAGTGTGACGACTGGGAGCGAGATCGAGACCTGCTGTAAGACCTTGACCTGCAAAATTGCCAAACAAAATGCAGGCTGTGAACTAGTACAGATGTGCAAATAGTAATTTTCAAGAACAGAATACCTTTTTTATGAAACCACTGTGAGGTCATTCTTAGTGTCTGTGCCAATGTTCATCAATATCCAATGAGAAACAAGAAAGTTCATCGAGAAAAGCATGTCGGAAACTTCGACAGGCTTTTTCTCAAAAGTGGGTTTTGGACATTGTGCATTACTCAAGTGTAGGACATGATGATGATGTTTGATATTTTGTGGCGCAAGGGCCATTTCATGGCCAAAGAGCACCAGTTCATCTTACTAAAGATATGGACAATGATTGTGATAAGCGGCTGTATAAGGGCCACAAAATTCCTCTCAATAAGGCGGGTAAAAACATACAAGTAATAAAATCATGACCATGCCATGAAAGGCATGTGTGGTGTGAATAGATGACAAAAGTTGGTGATAATAGAAAACGATGGTGAACATGTATGGCATTAATTAGCACAAGTGCCTCACTCCTTCCATACCCTTGCGTCCCAAGGGCCGTGAGGCAAGTGCTTTGTTGAGTGTAGCCACCGCAGCGAAAACCTCTCTGGAGAGGTCGTGCTACGGAATGCCCGGGTATATGATATGAAAACTACCAATTTCTTTTAAAAACACTAACAATGATTTATGACTAAAAAGTGGTTCCCTACAGACGAACATTGCAGGGTGTAAAGGTATATGCTGTCGGTAGGGTAATGAAAAGTTGTTTTCTTAGAGTGTCTGTTTGCACTGGATTAAAATGTGAAGAACCACATCTGTCCACATCACACAATGGTGGATCGCCACAGAACAAAAGATATGTGTATGTCATGTATGTATGTCCTATTCTGAGCCTCGTTAGTATTACCTCTGTATGACGTGATTTTGATACTTGCGGCCAATGGCCAAGGTGTGACTTAATAACGTGTAGTTTGTTTTGTGTGTGTGTATCCCACTTGCTCTGCTGGTATACCCTGAGGTTTCGTTTGAGAGACTGCTTAAGATCAAGGGCCGGGATTGATATGGGTGTAGGGGCAGTGCTTTTGTGGACGGATGCAGCGAGCTGATCCGCCCTCACGTTGCCTTGAATCTCACGGTGCCCTGGCACCCAGCACACTACAACATGTTGTTTGAGTGTGTAGAGTGTGCATAAAATGGAGTAAAGTGAGACGAGGACAGGTTTTTTTTTTGTTTTTTAAGGGTTCGCAGAGCCTTTACCACACTGAGGGAGTCCGTATAAATTACAGTCAAACCTTAATATATTGAACACGGATATATCGAATTATTGCCTATATCGAACGGTTCTTATATCACGCGGGAAATCGGATGCATTATTGATTTTTTTATTTCGAACAAAGTTTGACATAAAATGGAATATCGAACTCAGCCACCCAAACCGCCCGCGCTCCATTGACAGGCGGCGAGCTTTCCCGCAACTCTCGAAAGTAGCGGTAGAGCGGCGGGCGTTTTGAATGCTGCACACATCGATGGCGCCGAGAGCGCCACTTTAACGTAGTGGCATACACGCGCCGCAGCCTTGCAGCTTGCAGTCTCTATGGTGTCAACGGCACACTGCGCATTTGTTGCAAGCTCCTCCCCCGTAGCATCGGCAGGCATCGGTCGTTGTGCTCGCAGCCACCCAAACCGCCCGCGCTCCACTGACAGGCGGCGAGCTTTCCCGCAACTCTCGAAAGTAGCGGTAGAGCGGCAGGCGTTTTGAATGCTGCACACATCGATGGCGCCGAGAGCGCCACTTTAACGTAGTGGCATACGCGCGCCGCAGCCTTGCAACCTCTATGGTGTCAACGGCACACTGCGCATTTGTTGCAAGCTCCTCCCTCGTAGCATCAGCAGGCATCGGTCGTTGTGCTCGCAGTGTTCGTGTGCTCGGAGTTAGGCCTGTCGCGCACTGTGGTGACAAGTTTGTTCAAAAGAGCTGCTCGAACAGCCACTGCCTCAAGGGATGTTTGTAGCAGTAGATGTGTACATGCTACGCCCTGATCAACCATAATGGCCACACCACCAGATGACGCTACAGCGTCATTGCGGTCCTTTCTGAATATTACATAACGACGTGGAAAATTGGTGTTCCCGGAATTTAAGTGCGTCTCTTGTACACACAGCAGTTTTGGGGAATGTTTGTGAAAGAGTTCCTGGATATCGTAGAGGTTTCTAAGCAGCCCTCTGACGTTCCATTGTATTTTTTGTGTATCCATTTTGATTGTAAAAGAGTGCTGTGTGTACTAGAGAGGTATTGCGTCAAGTCAAGAAGTTCCTGGATATCGTAGAGGTTTCTAAGCAGCCCTCTGACGTTCCATTGTATTTTTTGTGTATCCATTTTGATTGTAAAAGAGTGCTGTGTGTACTAAAGAGGTAATGCGACAAGTCAAGAAGCCTTGTCAGGCCCCGTAATGATGGTTTTTGATTTTCTGGCACGCTCCAAAGAGCCGGGTCTGTCCTTTGGCGCCGAAGACACCGCTGGACTTGCTATTGTGTCGATGCCCGCTCGCGGTTCACGCGTGAAGGCACAGATGTCTTAGGGCTATCTGTGGAGACAGAAGGCCCTGGGGCTTCAAGTCCAGAGGCCTGCCAGCCTTTTGGTGGTGGAAGAGCCTGTGCTACTTCCGCTTAGGGGGTGAATGGCGCTGCCGCTCGTCCACTTTGTGTGGTACGTGCGGGCGCCGCGGATTTCGGTGGCGCTGCCCCCATTCGTGCCACCTCCGCGAACGAAGATCCCTGCATTAATAGACGCTGGCGCGCCTCTCTAAACGAGATGTTTTGATTTACTTTCAGTGTGAGTGCTCCTTTTGCCGTTTCTATGTAAGGCACGTGCGAGAGTAAGCGGGGTGTCCACCATCGCAGTTCGCGCAGTGTGTAGTGATTTCTTCACAATTGTCTGTGGCATGTTTGTGCGAACTACACTTTACACAGGTTTGACGGCCGCGGCAGCTCTAACCGTGGCCGTATCGCTGGCACTTAAAACAACATCGGGGGTTTGGGATGTAGGGTCGGACCTCTAACTTCAAGCAGCCTGTTTCGATATATTCTGGAAAAGTGCTTGTGCAAAATGCAAGAATGAGGTGCTTTGTAGGGGTTTCTTTGTTATCACGCCTAATTTTAATTCTCTGTACATGCGTTACATGCTGTTCATTCCAGCCCTCAAGTAGCTTACTCTCTGTCAAGTTAATTAGGTCTTGATCAGACACTACGCCTTGGGAACTGTTCAGGGAGCGGTGTGGTGTGATACAGGTGTTGTTTTAAAAGAGGCGAGTTTTGTCAGGTTTGCATACTGGGTCTTGGTTTGGACTTCAAGAAGAAGGTCCCCGCTAGCCATACGTGTAGCCTGATATCCTGGACCTAGTGTATTGGTGAGGCATTTAGAAACGACAAACGGAGAAATGGTTCTTGCGTTCTTTTTTTTCGTTTCACAGTGGATCACATGAAAGTGCGGGAAATATCCTTTCGGCTTTATAAATACATTCAGTGTTGCTTCGGTGCGCCCCTTCTTTGGAGAAGGGCGATCAGACAGCTTAGGAAATGAAAAAGAGGCCATAAAGTATATATGAATTCGGCAGCCATGCCAGCCGCCCACCATCGAGCCCAACATGGGGACGCGGCAGCACGCCAGCGCCAGCTGTACAAAGCCACTATAACCCAATAATGTGACCAAGAGAGGGCACATTCACAAGGTTAACCCTTGCCGCCTGGAAGATGGAAGTAACCAGAAGTGAGGAGATGACAGGAAAGATTGAAGAGAGAAAAAACGAAGATCATGAGGGAGAGAGACAGGAAAAGGCGACTGCCGATTTCCCCTGGGTGGGTCAGCCCAGGGGTGCCGTCTACGTGAAGCCGGGGCCAAAGGGGTGTGTTGCCTCTGCTGGGGGCCTTAAGGGGACATGCGAGTCGAAAAATCGCGTTTTTAGCGAAATTTCTCGTATTTCTGATTTTTATTGCATTGTAATCTTCAAACCTTCTTCTTTCATCTGTGAAAATTTCAAAACTAAATTCTAACCGCAAAATGCAAAAAATGTGTATGAAGCCATCGCGGTGGCTCAAAATTTCGTGAATTTGCGCCGATATTGGCCATCTTTGACTGCGCGCTGCTCCCCGTCGCAGTGCCGCCCGCCATCGCGATCGGTTGGGAAAGTTGCGTCCGGCCTTCTTCTTACAGCTCCGACAACCGCCAGTTTCGTACGTGGGCAAAAAAAATAAAAAACGGGGCCTTTTTATCAAGTGGTTTAAGCGGTTTGAAACGCGCGGCACCCTAAGCCGCATCGCCATTGGCTATCGAGTCATTGTCAGCTGTGTTGGTGGCGGCCATCGGCATTTGGTCCGTCTGCTTTTCTGCGCGTCTACGCATATTTCCGTGAGGACAAGCCCGAAAAAGTGCAACGTGAGACCGCAGAAGTTTCGAACGAAGCACAAGTTCAAGGGAAGGCGGCGTAAAGCGCCCCGAACGACGGCGACGAACGAGAACGCGCCTACGTGTGCTAGGCCTGACGGCGGCATCGACGAGTACGCGAGCGACAGTGGCTGCGATGAAGGAATTGACGCTGCGCTTTCTTTCGTCAGTGCTTCGGAAAAGAAGCTCGGCTTCTTCGAAAAAGACGAAAGACAGCGCGATGAGGTTTGTGCAACGACAGTTTTGTGCAACACCCTCTTGCTGACGGCACTTGTGGCAGGTGCGGCATGCTCTGCTTGCGGTATTCAAAAACTTGCCGTTCGGGAGCCGACAGAAAAGCGCAAGTGATTTTCGTCGCTCCTCGAACTTCATTGCCAAAACAGCGAATGCTCAGCGACTGTTCTTTCGTGCTCCTATACGTCACTGCGTGTTATGGCGGACGGCAGCAGCCGAGTGAGCCAACGGAACGACAGTGGGAGCTCCAGAGATAATTTCACTGTAAATGTGAAGGCGGTGATGGCTGCATGCGCTGTCGGCATTGGGCATGAGCAATTGCGAAAAACAAAAGCGGGTGGGAGAGAGGTCTCAATCGCAAGCGCCAACATCAGCGTTGCGGTCTTATAGATAGTGGCTAGAAGTGGCCAAACACACGAGGGTAGAGTTTTGCACTAAGGTAAGAGTATGAAAGGATCAACATAACTAACGGAATCTATTTCGGTCAAAACTCGCGTGCGTCTTCCTGAGACACACGTGAACGGACGAGACGGCTCAGCTGGCCGCGACAAAAGCACGGGTCAAGGCTTTGCTCACTACTACATTCTTTTGACAGGAACGCCAAAACATGCCTGGCCCCTTTTTAAAGGGATAGCATTTTTATGAACAGTCAAGGCTGTTTTTTTGCCGTCGCCACTGCCGCCGTCCTTCACCGTATATGTATACGTATCTATATATATATATATGAACACTCAAAGAAAGAAAGCCGACCACGCTCGCCGCCAAGCTCGTCGCGATGCGCCGAGGCTTGCTTATCTCTCGCGTGTACTTTGCCCCATGGATGGATGCCTGTGCACGCACGCCTATCCTTTGATGGGGGAATTGTGTGCCTTCGGCTTTCACTGAAACAAAAGCATTAGTTGCCGGGCCCACAAAGGCCACTTTGGTCTCTGCACAGGCCCCTTTGCAAAAATAGCGTGCTTTTCATACACAGTGAGGTACAACAACCGGGACATTTGCCGATTTCTACTCATCGGTACCTGTGATTCCGTATCGTGCTTTGTTCGTTTAAGGGGGGACGCGGCACTTCGGGACCGAAAATCAGCCAAAAAATCGAGTTTTCGCGGACCTTCTTTTCGCGTTCCCGACATCATTGCGCACCTATGTATAAAATTTCATAGCCGAATACCATCAACTTTTATCGTTATTCAACTTTAAAAAACCGAAAACGGGCGTCCTGCCTTTTAAATTGAGGGCGAATAGCGTAGGTTTCGGCTCTACGATACGCGGGAACTACGCGCTCGATCGGCACCATTTTGGTCTTGTTTGAAAGAACGCGTTTTCAGCTGTTTTTTTTTATTCAGTAAGCAACATTGAGCGTTTCCCCGGCTCGAAAAACGGGGCCTCAAAGACGAAGAGCCGCGCTCACTGGCATTGGCTAAACGGCGCACGTGACTGAAATGGCGCTTTCCGGTTGGCTGGAAGCTCGCGGCTTGCGCCTGCATACGTGACCCGACGCCATTTTGAAAGGGTTACCGCTGTGACGCCTCGAAATCGGCAGAGCACTCTGAAGCTTCTGATCGTATCGCCATGCCTGGAAACGCAAAAAAGTATCGGACCGTGCACGCATTTGGTCGCAGGAAACGCAAAGGTCGTGGGAGAAAGTCTACGAAGTCATCAGAGCCCTTGGTTGACTCCGACGAACGATGTGTCGACGCTCCGCGGCCGTTCAGCGATGGTGCGACCGAGCGCGTTGCCTCCGACGACGATGAAGCGAACTCCGGACGACTACGAATCGACGCCAAGGTGGTGACAAACGCCGAAGTTGAAGAAAATCATGCCCGGGAGAAAGCGACGCTCGACCGGCTTTCATCGGCGCCAGCAACTGCACAGAAAATTGACTTTTTCACCGCGAGTTGTAGCGAGGCAACCGCACAGGACTCTGACCACGCTGCTCCTTATCTGCTTATGCATCTAGATATCCTAAACGGGATAATGGGTGCCTTGTGTTGCGAAGCCTGCCACGGACCGGCTACGATCGTCAGAGGGGATCGGGACTACGGACTTGCCGTGAAAGTGCTAGTGCAGTGTGAAAGGTGCGGCGAGATCGCGAATGAATGGACTTCGCCCCGCGCGAACGGCACGAAAACGTGCAATCCGTTTGAAGTTAATCTTCTCGCTTCGAGGGCGATGGTGGCTACCGGCAACGGCCAAACGAAAATGAACGATATTTTCGCAACAATGGGCATCTCACACCGCGGTATGCACCACAAGACGTTTCAGCGGCATTTGAAGAACACGCTGGCACCCGCTGCAACGCAAGCGGCTGAGTCCTCTATGAGCGAATGTGCGGAAAAGGTTAGAACAATTTATGATGACTTGTGCTTCGGCCACCGGGGCAATATTGCCGTTAGCTACGACGGCACGTGGAAGACGCGAGGCCATTCTTCCCACATCGGCGTGGGCACAGTTATCGAATTATTTAGTGGCTACGTGTTGGACTACGTCGTTCTTTCCAACTTTTGCCTAGGCTGCGAGGTGGGCCCAAAGCCTAGTAGTGAGGGCTATCAAGAATGGAAGGCTAACCACCAATGCCAAAAAAATACGCACAGCAAAGCGGGGCAAATGGAAGTGGAGGCGGCTCTAATTCTATTTCAGAGGTCGCTTGAACGCCATGGCCTGCGCTACACAACTATGCTGTCTGATGGAGACTCTAGGACATTTTGCGCCATACAAGACGCCAAGGTGTATGGTTACATTGACGTGCAGAAGGAAGACTGTATTAATCATGTACAGAAACGGATGGGCACCGCATTGAGAAACCTGGTGCAGAAACAAAAGTGCGATGGGAAAAGAGGCCTTGGTGGGAAAGGCAGGCTCACAGGTGAGCTGATCACCAGGCTGAGCACATATTATGGCCGGGCTCTGAAATCGCATGAAGGTGACGTAGTCGAGAGTTGTGAACAGGGATCCGTACGGATCCCGAAACGTCTTTGTTTTTATTTGACATTGGTCAGTGACCTGTTTTTTCAACAATGAAGGTGACGTGGGCGAGATGCAAAAGGCTTGATTGATTGATATGTAGGGTTTAAAGTCCCAAAACCACTATATGATTATGAGAGACGCCGTAGTGGAGGGCTCCGGAAATTTAGACCACCTGGGGTTCTTTAACGTGCACCCAAATCTGAGCACACGGGCCTACAACATTTCCGCCTCCATCGGAAATGCAGCCGCCGCAGCCGGGATTCGAACCCGCGCCCTGCGGGTCAGCAGCCGAGTACCTTAGCCACTAGACGAGATGCAAAAGGCTGTGATGGCCACATACCGCCACGTCACCTCCACTGATGAATGCTCGGACCACAGTCTGTGCCCAGCTGGTGAAACTTCATGGTGTCGGCACATTGCCGCAAAAGCAAAGGGTGAGCCCGACCCCAGGCATGCCTACAATCTACCGAAAGACGTGGCAGAGGCATTACTACCGGTTTATACCCGGCTTTCGGAAAGAGCCCTGCTTCAGAGGTGCGAACGCGGCAAAACGCAGAACTCCAACAAGAGCCTACATTCGGTAATCTGGAGTTTGGCCCCCAAGGAGCACCATGCGTCCCTGTTCGCTGTTGAAGCAGCTGTTGCAGAAGCAGTGCTGCGCTTCAACACGGGCAATTTGAATTCTGCAACGGCAATCTTAGGTGAAATGGACATGAATGCGACAAGTACTGGTGCCAGGAGAGCGAGAGAAAAAGACCACCGTCGCAGCATTGTCTCCAACAAGAAAAGAACAGCCTCATTGGAACTCCGGAAGCTAGTGAAGAGGAGGCATGAGCACAGAATGCATTCAGACTATGCTTCTGGTACGTTTTGAGGTTGTCTTGTTGCATCTTCTGCAATAAAAATGTGTGCCCACGTTTTTTCTCGATTTCTCAAAACGACAATTTTCATGTGCTTCCCATTATGCCGGAGCAATATCTCTTGTTCTATCTGGGTTATCATTACGATTTCTTTTTTGTTTCGAAGATAAATGCAGGGGATGTGTCGTAAAGTAAGTTTTATTGTAATAATTTTTGGAGAAAATTCTCTAAATGGATCTTTTGTTTCAAGTGTAGATGGGGAAATTTTTCATGTCATATTCAACATCCCACAACTTTGCTTCGAAATAGCCCAGAACAATGATTTATACTTTATTGCACACTGTGAACATACCGAATTGGTTCTATAGGTTGCACATCAATATCCAAGTAACAGGTAATTAGCTAATTAGGCCTTAATTGAAAAAGTCGCAGTTCATTATATCTTTAAAACTAATTGTCACAGCAAGAAAAGAATTAGATTTTTGAAATCAGCAGTAAAATCTACATAGGCTCTCCAAATTTGACTGAGGTACTCGCAAAAATAAAAGAGTTTTTGGAAGGTGTAGCATCCCCCCTTAAGGAGAGGTGGCTTTGAAAAAAAACTTTTTTATTTTTTGACCTACAGCAATGAAATTCGGCATGCATACTCATAAGTGTCTAGAATAGGAAATTATGCAGTTTCATCACGATAGCTTCAGTAGTTCTCAAGTTACATAATGCTACACGATCCAATTACATGGTCTGCTCGTGGAAAGCCTAGCGCTGCAACAAAACATGCCAGGAAGCTGCGAATGATGTTGATCTTTACTCAAAAGAAAGCTACAGGGTATGACACTCTCGGAATTTTTTAATAAGTTCTCGTTTTTTTTTTAGAGATCATTATGGCTGCCGACACACATTGTCAGAAACAATGGCACGGACAAATCATCGTCTAGAAAAATAACAGGGCCACAAAACAGAAATTGAAGATTGCTGTACCCACAAGCAGTGTTCAGGGATTCAGGAAAAAAAAAAACAGAATCGAAATCGGTCCAGTCATTCTCGTGCTACTCTTTCCACGAGCAATGCACACTGTCCAAAACACACTTGTGAGAAAAAGCCTGTCGAAGTTTTCGACAGGCTTTTTTTTCAATGAACTTTTTCGTTTCTCGTTGGATATTGATAAAAATTGGCACAGACACTAAGAATAACCTCACAGTGCTTCCATAAAAATTTTGAAGCGATACCACGAATACTTTGCGAGAAACAAATTATTTCTTCATTGAACCATGTGGACGGGCTGAGCATAATGTCAAAAAAAAAAAAACAGTATTGAGAAAGCTGCGTTTAAAATTTCAACTTTTCTTTACGTCTCTAAGACACCTAAAAATTGTGATCTCAGGTTTGTCTTGTGATATTTGACTTCTTTTCATGATTTACTCCTTTTCATGAGTTACAAAAAACAAGTATGAATTTCAAACCAAGTTCTTTGTATGAAGGAGTGGTGTGATAGGTATGACAGAAAAGATTGTAATTGAATAAAACCATATACTGAAATTATTAAACATACTTTTTTGTGCTGAAGTTGTAATTAGCGTAATTAAGTACTTGATTACAAATATTCACTGAACTTTTTTTATTTGGAGAGAAGTTTATTGCATCAGAAAAATGGATCACACCATGACGGCCTATGCCTTCTTTCTAAATAACAAAGTTATGGGCAGAAGACTGGTGGCACGGGAATTTCTAGCAGTATAATTAATGACACGAAATGGACATATAAAAATTCGTGCCCCTGATTCACACGTGCTCTTTCGCCGCTCTAGCCGTGAAACGCATCATCATACAGCCGGTCGCGGAAACTAATCTACAGCATTAATTAACCTCTGAACATTCATAGACGTTCGTGGCGATATCAAGCACGGCTCCAAGCACGTCTGAATCGCATCACAAAAGCTTACTGACGGCACTCCATATGACCGTGGGGTGTGCGGCCGCGTGGACAGTGCAGCCGGCGCGTAATGCACTTGCCGGCGGCGTTCGATGACGATGCGCAAAATGTGTAACTACGAAGACAAAAAATCGGCACGCACTGCACTTGGCACCGCATTTTCGAATGACGACGCGCGAAACTGCTAGCTGCTGTTCCGAGCGATCTTTGGCAGTGAAGGGGGGGGGGGGGGGGGGGATGACGAGCTTGACCGTGTTGTCCGCTGCCGATGCGTAAAATGCCCATACGTGATTCAGAGGAGCTAGCGAGTGATGTAGTACATTCCTTGCGAAGAAGCACGTCACTAAGAGTGCGCTTGCGCGTGGTTCCTGCCCGCAGTCTCGCTGTCAGCGGAATTAGGCCTAAAGCCGACTCCGATGACGCGCCGCACTCGTAGACCGCCGCGCGCCCGCTCGTAATAATCTGATCGTGCATCCGGTGCGGCCACTCGTAGTAATCAGATCGTGCCGCTGCTTACAGCTTCGTTGCTTGCGAAGAAGCACGTCGCCACGAATGCGCTAGCGCGTCGTTCCTGCTCGCAGTCGGCGGAGTTAGGGCTAAAGACGACTTCAATGACGCGCGGCGCTCGTAGACCGCGCTGACGCTCGTAGTAACCTGATCGCGCATCCGCGTACTGCTCGTAACTAAAGCGTAGTTATATCTTAAGTGATTATCAAGCCGTGAACACGTCACGAAGTGGCGATTTTCGAGAGCCATGTCCTCGCGACGCACAAGCAGCAGACGACGATCTCCCGGAGCGAGCATCGGGCCAATGGCGAGGCGAGCTGAGGCAACATGGCGGCCACGGCCAATCAAGGGCCTCAAAACGACCTTCAAACATTTGCTTTTTGCTCGCTTGTTGTTAAAGGGAGGAGCCAGCTGAGGCGGGAAAGTTAAACACGGAGAAATGCTCTTTCCGATGAGCCCAAGAAGCCGGCTCCCGGCCCAAGCATAGCGAAGCTATTATTTTTTGAAAATCGCCGTTTTCTCGCCATTTCCAGAAAAATTTTTGCTACCTAGGTGTGTGAAACGAATTTTCCGAAGCACTACTGCGCGGTTTTCAGTGTAGATATTTTGGAACCAGATAAAAAAAGGGTTCCAGAAACTGAAAACTTGAGTTTCAAAAAATCGATTTTTTTGCCATTTTTTGCGATCCCAAAGCCGCGTCCCCCCTTAAACAGCGCACTAAGGGTCAAGCGGTAAACGTTAGTTCACTCTCGTCCTGCGAGTATAGTTTCCATGCGTCATTTGTACGTGAGGAGCGTGCTGCACATTTTGATCTGCTTGCCGTTCTCAGCGTTACATTCCAAGTTGTTGCTGTCACAATTATTGCTTCATCCTTGCGGCGAAACTGTATATGTTATTCTCCACGTATTTGCTGCTTTTAACCCACCGTGCCCTCGGAGCTCGTAGATCGCTATCGCGTTAGCACGACCGAGGTTTTGTGCGCAGCGGTTGTTGCAAACGGTAGTTCATTTTATGCCATCGTTTTATGCCATCTACGATAATCGTTGTATGCCATCTACGATAGTCGTTTTATGCCATCTACGATAGCATCTGCGTAGTTTTGTCCGCAGAGTTAGCGGAAAGCAGCGTTGCTTTGAATGGTTAAGCGCACATTTCGGGGTTCTGTCAGTTACGTCGTCGCCATACATGAATGTGTCAGGAGCGACCGTGGTTTTGTCCACAGCCATTGTGGCAACAATCACACGCACTGTAGAAGACTGTGCGCTTTTTGTTGGCGATAAGTCATACTGGTGCACTTTTCACCACATTTCCTTCGTTTCTTTGTCACTACTTACCACTAAAAGCATCACTGCAACCGCGCTAAGTCCTAATAATTGATCGGCCAATGCCATGCTTTTGAAGCAGTACAAGCGTGAAAAGATGGCGACTATCACGCAATATTCGCTCACAATGCGTGCTGTTAACATTGCTTTCGTTTCGAAAACCACTTTGTAATGCAGCAATGGCACAAATTATAAAAAACACAACCTTTAAAAAAGTATGGCACAGTAATTTCTGAGCGCAAGTTTCCCACCACTGAAAACCGTTGGTCTTTAGGTTGCTTCAGTAAGCAATGCCTGGAGCCGAAGGGTTGCGTTACCTCCGCTAGAGAGACCAACAAACGCAGCCTTCAACAACTGAAAATAGCGTGCCTCACCTTCTAGGAGAGTAACTTTGTCTCCTCCTGTCCCGTGACCTTGAGCGTGAGCGAGATCGACTGTAAGAGTGCCTCCGGCTTCGCCTAAAAACAAAAAAGACACAGACATGGTTTAGACATGTGACCAATTCAGTGGGTCAAAGGCTTCTATCATGAAGTCCTTCCCAGCCAAACGTACATTAGTTGTCATCCAAGCATGCAGTGTTCGACATGATCCATCATAACTCTTTAATGTGATCACTAAAACTTCCAGCTGGGCGAGTTCGTTCATATTTCAAGGTAAACTGATGTGCGCAAATACAGACAAGGACACAGAAAAGATGGGAGTTTTGCGAGTATTGGCCCAGCACCTCCACCAAAATGTTGCGAGTATATTTCAGAGATGTTTACAGTAGGAAGTACAAACCTAGTTATAGTGAGATGGGTGATAACATAATGAATATAACGAGCCAATCGTGATTCCCCTTGAAAGTACCCATAGAAACTATTGTACTCAAAACCTCGTTTTAACGAGGTGAAATTTGCCAGTTATGAGATATAACAAACAAACCTTGTTAGGAAATAAAATTCTGAGCCGACGTTGTGACTGCAAAACGTGAATGTGAGATGGTGCGTGTCTTGTGACTGGTCCCACGCGAGCGTGTAGGAGCACGAGTGGCCCGAGCCCGCGGGGAGAGACGATACGCACAACAGCTGCTCAGCTAACGAAAAAGGCCCCCCCACTTTATTCGGGGCAGAATATATACAATCTCAGGGGCGCCACATGCTAGTGGCAGCCGAACTAAATGACTGAAGGGTGGCGACCTCTACATCTCCCCCCCTTGAAGACCAGGCGGAAGACGGAGGACGCCAGACACTGCACATCACAAGTTCAGGCGGTTCGGAGGCACAACACGGCGGCCACTTACGTGTTCGTGTCACACCATCACTGCGGTCACTGTCTGCAGGGGGCAGTCCAAGGGAATCGGGTGGTTGCACTGTAGTAGTTCGCTGGGGTTCCAGAGGGGGCAGTGTTCGCTGTGGCTCCTGCTCCTCAGACGGCGGTGGTTCCACCCTTGGCGCAGGAAGTGCAAAAGGCACTAGGTGACGCCGGTTGCGTTGTAGGACACCACCCTGCTCCGTTTCCACGACATAACTTCGTGGTCGGCGTGCTGGGCTAAGCACTGTAGCTTTGACCTGATAAGGTCGTACCCAGACACACTGGCCTGTTCGGAGCGATGACAGATCTTGAGCTCTGTGATGCCTGTTAAAGTCAGCGGCCTGTTTCTGCTTGTAGGCTGCATCTTTTCTCCTCACGTCATTCCTCGACGGCCAGTGAGGACATAACTGGGAGTCCTGTTTCGGCACTTTGGTTCGGAGTTGTCGTCCCATCAAGAGCTGGGCCGGGCTGAAGCCATCGACTCCGGGGGTGTCCCGGTAGTTGAGCAAGGCCAGATGAGGGTCTGTTGCTTTGCGAAACAACTCCTTGATGGTCCTGACCATTCTCTCCGCCTCTCCGTTTGATTGCGCATAGTGCGGGCTGCTGTTGACGGGGTCGAGCTTGGCCGGCAATGCAGGGAAGTCGCTCGGAACGGCGGACACCTCGGCTCCGGAATCGACCTTGAACTGCGCTGTGTAGTTGTCAATGGTGATGTCGACAAACTTTGCCGCGGCGAGCGTCCCGACAGCGTGTAGATGAATGGAGCAGAGCTTTTGTTTTGCCTGCCGCGCGCGGCACCCTTCCGCAAAGTGTCCTTTCTTTCTGCAGAAGTTGCAGACGGAGTTTCGAGCAGGGCAGTTAGAACGTGGATGTGGCGCGCGGCCGCAGAATTCACATGTTGACGGCTGGCAGGAGCGCTCTGCTTTCCGCGGGGGCAAAGGCCGCTTATCGTAGTTGCGGTGGCGAGAGGCGAACTTCTTATCTCGTACAGTGTCGAGGTGTAGCTCGCGGGAGTGCTCTGCGCAGTTTTGAGGCAACGTTTTTTCTTTGTCGGCGTCTTCGGATTGACGGGCCTGCATCCATGCTTCTTTGAGCGTCAACTTCGCGTTCCGGCAAAGCTGGTCCGAAAGGCACGAGTCGCGGAGGCCGACGACGAATCTATCGCGTACAAGCCTTTGCTCCACCTCAGATGACGGATAGTTGCACCGCTTCACCATTCTACACAGTTCGACGTAGTAGGTGTCGACGCTCTCGTCGGGTAACTGAACACGCCGGTGAAAACGCGACGACTCGTACAGTTCATTCGCCGGATGCACGAAGTGGTCGGTGAAGCTGGCGGCAACCGCTTGAAATGAGGCGAGTGATGCGGTGTCGAGCGAGAACGTCTCAAGAAGTGGGCGGGCCTCCGGCCCCATGCAGTACAACAACGAACGTACCTGCATGTCGCCGAATGCTTGAGTCAGGCCGGAAACGACAGCGTAGTCCTCGTAGCGGCTGAGCCATGCTGGCCAGGTTCTCGGGTTCACAAAGTCGAACGGTGCGGGCGGCTGGAGGTTGAGGCTGAGCTTTTTCGGCGCCACTCCGTCGAGGGCCATCGTCGTGCGTTACGGGCGAGTTCGCGATGAGGGGGCGTTACGCAGCCACTTCTGACACCATGTCTTGTGACTGGTCCCGCGCGAGCGTGTAGGAGCACGAGCGGCCCGTGCCCGTGGGGAGAGACGATACGCACAACAGTTGCTCAGCTAACGAAAAAGGCCCCCCCACTTTATTCGGGGCAGAAAATATACAATCTCAGGGGTGCCCCATGATAGTGGCAGCCGAACTAAATGACTGAAGGGTGGCGACCTCTACAGTGCGCAAGGCGGCACAGCAGTTCAAAACTTCCGCCACGCATCCTCCAGCAACGCGCGCCAAGCTGAGGCACACCAAGCGCATGCAGTTTCTGGAGGAGAGGGTGTTGCACGGGCATTGCACGTGCGCCGCTTGGCTCCACAGCCGAGGACTCCACAACTGCGCGAACGTCTCGCCCTTTTCGCTTCTTTCTTTTGTGTCTTCCTCTCCCCTTCTTCACAGCGCTGAGTCGTGTTAACAGGCTGCAGCGAAGAGACCCCTTTCCACTCTAATCTCTCTCTGCACCCGCGAGCCCACTCGCAACATCCCCCATTCCCCTCAGCGGCAGGCCTGCCTGCAACCACTGCAAGGCAAGTGTTCTTACTCGCCGACGTTAGCCGCGCTGTTTTTTGCGAGCGTGTTTTTTTTTAGTGCTTCTGCCCTATCTTGATCATGCGGTGCTTGTAATTCCAGCAATATGAATGCACCAGGCGGGAAGCGAAAGCGTATATAGCTAGATCAGAAGGTAGCTATGATAAAAGCCGTTGAGGCGGGAACGAAGGAAAGCAAAGTGACAAGTGACTGACGTGTCGACGAGTACACTGTCCACGATCTTGAGCAAGCAGGAGTCTACGCTGTTGTGCGTGGCGTGAAAGGAAACATTAAACGGATAAGGACTGCTGCCTTTGAAGCAGTTCGTTGAAAGATTGGGTTGGCTCCAGCGGCACGACATCGCCGGGAGAGTGGTATGCGGCGAATCACAATCTGTTGATGAAGCAGAGGCTACGAAGTGGGTGAAAGAGAACATCGCGCGGCTGCTAAAAAATACAGCACGGAGCACATCTTTAATGCGGACGAAACTGCTTTCTTTTTGAAGATGTTGACGCACAAGACTTTAGCTCTCAGAGGTGCCATGGCGGCAAACAAAGTAAGCTGCGGATCACTGCGCTACTTTATGCCAACATGACTGGTTCTGAAAAGCTGCCAATTTTCATACTTGGCAAAAGTACATCCCCCCGCTGCTTTAAGAGGAAGCAGCAGCTCGCAGTCAAGTACATGGCCAATCGCAAAGCCTGGATGACCAGGTAGATTTTCGCGAAATAGCTGTTGGAATGGGACGAGAAGCTGGCAAAAGAGAGCCGCAAGGTGTGCCTTGTTTTAGATAACTATACCGCCCACCACACCGCAGCTGCGCTCCAAAACATCGAGCTGCTGTTTATTCCGGCCAATTGCACAGCAAAAATACAGCCCCCTGACCAAGGCGTGATTAGACGCCAGCGATGAGCCATCATTAAACGAAGTCTCTGCATCATGGACGGCACTTCGTGAAGCGAGCATCGTGCCCGACAGCAAGTCATTCTGCGACTATGTGAGTGCGGACTTTGAAGTGGTGGCAACGGAACAGCTCCCCAATGACGACATTGTGCACGTTACCAACGATCTGGATGAGACCAGCGACGATGACTCTGTCGACGAACAGGAGACTACCGTGCGGGCGACTAACGTCGGAGGCATTAGACGCAGTGGACATACTGCGCAGCTACTTCGGCGCTCACGAGGGCCGAAAAGATGGCTTGAACATTGCGGCCGCAGCTGAGCAAGTCATTATCCACATTAGGAAGATGCACCAGCGTCCAATTATGGATTTCTTTGCAGCTAAGTCTGTGTGAAATGCAATAAAATAAGTGCGTGACATTCCCTTTTTATTTGCGAAATGCTGTAATTTTTTTGCGTACCACCGTGAGGTGAGATGCTATTTTGCCAGTTATTTGATTTGGAGAAGTAAAGTGCATAATATTTGCAGTAAACACCTTCTGTGGCTATAACAAAATATTGGCGATAACGAGCAAACTCCTGCGGCCCTCCAATTTCGTTATAACGAGGTTTAACTGTAGTACATCAGGCAAAATTGCAGTTGATCAACAGCCAACACAGTCTTCTCCCTTCCTCACCTCAATTAATCGAAACTGCGACACCGTAGCAATATATTTGAAGGGATACGAAGAATAAGATTCGGTCAAGTTTGCCCTTGTCCCTGTTTCATCTTTTATTGTGTCATTTTCTTTTTTTCTTTTTTGTACACACCGATTTACCTGGAAATTTCTGTTGACATTTAACCTTGTCGCATCTCCTCTGGCTTCTTGATTTATTGATGAGGCTTGCGGAAGCTAGTGTGTCCACTAATGAGTTTACTTCCATTTATGATCAGTACAGTTTGTAGAGAATTTAACCGAATAAAGTCTAAGCCTCATTTTTGTAAACACGAGTGGAGCGGTGCACCCACCTTTATTATTTTTTTTTTAATCTCCTCGAGGTCTCCATTGCCAGGCTGATAGTATGAAGTGAAACTTCGTGAGGCTGCTGGCGCTACATTATCTGCAGAAACTCTCAATGAATGGGTCCAATTATGCTGCGTGTAACCCGTGGCAAACATTCTTAAAAGTAGCACGCGGAATCGCGAAAAAGCAAATTTTTGGCAAACCATATATTCGGGCAGTATGCATCATAAATTACCTTTTCAGTAAATCATCATCATCAGCAGCCTGACCGCGCCCACTGCAGGGTAAAGGCCTCTCCCATGATCCTCCAATCAACCCAGTCTCGTCTTTTCTGCTTCCACCTTATACCTGTAAACTTTTTAATCTTATCGCCCACCTAACTGTCTCTCCCTCACGTGTTTGCCTTCTCTGGGAATCCAGCCAGTTACTCTTAATAACCAGCGGCTATCTTGCCAACGCGCTACGTGCACGGCCCATGTGCATTTCTTCTTGAACTATGATATCCTTAACCTCGGTTTGTTCCCCGACTCTCTGCTCTCTTCTTGACCCTTGAGTTTACTCCTATCACTTTACTTTCCATGGCTCGCTGCGTCATCCTCAATTTAAGCTGAACCCTCTTTGTAAGTCTCCAGGTTTCTGCTCCGTAGCTAAGTACCGGCAAGATGCAGCTGTTATATACCTTCCTCCTGAAAGATAGTGTGAACTTCTTTAGGGTGTGCGGTTTCGTTGCAAGAGCTGCCAAAGATGATTTGTCTTGTACAGCGGGGGAAGCAGACACAAGTGAGATTAAAGTCTACTGTCCCCTGCCAGATCTCGATGCCGTCCCTTTCCAAGAATACGTTGCTACTGACAGGGCCAAAGAAACGTGCGGTGCGTTGACCGACGCCGAGATCGTCGAAATGGTTCAGCCAAGCAAGGATAGTCACGAAAGTGAGGCGGACGACAACGACGTTGCAAGTGAGCTACAACCGCGAGCTGCTTATGTAGCCGTGGGCCTTGCCTTCGCGCAGCAGCTTTTTGCAGCAGAAAGCAATGCCGAGGAACCTTTTGGACACATACACAGACTGCACGACTTGCTTTGTGCAGCAAGATTTAGCAGGCAAAAGCAAACTGCAATCACCAAACTTTTTTCTCCTAAACTGCTATGAAATAAATGCATTTTTCCTTTGTTTTAGTTATTTGAAATTCTGTTTGGAAGTTTTTGGCAGTCCCCGTAAACTCCGTATTAACGAGAGTTGATTGTATATCGTCTTATGATACTTGATCAAAATTTTAATGATATCATAATCACCAACAGTAAATTGGATAATCTGCTAAACTTTTCAGCAAGGAAATTAAAAAGTTCTGTAACCCTCTGAAGTACCAATCTGAGAATCATAATTTCACAGTTTCATTGTCTTTTGAAAGTTCTCCAAGCTTGGATGGAATAAGAGAACCATGTACATTACTGCCATAACCAGAGAATCAGGGAACGTAAGTTCATGAAGTTTTGTAGTATAGTCGAGCCCGCATATAACGAACTTGAGCCTGATGCGGCATCTGTTCGCTGTATTCTGAAGTTCGTAGTAAATGATACACAGCTTATATTTCAAAAGTTGCAAGTAAAAACACACTTTTTTGCCCAAAAAAGTCCGTGATGCATGTGTTTCGAAGAGCAGAAGCGATAAAGGCGGTGTCGAGTTCATTTAAAACGGCAGGGTGCTCGTTCGCCGAGGCCTGTGGCAAAAAGTCCGTGATGCATGTGTTTCGAAGAGCAGAAGCGATAAAGGCGGTGTCGAGTTCATTTAAAACGGCAGGGTGCTCGTTCGCCGAGGCCTGTGGCATAAGCAGCATGAAGCACTGGCTATAAAGTTTCGTCGTTCTCGCAATCAGATTCTTCCAAATCACTCTCGCCAAGTACTTCATCCACAATGCCCTAATCCGTGCACGGTTCCGCAATGTCGGCATCATCATCCGCCGTAATTAAACCATCGCAAAAGATGTCCCACCCGCTCTCCCAGGTCGGAGTCGACGACGACTGCCACAAATCGCTGCTGGAGTGATCCTGTTCAGAAGCTTCAGGCTCGGCATCAGGCCCAACGTCGACGAAGTCGGCCTCGCAAAAACAGTTTCGCGCACATATAGCCATCAGCGCCGCCCACGAAACATTCACCATCTCCACAGCTGAATACCGGGACCCCCGAAGCGGCAAGTTGGCTCGCTCTCTGCATTCCGTGCCGACCGGTTGTGCCCCCGCGATCTCCAACGACAGTGCAACTCTGGCCGACTGGGCTCCCCCTACGCCCATCTCCTGACGCCGACAAAAGCTCTCGCCGAGTGGTGCCCCGTCTTCGGATTCCTGCGACCGTGTCCATCTTTCC
Organism: Rhipicephalus annulatus; assembly: GCA_013436015.1. Classification (NCBI taxonomy): domain Eukaryota; kingdom Metazoa; phylum Arthropoda; class Arachnida; order Ixodida; family Ixodidae; genus Rhipicephalus; species Rhipicephalus annulatus. The sequence goes on from WOVY01012425.1 coordinate 190,139, forward strand.
TATCTCCTCTTTACTTCAGTCACTCGCTGTCCCTGTACCTTCCTCTCTGGTTTCTCTTTCTATATATACCTTTTAATCCCTCCTTACCCCATCCCTTGTGAGCTACTATTAAGGTGTCACACTCTGATGCAGACAGTTACGGGGCTCGTTTTCTTCTTCTTGTCCTTTTGACTGAAAAAGTGGTCCACAGCTATGAGCAAGCGCTTCGCAACGCGGCACCTAACGCGCGGATTACGCTCAAGCCAAGAGGTCACACTTTCGACGTTTTGTTGAGCGGCAGGAAAAAGCGTGAAAGTCCTCCTTCTGCGATCCTGACCTCACACGCACACCAAGAGCGAGCAAGACGCGCACACGCGACACACATGCCAGAATAACAGCTCCAGGCCTGTTTTCCAGTCAGAAAGCGAAACTCATTCGAGCCAGTGTGGCGGGCTTCGCGGAGCGGTGGACACGAGCGAAGGAGTTGTGATCAAGAGGGGACAAAAGATTTGCGAGAGAAGGGCAAGGAGTTGCGATAGAGTGAAGAGAGGAGAGGATGTGGCAGGAGGGTGACCTTGAAAACCAAAACACACGGGAAGGAGGCAGGTTGGGTAGCTTGCTAGAAAGGTCTGCGAAACTCGCAACTCGCACATAGAAAAACTTGAAATTTCGAGTGCCTCCACGCACAAAAGTCAAAGCACGGCCGCCTGGATCAGTGCGCGCAGCGGTGTTCAAAAAATCGCTTCGTTGCGCCGGCAAGTTTGCGTGGCCTCACCAACTTCAATATTTTGAGATTTGTTCCGCGCAAATTCACAGCCATTTTCGCACTTCCGCACGCGCACGGAAGGCATGCTGAGTTGAGTGCAAAGTGTGCGAAAACAAGTCCTAAACATGAAATGAATCGCAAATTATCAGAGTCGGTGGGGTAGCGTACGCGGGTGCACTAGACGCAGACGATCAGATAAAGCCGGTGGCCGATGATGTTGGCAAATGGTCTGGTTACTCCAGACCGGCAACGCATACGACAGTACCAGCGATCAAAAACGGGAAAGATGGCCGACCGGTCTTCGAAAGATGGGTGGCAGTGGGAAAACGGGCCGCGTCTAGGGATGTGGGGTGCTCAGAGTAGTGGGGGCACAAAGGACGGAGGGGTGCGTAACAAAAATCGGTTGGGGAGAGCGGGAGTTAGCTGTAAACGATCAGGGGAGCTTTGAGACGTTCGTTGCGAGATTTTGTGCCATTGAACCAAGGTATATTTTCACGGTCATGCGGATATTGTTCGTTTTAAGCGGGGCCGTCATATGAGGGCTCGACTATAGCTCTAATGCTTTTTCTACGAGTCTATCCTGATAATTTCATTGAGATATCTCAATAAACCAAAAATTTGGTATCTAATGGTAGCCCCCTCCTCAAAACATCCCAAAAGGTCAACAGTCTTGAGCGATCTTGTTTGCGCTTGCTTTTAACATTCTGTCATTATACCATGGATCACTAAAAGCATAATAGACAAATGAGGCAGCTCAGTGTTAGCTAACTGCTACACAGTCTCTTCTCGTATCAATTAGTGAGCCTGAACATCGGTTAAAAATTATAGTGCTGCCACATCGGTCAACAGAAGTTTGGTCAAAAGCAGACATGAAACTTGCTCTTCACTGACCCCAGGAATCTTCCTCATGGTCCAATATTCGGAGTTTGTACTATTTATTGGCATTGTGAATGAGGAACAACCTCGTTCTGTATTTTGTTTTGCAAAGTCATCAACCGAATCTTCTGGATTCCCATAATCTTTTGGCGCCGATTGTGCTACACTTGTTTTTTATGTACCGCGTGCATTATGACTGTACGCATTGTTTCAAATGTGATCGCGAAATCGTAGCGTAATTTGCACACTTCTTTTCAAAGCTCTTGATAAATTGCGAAACAAAGTGCACAAATTATGCAAGTAAATGCGATACATGAATACATCAGCCAATCTGGGGCTGCGACAGGTTTTCAGCTCCAGTCCAAAAGCTGGATTGCATAACTTCCCTATCCAGTGGATCAGGCAACTCTTTTTTGTCACTGCTGTTTCTGCTTGTACTCTTCCCGTGCATAGTCGTCCAGCCCCTTCCTGTAGTCCCTAGACATTGTTCTACATACCCCTGAACAAATGCGTCCGAGATAGAGCAAGAAACTCCAAAATACCAGGCAAACAACGCCGGCACCATTGAATTATTACTGGAATTGACACCCCAAAAGTATTCTTGGGCTGACCAATCGGCGCACGCCAGTTTGTTAATAGACAGTGTCTATAAACAAGCACTCAACTGCTGTGTGTGCGCCGACTTATAAGCTGCTAACAAAACCTCTTATATTTTCCCTCAATACTGAGCAAATGGTCTGACCAACCATATAGCACAGCAACCCCATGATGTTTTTAATGCAGCCATACTGAGGCTCAGGTAACAAAAGCAAGGTTCACTTACCTGGGACTTTTGTCTCGAGCATAGGGAGAGCGACTGCGCGAGCGCTTCCGGCCACGATCATCATGACGCCCATGGCCATGAGGAGAGCGAGTCCGGCGATTACGTTCCCTTCCCCTCATTTCAGATGGAGCTATAATAAGCAAACGGTAGTACTATAAGAAACCAAAGACTGCTGTTCCCGAGCACGGTTGAAGCAGTGTATTAAGCAGAGAATCGCTTGGACAGTAGAAAATTACATCTACAATTGTTTAGTCCAGATGCTCATTCAGATGCAACCAGAAAATGCTGCTCCAATGCAAACACCAAGAAAGGTACTGACAAGATTTCATGGCCGAGATAGGCTTCACAATTGATTGCCGTCAACAAGCGTATATGATCTGCGAAATATCAACAGAGAAAATAGCTTGGAAGGTATTTTACAGCAATTTTGAAGGTATTGTCAGCATCAAAAAGGGCTCCATGGGAACCCCTTACTTCCCTCACGTCACCATGCTATGATGAACAAGTTATGATGTCATAGCCACCGTTTTTCTTTTCAGAGTCTTTTCCAGCAGTCTATACTTCTCGCAGCCTAGTCGCGAGTGCATGGTCACGGCACACGCGTTGAAAGTGTTGCTTGGCGACACTGATTGATATGTGGAGTTTAACGTCCCAAAAAGCACCATATGATTACGAGAGACGTAGTGAAGGGCTCCGGAAATTTGGACCACCTGGCGTTCTTTTAACGCACACGGGCCTACAGCATTTCCGCCTTTTTGGACCTCTCTCAAACAGACACTGAAACTGGTCGTAGTGAGGATACTGTAATTATCTGTCGCATGCTGCAGCAAACAATGTGCCGTTTTATGACTAGCAGGCCTCCAAAAACACATTGCAGAAATAAAAAAGGCCAAAGTTTGTGTCAGTATCTCTGAGGAGACACACTGGCCTTAAACTAAAGATTTCTGCTATTAGATATATTGCACAATGAAATTGGGTGTATACAGTCAATCCCGGATATATCACTCAGATATGTAGAATTATTGGCTATATCAAACACTTGATACACCAAGCCCACACGTCAATGTAGTTCTCAACAAGTGTGAAGGAATCTTATTCGCAACTTCCAGGTACCGTGGCGCCGCTGTGCGGTAGCTGCCGAAAGCTCTGTTAAGATGACTGAAGTTCTGAACCTGCTTCAAACAGGAGATGTTGCTGCTCGTTTTCGAGCGTTTGTGGTTGTTTTTCGACATTGTGAGCAACTTCAATATTACCATAACTCTTTCAGTTTCTCAAGTTAAAGGGAAAGTAGATAGAAATAGAAAAAGCAGACTGATTTTACTGCGAGCCACGATACTTACATCCTATATACATCAGAAGAAAACAATTAGTGTCCCAAAAAGCTATGAGTGGTTAAGAGGGTTAAATTTAGGAGGTCAATAACCAAGGCCCGTGAATGTATGCAGCACTCATTTCGCGTATCAGTACAGCAATTGCAGTTGGCAGTTTTTGCGCTTAGTTGTCGCTGGGCAAAGAGTACCAGAACTAAATTACTAATGTTTCAAAACGTTCATCGCATCATTACACATCCGAGACCTTAGACCTCTGCAAAGTGCCTCAATGACCTTCACACCTGCAGCATTTCAAGTGCGGTCTTACTTCCTGATGGCGTTTTTTTCATTTGTTTTTGTCGTTTCTGCATCGCACCATGCTATCTTTTGTACTTCTCAAACACCGAAACCTAAAATAGTAATGGGAACGTCGCTTCTTAAATGTGAAAGTCGCATATTACCACTAGTTTAGTTCGCTGCTTGCAGACTACCTTGTCTTGATGAATTTTTTTTTAATCATGAAAGCACCCTAAAATCATATTGCCGGTAATATGACATGCCTTAGTTGATGCTTGTGCTTTGGTATTGAAACAAGTTTTGTGTTTTTCGTCTGCTTATTCTACTTCGTGCTTTTAGGTAAGCTGAACAAGTTTCGTGCAGAATGCAATGCAAGCAAAACTAAGATAAAGCAAGCCTCCAAAAATGTTTCCGATATTACTGAGAAACTTGTACTGAGGCTCCCATTATAATACTTTTTCAACATGACACCAGGCATTGCACACGATTACACACAGCCAGCAATGTGAAGTATTCGTGTGAGCCTTATTTACAATTGTGTGCATATCAATCTACCTAACATGCTGCCCAGCATTTATTTTCTTATTATAGTAAGTTAGCGCTCCCCTACTTTTTCAAAAACATCAATCGAAGGGCTACCCAAGCACGAAGAATTGCACTTTTCCCCTAAAATGTACTTTCCGGTACTGTCTCTCTCGGGGTGATAATCATGTTGGATGTACAGTCGCGCCATCTATAAGTCACGAAAGTTTCAAATTGGCAGGCCAGGGAAGTTTCTTTTACACCAACCCCCCCTTTTTTGTGTCGTTTGACAACACTAATTGTTATAACGCCAATCACGAGTGACAGCACTTGTTGGTGCACAAAAAGTGCTCAACATCGCAAGCGATAGAAGGGGATAGAGGAGATGAGAACAGAGCGCTGATGTTAAGCACTTTTTATCTACTATGGAGCACCAACCAGCCCAATCAAGCACCTTGTTAGAGCAATTGTTCTGTATTTGTGGCTGACTGCCCGGCTCGATTTCTATGTGAAGCATGTTGAAGAGGCATCCATCTTTTATGAAACCTCAAACAATTTTGCATGGCCGAATCATGATTTGCATGAATAGGCCATTTATACTGCGTAACGCCGATACCTGTTGTCCATTGGCCACGGTGGCTACATTGCGGTACCCGGAGTGATTCGCGCGATAAAAATTAAAAGAAAATAAAATAAAAATAAAGGCACTCACTTTTGTAAGCATTATCACCAGTTTTCTAATAAACAAGAAACTATCAACAGCATGCTAAACAATTAACAATCGAGGCGCACACAGCGGCGCAAATTCCTTGGTTAGGCTGGATACATGTGCATCACTGCAATGGAGCAAATAGAGGGCATTGGCAGCATTACGAAAAGGCTTTAGTTGTGTTTGTTGCGATCAAAAATAGTTTTAGGCTATAAACGATCCGATGCAGTGTAACCAGGCATACTAGTGAACTTTGGTGTAGTTAGCACAAGCTGTACACATAGGAGTGCAGCGAACCACAAAAATAAGGAATATTAACAAAATGGCACAATTGGCACAGTTGAATCACCATTGCATGCAGTTCTTAGCGCTGCATCCTCAAAAGTGCAAACAGCCCCTTCTACACCTTAATATGCTTCTCCACAGGCGGCTGGCCTACTGCAGTGCCAGCCACCTGTGGTGGCTTAAACAGCGTTTTGCACAAGACAGGACACGACTAGGAAACTTTGGAATTTGTACTTTCCCTGTCTTCCTTTCTTCATGGGGTTAGGTTTAAGTCGCAGCTTCTCTGCTTTCTTGAAAGATTCTTTCGAGACACCTACGGCGCAGGCGCGTGTCCGCTGACTGCCAACGGCCATCCATCGTTGAGATTTGCTTTATGCGGAGTTGCTATGGCAACCTATGTAATCTGTAGCAACAGCGGCATTCACACTATGTGAAGTTTGTTCGCCCATGGCTGTCACAGCAATAATCACTTGCACACATGGAGCCTTCGTTGCAAGTGTTCTCACTGCATGGCTGCCGCCACTTGCAGCTAAGATAAAGTGACCACTTGCAGAAAAACTACTGCGCAAGAGCAGTAACAGCACAGGTAGTGCCCTCTACAGGTGTTTTGGTTTTGCTTGAAAAACATCAGCCTGGCCGGCCGCCGGTCATACATTCATGTGCCGTGGTTGAGCAGCCTTGCTTTCATATTTAGGGCAAATATGCCAGCCCACTGCGCAAATTATTTTGCCGAGATAAAAGCGTGAAGAGCTGGGCCCAATAGTTCATGTTTAGGTGTGACTGGTTGTGCCTTCGCCACTCCTTTGAGTTTTTGCTGTTTTTTTTTTTTCGCAGCAAAACAGACATTAGCGCCAACTTTGACAGGCTCTCGTCCGCGAGGCTATGTGCTGAAGAGAGAGGCTCGGATAACGGCATGCGAAATGTTGGCGGAGGAGGAACCTTTATTGAAAGAAAAGCGTGGCGCACGCAGCTTGCAGTGGATGTTGAAGCAGCGCTGCGCCATGCTCCCTACCGGGCTGCAAAAATTAGGCGCCCTTTTCTAATCACTACCACCACTGGCTAAACTAACACTCTGGGATATTTTTAGTGCACCTCAGCAGCACACAAGCCTCGCGAACATCAGCATATCTAGTAGACCGCAGAATACTTCCGTTAATATGCGAGGATGCGCTCTCATGTATCTGTGCGAACCATGATTCATAGAAGCACGAATATTTTATTGATCATCACTGCCCTTTTCATGCAAACATTGCACCTCACAGACTGAGAAAGCCACCTTTACTGAACATAGTTCATCGTCAGACGTTTCAAAGGTCAACTTCAAATGTATAACATAATGTTCTTCCTTGAAGGAACAAGCGCAATGAATCTGGCAAGCAGTCGAGGCAGCAGAGTACAGGTATCACCTTATTTGGTTGCTATGTGGTGTTTAACGTCCCAAAACCACCGTATGATTACGAGAGACGCCGTAGTGGAGGGCTTCAGAAATATAGACCACCTGGGGTTCTTTAACGTGCACCGAAATCTGAGCACATGGGCTTACAACATTTTCGCCTCCATCGGAAATGCAGCCAGGATTCTATCTCGCGACCTGCGGGTCAGCAGCTGAGTACCTTAGCCATTAGACCACTGCGGTGTGGCATAACCTCACTTGATTGATGCTCAAGCTAAAGCGTGAGAAATTCTTGTTTTACACCTATTATACAAACGTAAATGAAATGTTTTCCTCCATTACCATGTTTTTTCAATAATGGGCACGCATTTTTGACTCTAAAGCAACAAAACAAGAATCGCTAAACACTGCTTTGAGCATGTTACTAGGTGAAAATGTTTACCAACCAAAAGTACGAGCGAAGCTTTTCTGTGTACTCGACGGGGGCGCTCACTTTTCCGAAAATGTTCAATTTCCACAGCACTGAACTGTCTATGAGGGAAGCAGCTCGTGCTTGAGTGCATGAAATGTAAGACACATGGTACAATCTTGCTTTGGATTCAACTTTCAACACTTGTGCAGCAACCAGAATGGTGATAATCCATCGTACTGGGTCAATGAATCGGCCTATCAGCGTGCTTCTAACTCAACAAATTTTTGTCATCTGCTCAGGCCTGTGATTGCACGACCGCATATCCACAACACTAAACAGCACGAAAGCCAGTTAATGTAGAGTCGCTTGTGCTGCCGATAATTTCTTTACCATTCTGACCCTCTAGATTGAGGATGCCTAGGGCACTCCACTGCAGTGCTGCTATCGCTGGCACGAAAAAGACTGGCTACAACTGTTTTACAACGCGAACCATTTTCTAATCAAATAAAGCAGTTCTCCAGTTGCCACTTATTACAAAACAGCACAGACTTACAGCTAGGGCATTTCACAGGTAAGTAGCGACCGTCTTGCCTAACCGGCTTACTTTGCTTCCTCCTTCGCTCTTCATTTCAATGTTGCACTTAAAAATGCTTGCACATGTAAGAATTAGCCTACAAATCTCAATCACGTTAAATTCTTGCGCCTAATGGAGGAGGGCCACAACGTCCACCCAGCTGCTGCTTGCAGGAGTAGTTGCGGAGGACTGTTCCACGTGTACCCACCGTGGGAGCACAGCATGCAAAATGTGCTGCCGAGCTCGGTGGCGCGAGCTCGGTTCATAGCCATGGCAGTGGAATTGCAGTGGCATTAAATGCAAAAGAACAACGGTGAGCTACAGAAGTAAGAGCACCTTAAGGAACCCCAAGTAGTAAATTAATCCGGATGTCCTTACTACGATGTCTCGTCATAATAGTTTTTATACACAACATGCGAGCAAATTCTATTTTGTCCCAGAAGTCAGCAAATTCCAAATGCACACTGATAACCAGAACATTATTGTGACAAGTTTCTCGAAATACAGTTGGGTAGCAGATCGCTTTTTCCGTCGCCAGCTGAAAAGAAAACCAGGCACGCTTACGACTCCTTCCACGGTGCATTTTGAGCACTGCAGCACCCAACACAAACGATTGCTCTTATATTAGCCCATTACTGCAGCTCAAAAGTTATGCAATCTTGTACGAACAAAATTTATAATTGAGTTGCCGCACACGAAAGAAGCTGTGGGACACGACGATGAAGCATGGCTCGCATGTTATCAGCAGGCAAGTTTTGTTCTATCACCGCATCAGTGCTTTCGCTTATTGTCGTGTGGTGATGCCAGCGTAGCTGAAAGTTGCCTAGCCCCATCGTTAGGTGTCAGCTGGTCAGCGGACTGACGGCCGTGCCAACATTTTTAGGAAATGTTGGGCCGCGTGGCATTATTTTATCATTGCATCTCGCGAGTGTGCACACCTATATAACATGTATGTTAGACCGCGGTTTAGGGTTTGGGTCTGTACTCCTAGGTTGATACCTAAGCTGCAGGCGGCTGTGTCTTGTATTTATAGCTCAAACTGACACAACTGAGAATTTTTATGCTGGTTGGGTATTCTTGCAGAGTTGCACCATTTGAGCGAATTTATTGGTTTTGGCTCAGCTCAGCGCAGAAATAGTTAATTGTACCGAATTGTACGCAGTAGTGCAACAGCTGCAGTACGCAGCTGTTGCACTACTGCGTACTGCAGAAGTGAGAGGCCAGGCATCAGACTGCCAAAGGCAATCTATCTGTCAAATGATAGTGCCAACACCAGTGGGTTCTACCATTGCTGGCTCTGGTGCTTATAAAGCACAACATACAGAAAGAGTGGCTGTCATCATAGCCTTCAGCCTCATGTATATGCTGTCACCATTACACAAGCATCTAGGATTTTTGCACCGTAAAAAACTGAGAAAGTGCCCCTACCCAAGCAAGCACCCCCCCCCCCTCCCTTTTTCTCGGGAGATTTCAAATATGCATAGTTTGCTCCCCTCCAACAGTTTTTAAGTGTGAATGAAAACAGCGAATGCTTGCACATGCAATACAGCATTTAATTAGAAGCACGGGTGTGCATTCTCTATCCTTAGCAGCTCTTCTCTGCCACCACCTTGAATTTCGATCCATGACCGAGCAAGGGTCCCCCCTCCAAATCAAACTATTCACAAGGAGTGGGCAGGTGAGAGGGCTTGGGATCTAACGGTAGTTACCACTATTTGGAACTAAAGCAACACTTCTTGCATGGTCAGAAAAAGCACCTAGTTGAGGCTCCAAAGAACATGCACGCCAAACTGAGCGCAGCCCAGAATTTACAATTCTCAAGCTCAGCCTGAAATCACTGTCTCTTCTCTCTACAAATTATGCTGTATACCTACATTCACAACAGTTGGTCGATTTTCTGGGTAGATACCATGGCCGCTACGCTAGTTTACGAAAACGAGCATGCACGCGAGAATGGATACCTGAATTATGCCAAAGAAGAAATTTCATTTTCAAGTTTGAAATAGCAACCTGCCAACTGATTCTGCAATTTTATTATCCAAAGTGAAACTTCGTTGTATACTTTTAAGTATGTCACAAATTTGTGATACGCCACAGAAGCGAGAATCTTGCAACAAAAAATTTATTGAAGAACTATACAACATGTCATGTGCCACCTCTTTGTTGCATACACATTAATTAAACAAAATTATAGAAGAGTGCACTTGCGTCACTGAGGCGAGAAAGAACAAAGTAAGAGCAGATGCCAGGGTTCGTGCCCTCTGCCATCACCTAACACTTGATTCTAGCATAGAATATCTTACACGAGACGATGCTAGTTATAAAAAGGTATAAAAGAAGTCGTGCATTTCGAGACTTGCTTACTTGAAATTTTTCGGTATGTTGCAAATTGTCAACACTGTGCAGTAAAAGGTTAAACAAGCGTAATGTTAAAAGAAACTTGAATTAAGAGTCGTGTAAGCAGACATGTGGCAAACAATGCCAATTTTTGCAAGTCAATAGGATTTTTGTTTATTTTATCTAGCTTTTTTCAACTTGTGCAACAGATCTCCAGAAGCACTGTGGACCTTGCAGCACAATGTCGCAGGTTACCAATCAAGGAACTATTACCAAAACTGTCTGCTGTGTTGCACAGTTTGCTCAGTGATTATTGTTCAAGCCTACACCTTCCTTATCAATTACAAAACTGGGAGTAAATGCCACCTTCTTACAACAGCTCTGAATTGAACAAATTGTTTCAGAGGTGTTAAAAGATGGATGCATTTCATATGAGTCACATGTTCTTTTGTAAGTCGCTACTTCAGTTGCGTGCAACCATTTTAAAGCTGTTTCATGCTTTGAAAGTCCGAAAAGTGAAAGCTTTGCCGTAAAGGCCAAGTAATAAATACGATAGCAACAAATTGGAACATCACGCGAAGAATGACAAGCAGATCGAAACGTACCCCACGTTGCTTAAGCACGGATGATGCACAAGACATACAGGTACAGATAAACGCAAATAAGTGTCTCCCTTTTTGGATATAAATAAGCACCCTTTTCGCAAACGGAGGCCCGGTAACTGCAAAAGAACCGTTTCAGAGGAAGCCCAAGGCTTACGATTCTCCCTATCACGAGATGAGCGTGTGCACGCACGAGGGTCTACCCCCCCCCCTTAACCCTCAGTGGGGCAAAGTATGCATGGGAGACCAATGCATGAGCGCATGTCGCCGTGTCGTTACAATCTGGCGATGCGAACTCATAGTGCCATCTCGATGGTAATGCTGAAAACACGATAGTTCCCCCGAGATTGGAATCGCCAATGGTAAGTGGTAGATATAAATAGGCTTTCGGAAGGCCGACTGAAAACTAACGTCTAGAAGCGTTTTCTGAAGTTCCACAAAGCTCGGTTCTTGGGCCCTTATTGTTTCTGCCACCCTATATGTGAATGATATCCCACATATAGCAAAACCTTACGTAAAGCTCAAACTGTTTGCTGATGGTTGTTTAATTTACACACAAGTGACTGGTACGAAGGACACGCTGAACATTGTCGAATGTCTAAAGGATTACACTTATGGTGTAAAGCTTCGGGAATGAAAATCGATTATTTAGAATCTATTGTTGCCAACATTTCTAGGAAGAAAGCGATAATTCCATTTGAATACAGTTAATGCGTTTAACTACATAGGCCTCACAATAACGCATAACCTAAAGTGGCATACACATATTGATAATGTTTGCTCTAGGGCTTCATAGAAGTTGTACTTAACAAACTTAATCAAGTATGGACGTAAAAATTCTTGCTTTTAAAACATTTATACGGACAATACTGGAATATGCCAGTATTGTCTAGAGTCCCCACCAAGAAGTGGTGGTAAATAAACTTGAACGCATACAACGGCTTGAGGCTCGCTTTGTATGCTCAAGATATAAGCAAACCGACTTAGTCCCAGAAATACAACTCTGATCTGGAGACACTGCAGAAGTGCTGACGTAAAAATAGATTAAAGTTGTTTTTTTTTTTTTCAATTATTGGAAGGCAAGTTTAAAATTAACAGAAACGACTACGTACAACAATCGGAAACGAAACGAGAGGGCAAACCACAGACGAGTACTGCAACCATACTTTGCGCGAACGAAGGCAAGCCATTATGCTTTCTTCCCTGATGTCATCGAAGAATGGAATGGGTTACCAAGTAATGTAGTCAATACGGACAATGTTAATGAATTTGTGGTTTTACTTGATTTACATTTAGGAGATTTATTATAAAAATTATGGCGACTGTTGCATTGCGAATTCAGGTGTGTTGTTCATTTGGAAATTGTAGAGTATAGTATATGTATACCAGGTTTGTCATTGTCAGAAGTACAGTTATGTGCCTACTTTGTACTGTGCGTCGTACCTTTCCTGTATTGACTCTAAATAGAGAGTTGACATTACAGTCGAACCCCACTACATCGAAACTGAAGGGGCACGGAAAAAATTTCGTTGAAGCGAAAATTTCGTTGTAGTGAAATCGAAAAAATATAGCCAATCTGAACTAGCAAAACAAAGAAACGTTTATTCTCAAAATTCAAAAAGTGTCCGCTGCTTTTTACTCTATCACAGCAGCGTCACAACGAGATTCCCACCCATGCATAGTCTGCCCAGGCTGAAAAGCACGCTGAAACCGACTACAATTACTTTCGTCAACGAACCAAAAAGTTGCATTAACGCGTTAACAGCAGCAGCTGTCCGCAGTCGAACAACGAAATGGCAGCAGGGTATCTGGAGCAATGACTTTTGCCTTATTTTATGCCATTATTATCTATCACTCGCGGCTAGCTGATTCTGTTGGTAATGCGGACGAACAGCCGCTCTGATTAGTTACCACACTGGCCAAGCGCGAACAAACTGATAAGCATTAGAATCTGAAAAGGCACCGTTCCACAGATGCACCCAGCAGCTGCGTGAAGGAAACCATGAACTAAGCAACTGAGCTTCAACTTCGGATCGTCTGCGGCTATACAGTAAACCCAATGTTTAACATTTTGATGCATTTTCAGAGCCTGATAATACGTCGGCGAAGTCTAAAACACGCGTTGGCACCACCAGAAACCACCACTGTTCAGTAAGCTTGGGCGCCGCCATTGCTCAATTGTGATGGCAATGGCGGCGCTTATGCTTGCTGAACAACGGTGATTTTTGGTGGTGCCAACGCGTGGTTTTAGACTTCGTCGACGTATTTTTAGGTTCTGAAAATGCATCAAAATGTTAAAGATTAGGTTTAATGTGTAACAATATCTGAGCCTGGAATCGCATCGTGAAATTTTGTTGAAGCGGAACGGCAGAAGAAGTGTTCGTTGTGGCGACAATATTTATGCATTGACTCCTATGGACTGCTGATGGGGAATCGTGAATTTCTCGTTGAAGCTGCGTTCGTTGTAGCCGCTTCTGTCTGTGTTTCTAAAATAAATATGTATAGCCAAAGTACCCAGATCGACAGGAACAACGTTACTTATTCTTTGGAAAGAAAAGCCAACACACTTTTCGCATTTTTTACATCTTCATTGCCTCTACCACTGCGTTGGCCGCGCCCGCAACCGCGATTTTGAACGCGGCGGTTTGGAAACTGGTATATTCACGTACGTACGCTGGCTGCGCAGGTACCTTTAAAACCATGCCTGTTTTTTGCTATCTATGCTTGCACCTGCTGCTATTCTGTCTGCAGCGTTTGTCGAACGCACCGTCACTTCAACTGGTCGAGCGTTGAACGTGCATGCACTTTCAGAGTTCTGTAACGTGGTCGCCACACATGATCGTGTCAAGAGCAACCACAGTTTCGTCTACAGCGGTTGTGGGGGGCGATAACGGAAGTTCTGACAGGGCGTGCGCTGGCCCCGTGCATCCTTCCAAAGCTTTGAGCACGCTGCTCTCTGCCTTCATTTCACGGTTTGGCCCTAAAGTTCATACGACCCGCCGCGATGACAAAAAGAGCTCAGAACATCCGAATTTTGGCCCAATGGACATAGTGGAACTTGGCTGGGGAATCTCTCGAATTCGTATATCTGCCGGTTTTGCACAGTTGAGATTATACTGTACGTTTAGAACGACTCCTAAATCTGTTTGCAGTAAAATGCGATGGGTTCTCAAAAAGCCTGGATCGGGTTGGACTGCATTTTTGTCAATGCGGCCAGATCACACACTGAAATTTCAATTTCCGGGAGATTTTTCCAAAAACCGTACAAACGTAAGAACTGGTCGAAATACGGGAGACTTAGCAGGTATGCCGATCTACCACATAGAGGAGGCAGCAATGTCGATTGGTATTGCTCAGGAAATTCAAGAATTTAAGGATGGGAAAAAATTCCAGGACTTTCAAGGGCCTTGAAAATGCATTTTTCAAATTCAAGGGTTTTCAAGCACCTGTACACACACTTAGGCATTTGTTCAATCCTGTAGAGCAACACATTATTGTTTCAGCAAGTCTGGTGTGGCTCAACTAATACTGAAAGCACAAAATAACATGATTTAATACCCCTGTCGCACGGCACCTATAGTGTCATTCTCTGTGAATGCCATTAGACAATGTCATTTTTGTTGCCTCTACACAGCATAGTGAATGGCATTCACAGCTAATGACATATACCCGTTGAATGTATTTACCGAACTCATGGAAGCGCGACGTGTACTGTCGTCAACAGGCAGGCACTTGATTACAAAATCCATTTTCACAGTCATCCACTTTCATAGTCTGTTTCAATGCAATACCCGAATTCCTGCGATCGTTACTTTGATTTTAACCGCATCCCTGACACGCTGATTGTGCACGCTGTGGTCGCGGACAAGTTTGTATGAGCAGTATTACGGTAAGCTATCTCTGTTTGCAGGTGATGGCGCTCTCAGAATAATTCTTCGGAACACTGGACACGCAGCCGCTCGCCGGTGGAGCGTGCTCGAAAAAATGTAGTACCGATGGTCTGCACGTGCGCAGTCTCCCAAGAAAACAAGTATTCCTCTCAAGTGCATGTAGATTTGCGTTGTGTTGCTACAAGACGGTAGCGCTGAGTGCCCCTTGGTGCTCTGATAAGGGAGTTGAGTGGTTGGTGTCTTTGACAAGCTGTATGTTTGCATGCGCATTTGAGTGCGTAGCTTTTTTTTTCGTTGTTTTTTCATCATTTCACCAGAATATCTACTGAATGTGACTGACTAACGCTGGCAAAGGGTGGCGTTTTCATCTGATGTAACCATGGGCATATAGACCAAACAGCTGATTTTAGATTCTTTGTTTTGTGTGGAAAAATAAACTGTGTTCTGCCTGTTATAAATATATCTATCCTGTGATGCTATTTATTTAGCTGAGACATACCATCACTGATTAGCATTGTATACTACTTCAGCAGAAAAGAAAATGAATGTCTGTGGCAACAAACTATGACACACGATCGAAATGTAAAAATGCTCGTTACCAAGAGCCTAGAATTCATTGGTGCACAAAGATATGCGAACCATGAATGTGGTGCACGAATAAAAACTCTCGAGTAGAGCAGAGCTTATTAAAGTACGCATGAAATCAGTCCTTTGCCTGAAATTTGCGTTCACTAACATGCTGCCTTATTACATTTTCTCGAAATGTTCTATTGGTGATATCACTAACCCTTGTAAGGGAGTGCAGGTACAGTGTAGTGCAGGATAGTACAAATCGTCCTCGTATAATTGAAGCGAAAATCAGTACTTTGCAAGACAGATTAACGCGGTTTAAAGAAGGCAGCAAGCAAAGCCATTGTAGCCATGCCACCTTACTTGCAGTTTTCATACCTATGATTTACGGAGCACATTTTCTTCTTTCAGCGAACTGGGAGCGCAGAGAAAACACAAAGGACGAAGCGAGGAACCACACAACACGAGCGCTCGTGTGGTTCCTCGCTTCGTCCTTTGTGTTTTCTCTGCGCTCCCAGTTCGCTGAACGAAGAAAATGAATTACCAACTGGCCCACATTTTGATCCTTCTTTACGGAGCACAGCATGCTAAATGCTTCTCTCTGTGAGCCCTCGTTGCTTGAACAGCACCTAGAACTACCCTTTTGGAGTGAGACAACGCCTATCTAGATGCACTAAGGCGAAACTTGCTCACTAGGTAGACCGTGCATGTGCAGACCTTGCCTGTATTTATCCGCAGGGTGCACTTCGCCAATTAGCGGCCGCATGTTCCGAATTATTCTGAAAGCACCTGTACGTGCTTGGACAAAGCGCTTACCCTTAATGAAGTTACATCTGAAGATGCAAATATCACCGAGGTTCTTCAAGTCGTTTTTGTTAGTCTGCGCCAGCCAAAAATACCGGTGCTTTTCGGAAAATAGCAATGAGAGTTCTCAGTTTTAGATAATAACTTTCGGCAAAGAGAACACTCCAACGCTTTGCTCCCTCTTTGTGGGCTGCTAAATCAACTTTCCTCACCAGCAGCTGATAATTGCTCAAACTTACATTGTGAGGCAAAACTGAACGGACGCAAGCACGAGGAAACAATACGGCAGCAGTCGGCGGCGGAGTCTATAGGTACCCAGGCATGTCAGTGGTACATTTCGTAAGTGATGAAAGAGCGCTGTGTGACGCATGTGCACACTATGTATAACCACTTACACTGTCGGCACACTTCACACTATATACCAAATGCCTCGAAAGTAAAACTTGCCCAGGTATGCATTCGCTTGATATCAAAACTAACTGGCAGGTACCACATTGATGCAAATTACCACTATAGGTAATGTGTTTTCCAATGTGCAGTACTGCGAAATCGCTACTTTAAAATGGCAGTAAAAAGAGACAAGGACATGTTTTGCTTACTTTTTCGGTCTCCTTGAGCGAACTCTATTTCAAGCTCACGGCCATAGAACCTCGTGCGGTCCAGCGAATACATGGCATCTTCGGCATCCCGGAGATCTTCAAACGTGGTTCAGTTAAGGAATCCAGCAAAATGCAGTGGGCAAACAGCAGCAATAAAAAGAAAATATAGGAAGAAAAAAAACACCAGGATACTGTCCGACTATACCTGCAACATGTGTGTGGCGCTACACCTTTCGATGCTTGTGTCTTTGCAAAATCTTTCGACGCTTGTGCCTTTGCAAAATCTTTCGACGCTTGTGCCTTTGCAAAATCTTTCGACGCTTGTGTCTGAGAAATCTTTCGACGCTTGTGTCTTTGAGAAATGCTCGAAACCCTTGCTTGACTCTTTCTTGCACACCAGATTTTCATGCACACCACCCTAAAGCAGAGCTTGATCTTGCCCGCTGTTTTCTGTAAGCCCTTGTGTGCGGATGCCCTCTCCAACGTGCTAGATGATCTTGGAGATCTTTACTAGTTAACTTTACTTGGCACACTTGGTACCTTGAGCGTCTGGTAGAACAATTAAAAAAAATTAATTACACACATGAAATCACACAAGAAAAACACGAAATGCACCATATGCTACTGCAGTTTCAGCAAGGCACATGAAAAAAAATTCACAAACAGTCAATCAATCACTCAGTGGCAGCTGAGAAAGCAATTGATTCCATAAAGGATATTGCACGTACGCAAAACCCCGAGGTCTACGAGTGTAGTAGTCCACTGGTATATAGACATCGGTTAAGGGTCCATATTTACCAAATAAACTTCGCAGGTCATCCGGTCTACATCAGAGAAAATACCGTAGGGGTAAACTCATTCCTCAAAAAAATTCAACAAATAAAATAACCCATCAACAGTCTAAGCAGGGACAACGCAACAATCACTCTTGGACTGCATTAAAGGGCCACTAAATCAACCAGATTGAAATGCAGTTGTGGCGGTAAACTTGTACAGTGTCAACAAGATATAGCTTTGAGAATTTTTTTTTAAAGGGTGCCATAATAGCAGAGTCGGACGCATTTGATGGTCGAACCTTGGAGATTGCCCCTTTATTTTTCCTTCCCTACCTTTCACCAAATTTATCTCCCAAAGCCACTTTGCCCTCCTCACCAAGTGCACCTTTCAATCTCCTAGGCATACGTCATAGCTGATGCACTGTTAAGAACACCGGCTACTTCCCATTACCACAACTTTGTGAACTCTGTGCTGGCTAACTAACCGCTGTTTCCGTGCCTGCCGTACTCTTGCCCACACACCTTCAAAGAGTCGCCAACATGATGATGTGCAGTGACATGCCACCGCATCATGACTAACAGCACTGACACAAGCAGCTGCTTGCGGACTAACTGAAATCGTAGGTTCTTGCTTCAGCAATCGCAGCATGATTTGCGCGATGCATCAGATTCAACTTCGTGACGTCACACGATGGCTTGATTGATATGTGGGGTTTAACGTCCCAAAACCACCATATGATTATGAGAGACGCCGTAGTGAAGGGATCCGGAAATTTAGACCACCTGGGGTTCTTTAACGTGGGTCCAAATCTGAGCACATGGGCCTACAACATTTCCGCCTCCATCGGAAATGCAGCCGCCGCAGCCGGGATAGTCACGATGGCTGGAAACCCAGAGAGGGGGGATTATTTCTTAGAATTTGTGGTGTGCCTGCGTCTTGAAGCGCTGCCACATGTGACACTATTGATTGTGATGCCACTCTGCACACAATGCGCATTTACTAGAAATGTTTGAAAAATATTGCAGGTGGTTTAGGGGCCCTTGAAGGCAGTGGAAAGGAACCACTACAATAAATGAACTAAGCCTAAATGAAAAAATTATTTTGTAATGCCTTAAGTTCATAACATAGCGTTTTAGTAGTGATGATATTACCATATCATTCATACTATTGTATTAAGGTCTTTAGCTGTGGGAAAAATGGGAGTGAATATTCGCCTGGCATCCACCAGAATTCACCCATAGTGGCACCCTTTCGCGCATGGAAAATAGTGGGGACTCTTGTGCCGCTCTGTGAGTGCATGCTCACTGCGTGCAGACTCCTCGACCCTAGCAACCAGTCTGTCCTGCTGGAGTTGTTTTACTCAGGGACAAGGGAAAGCTACGGGGGGCGAAGCTACTGCAAGTGTACTCCTCCGCGAAGTAGTCTGGCTAGACTCAATTTTGAATTATGGCAGTGTTCGAATACCACAGCGTAGCACTTGATATGTCTGTTTACAGAGCCATCTGCGAGTGAAATGTAACACAAGCTCGCTCGGCGAGCAATCGGAACTGGAGGGCGACGCGGGTTCACCCAAAGGCGAAGATGCCACTTCAAACTATGAGGTGCACCTAAAACGTGCGACGCTTTCACAAGTGTAAAAAGCGAAATTACACTTCCTAAATCAAAACAAATATTACTATCTCCTTGGTTCATTCAGAATCTTTTTATAAAAATAGCATCCTGTAGAAAATAATGTTGCGTGTTTTCTATGAATTTTGCGTGAAAAACAGACGCATTTGTGCAACTATATTTTTCAGCAGTGCCACACGCCCACTTAGTTTCCGTAGCTTTCCCTTCATTACCACAGAAAGTTGTTCCCAAGTATAGCACTGAATATTCAAGCAAAATGCGAATGGAGGGCGACGCGGGTTCACCCAAAGGCGAAGATGCCACTTCAAACTATGAGGTGCACCCAAAACGTGCGACGTTTTCACAAGTGTAAAAAGCGAAATGACACTTCCTAAATCAAAACAAATATTACTATCTCCTTGGTTCATTCAGAATCTTTTTATAAAAATAGCATCCTGTAGAACATAATGTTGCGTGTTTTCTATGATTTTTGCGTGAAAAACAGAGTGCAACTATATTTTTCAGCAGTGCCACACGCCCACTTAGGTTCCGTAGCTTCCCCTTCATTACCACAGAAAGTTGTTCCCAAGTATAGCACTGAATATTCAAGCAAAATGCTCTTCAAAATCAAGCAGAGTTGCTGTCAGAAGCGTGTTCGTTGTATATTTGCTTACAGTGTCGTCTTCTGAACATCAACTGTTGTGCATGCATGTATGGCAAGGACGACTTGCCATGGCTGTTGTATGGCTTTGGGGCACTCAGGGTCTTGCCGGCTCGTTTTGAATCACAAAGTGGGTAAACTGCCTAGTTAGGTGCTTTTTGAAACCAGAACTGCAACTGGCACTCTAAAAACATCTCTACGTAAATAACCGTCGCGCACCAGAGGTGTTCAGCCATGACAAGTCGACCATGGACTACCTATTGAAAAGAACAAAAAAGTACGAAAGTTTTGTCAGCCCTCTTTCAAAAGTGATGGTGCCATGTGGAGTATTAAAACACATTTTATTTCAACATAAACATTTTCTTGGCACGAAAGTAGCACTATGAGGCTTCTGGACTGCTACTTCAGGGACTACTACTTCAGCAATCAACATAAACTTAATATTTTTGCCTTTAGAGCCCCTTTAAAAGAACTCGTTGAATGAACATGAATTCGTTGAAGGAGCACCGAGACAAAAACTTTTACAAGTTGGTTTTTTGTTGTTGTTGCGACCCTCTTATTACAGCTAAAAACCTCGTTTGCACGAGTGCGAAATGATTATTCAGAGCGGTTTTTAAAGCGTCCTGTCACAGTTTCAGTTTCAAAGAGCACAGAGTTAGGCAGGAGCAGTTTCGCGGGCAAGGTAAACACAGCTGGCCACAGGAGCACGCAAAACGGACGAGAAAATACCGTGCTAGAGGAGGCACCGCACTGACGGGCAGTGCACACACAGAGGAAGAAATCGCAAGTAGCACAAACAGCGCAGTAGCACAAAATGTGTGTCAGTAACCAGCCAATATAAACTCATGCTATAGGTTTGTTTACATGGCTACCACGTTGAATGCACCGCAAGCGGGTCTGTGTCTAGCTTAGTCGCGTGGCATGTGCCTAACTTTATTTTGAATCTGTCCTATGCTGTATTTGCCCTTAATATTTCATAGATTTGTACGTTCCGACAAATCGATCTCGCTCATTATTTCACCATTGAAATTTTGTGTCAGTGCTCCTTTTAAGTGAGGTAGAAGCATCTTGTAAAAATCCATGCAAATGGAACAAAGCCCTAGAACAGAAGGAATACAATTCTCATGCTCTGACCCATTCACACAGATTTTTACAAGAAGCTTTTAAAAACTGTAAAGTGCATATGAAAGGAAATGTGCGAGTGCGTGACCAGCGCTCTGCCGCAAACGCATACAGCACGATCAACCGACAGCTACGGAAAGAGTGCTTTCGGCGGCATCGGCAGTTGCAGCACCGGAGTAGGAGCGTACTCTGGCAGTGTTAGTCCAATGGTCATCACTCGTTTATTTTGTTTGAAACTGGACGATTCCAGAAGCAAACGTGCTTTGATGACCTGTCAGTTGATAGTGTTAGAGGCAGCCACAGCTGAGGACAGGACAAACGCTAGGCAGCTCAGCCACGTGGGGTGAAGGAAGATGTGTCGGCCAACTATGCTGGCATGCTTCACTTGACGATCACTTGCCAAAGCGAGCTGCGCCTGCCCGCAACGCCGCCTAAACGCATTTTGCTACAGGATGCAGGCACTAGCCTCATTACTTTAGCCGGCCAATGAGCAGACACTGCCAGCCAAGTCATACAGAATCCTGCCGGATATGCCAGTCAAATATCCACTCCAATAAGTGCAGTTTACCATAACTACTGAAATACCATGCAGTTTTGGTCTGCACACTGACCACTGCTATCGCTGGGTGAATGCTTTTGGCCGGCATCGCAGTAGTGATAAAATCTGGCTTGGGTTTATCAACCAATCATATCTGGCATTCCAAACATGCACAGTGCAAGCAAGATCTAGCATAACGGTGATGCTGGCTGAATGCACAGATTTGTCTAGAGTCAGGCGAGGCATGTCGGTATATATGTGCATTTAAACGCGGCAGCATCTTTTAGTACCCCCTGTTGCCATTGCGGTGAGTGTGAAACATCCATTCGATAACGTGGGCGTGGCTAGAACAGGTCACGCAGATTTATATGTGGCAGCGTCAGTTAGTGCCACCTGTTGCCATTGTAGCGAGTGCGAAACATCCATTTGGCAACGTAGGCACGGCTAAAACAGGTCGCGCAGATTTATATCGCCAGGTATCGAGCACGATAGTAGATACGGTATAGCTGTACCTACCGTACAAACGACACCACTAAAACACTTTTACAAGCAAACTATATAGCAAATAATAGAGAGTTTGCTATTAGAGTGTGACAAGTTCGCGGGTGTAGCATTTGCGCATGGGCGCCATCAGTTTTCTAATAGTGTGTCCGCCGCGGCACGTATTATAAAGGGGCTTTGCCAGCCGCACGCCATTTTGTATTTTCTGTGGGCGGACCA
Organism: Rhipicephalus annulatus; assembly: GCA_013436015.1. Lineage (NCBI taxonomy): Eukaryota > Metazoa > Arthropoda > Arachnida > Ixodida > Ixodidae > Rhipicephalus > Rhipicephalus annulatus. Next base: position 212,313 of record WOVY01012425.1, read on the forward strand.
CAAATGCTAACAGCGTTTAGCGTTACGACGCATGCACAGTAGGACCTTTAGAATATTTGCAGCTGTCGCCGGCATAGCGGGCGCAATACGAGTTTTAGAATACATTTGCCCTCTTACAAACCGCCACAATCAATCGCACCGACACCGTAGCCTTGATACCAGCATTTGCGGGCCGCACACGCAGCCGCTATTTCGGATTTTTGCGGATAGGCCAAGACCGGCGACTCGCATTACGATGCATGCGCAGTGGCAGCAAATGCACTGCAAGGGCTCACGGTGCGCTATTTTAGAACTCCTTAATAGGGAGTTTTAGAATAACGTTTGCAGGTGCTGCGGGCATAGCGGGCGCCATACGAGTTTTATACCCATGCCACACGGGCAGAGAAAATGTCGTTTACCTCCCAATGCCTTCAGGGTGAATGTTATTCACGCGGTATGGCATTCAATTTGAATTCAACGAAATGGCATTCGTCAATGCCAACGGCAGAACTCATTCAACTAAGAAATGCGTACTCTCGACGGCACAGCTGATGAAGTACTCATATAAAAGGACATTTGATTCGACTGGAAGAAAACTTTTCGTGTCTTTTATTTACACTAATCACTTAAACAAGTGCTTAGAAACTTTTCTTCAGCTGGCAGACGCTGTAAAATAAATGCAACAGGCGCCATTTTCTTTTCACGCTGCGGATCTGACTAGCTTTAGCTTAAATTGCTACACGATCGGTTGCAACATCGTGAAACAAAGTAATGAATAAAGTCTCACAGCATTGTAATACACTTGTAATAATACATTGTAATACTCTACAATTGCTTACAACAGAAGATTGTGTGATAGACTTCATCCGTGTCAAATGTCATTCATTTTGGAAGTGTAGCAACCCCGCCCCAAAATATGCGACTCTGGGACTGAATGCCTTCTAACCGAATGGCATTTCCTGTACCCATGTGGCATGGGTATTATGGCGTATTCGGTTGGCCGCTCTGGTCCTCTGGCTCAGTCGCCAGACGCAGAGGCAGCTCAGAATCTGAGCGCGAGAGGCAGCGTACCAACCAAATACATCGGCGATCTCTGAGCGCTTAGAGCAGCGCACCTGTAGCACCACCGTGCGGCCAGCGCGGAAAGCTGCCAGGTAAACATTGCGCCGCCGCATCAACAAATGGTGCCGATCCGTTCAGTGGGCATCCCCGACGTGTCTGACCTTCCTTATATTTGTTCTCTCTCTGACATGTCTGGATGTAGTAAAAGCCTTCTGAGCTCAGCACAATCAATCTGGTGATCGTCCTCGTCCGAGCTGCTATCTTCAAGGCACATATCACAAGACTGTCGGCGAGCTGCTGTAAAGACAGCATTGACGTTTCCTCCGCCTTCACTAGCTACCTAGTAATTGACATGGTGCACTTATGGCTTCGTGGATGTGCATTCGCACCACACACGAGCAAGAAGGCCGTTAACACTTGTGAACTAAGCATTACATGCCCGGCGATACCACCTTCCGAAATGCCACTCGGCTCCTCACCTCGTTCACCTGCTAGCAGCCCCGTGATCGGCTGGCTTGTGTCACGTGATCCGTCGATGGATGGATGTGGCTGTACCCTTTAGATTGGGCGGCGGCTAACGCTACCCAGCCTTTATACTTACGTGAACCAACAACTAGATTTATCTTTTTTTTTTCTTTAAATAGTGATGTAGAGGACTGGTACTTTGCAGTGAAGGGTTTAATTTGCCCTTAAGCCTTGACTTTACCCACCAATCAAATAACCTCCTTCTAGTTAATTCTACCCGCTTAAAGTCTATTTTGCCCTCCCTGTCCCTAAACCTCAGTGCTTCAAAAAACTCTGCGCCATCATACTGAACTATAGGGCGAAGCCCTTTACAGAACATTATCAAGTGTTCGGCAGTTTCCTCCTCCTCTCCACATGCACTGCGTACCCCTTTGTATTTGGCCCGACATGTCTTGGTTCGCAATACTCCCATCCTTGCCTCAAACAATAGAGAACTACACCGAGCATTATCATAGATTCTTTCCTTGGCAATTTCCTGCTTAAAAGTTCGATAGATCTCTAGCGCGGACTTCTTGATTATGCCAATTCTCCACATGTCAGTCTCCGTTTCCTTCACCTTCCTCTTAACCGACAATTCTTTTTGTTTGGCCCCCTGCTGTTCTAAGTATTTACCAGTCAATTTTCTGTTTCGCTTCCTTCAGGTTGTATCGACATTCTTCATGTACAAGTAGCTGAATACCTTCCCAGCCCAACGCTCCTCTCCCACTTCTCTCAATCGCTTTTCAAATTTTATCTTGCCACTTGCTTCCCTGCCCTCAAATGATGTCTGTCCCATATCCCCTAGTACTCCCCTATTTGGTGTATTCCAGTGAGCTCCTAAGGCAAGTCTACCTATTCCGCATTGCTTAATTTCTAATCTTGCTTGAACTCCTGATCTCATGCACAAGACCGCATAGGCGAACATCAGACTAGGAACCATGACCCCTTTCCTTAATCCTCTCACAACATCATACCTGTTGTAATTCCACAGTGCCCTATTTTTCATCCCTGCTGCATGCCTGTTACCTTTAGTCGTTATGTATATTTCGTGTTCCCTTAGCTACTCTGTCCCATTGCTTATCCATACGCCCAGATATTTGTATTTATCTGTTACCTCTAGCGTGACCTCCTGTATTCTAAGCTCACTACCTTCATTATTATTAAAAATCATGACTGCTGATTTTTCCTTACTGAATCTGAAATCTAGCCTATCTCCCTCATTACCGCAGATGTCCATAAATCTCTGCAAATCTTCCTTGTTGTAGGCCATTAGCACTATATACTCTGCGAACATCAATGCTGGTAGTGCCTGTTTCATTTCATTTCATTTCATTTATTGAAGCCTTAAGGGCCCGGAGGCATTACATAAGGCGTGGGCAAGCAATATATGACGGACTCTTAATCACACAAACACCGAAAAAGGAAGAAAAGACGAAGAAAGGTAGAAAAAACATCTCTAAGAAAGGAATCAAGCAAGCAGAAAAAAAAAACAACTACCGTAGACTGGAAATAAAACAGCAATATACATAAGTGACCAGCATCATAATGTATGAGTCATTAAAAGTTGGCTACTAACATGGTTCAACTAGGAATTCATTTCAATTGAGGTCAGATGCATTGTTATTTTTTCGCGAAAAGTCGGGCGGTCGGTGGACGAAACACTAATGTCAGGGAGGGTTTTCCACAGGGTTATTGCATTGGGGAAAAAAGAATCTTTCATTGATGATGTGCGGCACTGAATGTGTGCGATTGGTTTGCTGTGATTGAGGCACGGCGAGATTCGGGGCGGGGATTGAAATCGAGGGTGCCTGGCAAGTGGGTGATAATAGAAAGAGTGAAGCAAGTAGAGACGCGGGATGATTCGACGTGATTGGAGACATGGAAGGTCAAGTGTGTGTTTGAGTTCAGTGATGCTAAATTTACGCGAGTAGTTTGACGTTATGAAGCGAGCAGCGCGATTCTGGATAGATTCTAATTCGTAGGTGAGATATGCTTGTGAGGGGTGCCAGATAGATGAAGCGTATTCCAATTTAGGCCGAACGTATGTCTGATATGCAAGTTTTTTAATAGCGGGTGACGCAGATCTGAGATTTCGGCGCAAAAATCCAAGTGTGCGCGAAGCATGTGCGCATATTGTTTCACTGTGAGCGACCCATGATAATGACGATGTCAACTGAACGCCTAGATACTTATGTCTGTTCAAGTTATTTCATATGAATTGATGTGATATCCGTGAATAGTGGTGCTGCGTTTATGGGAAAAGGACATGGATTGGCACTTATTAAGGTTAAGAGGCATGTGCCACTTTCCACACCATGCAGCGATAGTGTCCATGTCTTCCTGAAGATTAGTGGAGTCGCTAGGCTTGTGAATGGCATTGTAGATGACGCAGTCATCGGCAAAAAGACGAAGTCTGGTTTTCGTGTTAGATGGCAGGTCATTGACGTAGATTAAAAATAATAGGGGGGATAAGCCTGCTCCCTGGGGGACACCGGATATAACACTAAAAATTTGCGAGTCATGAGAGTTGGCAGTAGTATATTGTACGCGACCTTTTAAATGTTCTATCTAAGTAATCAGTTTCGGGGGGATACCAAGAGTAGATAATTTTGCAAGCAGGTGATTGTGTGGGGCACGGTCGAAGGCCTTCGAGAAGTCGAGGAAGATGGCGTCAATTTGTAGATGATCGTCCATATGTTGCAAGATATCATCGGTGAATTCTGAGAGCTGTGTTTCGCACAATAATAGTTTTCTGAAACCATGCTGGTACGCGTAAAAGAAGTTAATTGATTCAAGGTAGTTCATTAAATTGGTTGCTATAATGTGTTCTAGCAGTTTGGGTGGTATGCTGGTTAGCAAAATCGGGCGGTAATTAGGTGCTTTTGATCGATCTCCAGACTTATGGATGGGAATGATTTGTGCTTTCTTCCAATCGTGGGGAACCTCACTAGTGCTTAATGATTGTTGGAACAGTAAGGTTAGTAATGCACTTGACAGGTAAATTGTGTTTTTAAGAGTTTGCTGCTGATTTGATCGCAACCGGTCGAGGAGGATAATTTGAGAGAGTTAATTAACTTAAATATTCCATCAACGTTGATCTGGATATCAGGCATTCTGGTCGGCGAGTGGAGTGGTAACTGGGTAAAATTAAGGCTTTGAGCAAGTGAAAATACTGATGTAAAGAAGTCGTTAAGGACTGTAGCACATTTATCAGTTTCGATTAATTCGTTGTCTACGTTTGACAGCTGGAGTAGCGTTTGACGATTTGGCGGGGAGATAATATGAAAGAATTTACGAGGGTTAGACTGTAGGATTGGCAAGAGGTCAGTTGAGAAGAATTTGTCTTTAGAGGCTTTCAATTCCGCAATGTATTTATTAGCAGCCAATTTGTACTGATCCCAACTTATGGCGTTATTAAGAAGTTTTGCTTTCCGATAAAGGTGTTTTTTCTTGTTGAGTAGGCGCTTGAGACGTTGCATAATCCACTGGTTATTTGTGTCTGTATTTACAAGGATAGTGGAAATATGTCTGTTTTTCAAGTTTAGCATCGTGTTTTTATATAATTCCGAATTGGTGTTGACCGAGCGGGCAGTGTATGACTGTCGGAAGTCGTCGCAGAAGATTGCAAGTCCGCGGTTAAATGCGTCGAAGTTAGCTTTCTTGTAATCACTGATTAATTTTTGCGTTGGGGCGTTCTTTTTTATAGACAGAGAAATGCTGATATGAAGGAGGCTATGGTCGCTGAGGGCAGGAAGCAAAGTCACATTTTTTATGTTTTCAGGGCTAGATGTTAATAAGAGATCTAGGGTGTTGTCGCCTATTGTAGGGCATGTAACTGATTTGATTGATTGATATGTGGGGTTTAACGTCCCAAAACCATTATATGATTATGAGAGACGCCGTAGTGGAGGGCTCTGGAAATTTAGACCACCTGGGGTTCTTTAACGTGCACCCAAATCTGAGCACACGGGCCTACAACATTTCCGCCTCCATCGGAAATGCAGCCGCAGCCGGGATTCGAACCCGCGCCCTGCGGGTCAGGGCATGTAACTGTTTGGTGCAGATTAAAGTCCAGAGTAAATTCAAGAAATTGTTTGGGTTCACTAAATGGTGATTGGTTGGCTACTGAAAGTAACGACCAATTAATGCTGGGATGATTAAAGTCTCCGAAAAGGAAGATTGGTGCCTCGGGAATATCTTTTTTTATTTGTTCTAGAGAAAAACGTAACTTCTCGCAAAAGGAGGAACTACTGTCTGGTGGACGGTAACATATTCCAAACACTATTTTGCCAATTGTACTGTGCACACATACCCATGTTCAATGTTGTCTTGAGTGAATAGTGAGGATGATAAGCTGTCCCTAATGGCAATCAGTACTCCTCCACCTCGCCTGTCATGTCGGTCACGTCGATATACTATTAGATTGGGGTTGGATGGAAAAACTTCGCAGTCACTGACGCCCTTGTTTAACCACGTTTCGGTTAACAAGACGATATCGGCTGCGGTATCGTTGATGAAACTTTCGAGTTTGTCACGTTTTAGGATTATGCTGCGGATGTTGGTGAAAAGCACGCTAATGTTAAGGAATGAATCAGGTCGGTTTTTGGAGGAAGAGAGGACAGCATTTCTTTTTCGTCACTGGGGTGGTACAGATAGGGTATCTTGAGGGGCTGCTAGTGTAGTTCTGTTTAGTGCTGAGGGGTGTTCGATAACGCCATCGGATGCAACGTCGTAAAAGTAGCATCTGCTACCTACGTGTAGTTTGTCAAGGCTGAGCTTAAATGCGCATTTTTGGGGCTTGACAAATTTTAACGATTTAGAGCGAGCAAGGCGCGTACTTGGGGCAAAAGCTTCTCTTATTGCGAAACATGTATCTTTCAGCTTACGCCCACATGCCAATATGTTCTCTTTTGTCTTGAAGTGAGCTAGTTTTACTATTATAGGGCAGTTTTTTGTTGCAGATGAGTTTTGTTGCAGATGAGTGTTGCAGATGAGTATAACGAATGAGAGGTCAAAGCCAAGTCCACTTCCCTCTAATTTGGCCTCTCATCCTTGTAGGTACATCATCGGTCAAATCGCGCCACACCCTCACTTTGAAGTCTGAGAGATCGTCGGTGCGCTCCCGATCACTCAGAGCCTGACGCAACCAAAGATAGTCCACGCACTCTAATTCAACTAACCGAAGGTGCAGCCAGTTTTTAGGGCACTCGAAAACGCCTAACCGTATAGGCCATTAAAATAGCGTTTGCTTCCCAAGGGAAAAATCTAGGGACTTTCGCCCTGACCTCAAACCCAAATGCACGGAAGCTACACATAGCACTTCGCGGGCCGCGATCCCCGTACGCTATTTCGGGTTTTCTGCGGGCGGGCCGCAACCGCGAACGGCGACTCGCGTTGAGATGCATGCGCAGTAGCAGCGACCGCACCGCAAGGACTCGCGGTGCGCTATTCTCTCTAATATCAGCGACCGCAAAAAATAGCATACGCAAAGCTTTGCCAAGACGATTCTAAAACTCTCCTAATGTCTAACCCCCGTATTCTAGAACGATCCTGCACTCAACGCTTCACCTTCACTTGAGAAAGCGCCTTCGCTTGGCCAGGCAAGTCACTGCACATCAGCGATGTGGTGCAATTCTCGAGCAGCGCAGCGTCATTTTCAGCTGAGCAGCAACGCAGTGCTCAACTTTGTCAAGCGAAGGGTAAGAGTCGAGGAGCGTTTGTGAATACGGGGGTTAGGCTAGCTGTAATCGAGACAAAGACATGCCTAGGCCTAAACCACAACGCAGAACAAATCAATACTACATAGAAAAAAGCTACCCCCGACATGTTACCACAAGCTTCCTGAAGAAGTGCGCGAAATTCCCCACACGATCTACACGATCTACGATCTAATACTCATGGCATTATCAGCATGGCCAAACCAGGCCTAACTGATGTATCCCAAGCAGGTTATCACATATAGCTTATGCAGCCCACACATACAGTGCAACTCTTGAGCACAAAAAAGTCATACGTACCTAGTGCCGTCGGGCACGTTTCGAATAAATAGTGAGGAGTTGGGTGGGCGCGAGTACCGCGAAGACATGGTTAACGTACAAGGGCACACCGAACCTCCCGACCGAACCTTTCAAACAGAAATGGCCGACCAGTAGACTAATACGTCAGCCAACGCCTCCTCTAGGAAGATGCCTGCCGCATGAGAAAAAAAACAGCAGCCACACCCTTTCTCTCCTTCAGCTTGAAAATGTTCTCGGTCGCTAGCGTCACCTGTGGCGGACGGTGCAACAACGCAACACTATGCATAGCCTCCGAAACAGTGATGCACAGTTGCAGGTCTCGAACAACTCTCGACTGACGCGCCCCTATGGGCCGCAGGTGAAAAACACTCAGTTGGTACCACCCGTAGCTGTAATGATAGCGTTGGTCGCGAGCTCCACCGCGCGGAGCTTGTTTAAAACTGAAGGCAGAACAACTCCGCTGGGAGCGCGAGCCATTCCTCTGGCATCTTTCTAGAGTAGGCGTTGCGTCAGCCCACATGCGTCAGCACCCGTATAGTGGCTGACGCCACCATGACCTACTACACTCCTGACCTGCCCAGAGAGCACCTCTTCCAGCGCCCACGTTCTAGTTCATACCTTCTGCCGCTAGGGCCGTCACCTACGAGCGGCGTGGCGCTAGTCAGCACCTGCTCGCTGACGTCATCTTCACTCTTTGTGGTCAAATTTTGACCAACAAAGCACTCGTAGTGCGTATTTATGATCCAAAATTTAGAATTATTCAGAAATAATAATACTAAAAGACATTCAGAATTTTTTTGCAATAAAATGCACGCTACCACGCATAGGCTGCCCTACATCGTGTAAATCTACGGGTTCCCACGTTTGTCAACCAGTGTGCTATAAATACTCAAGCGCTCTGAACACCTTGCTTAACCAGCAATGTATGGGAAGAAATAGTCACATATATGCCGCCAGTTCACTACAGAATGCAGGCATTCTTATACCAGCGCCTACAAAACAACCGTAAAGAAACAGACGAACAGGTTATAGGTAGCGCCACCAATGGTGAGCGGTTGAACGAGAGCGGGGACACGCGCTCCCATAGGAACCCCGCTATCTGAACAGGTCAGGAGTGTAGTAGGTCATGGACGCCACGGAGGAAGGAAAGGCATGACCTACTACACTCCTGACCTGCCCAGAGAGCACCTCTTCCAGCGCCCACGTTCTAGTTCATACCTTCTGCCGCTAGGGCCGTCACCTACGAGCGGCGTGGCGCTAGTCAGCACCTGCTCGCTGACGTCATCTTCACTCTTTGTGGTCAAATTTTGACCAACAAAGCACTCGTAGTGCGTATTTATGATCCAAAATTTAGAATTATTCAGAAATAATAATACTAAAAGACATTCAGAATTTTTTTGCAATAAAATGCACGCTACCACGCATAGGCTGCCCTACATCGTGTAAATCTACGGGTTCCCACGTTTGTCAACCAGTGTGCTATAAATACTCAAGCGCTCTGAACACCTTGCTTAACCAGCAATGTATGGGAAGAAATAGTCACATATATGCCGCCAGTTCACTACAGAATGCAGGCATTCTTATACCAGCGCCTACAAAACAACCGTAAAGAAACAGACGAACAGGTTATAGGTAGCGCCACCAATGGTGAGCGGTTGAACGAGAGCGGGGACACGCGCTCCCATAGGAACCCCGCTATCTGAACAGGTCAGGAGTGTAGTAGGTCATGGACGCCACGGAGGAAGGAAAGGCATGACCTACTACACTCCTGACCTGCCCAGAGAGCACCTCTTCCAGCGCCCACGTTCTAGTTCATACCTTCTGCCGCTAGGGCCGTCACCTACGAGCGGCGTGGCGCTAGTCAGCACCTGCTCGCTGACGTCATCTTCACTCTTTGTGGTCAAATTTTGACCAACAAAGCACTCGTAGTGCGTATTTATGATCCAAAATTTAGAATTATTCAGAAATAATAATACTAAAAGACATTCAGAATTTTTTTGCAATAAAATGCACGCTACCACGCATAGGCTGCCCTACATCGTGTAAATCTACGGGTTCCCACGTTTGTCAACCAGTGTGCTATAAATACTCAAGCGCTCTGAACACCTTGCTTAACCAGCAATGTATGGGAAGAAATAGTCACATATATGCCGCCAGTTCACTACAGAATGCAGGCATTCTTATACCAGCGCCTACAAAACAACCGTAAAGAAACAGACGAACAGGTTATAGGTAGCGCCACCTACGGCGAGCGATTGAACGAGAGCGGGGACACGCGCTCCCATAGGAACCCCGCTATCTGAACAGGTCAGGAGTGTAGTAGGTCATGAGGAAAGGTAGGAGACGCCCTGACGTCACTCGTTGTGAAGCCGGGATGAAGCCAGAAGTCGGCCATATTGACTAGGCAAATTCTCCTCGCTTGTTTACATCCGAATGTACAGCAGAAGGTACGACTCTCTCTCGAGCTCGAAAAGCACGTGGGCTGCGCAGCGCGTGTGTCCTAACGATCCGAAACTAATGGAACGGGGTTCATCACTCTGAGCCTGCGGGACACCTTCAGCGAAATCGCTTCGTTCGATAACAGCTTGCCGACAACGAAGCAACTACGAGAGAACGCGCGCTAGATGCACTGACAACGGTGAGTGCTTTCACGTCTCACGTCATTAATGCAGCAACTGTACAGACAACACGATCGGTCGTGCGCCTTCTACGGTTGCATTCCGCCACGCGGCCGACGCAGCGTCCTGCCACTGTGTCCGTGTTCCGCGTGAAACTCACCGGCGTCAGCATTCTGCGACCGTGGTGACTTTGAGCACGGTACTAGTGACAGTTGAACGCGGTTGCTGTTACGTTGAGATTACATGCAATGCTGGTGGAGAGTGTACCAAGCGGAACAGAAAAGGTGTTTTATTACGCACATGCAATGTGTTACTGTACACACACAACACGAAACTACGTATGTGCACATGGTCCTCATGGCGTCTTGCTGAGCTCAACAGCGTCGTCCGTTGTCACAAGCAGGAGCACTGCTCAACCGTCACTGACCTGCAAGGCGTTCGTCGTCATTCAGCTTCGTCATGGTGCCCAACGAAATTTCGCTGACCACTAACTGCTTCATCCGCGTCATCCGCCGCACGACACATGGATATGCACTTGTTCTACGCACTGTTGAAACCCCGTGATGGACAAAGGGATTTGTAAACGTTGCTAAGAGTAATGTAACTGCCAGGAGAACACTGCGTAACCAATAACGCGGCGCAGAGCACAGATATGTCCGCCACGGCTCAGCACGAGACCTGGGGAGGCACACATTCCGCCGCCAGCCGCGGCATGCTCTCTCCTACCTTTCCTTCCTCCGTGGGCTGACGCCTGAGGAATGAATGGCTCGCGCTCCCAGCAGAAGTGTGGCAGCTTGGGCTAGTTGGCGCTCGTGTCCTTCTTGTCTCTGTGTCGTCGTTTTGTTCTCGCGCAATAACTATCGACTCCCAGCAGAGTTGGCCTGCCTTCAGTTTTAAACAAGAGCCGCACAGTGGCGCTCGCGACCGCCACTATTATCACGGTGACTGGCGGTACCAGCTAAGCGTTTTTCATCTGCGGCCCATAGGGGCGCGTCAGTCGAGTTGTTTGAGACCTGCAACTGTACATCACTGTTTCAGAGGCTATGTAAAGTGTTGCGTTGTTGCACCGTACGTCACAGGTGACGCTAGCGACAAAGAACATTTTCAAATTGAAGTAGAAAAAGGGTGTGGCAGCTGTTTTTTTTTTCTCATGCGGCAGGCATCTTCCTAGAGGAGGCGTTGCTGACGCATAGTTTTGTCAGTGTCATGAACCAACACCTCCTCTAGAAGATGCCTGCCGCATGAGAAGAAAAACGGCTGCCACATCCTTTCTCCCCTTTATTTTAGAATGTTTTTGGTCGCTAGCGTCATCTGTGGCGGACGGTGCAACAACGCAACACTTTGCATAGCCTCCGAAATGGCGGTGTACTGTTGCAGGTCTCGAACAACTCTCGGCTGACGCGCCCCTATGAGCCGCAGATGAAAAATGCTTAGCTGGTAGTCTGGTACCGCCGTCTGGTACCTTTTTCCTTCCTCCGTGGGTACCGCCCGTCGTCGTGATAATAATCTTGGTAGCGAGCGCCACCACGCGGCGCTTGCTCAAAACTGAAGGCAGGCCAACTCCGCTGGGAGCGCAAGCCATTCCCCAGGCATTGTTTAGAGGAGGCGTTGCATGAACAAGGCAGCAAAGCTGGAAACGTTTACAATATAGCCTGTAGAGGGTGCCACCGCTCGCTGGTGAGCGGCGTTTGCACGTCTTGAGTTCGCGCTCTCAGACGTTTCTCATTTAAAATAAGCTTTGTGGTAACGGTACAATGTCGCTGGGCTCGTCAAACAGGGCACCAATAAGTATTAAACGAAGGAGAAAAAAAACTGATCTTCAGAGTATGCTGCCAGGTTATCTTTATCTGAACAGCACATACAAAAATTAGGCGGGTTATACAGCGCGCACGTACGAGACGAAGATGTAAGAGATTCGGGGCCTCAGTACCAGTTAATTTACATCCGTTTCCACACAATTGCGTTTGAGTATAAATAAATCAATATCCATATATATTTATAGCTGTTGCATAAAAATACAACACTCATAGAAAGACGCAGACAAGTGTTTTAATGCAAAACGTGAGTAAACAGTGAAAAAAATAAATAATAAATAAGTAAATAAATATGAGCATCAGCAGACAATAAATTCAAATTCACGCACACGTGCTTGAGGAATAAGTGTTGAACATATTAAGAAGCTGCGACAAACGAAATAGATGTACTTAGTTTACCATAATAAACAAGGAACTGATTGATTGATATGTGGGGTTCAACGTCCCAAAACCACCATATGATAATGAAAGACGCCGTAATGGAGGGCTCCGGAAATTTAGACCACCTGGGGTTCTTTAACGTGCACCCAACTCTGAGCACACGGGATGGGGAGGTGTGATGAGCGGGGTGGTTTTCGCTTGTCGGAGAGGGTCACTCGGTGCGCCGATGCCGCAAGGGGCGCTGATGGCTGCGGTGCGGGTAGGGAGCGGCGCACTTCCCTGTGTTTGCTGCAGGTGCACTGGGATTTTCTTGTACTTGTACTACAAAATTCTTGTACTGCCAAGTCGTCCTTGTCTCCAAGAATACATCAAGGTATGTATATGGTACATGTATATGGTGTGCAATAGATTGCACACTGTATATATTGCACACTGTATATGGTGTGCAATAGAGATTGTTCCTAATGTTATTTTGTTCACAGGGATTCACTGCTGCTTATGGGTTTGATACTAAACTCCTCAGCTGTCTGAATGCCAAAGTTAAAGACCTGGACGAAATGAAGAGGCATGGAGGCATAGCAGTGGACGAGATGAAGCTCTCTGCGCATCTGGACATGAAGTCGTCCACCTATATTGAAGCTTTCCTAGACCTTGGCAAGTTCACCGATACCGCTGAAATACAAAAAGAGGCTCACCATGGGCTGGTCATAATGTTCCAGCCATTTGTGGGGAAATGGACCCAGATCATTGGTAATAATTTCTTGTAATGCCGCAGCACATTTGTCAAAACATCTTGTAATCTTCTGTTTCTCTTCAAGTGTATTTTCGTCCAGCGGGAACGTGAAAGCCAGACTACTGACAAAAATTTTAATAGAGGCAACATTTCTATGCGAGCAAGTCGCCCTCTACTTGGATTACATTTGCTGTGACGGTGCACCCTGGAACAGATCCATGTGGAACATCCCTGGAATACGCGCCACCCTAAATGACATTCAGTGCAAAGTCGTTCATCCGTGCGACAAACACAGATTTTTGTACTTTATTTCGGATTTCCCTCACCTGATGAAATGTGTGAGAAACACAATGATGAAGCACGGCTTCAACACCTACAACGGATGGGTAGGCTTTCTCTGATAATTCTGTGTAATTTGTATACGTGATACGTACTGCTCACCGCTAATGTTAATGCTTAGCAGTTCCTGATGCAACGTGCAAACTTTACAGGCTCACTGGGAGCATGTGTCAGCCATTTGGAAGCTTGACAACAGTGCCATCACCTTGAAAGTGGCACCAAAGCTGACTCGATCGCATATCTTCCCAAATGGATTCAAGAAAATGCGAGTGGAATTGACATTTCATGTTTTCAGTTCGCAAGTTACTCGATGTATGGATTTCTACAAAGATCAAACCGAGGCTCGATACGCAAATGTTGGGCCAACAAGATTCGTCATTGGTCTCACGGCGGAATTGATCGAGGTTATGACGTCCAGGTTCCCAGCAGAAGCTTTACGGTAAAAGTGAAATATTTTCCCTGTCAATAATTTGGCCAGGCATCAATTTTTCTACGCTTCATCCACTTTGTTTCAGACTTCATAGCCGAAAGGAGGCTGTGCTAGACCAGGCACTCAAGTTCCTTGATTTGTGGGAAGCTCATGCAAAAGGGCTTGGCTTTCTAAGCAAAGGTACCGTGGTGGGATTACGTGTGACCTTTCAAAGTACGAAGCACCTCCTGAAGTACCTCACTGAGGAAGTTCACTTCAAATACATTATGACTGCTCGCCTAAGCCAAGACTGCCTTGAGCGCTGTTTTGGAATTGTGCGGCAAGCAGGCGGTGGCAACGATCACCCCACCCCTGCAGAGTTTGTTGTCATCATGAGGTATATAAATATAAATTTTCACACGTAATGTTGCCTGTCGTATAAACATGTTACATATCTCACTACATTTGACTGCTGTTGTGGGTAAGTTATGCATTGTTTATTTATAGATGTCTAAGCTTCTGTAGCCTGGTGAAGAGTCCCAAGGGCGGCAACGTGGCTGACGGAGTGGTGGAGTCTCTTTTGTCCGTAGAAGAAATGATGCACGAAACGGAAGATGGCGAAGAAGACAACGAAAGACTTCCATCTGATGCTGTAGAAGTGTCGATAGATCATGCATCGTACACTGCTGAGCGAAGTGACTCCCGCCTTGTACAATATGTCGCAGGTTGCGTTGCGAGAAAGCGTATACTTAGCAATAATTGTGATGAGTGCAAGAACGCCTGTCTTGTCTCGAGAGAAAATGTGCCAGGAAATCTCCCAGCCCAGGCAAGCAAGCTGTGGGATCTCGGCAGACTTTTGTATCCGTCGAATTCCCTTTATACTCTCATCCTGAACCTTGAGGACATAATCACTCTTTTCTTGAGCTCAGCACGTCTTCACGCCAAGTCAGCCATAGAGATGCTGAAGGGGATTGGCGAGACACAACAAAATGGCTGCACAAAGCATGGTGCTCTCTTGACCAAAAGTGTGGCGCGATTTTATTGCCTCACTCGTGTCCACTTTTTTTGAAAGGCATGAACCAAAAAGACGACGAAAAGAAAGGGCAGAGAGTTAAGCCACGCGTACTCTAGTGGCAGAGTATGAATACCATGGCATGCATGAAAATAAAGTTATGTTTTTGTGAAAAAAAATTGTTTCCTCTATTTCTTTGGCAAATGCCTCGCGAGCGCCACGGTGACCACGGGACATACGGAGGCGGCCGAAGAAGCCGCGATAGCCCTAGCAATCGCCACGGTGCCGAACGCTACGATCGTAACTTCAGCGACTTGCAGGCAGCAATCCGCAGCTTCGCGCGCGGCCGCGTCTCGCGGGAAGCGGCCCGCATCCTTAAGATGTGCGGTTATGGTGACTCAGTGTCGCGATCGCCACAACAAAATTTAACAGTCTTCCTCCTTTGGACCCCGGCACACACCGATGTCCCGCTTCCGGGCAACGAGGCGGCCCACACCGCGGCTCGAGGTCTCACTCGCCGAGCCGCGGCACATTCCGTGGCCGCCGCCTCCGCTCCCGAGAGCGGGGCTTCTGATCTGCCGGATCGAGACACTTTGACAGACACGCAACGACAACACAGACCACAATGGTCGTGGGGTGATCGTCTCATCACGTTCCGAGATATTACGCAACACTACATACTGGAAAGGCGAAAGTTCCCGCCACCGCATGACTAATTAAACAGACACGATGCCGTAAGCTATCGCTTACTACAAACCCACTCTTACCCCAGCCCGGTCGTCTTACGCCACTGCTACCCGTACTTACACATTACCGATCTATGTAAAGCATGCGGGCACAGAGCAACGCTGCGCCACATGCTCTGGGAATGCGCTGGTAACAATGGTCGAAAAACGGCCGCCGTTCGCGATGCGCCTATGGCGGCTGCCAACACCAGGCAACAGGAAGCCTCGAGCTCACTCGTTCCCGCCGCCGTCCCGTCTGCGGGAGCCGCGGGGGACCTTCTCCGTCGGCGACGCCGCCGCTGGGAGGCGGCGCTCAGAAGCTCGGAGCTCAACGACCAGCTCTGGGCTGTCCGGCAGGCCGAAGATGCCGCCCGAGTTCAGGGACTCAGCGCCGCCATCTGAGGCCACCAAGACCAAGCTGCCGGCCAAGTTCTAATAAAGTTTCCTCTCTCTCTCTCTCCTCTATTTCTGCTGCTGGGGACAACTCTCGAGTCACAGGCTTCGCGGCATACGTAAGTTTTAGCGCTCTTATAGCGATTCTCGTTTAAGTTAATGAGCAATTGCAGGCTGCTAAAACTTCTACGTTCGGGAACCGATAATTGAATGCCAAGTGAGAATTTAAGCTGCGACTCCACAAGATTATGCGTTCGCGGCGGAACAGCAAAACGAGGCTCTTGTACCGACGTTTCTGCTCGTGGATGAAGGAACTTAACATGCTCTAAGTAATATGAAGCCTTCCAGTAATCGCAACGTCTCGTAACACCCCTGCTGTTCTGCCGTGAGTAACCGAAATATTACGAAATCCACAAAAGTTGGTGTCGGGTGTCGTTCATATGCCTTCTCGAGAATTGTTTTCAGAGGCGAAAAAATATAGAGAAGCCACGTAAGACATTACGTGGCTTAAGCTCCATGTATTGTCGTACAGTGGCTCAATAAGAAAGGTTTTCACCGAAAATAGGCGACTGCCACATAGCGTGAGAGCAGGCCCATAGCCAGAATTTTTTTTTGGGGGGGGGGGGGCACTTGCTAAAAACTAGGGGGGAATGGGCCCCTAGCCCCTTCCCCCCCGGCTACGGGCCTGCATCTAACTGCGCGAGAGAGATTTCTGCGGAGAGCAGCGCGCGCTCATTCGCATGTCGCCTGCGCAAGGGTACCCGCGCCTCTGCGTGCAGCGCTCCAAGCGGCATCGGCGCGCTTTGGAGACCGGTTTCAGCGGCCACAACGACGACGAAAAGACAAGTGCTCATGTCCTTCTTGTCTCTTTGTTGCCGTTTTGTTCTCGCGCTATAACTATCGTCATGTCATACCAACTAGCCCAAGCTGCCACACTTCTAAGGGCATATAAAGGGTATGTAAAGGTGCCGAAAAACTGCTTCTCGAAACACTCATTTTAACCGTAGATACCATCGCTAATTATCTCCGTGGGAGAAATAGAAGGACATAAAAATATTTTTTTACTATTCATATAGCCTTCTAAAGATGCACAAACTGGGAGTTCGACGTATTTTAGCCGCGCGCAATTTTAGTTTTAGGATGGCATCTGCCTCACCAGAGCCTCCTCTATTGAAGTTTATTGAATGAAGTTTTCCCATTGCTTACCTCCCCCCCCCCCCCCCAATCAAGGTGGATGTTCCGGCTGACGAAGGTTCGAATGGTCAACAAGTAACTGGCAGACCAATTAGAAAATTAAAGCACCAACGAAAAAAAAGTATGTAACAGAGTACGCATGCTTTCTTTTAGAGCTGTCTGTACCAATTGTTGTTAATTCGGTAAACATATCCGCTTTATTGTGCTCTCCACGTGCGCAGAAAGCAGCTGCGACAAAATTTTCTTGAAAATCAGTGTCATTTGCTTAGGTGTGTGCAGGTGGTAGGAGGGGGGGGGGAGGGGGACTGACAGCCACCCTCACTAAGAGGGGGGAAGAGGGCGCCACCAAATATGCCCCATACATGAGATTACTAGGGAGGGAAGCTACTGCGATGAACCTCCGCCCTCCTCCAAGGTGTATGTTTGAACTGGCAAAGGCTGGAATGGTCATATACAGGAACTGCCGGACGGATAAAGCAACAAGAGAAAAAACTACACAGGCAACAGGCCACACCTTTTTTGTTTCAACTGAGTTAATTGTTTTTGACAATTGTTAATTTGGGAAATACACCCGCTTTTTTGTGCTATTCTGTGTAAGCATAAAAGAGCAGCGACAAAGTTCTTTGAAGACCAGTATGTCAAGCTTAGGTCGTACGTGGAAGGGGGATATCGGAACAGCCGCTGAGGGGGGGGGGATTTCGATTTTCTTTTTGCAAAGTCTCGTTTCCGATAGGGGCATTGAGAAATCGAAATTTGCATTCAGCATTTATTGCTTAGCTTTTACTTATTGTTCTTCCTTATTTATTGTGTGAAAGATACATCTATTTCGTTTGTCGCAGCTTCTTAATATGTTCAATACTTATTCCTCATGTGTGCATGAATTTCAAGCTATGGTCTGCTGGTGTTCATTTTTAATAAATTGTTTATTTCATTGAGGTATGCCTCTCTTCCTTTTTTTTTACTGTTCACTTACATTTTGCATCAAAACACATCCTTGCCACTTTCTATCTGGTTGTTGTATTTTTTTATGTAACAGCTATATATATATATATATATATATATATATATATATATATATATATATATATATATATATATATATATATATATATATATATTGATGTCTTTATACTCAAACGCAACTGTGTGGAAAAGAAAGTTAATAAACTGGGACTGAAGCCCCAAATCTCCTACATCTTCGTTCCTTGCGCGCTGAATATCCTGCTGATGTGCTGTTCAGATGAAAATAACTTGGCAGTATACTCTGAAAATCAATTTTTTTTCTCCTTCGTTTAAAATTTATCAGATCCCTGTGTGACGAGCACAGCGACTTTGTACCGTTACCACAAAGCTTGTTTTAAACAAGAAACGCCTGAGAGCGCGAACTCAGACGCGTAAATGCCGCGCACCAGCGAGCGGTTGCGCTCTCTGAAGGCTGTATCGTAAAATCGTTCAGCTTTGCCGCCTCGTTCACGACACTAAAAAAACCAGCAAGAGGAGCGCCACACACTTTCCTTCCTCCGTGAGCGCCACAGAACAGGCAGCGCCGTGACCAGCAGCGGCGACTAAAAAAAAACACGTGCAAATCGCAGGAGACGCTGCCGCAATTCTTCGGTAGATTTTGTGACTTTTCCAAATTCACTTTAAATCAAATGCGCAGCTACATTGCCTTAGACTACAGAATATTTACTATTATTCTATCAAATTCCTCCTGGCGCATCTTTCTTTTTCTTTCTCGTAAATATATTAATCTTAACCTGTTATTAAAAAATTCATAAAAACTATCTGGTTCTTGGCCAACCCCCAGCGTGGGTGTGCGCCACATCGCCAAGGATCTTGACTTCACACATTCGACTACCCGATTTCATATCCGTTAGATACAGCAATTACATCAGCTGTCATAATAACAGATTCCCCATCTCTCTGAGCGGCACTTTCTGTTGGTGCTGATGATCACGTAACAAGGGCGTTCCGTGCACTAGTACCTGTGCATTTGAAGAAAGTACGATTAGTTTGGGTGCCTGGACATAAAGGTTTGTTTCTGAATGAAATAGCCGATTCCTTAGCTAAGTCGTCAATCAGCGAACCAATTCTACCGCTCTGTCCATCATCCGCTTATGTGACTGCTGCTCGATTCCGCATACGTACGCTTATGCAAGTCTTTAGAGGTTCAGCACTGACAAACTCTACAGAATATCGCCATTTATTATATTCCTGGCGAAGAGACTTTTGCCGCACTCGAAAACAAGAAGTAGCTATCACAAGGCTGCGTTGCCGGGTACCAAATTTCTATAAACACAAGGTCTGCTCAGGCACCTTCGCCTCTGTGCGCATTCTGTGATGAACTGAAAACAATAGACCATTTCTTTTTGACCTGCAGGCGGTTTAACACATTACGAAAAACCCTATTAGAAATACCTTTGCGCGGTAGTGGTATGGACTTATCTCTGCCTGTCATTTTGTCTTTTGGAACCACTCGATTCTTGGCCGATCCATCACAGTGGGTATGCGCCACTAACAATAGGAGAACAACAACAAAAATCACTGCCCCGTAGCCATTTCGCCAACATCGTGGTGACTGTACTACTTGGTCGATCGACAGACGTAGCAGGCTGCAGTGCGCTGCCTTGCCACAAAAAGTAAGCAGTCGACTGTTCAGTTGTACTCCGCCCGGTTGGTCGATATCTCATATGTAATAGCCAGAAATACCTTTCATATTAAACAGCGTGAAATTATAAAGAGCTCTGCTGCCGGGATTCAAGAACACTTTCCCAGAGGCTTCCCTTGTAGATTAGCACAAAAGTGCTGAATTCTTAGGCACCTGTTATGGCATCCTGAACAATTGTGTAACTTGCTCCGAGTCATCCTCTCATTAGGCTGATATGCAGGAATGGCGAAATTAAACTGCGTTTCGCGTTGGTTCTTTGGAATTGGAGAATAGCGGTGGTGTAAAATTGTAATGGCCCCAAATGCTTAGGTTGAAACATACATTGGCACGCTTTTGTGGAACTGAACTGCGCTTAGTTGCCCTGAAAACAAAAATCATTGCCTCAAGCGCGTTAAAACATATTGCACAAACACTTTTGTTCTCCGTAGCGCACGTACAAGGTGGTGAAGCCGAAATTGTCAATTTCAGTTCGGTAAATTTGTATTTGTCTTTACTGTGTGCTTCTCCGCAGCGCACGTGCACAGCTGTGAAGCCGAATGTGTTTATCTAGTTCATCAAGTCAATTTGTTTTTAGCGCGTGCTTCGCTGCAGCACACGTGCATGGCAGTGAAGGCAAACTTGTTAATGCGTTGCATTGTTCGTTTTTTTTTTTTTTGCAGGCTTAAAGATGAGTGTTCCAAGTTCAAAACAGCGCGCATTTCCTTTATATTAATTCAGCAACTTAAAAAATTATGTGGACGCATTTGTCATTGACTTTCCACCAAAATTCTACCTTTTGGTGCTCTCAACAGACTGCTGTACCAGGAAATTGACATGAAGGCTGCCCTGAAAATACATACTGGGCAACAAAAGTACCGTGGGATAAATCTGTACACAACTATTCAGTCGAGCTGACATCCTCAAAGCTCAGAGATTGGGATCATGCACTCACTAAATTTACAGACACACTCAATGCTACGCTCCACAGTGTACCGACACAAGTGCCCCTGGAGCTTAGCGGTGCCAACACTGACACATATTATGTATGAGTGTCCTTCATGTCCCAGTTAGGTGAACTCAATACACACCAATACAATACCACATCGGTTGTTCGAAATGCAACTCTCTGAGAAGGCCATGGAGAGCCTTGAGGTTGCCTTAAGGCAACCTTAAGGTTGACTTAAGGCCCAGTAAGCTGGTAGTTGGTGAAGCTCTAAGAGCCCCAGCAACCTTAGCTCTCAAGAACGCTTTAGCTATATAAATGTTTTTATTTTATTTCCCATACAAGGTAACTCCCATATAAGGTATCATCATCATCATCATCATCAGCCTGACTACGTCCACTGCAGGACAAAGGCCTCTCCCATGTTCCGCCAGTTAACCCGGTCCTGTGCTTGCTGCTGCCAATTTATACCCGCAAACTTCTTAATCTCATCTGCCCACCTAACCTTCTGTCTCCCCCTGACCCGCTTCCCTTCTCTGGGAATCCAGTCAGTTACCCTTAATGACCAGCGGTTATCCTGTCTACGCGCTACATGCCCTGCCCATGTCCATTTCTTCTTCTTGATTTCAGCTATGATATCCCTAACCCCCGTTTGTTCCCTAATCCACTCTGCTCTCTTCTTGTCTCTTAAGGTTACACCTACCATTTTTCTTTCCATTGCTCGCTGCGTCGTCCTCAATTTAAGCTGAACCCTCTTTGTAAGTCTCCAGGTTTCTGCTCCGTAGCTAAGTACCGGCAAGATACAGCTGTTATATACCTTCCTCTTGAGGGATAGTGGCAATCTACCTGTCATAATTTGAGAGTGCTTGCCGAATGTGCTCCACCCCATTCTTATTCTTCTAGTTACTTCGATCTTATGGTTCGGCTCTGCGGTTATTACCTGCCCTAAGTAGACATAGTCTTTTACAACTTCAAGTGCACTGTTACCTATCTCGAAGCGCTGCTCCTTGCCGAGGTTGTTGTACATTACTTTCGTTTTCTGCAGATTAATTTTAAGACCCACTTTTCTGCTCTCCTTGTCTAACTCCATAATCATGAGTTGCAATTTGTCCCCCGAGTTACTCAGCAATGCAATGTCATCGGCGAAGCGCAGGTTACTAAGGTATTCTCCATTGCCTCTTATCCCTAACTGTTCCCATTTTAGGCTTCTGAAAACCTCCTGTAAGCACGCGGTAAATAGCATTGGGGAAATTGTGTCCCCCTGCCTTACACCCTTCTTGATTGGTATTCTGTTGCTTTCTTTATGAAGCACTATGGTAGCAGTTGATCCCCTGTAGATTTCTTCCAGAATATTTATATATACTTCATCTACGCCCTGATTCCGCAGTGTATGCATGACGGCTGATATTTCTACTGAATCAAATGCCTTCTCGTAATCTATGAAGGCTATGTATAGTGGTTGGTTATACTCTGAGCATTTTTCTATTACCTGATTGATAGTATGAATGTGGTCAATTGTTGAGTAGCCTGTTCGAAATCCTGCTTGTTCCTTTGGTTGATTGAATTCTAATGTTTTCTTTACTCTGTTAGCAATTACCTTTGTAAATAGCTTGTATACTACAGAGAGCAAGCTGATCGGCCTGTAATTCTTCAAGTCCTTGTCATCTCCTTTCTTATGTATTAAGATGATGTTAGCGTTCTTCCAAGACTCTGGTACTCTTCCCGTCAGGAGACACCTCGTAAACAGGGTGGCTAGTTTTTCTAACACAATCTGTCCTCCATCTTTAGCAGATCTGATGTTACCTGATCCTCACCAGCAGCTTTGCCCCTTTGCATGCTCTCCAAAGCTTTTCTGACTTCTTCTATCATTACTGGTGGGGTGTAATTTGGGTTACTGCTAGTTCTGATAGTATTAAGGTCGTGGTTGTCTCGGCTACTGTACAGATCTCTGTAAAACTCCTCCGCTATTTTAACTATCCTATCCATATTGGTAGTTATTTTGCCTTCTTTGTCCCTTAGTGCATACATCCGACTTTTGCCTATCCCAAGTTTCCTCTTCAATGCTTTGACACTTCCTCCGTTTTTCAGAGCGTGTTCAATTCTCTCCATGTTATACTTTCTTACATCGCATACCTTACGTCTATTAATCAACTTCGAAAGCTCTGCCAGTTCTATTTTATCTGTTGTACTTGACACTTTCATGATTTGACGCTTCTTAATTAGGTTCTTCGTTTCCTGGGAAAGCTTGCCAGTGTCCTGTCTAACTACCCTGCCTCCAACTTCCATATAAGGTATAAGGTTCCCTCTATTCATGCTACAGCCCAATATATGTAAGCTTGTTTGGACAACTCCCTTTGCTAACATCTGCGGCATCCCCTTTTGGTCCTTTTACACTAAAGCTTGCAAGAGACACTAGCAAGCTCTTGCTTCTCAAATTTTGTCTAATTTCAGCTTCAATCTGATTTTTCATCATAATCTACTGAGTAAATAGCTCGAAGTGAACTGCTGTAATAAAGTAAAAATATAGCATCTCAATAGATTTATGAAAACTGCAGCCAAAAAGCAACTGGTACAGCTACTGCAAAATTGCCTTTCATTATTAAAGTGGCGAGTTGGGCTTTCCAATACATTATTCTGGTGTACTACAGCACGGAAAACAATAGACAGAACACAAAAGACAAGTGCTGATCGGGAGAGTGATCCTGGCAAAGTATAGAATCGCCTAGCAAGAAAACCTTCAAAATCTTCTCAGTCATGCGCATTCTTCACATTTTCTGCATGCTCTTTAAGCCTATCGTTTGCACAACATCCAGTTTGACCATCGTACAGTTTACCGCACTTCAGAGGAATTCGGTACACCACCCCTTCTGCACAATCAACAAAGGGCCTCCTGTACTTTGTGCCACAGACCTGTTGCGTCATAGCCTCCCGGTCGGTGAATCTGCAGAGCTTAGACAACCTGTTTGGTACTTAAAATACGAGCTTCACGTCTTACCACTGGGCCAGCTTTTTCAAGTTGGGCGACAGCTTGTGAATATAAGGTATCATCGCTACCTTCTGCATGCGTGGTGCGATGGCTTCACAACTTTGCGGGTAGTGGCGTACCTTCTTGAGCAGGCTGTCTGCAATTGAAATGAGGAGAGGCTCAAGATGGCCAGCACCTGTCAGCTTTTCAGGTTGACACTCAAACGCTTTGGAAGTGTAGTGTGAGCAAGGTTTGGCCAGAATGTCTGAGGCACGACGTGGCAATAGCTCGTTTAACAAGCTTATAGTGGGCGGACTTGAAAGGCAGTAGTGGTCTGTTAGTGCATGGTTCGTAGCACCAGAAGACGCTAACAGCTGCAAAATGAAACCAGATATCTAAAAATTTGCCATTTGAGCCCTGTGAGAACCATGTCCATCATTCTTCGGAAAGTAGCTGGCGCTGAGCATAGACTGAAAAGCAACAGTGTAAACCCGCATAGGCCGTCGGGAGTAATAAAAGCCGTCTTTTCGCGGTCGCGCTCATCTACTGCGGTTTGCCAGTAGCCGCTACGCAAATCCATGAAAGATTTGCGTAGCGGCTAATCCAATAACCCTTATTTAGCATTGCATATACGGTCCAATGAGTCTTCTATGCGGGGTAGAGGATAAACATATTTTTTGGTGACCTTGTTTAGTTTACGGTAATCAACGCAAAAGCGCAACGTATCATCCTTCTTTACTCTAACAGAAATAGCGAAGCACAGGGGCTGGTTGATGGCTGGATGACGTCGTCCTGAAGCATCTGCTGGACTTGGTCACGTATAGCGTTTTGTTCTTTTTGTGACACCCTATAGGCATGTTGTCGGATGGGTCTTTCGGTGGGTTCCATGATGATACGATGCTGAGTAAGTGGCGTCACTTTAACCTTCGACGTAGTGGCAAAACAGTCTTGAGCCGAGTATACACAAAAGGCTTTCTCGTTGTGCCGAAGGTAGACTCTCGTTTACGTCGAGGGTGCTCGCAAAGGCCTCGTCAGGATGGCCATTCAATGAAAGTAAAGCTAACGTGAACGAACCTTCGGCATCGGCAAGTTCTTCAAAATATGCAATGGCAGTGTGTCTCGTGAGGTGGCGATATTCGTCGCTAAAGTTCATGACCAGCTGGTGAGCTAGCCATGAACTTGCCTATTGCTAGGCTGAATGATTCCTCAAGGTAACACAGATTTGTCGTGAAATAAGGAGAGACAAATTGACCTCTGTAATTACTGTGTCAGACACGTCCTGTCCCAATTCTACCTTGACAAAGAGGCTGCTTCGAGGTGGCAGAGCCATAGAATCATTGATAACACGGAGCGTTTTTTTCAAGAATTGCGTACTGTCAGTTGCAGTGCAAAAAGGATCCTCGAACGACACAAGTAATTAATGGAGGTCAATGCCGTATACACGAAGGAAGTCCATTCCTAGAATGACTGGTCGAGAGCACACACGCAATACGAGGAAAGAGCCCGCAAATGTAAACGAACGTATTCGAATGTGTGCCGTGCACATACCAGTAGGCATCACCAGATGGCCACCTGCCATGCGCAACTGGGGTCCTTGCCACGGTGTGGTAACCTTCCTCACTTCAGATGCCAGTGTGGCGCTCATTATGGAATAGTCGGCGCCAGTGTTGAGGAGGGCATTGACAGCTGTGAGAATTGAGGCTAGCCCGCCGCCTTTGCACGAGCTTTGCCGCCTTTTCTGCCACCTTTTCTGCCGTTCTCATGTCCCGACATGACTCCCCTCCTCCGCTGTCTGCCGCGCTGGGAGAGCAAGGAGTGATGTTTAACCCCTCTCACCCGGTAGCGGATGTCGACTCTGGTGCTGCGCGCAAGGTCTCCTGAGAGGTCTCGCGCATGTGCGTCGGGAGTGGGTCAGAGATTCTCCGAGACAGCTTATGGTGAGCCCGCATTCTCTTTTCCGTCCGTCGACTCCCGTTGCTCGGGGCTCGTCGGACTTTGCTGACGGCACGGTGCCTCGTACCCGAGGCGAACGCTCACCTTTCGTTGCCCCTTTGCGTACGCTCGGCCGAAGGGCGGTACGGTGTCCTAGTGCGTGCCAAGCTACGCCAACCCGTCTCCCTCCGAAGCCAACGCGAGCGCCTTTGCCCTCGCTCGAGCAACCAAGCCCTGGTCCCGGTATCTCCGTGAATCACTTTTATCACGGAGACGTGCTTGTGGCACCCTGTGTAGTACTTTTCGCCCGTGGCGTAGATAAGTCCATTTGCTTTCTCGCCGCGCCTTTGCAATGGGCTGTACTGCGTTTTGGTGTTGCCACAGACAATAAAGTGTTGCAACCTTGAGCAGTATTGCATTCTCGCTATGGCAACAGTTAACACGTACCCTGCGGCTCGCTAAGACCGCACCCACGCTAGTGGCCGTACTCCTTCGGGATGCTTGTCACTACACAGCATGATTGTCGAGGAGGATGGCGATTTCGGCAGGAACGATCTTTCTGCTGTCGGAGAACACTGCAAAACTGGAATGGTCCTCGTTGGGTCGTTGCGTCGAAGGAGGGTCTTTAATAGTTCGCCAGACCGCTACTTCATCTCCAGAAGTCACCGTTTCTAGTTTCCCCTGCGAGGACTTGGTGACCGGCTCTTTAAAGGAGCGGAAGACGATGAGGGCAAACTAGGTGACGTAGACCAGTGAGGCGATGGTGATCTTGACTGTTGGTGCTGAATAGTCGAAGGAGTTCGCTGGCCCGTGAGATAGACTTTGCTTTCACGGGGGCGCTCACCGTAGCGTGGGCATTGAGCATCAGGATGGAAGCTGCGGAGACCTAGTTGGCGGTAGTGACAATTCCGGGACACGTGACCCGCTTCACCGCAGTGATAGCAGAGCGGACGGTTATCCGAGGTGCGCCACGTGCTTGCCTTGCTACCACTTTGTCTTGAGGCAGACGGCAAATAGGAGGGTGTGCTCGAAAACTTTGAGCCGAGAGGCGGACTCGAAGCAGTGTCCTGGAATGGTTGCATAGCCTGGTACCTTGGCCGCATAGCAGGATCTGTAGCCGATGGCGCAGGGGATCGCAAGGGTGCTGCGTATGTCAGGACTGGGGCTTCAGGAATTGGTGGTGCAATTGGTGCCAGGGGTGTGACGGCCTGTCGGACTTCTTGTCTGATTACATCGGTGAGGGCTGGCACAGGTGGATGGAATCCCACCGCCTCAAGATTTCGCAATTCGTCCTGAACGATACTTTGAATTAAGTCTGGGAGGGCCTGTCTCTCGTTGTCAGAGCCGATAGAATATGCGGTGGCCAGGATTTGGCGCTGCTCCAGAGTACGCTCCATTGTTGTTTCCTCACTGAAGAACTCAGCGAATGTCATCGCTGGATTGCACACAAGTCCAGCGAAAAGCTGTTATATTACTGTGCGCATCAAATCCCGCACCTTCTTTCTTTCTTTCATGGCAGGGTCTGTGCGCCTGAAGAGCCGCAGCATGTCCTCGACAAACATGGATACTCGTTCGTTCGGCCGCTGGTTTCTGCAGGATATGGCTTGTTCAGCCCTCTCCATCCTCTCGGTGTTGCGATAGGCGTCACAGAGCTGTCAGCTAAACTCTTGCATGATGCAAGGGAGCCCTCAGGGTTCTCATACCACGTTTTCGCAGAATCTTCCAAGTAGAAGTAAACTCGGTGCAGGTTGGGAACATTGTCCCTCGTTGATACTGGCAACCCGATCAAAGTGGTTGAGCCAGTCATCAACATCCTCGAAAATATCTTCATGGAACTGCTTTGGTGTCTGTGGCGCATGAAAAACATGCACGAGAAGAGAACCATGGGCATCGTTGGTTTGGACCACCGGGCTTGTGTTCGGAGTTGCCATCTTTCTGGGTGTAGGTGCCAAGGGACCAACCTCGGGGTAACCCACGCAAGCAGCGGGTGCTTCTTGCTTTGGGAGATGTAGCTGTTTCCAAGATGGCCGACACAGCCGAAGTACACGTACCCAGCGCCTACACCAGTAATGTCACGAGAAAACAAGACCGACAGAAAGAAGTTGACCTGAACCAGAGCAAAAAAAATGTTCTCTTCTTCTTCTCAGCCCAAAACGAGTATGAGCCACAGCAGCTTGTTCATCAATGGTGGCATGCGTCAATATGTACACTGCTAATAAAAGCTTGGAAATTCGAAGAAACTACCAGCGGACATCCCCGCAGAGTTTTGGAAAGCAACGGAACCATGTTTCTCAATAGAAAGCTCAACACACTCAAGGATCAGGTTATGAGGCAGGGTATAAAAAAGATCTGTGATGTCGATTGATAAAACCTGACAGCACCTGTAAGTGAAAGTGTCAAAGATGTCTGAAACCTGTTTAGATTTAGTCATGATATAATGGTCATCTATCACTAAAAGCTTGAGGTTACGCTGATTCAGATTCAGAGACAATAATCCGAAAAGGTACATTGACCGTCTGCATTTTTGCGTTAAAAAAGACATTTAAAAATTGTTCTCGCTCTTATTGATCGCCTTAATGAAATCTGGAAGGTTAAGCTTGTCACACACTCTTTTTGCATTAGACTTCTGTTTACTCAATGAAACATCGGAGCGAGAATGCGCTGCAGAAATCGCTTCTCTGGACTTTGACTCAAATATTTTTTCTTAGTGGTTAAATCACACATCTTCTAGCTCAAACAGTATACACAGTCTCTATGCAGCCAAAGCTTTAATAAAGGGCTGTGTGTGAGCCAAACATTAATTTTGTATCCTTAATTTGTAAATACTAACCATGTTTTCAAACCATGTTGGTTTTGAAGCGTGGTTATTGCAAAAAGATTTTTACTTGGGACAGTGCTTTATATCCTTCAGAAACCTTCAGTAGTGCCTTGAAAGTTTCTTGTATTTGGGTTACTGAAACCTGTACAGACCCTGCTACCTTTCAACCCTACAGTTAAACTAACGAATAATTCTTATGATTCTTATTTATTAGAATGAATGCAATTAGCTGCATTTTAGTATATAAAAAGATAGCCTTTATTTGTGCAGGTGGCCATGCTGCAAGTTCTCCAAATTGCACAAGCACATTTGCCCAGCATGTGCGTGCATTCAATCCTATTGTATAAGACTTTTTTGAAGCTGGATGCCTATTCGCCGATGACTGTGTAATTTATCGAAAATGAGTAATGAAGATGTTACTTCACTTCAGATGGATCTAAACATATTTACCTGGTGCCAATTATGGGACATAACCGAACATTTCAAAATGCAAAACAATGCTTGTGTGCCGAACTTGACTTGTTTGTCCGCAGTATCATTTCAACAATACCTACCTCGAGGCTGTTTCATCTGGCAAATATCTAGGTGTTCATATTTCCAATAACTTGACATGAAACGATCATCTGAAGTACATCATTGCCAAAGTTAACTGTCAACTCGGGTATTTTCACAGAAGCTTCTACATTGGGGCGCCTTCATCTCTTAATCTTCTCTACAGTACCTACATTTGTCCATCGCTTGAATACACATCATCTATCTGGAATCCTGGTGGCACTGCACTAACACATGAATTGGAACCAGTCCAGTGTGAAGTCCAGAATTGTTCACTGAACAATTCTTCACTTCACAAGTTCACTTTATCTTTTCCAATTATACGTGCGCGGCCAGTGTTACACTAATGAAATCTCAGCTCAACCTTCCTGAACTCACCATTCAGCGTAAAATAGCCCGGCTCACTCTACTTCATTTCTTTCTTAAGTTTCATTATCTTAACATTAGCCTTTGCGAACATGTTGTTAAACCCCCCTCATCCATATTACCCAGAATCGACCATCTGCAAAAAGTTCATGTTCCTCAGTGCAGAACCCATTCGCATGCTTTCATTCCAAGAACTACATCTCAATGGAATCTACTCTCAAGATCAGCTACCGCAATCACTGACACATCACATTTTAAGGCTTTTTTACAAAGCATGTTTGACGCTGCTTGATTTCTGCTTCGTGTTTTTATACACACACACACGCAGACACACACATATATGTTTTTTGTTTTTATTTCAGATTGTTTGCTGTTTTTGAACATGTACTACCTGCGTTATCCCTACTGCTACGTTGTTTTTGTTGAAATAGTTGATATATAACACATTTCTTTATTATTCTGCCAATTATTTAAGTAAGTTTTGTTCTTGTATACATTTATCAAGTGTTGTTTCCCATTTTTGACATGTAACATGCCCATCCTCTCTGTAATGTGAAAACCCAGAGGGTAAAATAAATACATACATGCACGGTCTACAGAACCAGTTTGGGTGGGGGAGGGGGGGGCGATTCTTTAGGTAAAAAAAATAAGACTGAAAGGTAAAGCAATGGGGTGGGGGGTGCACGATAACTGTCTCTCATGTGAGGACACCTCAACTGATACGCTCATGGGGGAACGGAGAATGAAGGGAGAGTTAGAGGGAAGAAAAGGAAGTGGGGGGGGTTGAAATCAAGGAGGAGAAAAACGGAACCAGTTGAGAAAACACCGCAGCAACAACCCTGCGATTAGAACTTAGGGTCAGTGCACAGTCCTTACCTTTTATGTTTGGACTGTGACTTGGCTGTAGAAATTATGTTATTAGTGTTATAGTGAAATTTGACACGCAAAAGTACTTTCAGGTGTCCCTCACCCATCATTGTGTTCGCCCAGTCCACTCAGCAAAAAGCTTGATGACACGGGCATTTCGCAGGCTAAGCTATTCATACCCAAGCTTTTGCGCTCTTTGTATGTGCCAAGGAATGCAGGTAGGGTACAAAACGCAGCAAAGAACTCTACGCTCTGGGTTTAGGGTGTGTAACACAGATATCTGTATTCTTTCAAAGGTGAACATTCGGCAGAAGTCTGCTTGGTTGGGGTAAAAGAAGAATCGAAAAACAGAAAGCTCCAGCCAATATTTGCATTCAGAAACCCGATAATTTGAAGCCTCATCGGTTTTTTTCTTCAGGGATGAGAAGGCCCAAAATGTTTGCCGCGACTTGTCGCAAGCCCTGGATGTAGAGGAAGGGCAGTGTCCCCGTGGTGCTGTTGTCTCCTACTGTCTGCTGACTGTGCCAGGATTCAAAGGGAAGCCGCCAGTTTCTTTCTGTTGAGAAGATCACCGCGCTATCGGGACTGGCATGGTCGCCAACCCGCTTGCAATGTTCTGCCTCTGCGCTCCGTTGTTTATTTGACGGAAGTCATTCTTGTGCTGCCACATTTTTCAAGTTCACGAAAGTTCTTGGTTTAGCCAGCGCACGTGATTCTGCACACGACGCCCTGCACTCTTCCCGCAGGTGCTAGGTCTTTGGACCAGCGGATGAAACTGCCGATGGTGATGGAAAGCTTGCGGCAACGAAGATTCCTGCCTTTTTAACTTCGCTGGCGCCCATGATGTAGGGGATCGACACGTGGCGTTGTTGCGGCGCGGTTGGTATCGCATATTCCGCTTCTTTTCTCTTACAGAGGGCCCTGCGAATAAACGCCTTTGTAGGCAACCGTCGGTGCCGAGGTCCTGAATTATTTTCTGCCTTCCGCCACTGTGGTAACAAGTGCTGATTGGATGATTAGTTATTTTGATTAGAGCTTTGCTCAGGTTTGTTTATTCTTGCTCGAGAAAGGCGATTTCGAATATTTTTGCTCATGGGAATGTACATATGTGGTTGCTTTTCAGGGTAAGCTTGCAGTAACTGAACTGGGAGGCTGGTGGGATTAGCTAAAACTCGCCTCGCCCACAGCTGGCTAGTACAAAACAAAGTAGGGGGGGGGGGGGCATAAGAAGGCATGGAGATAGCACAGCAAGTTGAAAAGAAAGGATCTTTTGCACAATGAAGCATTACTAAAGCCTTTGCGGCAACCATTTAACACCATCCCCCTTCCAGCAGTCGTACATTACACCCTAGCCCCCCCCCCCCCCCCTGTCCCCAACACACTGTGATAGGCGAGATAAGACTGGTGCGTGTCATAAATAGCCCCTATTTTTTGTACTCTGTAAGGAAAGGAGTACTTTTTTTTTTTGCAACAGGCAGCTAACGATCCACGACTGGAAAGCTTGTTTGCTCAAGCACCCGATGTTAATTGTTTAAGTCTTGGGTGAGGCAAGACCCAGATAGGTTTTTTGCATGGAGAAAAGGAATCTTGGGTTTTCGTGCAAAGCTAACTGGTTATAGTGGACACAAGAAACCGCGTGGACGTGAATCACCATGTCTGTCGACTAGTCTTTTTAATGAAGGTTTTGTGGGCGCTGCTGTGGTCTTTTCTCTGGCATTATAAATATGCGTGACCCCTTTAAAAGCGCAGCTGAAGCTCGAACACCAGCCTTCGTATTCCTGTACATATGTGCCCCTTTTTCCTTTGGAATGGTTCGCCAGGAGAGAGCCACAGCCAACACAAAACTCGTGACACAGGGGGTGGTTAGTTGTTTACACGATTAAAATTGATTTGAAATACGTTCTGGGCGACAACATTTGTTTACATTTTGTGGATGATGTGCGTGTCTACACAAATATATCTGACAGGTTATCTCGCTTTCAAAATTTTGTTTCAGTACTCCTTTTAAGGGAAAGGGGGAAGAAGTATGGGCTGGTAAGAGCGGTCTCACAAACAAACGAGACTCAAGCACTGCTCTACACCCCACCCGCACCTCCTTGAGTCTTTCAAGAATGTAGTCTTTGAAAAGGATATAAAGAAAAAGGCAAATGTCCTATATTCATTTTGCTTCTTTTGTATACATTGTAGCACTTGCATGATAAGTTGCCGACCAGTGTCCCCTCATGAAAGACGAATTAGCACCTTTCTCGTGTGTTTCATGAGTCACTATATGTCATTGTGACCTACATAAATTGCCCACCTGTCTGTTACTCGGAAAAAGAAACTACATTACACACAAAGACTGCGAGCTTCGCTTACCCCTACTTACTTGTTGAAAAGAGGCTCCTCCATTATTCATTTGTTTAAAAGTAGCCTCAATGCCCGAAGGCATTACAGAGGCAAGAGGTACATTTGATGAAAAATAAAAGATTAAGTTTCTTGGAAGTAACAATGCAAAGTAAAGTCAATAAGAAAAATTACCTAGCAGATATAATATCATCACTGCGAGAGTAAAAAGAAATGAAATGTCTTTTTGAACAATGCATGTTAGCGATGTGAACAAATGGGGAGTGCTGATCTATTAAAAACAAAACATTTATGGAATGTTTGCCGGTCCTCTTACATCTCCATTCTGGTCACACGGGCATTACTGTTAAATACTACTATTCTCATAGTCTAGGGACCATAATACTACTGAATTTCAGCTAAGTAAGCAGAGAAGACACAGTAAAGTAGTTTTTTTTTTGGAATTGTAGTTTTGGTTTCCATGCCCCCAGTCGAAACCTCGTGCCTCGGTGCACACCTCTACTAGGGTGGCTAGAATGGGAAGGTGTGACAAGTGCGCGCTGAAACTGGTCCTCAGGGTAAACCGATGCCTCAAGGGGTGCTGTACGCAGGAGCATGTGGCGTTGAGCAGATGACATGGAGCACAATTTTGCTTGAGCTCGAACGTGGCCCGCGCTATTTTTTGCGTGCCATACTTTCGAATGATCATCATCATCATCATCATCATATTTTATTTCCTTAAAGACCCCACAAGGGGGTATTACATAAGGGGTGGATGTACAGGATATAAAAAATATTTGCCACATAAGGAGTTGGTATACAGGATATAAGACTTTTGCTACATTCAAAGTATAAATATTGCTACATAGGTGTGTGTATATACATTGCCATAAAGTTTCACTGACAGAGATGAGTTGTTACAATTTTAGCGAAAGTTGATGGGCAGGTGATTGTGACGACGTGGTTTGGGAGGTCGTTCCAGTCCTTCACAGCACGCGGAAAGAAGGATGCGGAGAAGGTAGTAGTCCTAGTGCGGTAACGGGAGACTTGGAGGGGGTGGCTGGTGCGGTGCGAAATGTACGTTGGAGGGATGACGTATGGAGGATGGTTGAGGGGCGAATGAAACAGCTTATGAAACAGGGAAAGAGTGGCTATGCGGCGTCGAAGGGCAAGTGGCTGCAATCCAGATTGGGCTTTTAAGGATGAAACACTGATGTCATAAGAATATGACGAATGTATGAATCGGACTGAGCGATTTTGAATTGATTCAAGGTCATTGATTAGGTAAATTTGAGGTGGATTCCATATTGCAGAGGCGTATTCCAGTTTTGGCCTGATGAGGGATGTGTATGCGAGAAGTTTTACGTGTTGAGGTGCGCAACGCAGATGACGTTTCACGAATCCCAATATTTTGTTTGCAGATGAGATAATGTTTGTGACATGCGCATTCCAAGTTAGATCGGCGGACAGTGTGACACCTAGATATTTGAAACACTGTACTATTTCTAGAGGGGCGTTAGTGATTTGGTATGGGAATAAGAAAGGATATTTGCGGCGAGTGAATGAGACAACCTTACACTTGTTGGGGTTAAGTTTGAGAAGCGAATTGTCACACCATTCTTGAATGTTGTTCAGATCGTGTTGTAGGGTTAGTTGATCGGAAGCATTAGTTATTGTATGGTAGATCACGCAATCGTCGGCGAATGATAATCGCGTTTTCTCAGCGTATGCGTAAATAAGGGGTTGATTTCATTCCCTTCTTTGAAAAAATAGCGTTCCCGTGCATTATTATGCAGCTGGCTGCATAGAGAGTAGGACTGTGCGCTAGTAATATCGTTGCATGTCGGGCATGCCACTTCATTTGAGCACCGTGTTTTTAACGCGAGAGCGTTAAAAGCTTGTTTTGCAGAAACTTGAGCTTTGGCATTTGCTTCTGTATCATTGGTTGGGAGCGAAAAACCATCTTATGCGTGATCGAAAAATTAATAACGATTCAAATAAAATAAATGTTAAAGAAATCCGGGCTCAAGAGTGTGGGCCAACCCGGGGTCGTTTGGATTTGAGTGGGGTTCAAACCAGACTCATTTGCATGACAAACAGATGTTCTACCACACGGCCACGCGTCTGCTTGTGAATACGAGGAAAAGAACTTCCTCTGCTTGGAAATGCAGTGAAAGTAGTTATGTTTTACGAATACATGCGTCCTAGGACGTGCATTACAATATTTCATGTTGCATTTACAAACACGCGCATCCTAGGACGCGTGCGTTTTGTAAATGCAACATGAAATATTTTAACAATAATGCATGGTACAAGCGTCCATTGCCAGCGGGTGTCAGAACATGTGATTATCATAATGGTTTCGTGGTTCAAAGGCGGTCACCCACTACAAAAGGCACACACGCTAGTTCGAAGAGGCTTCATGCACTAAGTGTTTAAAGTACCCACTAGAAGCAGGATATCGCTATCATGTTCAACTCCTATGGGTAAAGCTGTAGGGTCCCCCAATTTTTTTTTCTGCGTCTGTTGTGCCATTTTGTTTATTTCCAAATATGCATCACTGAAACTTACTGAAGCCATATTCAATGCCTATTCACATTGTTAAAAACTTGCCTGCTCTTTTGGACGTTTCGCAGATGGTCAAAACTTCATGTGCACGTTTTGTCAGAAGAAAAAGACAGGTTAGTTGAAAAGGAAAACAAATGCGTTACAAAGCAAGTTCCTTTGATATGTGCATTTAAAAAGAGGTTTACAAAACGAACTGCTGAGCCCGCAGGTTGCTCATTCTGGTTGACTTCGTTTATAAATGAATGGAGTGAGCGAAGCAGTAAAAGTACGATTGATCACGCTAACATAATGACATGCTCAGAGCAACCGACCTGTGACACATGCCTAATCTTTTGCAACATGTCTGCAACAAGCTGCATGGACTCAAGCAGTCTAAAAAAAAAAATGGACAACTTGTTCTCAAGTGACCCCACTTCACAGGTAAGGGAGACCACCACGATCCCACTGCCCCCGACGGCAGAATAGAGATGCCATTTCCTTTGATGTTGCATGAGGCAAGCCGCTTCGCGTAGCTCAATTGATGCAAAGAATACGTATGCTCCTTTGTCATATATAGTGCACAATGTACAGACAAGGTGGGCACCACTTAGTCAGCATCAACCCTTGGTATCACGTACATGGGCCCACGTCTGAGGCAGCTCATTGCACGCCAGTGTTCTGAAGAGAGTTTTTTTTTGTCTGTCGGCAATTTGTTCGTGTATGGCTGTGCGAATGGCCCACTTTAAAACCAGATCGAATACAGATGAAATAATATTAGAATGAATCGAGTGTAAATTGATCATTATTTGAATAGTAAGAGAACAATTGTATGCTTCAGCAATATTTAATTTGTAATCAAAAGTCAGAAACATTTACAAAAGGATTAATACAATTTTATACGGGCAAAAAATGACATTCTTAGGTTAACTGAGGCAAACTTGTATAGGCAGTGACAGTCAATAAGAATTTTATAACTGTTCGCTCAAACTCGGCGGTAATTACCGAATTCAAAGAGGTACTTTGTCGCCACCTTGTAAATAAAATTATGGTGATTAAAAAAATAAAAGCTATCTCATTTTAATATGTGTTGCTCCTCTGGGATTTTTCCGCCAGGGCTAAATATTAAAAAAAAAAAAAAAAACTCGGAATTTCGAATATGTGCTATTCGATTCACAAGTACTATCAAATCGAGCATCATTGGTCGGGAATGACGCGAGAACGTTAAGCCTTCTTTATGGTTTTATAAGGCATTGTCCTCGCTGCTAAAACATTTATGATACACGTACAATAGAACCACGTCAACGCCGAAAAAAAAGGGAGGGGGAAAGAAGGCTTCCTTCGGGTAATTTTAGACGGAGGCGGCTGTCCCAAGCAGCACCCTAGAGTTACTGTATATGCGCTCTAAAGGTAGCATATACAGTAACTTACAACGCCCTTTGCAGCATCAGCGCACAGAGGTGCCCTCTCTGGCAAAACAAACGCGCGGTGCTCAGCACATATTCAGCCCCCTTCTAGGCACCCTACCTCCACTTGTAAACCGCACTTCGCCCCGAAAGAACCACGCCAATAGCAATGTCTTCTCCGATCAGGCAGGTCATCGCAATGAAGCGTTTCGAAGACTAGTCCATTCAATAGTGCGACGAGAGGCCGTTGCTCTAAATGGTCGCACCACATGTCGTGTACTTGGCTGCTGACCCGCAAGTCGTGGGATTGAATCCCGGCTGCTTTTTCGATGGAGGCGAAAATGCTGTAGGCCCATGTGCCTAGATTTGCATGCACGTTAAAGAACCCCAGGTGGTCGAAATTTCCGGAGCTCTCTACTGCAGCGGTTCTCATAATCATACGGTGGTTTTGGGACGTTTAACCCCCATACCAATCAAACCTATCGTTTACTGTATATCCTTTTACTGTGTTTACTTTTACTTACTCTCTTCAGAAGCATACCCAGAGGGAGAGGGGTAAGTCTCTGAACTTTTGAACTACCTCTCATAGTGGCGTCACAGAAAAAAGCTTATGCCTCTCTCCCCCTTCCCCTCTATCTGGTCAGTGTAACCCCCCCCCCGGAAAAACTTTTCTGGCTACGCCCCTGACGTAATGCTTCCACACTCGTCAAAGTGTCTTGAGCAACTTTTCCGCACGCTCATGATACCTCACACGCAGTTTTCAGGTCGCTAAGATTTTGGAAACACCCGTTTTTTCTACCTACACTTAGTCTCCGAAATGACTGCTACTGCGCATGGACTCGCATGTCCACAGCGACATTTTCGGTAACTTGGCTTGTGTCGCGCGTCGAGAGAGTATAGTGGCTCAAAAGGATGACGACAGGACACCCCATCCACGACACAAGCGCATCAGGCTTGGGCGTAGGCAACGCGGTACAAATACAGAGAAGCTGTATAAAGCCACATCGTCCCACTGTAATGGCTTATTTTTAAAAAATAGTTGTACAGCTCAGAATGAATGAAGTTAAGCATAGTTACAGGAACCCCTGCGAAAGCAGAACGACAGTATGC
Organism: Rhipicephalus annulatus; assembly: GCA_013436015.1. Taxonomy (NCBI): domain Eukaryota; kingdom Metazoa; phylum Arthropoda; class Arachnida; order Ixodida; family Ixodidae; genus Rhipicephalus; species Rhipicephalus annulatus. The sequence goes on from WOVY01012425.1 coordinate 249,968, forward strand.
ACAAGTCGCTAAAAGGGCTACCAGCATCGCTATCGACTCAGAGCGTTACTCAACAAAAAGGGACATCCGTGTTCGGAGCCTTTAAGATAGAAAATACTGCATATAAAATAACTACATGCTTTTGGGATTAACTACTGCAGCTACGAGCACTTCTAAGGGTAAGCTTTTGCCGCACCGAAAAAACTGGGTCTAAAAATTGGCCCCGTATCTGCATGTTACACTGCAAATGTCGTCGTAAGATGATAGTCTTTCATCTGGAGAGAGTGAACAAAACATTTATTTGATGTTCTGCGCAAGAAAATCGGTGAATGGTATTCTGGAGGCGCATCGTTAAGAGTGCCTCGAGCGTGCAGCGGAGGCGAACGAGCGCATCAAGTCACGTCACACGTGAGACATGAGCGCTATCGAGCAGTTATGTGTGCGCCAGTCTCGGGAGGTGATAAGGTGCCGAACGCAAGGCAATAGGTAGGTGCCACTACAGTGTCTTATTCGTAAAGTGTTGAAAACACTTGCCTTTTCAAGCAAGCTTTCCCTGGTCAGCACAACGTGATTAACACTACATTCCTTATAATTACTTGTGTATGCCTTTTCTAGCAAAAGACATACAGAACATTGATGTGTTATGGTGCCTCAGATATGTGCAATAATTGGTTTTTAATTGACAATCGCACAAGTATGAATGCTGAATCTTGAGCAATATTGGTGGGTGCTGCGGATGGTGTCGACCGTTTGGAGTATCGTTTGGCCACTTTGGTGCTGTTTAGGGTACCGCTAAGGGCGGACAAACAGACGAATGCACAGACGGACAGATAAGACCAAAATTTTTGCGTTGAAGTTCCCCAAGAAAGACTACAGACTTTAAAAAGTCAGTTATCGCAGTGATGTTCCGTGCACGGAATTTTTGCGTTATTTTGAGCCAAAGGGAATCTTCGCGAAATTGCAGGGAATTTCAGAAATGGTTATTAAATTCTCCTGTAACGACCGATATTTAGCGGTCACAGTGCATTTACCTGCTGTAATCGGTTCTGGATAATGCACCACGCTAGCATAACATTTAAGCCTTCTTGGTGATACTTAAGCGAACAATTTGTAGTTCACTACTGGTGTTAGACTTAAAGCCCACAATGTGCAGTGTACTGGCAGTATATGCATTAATAGTCATGCTTTTTGATGTGTGGCAGTGGAGGGGCTAGTCACAATTTCAAGTCACCAGTAGGCGAGACACGTGTAAATATAGTATGTGTGTGCGTGGATGGGGGCGGAAATGAGTACTGTTGTGTAGAAAACTATGCTGGGAATTTCGTGAACATTTGCAGGGAAAAATCCCCGAAATAGGTAATTTTGATGTCTCTGAATGGGAATTCTTAGGCGTAGTACAGAACATCACAGAGTTATGGGTCCCTTTAAACGAGTGGCCGTTTAGTTCCGTGGACCTTTTACGCACTCAGCTGTTTCAACAAATTTACTGAGGCAAAGTGTGGGCATGGGCTAGTTGGTTTAAACTTGACAGACAGTTGGGGATGCGGAATATGTAATGCAAATATCGTATTTACTCGCATAATCAGCACACCTCTAGTTTGGTCGCGGAAAATTCGATTTTTTCTTTTAAATTCCGCGCATAATAGGCGCACCCCGAACTTGGCCATGATCAGGAACGATTCTACCCCCAGCAGTACAGTTGGAACGCCGGCCCCGTACCCTCAAGAAAAAAAGAAAGCAAATAGACGAGCAAAAAAAATCTAACTGCAACGACCTAATTAACGTGTTTGTCGAAATAAGACTTGAAAAAAAAGTTCATAAGAAAAAAAAAGGATGTTCCATTAATTACTGATACCCTCCAAATCGTTGTGCTCCTTGGAGGTCACGTGTACAACGCCGGAGGTTCGATCGCCATCACCACCATCAGAGAAAAAGAAATGCCATTTTGCAAGCAGTGTGCGTATGTTGTGATTGTGTATTCAACTTTGGTTCCACCATGGGGAAGTACGCAAGCTACACGACTGGATTTATACTGAAGCCAGTGCAGTACGCGCTGGGGCACAGCAACCAGGCTGCAAGCAGGCGTTTCGGCGTTGGAGAAACGAGTGTTCGGTACTGGAGGGATCAAGAAGAAAAACTAAAGGCGACGAAGGAGACACGGCGGGCTTTCTGTGGTCCCAAGTGCCAAGACCGGCAGGTATTCAAACGTCGAAAAGTAACTGGTCCGGCATATACGGGAGCTACGACAAGACGGCTGTGCAGTGTCATTGGATATTGTGCAGATCGAGGTGCGCAGAATAGCCCGAGCGCAGCGCATCGAAGCAAAAGAATTCAAAGCCAGCTCCGGATGGACAGCTCGTTTCATGCGGCGCCATAGCCTCGCACTGCAAAGGCGGACCACCTTGTGCCAGAGCTTGCCCGCAGGATATGAGGACAATGTGGTGGACATCCACCATTTCGTTATAAAGCGACAGCAGAAAGACTTCATTTTGTCTCAGATCGGCAACTCAGATCAGACCCTCCTTTGCTTTGATATGCCGCAGAACACGGCAGTCGCGGAGAAAGGTGCACGGAGCGTCGTAAGAACGCCTGGCGCTGATACACAATGCACCGTAATGCTGGCGGTGACGGTGGATGGGCACAAGCTACCGCCTTACGTATTTAAATGTAAGACGCTCCCAAAGGCGAATTTCCCTCAAAGCATCTACGTCAGAGTCCAGCAAAAAGACTGGATCAGCATGGAACTCGTGGTGAATTGGGTCAAAACAGTCTGGGGTCGGAGGCCGGGTGGTCTATTGTTTCCGTCCATGCTTGTCCTGGACAGTTTTCGTGAGAATCTAGTAGACCGCGTAGGAGATGAGCTAAAGGAGCTGCGCACAGATTTGGCAGCGATTCCGGGTGACCTCGCATCGATACTGCAGCCTTTGGACGTGTCCTTGAATAAACCTTTCAAGGAGGACAATGTTTGAAGGCTGTACACCATCTGGATGGCTGGTGGACAACATCAGTCGACTCCAGGTGGTATGGTTAAGAGGCCGCCTGTGGAAATGCTGTGCGCGTGGACCGTGGAAGCGGGGCATGGTGATCTCCGATAAAGTGGTCAGGAAAAGATTCAAGAAGACTGGTATCTTGAACGTACTGGATGCGAGTGAGGATGGGAGTGAGTTGTGGGGTGCGGATGATTCGGACACTGAAAACTAATCCCCGCACGGCGAGGATGAATGTGTGCTCTCAGACTCTGACTCTGAATAGGGAAAAGGAGGAACACCTACATCTTTTGTGTAAATAAATATTAATTGTGTGTGTGTGTAGTTGACGGCACTCGCTTGTTCATTAAAAAGTGCGTAAGTAGTTTTTTTATGCTGAAATATTACTTCGAGCCGGATTTTCTGAAAAAAAGTGCACCTATTATGCAAGTAATAGTCGACTGATGAGTCGGCTGATGCCAAATCTGTGCGCAGCTCCTTTAGCTCATCGTCGGCTTAACACATCGACGGGAACGTGTGCCTTCCGGAATAAATCCGCAGCTCGAACCAACCGAATTTGGCAAGCTTCATCAGTATTCAGCGTGATCAGAGGAGCCACATCGTGATACTGCCTGCAGTACGATATCCGTGCTTCTTGACACCCGTGCGCAGACGCAGTCGGCACCCCATGTGACTGCCGCAGAGCACCTTATAAGGCAGCACCGACACTACTCTTTCAGTGGGCGCGGTGGACCAGGAGCTAGTATGTGGTCTAACAAGCCATTCTTCTGTCTCATTCAGGTGCTTGTTCTTGGATCCGCCGGCTTAACACATCGACGGGAACGTGTGCCTTCCGGAATAAATCCGCAGCTCGAACCAACCGAATTTGGCAAGCTTCATCAGAGGAGTCACATCGTGATACTGCCTGCAGTGCGATATCCGTGCTTCTTGACACCCGTGCGCAGAAGCAGTCGGCACCCCATGTGACTGCCGCAGAGCACCTTATAAGGCAGCACCGACACTACTCTTTCAGTGGGCGCGGTGGACCAGGAGCGAGTATGTGGTCTAACAAGCCATTCTTCTGTCTCGTTCAGGTTGGTGATTACTTCAGCTCAATTAAGAGCGATCATCGTGGTCTTTTGGCCCTACCGTGCCCACAACGCTTATTTAGCTGTGCAAATGACGTCTTTTGTGTGTGCTTGCTTTTGATTTGTGGTGACGTGGTGTAAAATCCCGGTCCTTCAACTGAGGCCTTGCTAAGTGAATTGTTAGCTGGTCAAAATAAGTTAGCTGATGAAGTGGCAGCCATTAGAGCTTAGCAGAATAATATGGAAAAGCTCATGGCTGACTGGGTCGCTCGTTTTTCGGAATTAGAAAAGCGAGTGGCACGTATTGATATTCTAGAAAATACAGTCAAGTCCTTGGAGGCGAAGTTGACTGATATAGAAGACAAATCTAGGCGTTCTAATTTGGTGGTTTTCGGCATACCAGAAGAAGCACAAGAGACCGATTCTATGTTAAAATCTAAAATCTTAGACGATGTATTTTCGAAGAAACTTGACGTTCAGTGTAAATCAATCGGCAGAATTTACCGTCTTGGTAGACACGGTAAAAAACGCCCTGTAATCATTTATTTTCAAGACTATAACGAAAAACAACAAATTCTAAAGAATGCCTACAAACTCAAAGGGACTGTCATATCTTTGCAAAATGATTACTCGCACACCACATTAAGAAAGCGCAAGCTCCTGTGGGCCAGTGCAAAATTGGAAAAACAGTCTAAAAAAAGTCAGTCTAAAGGATGACAAGCTACGTGTCAATGATGACACATTTATCTGGGACGACACCCAAAACGCAAGAATTAATATTCGGACCCACGGATCTTCTAAACAGAACCGACTTGCCCATGAGGTCTGCAAGGAACTACGACTACTTAATATCAACGGGTGCAGTATTGTAAATAAAAGTGACCAACTCGAGGCAATTATTTTAGGATACGCCCCTCACATAGTAGTGATAACCGAGACATGGTTACATGATGATATTGACGATACGGTTGTTTTCCCCCCTGCTTATCGGGCTTTTCGTCGGGACAGGAATACAAGAGGAGGAGTAATTATTTTGATCAAAGACGATATTCCAGTCGTGCTTTTACGTCAGCCTGAAAATATTGAATGCGTTACTTTAAAGATTACATGCTGGAATATTTCATTGTTGGTGTTTGGCTTGTACCGCCCTCCTGATTCATCCCCTCAGTTCTTACATGACCTCTGTGAACACGTCTTCCTTTCCTCATGACAAAATTTTTCTTGTTGGAGATTTAAACCTGCCTGAAATAGATTGGGTGAATGAATACCCTGGTCCCGACTTAAATACAAATTCTAATTATATAAGTAATATCATGTTGTACCACAACTTGAGGCAAGTTGTCAATCAACTGACACGTGTTCATGGTACGTCAGCTACGGTACTTGATCTTGTCTTTGTCAGTCAAACAATCAGTGACTTTTCTGTATTGGTTGAACCAGGTATATCTGACCACCACATGGTGTATTTTTCCTGTCCAATACAGTCTTGTAGCACCAATCCATGTAAAAGGGTGACTGTTAAAGATTTCTCGCGCGCCAGGGACGAGAGTGTGTTGGACTTCCTTGATTTTAGTCTCAATAGTTTTCATGGTGACGATGTTATCAGTCTTTGGAAAAAGTTTATAAACATGTGCATGTACTGTATTAATAATTTTATTCCTGAAAAAACAAAGAAAATAGCAAAGAAAAATCCCTGGATGACGCGAGAAGCGCTACAACTAAAAAGAAAGATTAAACGCTTAAGACGACGAGGTGCTTCTCGTGATACTATTCTAAATATTCAACCTAAATTAAATGAAATAGTGAAAAACGTAAAAGAAAGGTACTTCCAGCATACGCTGCCAGGTTTTATGCGAAATGCCCCGGAAAAGTTTTGGAGGTACTTAAAAGAAAAAACAAGGTCAGTTGACCAAATTGTACATGAGGGATCCCTAGTCGTCGAGAAGCAAAGCATTGCTGATCATTTTAACAAATTTTTTCACATTGTTTTTTCCCGTTCTTACGATCTGCCGTTAATAAAACATATGCCTCACATTGTACCACCCGATATAGTATCGCAACCAGGGGTAGTTTCTATGTTGCTCAATCTGAAAACTAAGTCATCACCTGGTCCGGATGCCTTACCAAATGCTTTTCTGCGCAGATATGCAGAAAAGTTGTCCCATTTTCTAGTTGTCATTTTTCATGCATCGTTATCTTCTGCAGTTCTTCCTAGCGATTGGTTGAGGGCACGTGTCGTACCTGTGCCTAAGAAAGGAGATGCAACACTTTTAACTATCGTCCAATTTCACTAACATCCTCTTCGTGCAAGCTGCTTGAACATATAATAGCAAACGAGATTAACAAATTCTTTCTGATAGAAATATTCTCTCTAACTACCAGCATGGCTTTCGTAAAGGCTTTTCTACGGTTACCCAACTGACTTCTATCGTTCATACTTTTGCGTCTGTCCTTGACAAATCTGGGCAAATTGATGTAGTTTTTTTAGATTTTAGGAAAGCGTTTGACCTTGTTTCGCACTGTAACCTTATAAAAAAACTCGAAATGATTAACTTGCCAGCATATTTATTTATTGGATTTCTGCCTACCTGACTAATCGTAAGCAATTTGTTTAATTAATTGGATTTCTGCCTACCTGACTAACCGTAAGCGATTTGTTGTTATCGATGATAAGTTTTCGGGTGAATTTCCGGTAACTTCGGGAGTCCCACAGGGCAGCATTTTAGAACCTTTGTTATTTTTAATTTACATTAATGACATCACTGACACAATTACAGAGCCCGTTCAAATCAGGTTGTTCGCCGATGATTGTGTGGTGTTCAATGAAATAACTTGCAGCGACGACCAAGCTGCACTTAATTCTAACCTTCAAAATATAGTATCCTCGTGTGGAAAATGGAATTAAATGCAGAAAAGTCTGTCTATATGAAAATCACCAAAAAGATTAAAAAGTTATCCTTTCCATATAATATCGCTTCCAAAGCCCTAATTGAAGTTAATCAATATAAGTACTTAGGTGTTACTATTACTAACAATTTATCCTGGAATACACATATCTCTAACATCTGCAAGTCGTCTTTTCGTAAGCTCTGCTTTTTGAGGCATAAATTAAAACAGGCTCCCCACAACACTCGTCTAACAGCTTATTACTTGCTAATCCGTCCAAAATTAGAATATGCATGTACTGTGTGGGACCCTTACACCAAACGTAACACTGACGCATTAGAAATGATACAACGCAAAGCAATAAGATTCATTTTCTCAAAATACCGTTCAACTGATTCCCCATCAACCCTTATGCTAACTAATAGCATTCCAACATTACAACTACGGCGTAAAATTCTCAGACTAAAATTTATGTTCTTGCTGAAAAATAACCGTTTATCCCTTAACCCGCAGCCTTTCATAACTACGCTCGAAGCACGCCGGACAAGGCATCGCCACGCCGAATCCCTAACGCCTTATAATACTAAAACCAACGTATTTAAGTATTCATTTTTTCCGCGTACAATAACAGACTGGAACAACTTGCTTTGTGAACAGCTGTCCAATATTGACGCTATTGCTCAGTTAAGATGTTAAGTTTTTTCATGCTTTGTATATGCCTTGTGTATGCCTTTTTGTTCTTGCCTTGTATATGCTTTGCATATGCTTAGTTCATATGCCAATTTTTGTATTGTTTCTTTCCCCTCTGGTTATTATATTTTGTACTTCCCATGCCCCTCCTGCTTGGGCCCTTACCTGGGCCTGCAGTATGTCTTAAATAAATAAGTAAATATGGTATACTATATCAGCGTACTTGATAGGGCAGAGTACACATACTTATGCAGACATCTGGCATCATGTGCTCAAACGTGCGAGAAATTTCGCAGTGGTCTTCGTTAGTGCTCTAAAATACCAAATTAAAGAGATTCTTCAAAAGATTACTGTGCCTTTCAAAGCAAAACCAAATGCTGCACTCGAAACGCACCTCTCATTGTTACTGTTATTTGTATGCAATTCTCACTTTGTTCTCTGAAATGCGGGGCGTAGCCTCTATCCACTTGCTAAAGGAATGGAAGAACACAATTACTGAACAGCCTGCAACAATTACATCGCAGAATTGCACGTTTCCTCCCCGATTACACTGTGCAGTAGGCACCTCGAAGCAGTGAAGGGATAGGCCTGGAAGCCTTGTATATGCTTTGCATATGCTTAGTTCATATGCCAATTTTTGTATTGTTTCTTTCCCCTCTGGTTATTATATTTTGTACTTCCCATGCCCCTCCTGCTTGGGCCCTTACCTGGGCCTGCAGTATGTCTTAAATAAATAAATAAGTAAATATGGTATACTATATCAGCGTACTTGATAGGGCAGAGTACACATACTTATGCAGACATCTGGCATCATGTGCTCAAACGTGCGAGAAATTTCGCAGTGGTCTTCGTTAGTGCTCTAAAATACCAAATTAAAGAGATTCTTCAAAAGATTACTGTGCCTTTCAAAGCAAAACCAAATGCTGCACTCGAAACGCACCTCTCATTGTTACTGTTATTTGTATGCAATTCTCACTTTGTTCTCTGAAATGCGGGGCGTAGCCTCTATCCACTTGCTAAAGGAATGGAAGAACACAATTACTGAACAGCCTGCAACAATTACATCGCAGAATTGCACGTTTCCTCCCCGATTACACTGTGCAGTAGGCACCTCGAAGCAGTGAAGGGATAGGCCTGGAAGCCTTGTATATGCTTTGCATATGCTTAGTTCATATGCCAATTTTTGTATTGTTTCTTTCCCCTCTGGTTATTATATTTTGTACTTCCCATGCCCCTCCTGCTTGGGCCCTTACCTGGGCCTGCAGTATGTCTTAAATAAATAAATAAGTAAATATGGTATACTATATCAGCGTACTTGATAGGGCAGAGTACACATACTTATGCAGACATCTGGCATCATGTGCTCAAACGTGCGAGAAATTTCGCAGTGGTCTTCGTTAGTGCTCTAAAATACCAAATTAAAGAGATTCTTCAAAAGATTACTGTGCCTTTCAAAGCAAAACCAAATGCTGCACTCGAAACGCACCTCTCATTGTTACTGTTATTTGTATGCAATTCTCACTTTGTTCTCTGAAATGCGGGGCGTAGCCTCTATCCACTTGCTAAAGGAATGGAAGAACACAATTACTGAACAGCCTGCAACAATTACATCGCAGAATTGCACGTTTCCTCCCCGATTACACTGTGCAGTAGGCACCTCGAAGCAGTGAAGGGATAGGCTTGGAAGCAGAAGTACTATAACAGACGACGCATAATTTTCCTATCTACCAATTTGAACAAAACCCTGTTATCTCGTTTGAATTTTGAGAGCATACTGCAACTCTCGCGGAAGGTCCTTCAGGTGCACACACACACAACATTGTCCGGAAATTTCTGCTCGCAAGGGCATGGCATCAGCCTTGAAGGGACACCAAGGATAAACACGACTTGAAATGCCAAGGGTGAAACTTGTACCAAGAATATGGCTAGTTTCACAGCCATCGTCGAGGTCACAGTTTGCCCAAAAGTATCAGCATGAGATCGCTAAACAATGATAATAAAGAAGAAGAGACAGAGTCGTTTATACAAATCTAGCTTTTTGCCAGGACCTTTATTCTTTCCTGCTGCAGCAAATGCAGGCCGTGCCCTCATTTCCAACAGGCGCACATACAGTGTGCACAGGAGCCTGACGGCGGCAGCACCATGAGGCGTCTATAGCGACTATGTACATCAATCGAGGTTCGTGCCTCTTCAACAGACGGCGCATTCACAGTACCCCGCCCACACCACAGCCGTCCTTCACACAGGGTAGTACATTTGAGCACGAGGGTCGCCCACATAATTAAAAGGGAGCCTCCCATCCACACACATATGCCTTGCAGCGATTTAAACTTAAACAACAAAAGCAGCAGCATGCGTGACGCTGCTCTATAATTTAAAAAAAGTCTAATCCATTCTACGCTGCTAAAGGAAACTGCAAAGGGATTGGCAGCAGATTTTGATACCCCTTCCCCCTTTACCTTATAGAGTGTGTGTGTGTAGTTTCCCTCGCCCTGCTGACTGACCACATAGTTCCATGACGAAAAACAAACAAAAATGGAACTGGCCACAGCCAGGGAGCAGAGGAAAGAAAAAATTGAACGGGCAGAGCGATGTGTGTGGTCTTCTTTTTGTGGGGCGGGGATGCGAGTGGTGGCTCCCTTTACTGGGCCTGGTACTGTTGCATAGGGTATGCGCCGATCATTCCTGGCTGCTGCAAGCCTTGCCCCATTGGTGTCTGCGCGGCTGCCACTTGTGGTTGGCCGGGCAGACCCTGCCACGCCATCTGCATGCCGACGCTCCTGCAACAAAATAATGCAACACGATTTTTAAGGTCAGCAGATTCATTAAATATCAATTTCAATACACAAATTTAATTACTATGCTGATAGCTGAAACCAACGGTAAATGAGGCTAATTAAGATATATATTGAACATTCCTTATATGTTTTAGCTGCAGTACAGGAAGTATAGAAGGCATATGATCGCCCCACAATTGATAGAGCACCAGGCGCGTAAATGAAAGATGGTAGATTCCGTCCCCACCTGCGGCCAGTTGATTTCTTATGGAATTTAATTCGTTTTCATCGATGTCGTAATTACTATGCAACAGCTAAAGGCTACGATATCTCCTATACCTTTTTAGCTTCATTTTTGTTGGGCTGGAACAACCTACAGGGAAATTATGCTGCATAACAAAAGGACCTTACACTGCACGTGGACTGGAAGGACCTCCATTGTACACTAGTTATCGTATGGTCAAGCTGCCAGCCTGCCTAGTAGTTACTGCAACTCGTTTGGTGCTTCTCAGGCAATGCTTATCGAGAGGAGTGTCCTTCTATTTGTTTGCGTACTTGTTTGGCCAGCGAATCAATGAGCTTTTTTGGCAGCACAAACTTTCGTGAATTTCATGCCCTTTCATGAGCCAGTCAGCTCCCCCGAAGGCCAACCCTGGCCGGTAGCGAAAGCCGTCGACGCGGCAAAAGCTATGGTTTTCTAGGAAGACTGAGCCTACTTCGAAGACGATACCTAAAAAGCACCGAATGAAGACATATGTTTCTTTTGGCTTGCTAAGCGACAAGCCTGTCAACATCCCGCGGTCATTCCAGTGTTCAGAAAAGAGTTTCCAGAAACAATGAAAACTCATTCATTGTACCATATTTTCTCGCATATAACTCGCACCCCTATTTGAACTCCGCGAAAAAATATATATATAAATATATATATATATCCTCGTGCATAACCTGCATGTTTAGCTAAAAAAAAAACTGTTTTGAGAAGTCACAACTGCACAGCACATCATAATCTCGTTTACAAAACAACTTTATTTCGAAGCGATCGCTGCAACATTGACGGCGCCGAATCCCGTTCGTTCAATCATCGCCCAACTCCCCCCTGTCGCTGCTGCTATCCAAGGCTTCGTCGCCGCTCTCGAAGACGCAATAATCTTCGGTGCCATCCAAGCAATTGCTGACGGCGCTTGGATGGCACCTCAGCGCTTCCATTTGCGTCATCTCCGTTAACATAGCGTGGCCGTGACTCCTCCACTACTCAATAAATTTGACAAGCTGCGTTTCAAAAAGAGGGTTCGCACCAATCTTAGGGGCCGCGAAATGCTCGCTTTTCCTTGCGTGCACTTTCAAAAGAGCCCCCCCCCCCCCCCCTCCTCGCCAGTCGCGAATGCAAGACTTGTCGACATTGTGCCTCCTCGCAGCAGCTATCTTGAGTTTCTCTTTCGCGGTGAAAGATTGCCACCGAGACCCACTCATGGTGCCTCAACAGACAAGGCTGACCAATGGTGCAAACTAGCCACACCTGATTTCGAGAAAGTCGTCAAATCACTGTTGTGACGCTGTTGACCAAATCAAACAAAGCACGCAAAAAGTGAATAAACACGCTACGGAGGAGATCTATCTATGGTCTGTGTTGGCTTTGATTGGCTTTGCACACGACGATGCCGATGGAGATGCGGACTGCATGGGAGGCCATGAACTGCCGTGAAGCAGACCTCTGCTTCCGGATTATTCGTAGATAACCCACACCACCACTTTACAGGCGATTTTTTTTTCAATTTTTGGTGCTGGTTATATGCAAGAAAATACGGCATAATCGGACACCATTCTTTGAGCTGGCTGGGTACCTGCAAAACTCAAGATCGACATGGCAGAACACTTTTTCTTGAGACTTCTCTAGCACCTGTTCTAGAGGCCATCATGCCAGAAGTGTAGCTGATCGCACCCCAGACTCTCAGACACCCAAATTTTGGTTAAACATAGGGGCACGGGTCACAAATGGGAGAGAGCTAGAGTGGTGGTTGAGACAAAAGACATGAAAAGACGCCGTTTCTGCAGCCTTCATTGGGAGCACATGCGAGGGAGACATACAGCTGCGTTCACATCTTGTGTGCTCTAGTGTGTGACTAATGTACAGTGTATGAAAGGGAACGTGCAAGCATGTGGTCTGCGCTCTTGCGACTTCCTACAGAACCATCAGCCGACAAATGAAGTGCATCCGCTGTTCGCGTCACCTTTTAGCAAACAACAAGTCATGACCGTTGGACAAGCACTGCTGAATTGTGCTCTTGCTCTGATCTCGCAACGAGTGATGCTGCCAAAAGCGGACGCACTTTCTTCATCTGTCGGTTGATGGTGCTGTAGCCAGTCGCAGCAGAGCGCAGGACACGCGCTCGCGCGTTCCCTTTCATAAAAATTGATACTGTTCTTTTGTGTCTGTTGATCTTCTAGGTAGGAAAGAACATTTTGGCAGACGCCGACTGCCCTTGAGGGGAGGCATGAAGAGGATAAAGAAATCGAGGAACTTTATAAAAATCAGCAGAATTCTCACTTTATCAGGGCATCAGTAGAGTGACAAGGAAATAACACGATGTATAGAAAAATCTGTAGGTCTGGCACCACTGGCTGGTAGCCAAGGAGGCAAACATCTTGAACTATCTCATTACAGAGTTGCAGTGCTGAAGAACACACACCCAATCGGTTCTGTCTCACCGCCCTTTGAAGTTTTCCCAACTTTCTGTTTCTTTTTTTATTTGTGAGCCACAAATAATACAAATACAAACGTTTGTATTTGTAAATACAACGTTTGTTAGTGGCTGAGTGCAAGAAATACTAAACGTATTTCTTGCACTGTGGTTTGGGGGCACCGGCATTAGTCTGGTGGGGAGTCGCCACCACTTCTTGGTGAGCGTGTTCAATCAGAAGTTCAGGCAGCGTCTCAACCAACTGGTACCCCAAGATTTTGGCCCCACTGATGTCAATGCAAGTGAAGTATTGACAAGGTGATGACCGTGGTTAAACATACCCTTACCTCACAGAAGGTTGATTGATTGATTGATATGTGGGCTTCAATGTCCCAAAACTACCATATGATTATAAAAAACACCGCAGTAGAGGGCTCTGGAAATTTGGACTACCTGAGGTTCGTTAACATGTACCCAAATGTGAGCACACGGGCCTACAGCATTTTCGCCTCCACCGAAAATGTAGCCGCCGCAGCCGGTATTCGATCCCGCGACCTGCACATATTGTTACACATCATTTTAAATAGACTGACAAATAATAGACTAACAATAACGGCCGGTTTCGGATGCAAACTGGCAACCAGCCCCTTGTCGAAAAAACCACCCGGCCATTCCTAAATCGGGCAGGTGGCAACCCTACATGATTTGCTGCCACAACGTTTCTCTTTGAATTAAGCCACTGATGACAAGCCAAAATCATGAAGTGCGCTCACGCTCCAATTTTCAACGGTGGCACTATTCACTATACTCTGTTTCACAAGTTCCTGCAGCGTAGCCAAGGCTACACAATCTTCAAGAACAGATTCTTGTGAAGCGAGATGTAGCGTTCAGAACCCACTGCATGTCCTCATGACCTTTACAGCTTTACAAGTGGCATTGCAAAATTTTTTCTAGGCTTCTTTGCATTTTCTAAATCTGATCTGCCCAGCAATGTTGCCCAGTTTTCAACATAAAACAATTTTTGTGGCTCTATGAAACTGAAAAAAAAAAAAAAGTTCTCCCTTTATAACATGCAAATAGTGGAAGAAATGACACAACTGTGCCTTGTATTAGGTTTTCATTGCCAAAGTGCAAGCTATTGGTATGACACTACATAAAATTTTATTTGTAGAGCTGAGTTCCTATAATTTGAAGACGCTTACTTGAAATTTTGGGTTAATTAGAAGTCAAGTGGTCCTATCGATTTTGTATGCATGCCTATACGAAAAAATGATCCATAATTCGAAGTTAAATACTGGTAATGTTGGTCGATTAGAAGATTTTTAGTCGAGATCCTCGAGGCGACCATAAATTTTTGAATATTGGGAATTTTTCACGTGTCAAGATGGCCGAGACAGCTGTCGGACTGTGCTCTTGTCGCCATCACTACTGCCCGCAACGCTACGGCTTATAAAGTGGCTATCTTATTTAGTCAATGCCGGGGCATCGCATTGATCGCGTCGACTCACTAGGTTTTTCATTGTGATGTGCTGAGCGCTTCAGCAGCGTGCTGGGTTGCAGAAGTTGGAACAGCGCGACTGGACGCTGGCGGAACAAACGCTCAAACACGGACAGAGAACACTGGATATGGACGGAGCAAAACATGCAAACACACACAGTGCAAATACACACAGCAGCAATGTGCGTGTGTCCGTGTGCACTCAAACCGTATCCAGTTGCACTGTTCAAACGTAGCATGATAAAATAACTAGCCTGCCAACGCAGTGTGGGTTGATTCTGCAGGTGTTCCAACAGCTGATTGTGAGTGTGGTGATGGCGACGTTTGATAGTGGCAGCTCGTGGCCCCTATCGAAGGCTTGGGCTAGCGACTAGAGTCGAATTAGGTCGGGCAGCGAGGCACCGCGAAGCAAGACATGACACGAAAGCACGGCGTTAAGGCTAATCGCTGTCTAATTTTATTAAGTGCAAACAAGCAAACTTGACGACGGTAGTTTTGGGGCCCTTTTCAGCGACGCTCGTTTTGAAGAATCAGTTGCCACGGAGAGCAACGTCGATACATGTGCTCTACTAATGAACGGAAAAATTGTGCAGATGGTTCGGTTAGTGGACGAACCGCCATCGACGACTACTGATGTTGCTGCAGGTCTTGCTCTTGCGCTGCGCTTTACGTTTTCTTGAAGAAGACAATGCTGAAGAAGCACTTTGACACGTGTAGTGCTTGGAAAACTTGCTAGCCACAGCCAGGTTCAGCAAGAGAAAATGACAGACTATTTTCTCAGAGAACAGTCACATTTGAAGCAATAACGCGAGTGCGCCGCCGCCGACAGTGCAGCTTATTGTGCATTTGGCATAATTGAAAGTTTGTTTATTTCAAAGTGTTTTGCGGTTCCCGTGAAGTCGGTATAACAGAGATTCTACTGTAGGTGTCACAGGTACAGCCTCCAAATCGTGGTGGAGTAACCAGCACTGGGTCTCAAAAACATGGAGCACTGCTGGAAGCGATTGTTGTCCATTTTAAATCGAACAAGTGGCCGCCGTGAGTACTGTAGCTTGTAAGCTCCAAACTGATGCTTCCATTCGCTTTAGATTCATGTGTTTAAGTTTCAACAACACAGTATTCCTGCCAATTCGATTTGGCACTGTTTTTCAGAGCCACACTCAAATAATCCATGTTGGACTTAGTGAGTGGCAGTGCTTGCTTCCCAAATCTCAGTGGGCATACATAACATGCTTGTCATCCGTAGGCGGTGCCATTTGCCCAGATGACAGCATGCCGACACATTATTATGATAGCAATTATATGGACACTCTCAGCTGATTTTTGCCGGCACCTTCGTCATGTCCCGGATATATATATGTATGTATATAAACATGTATGTATAAAGAAAAATAAATCAAGAGAAAAAAAATTTCAAGACACCCACCAGGGATTCGAACCAGACTTATCGCTCTCAGCATTAAGGGGGGAGGCTACCCCGGAAACCGAACTTTATTTTTTATGATATCTAGATGAAACTATTAGGGTATGTTCACTATGTTGAAACTAGGGAAACTGCAAGATTTCATGAAATTGTGTTCAGCAGTTCTAGAGTTACTGAGGTTTAACTGGGTGGTTCACTTGTGTGCCTGAGGAAGAGCCGCAAGAAATCCCAGGACATATCAGAAGGCTGAAATTATTTGTGGTCATCCCTGGATAGATTTGATATCCTAGGGCACTACAGGGTCATTTTTTTCTTTCTATTTCCCCTCCAAAAAAATTTTATGCAACTTTGAATTTAATGTAGCCAGTAGGTATGACATTTATCAAGAAATAATTGTTTATTAATAATTAATGGCCCCAATCTTCAAAAAAGAAGCTTGTTACACCCTGGCAAAATCATTCAGTAGCACAATAAAAAAAAACTACACACAAATCTGATCAGCAGTTCTTGAAAAATCTCTTCAGCACTACAACTAGCCAAAAAATCCATCTTGAGAAACAGGTTTTGGAAGTTCAGCACATAAGTTTTCCTCAAAAAGTTCTAGCAGAGTGGCTTGAAGTGTCCTTGTGCACTCTTTTCCTCTTTTGTCCTCGCTCCATCTTCTCCAAGTGCCATTTAGAATTTCTTTTTCAGACGTAGGGCATCTCTTTCGGGAGCCAGCTGCATCAGTTCAAATTTTTTCTTCGTCGCTGGCATAGATTTGAGTTCAGCGGAAACAGAGTCTCAACGTCTCACATTCACATCGATTTCTTCCTTACTTAGGAAATGCGTTGGCAAATAAAAGGTCGACGGCGCACGCACGTTTGATGGCCTCGATGCAGACGAAGTGCTGGGTCTGGCGATCTCAGCAACACTCGGTGTCACACTCGACACTGATTCAGAGCACATGCTGGATCTGGCGATCTCCGACACGCTCGATGCATTCGCGGCTCCAGGTACACATGGTCTGTTGGATTCTGGACTGGTGGCAGCCGACAGCACAGTTTCACTGTTGCAAGCATCTACGCACTGGGCACTTGCAGCAAAAACGCGTAAATGTGATATTCGTAAAAGCTGCATGACGCATTTCCGCGCTCCGAACTTGCACATCGTCTTTGGCTTCGTTGCCGGCATTACGCACAGCAACAAAGATAAAGGGCACACAACTTGTGCGAAAAGAAGAAAGAGAAACTGATCAAAAATACAGCCCAAGGCAAAAAGTGGCTCATATGCAGAAGTCGGCCGAGGTGGACGAAGCAGAGAGCAACAGTGAGACGAGGGCGCCAAATGTGCCATTGCTGGGAGGGCCAGCCTCCTCTTCCAGAGCAGCAGTCAATGGCAGGCGCACTTTCGCCTGCGAGATATGAATGAGCTGCTCTGGCCAACCAGCGCTCCGCATCGCATCTGGGGGAAACACCAATAGCGTCTCAACTGCACTGTTGACACCATTTTGAAAGGCGGAAAACGAGAAAGGAAGAATTCACGGTCAAAAGAAAACCAAGATGGTGCAGGATGGCCACATGGTCTCAGAATGGCGCGCACGCAAAGTTTGGTTTTATTTTGAAGTTGAATTAGGCGCTGATATTTACAGCATAGGTAGTTTATGTGACATACAACCCAACAATATGGTTTTTCAAAAACAGACTTCTTCGCTATTTTTCAGTTTTCAAGGGCCGCGTCCCCCCTTTAACCAACTAGGCAACGCCATTGATACTGTCCTTCCCACTAACGGCGAGCTATCTAGACACAGCATTTATCACTGGCTTCTCGGAGGGAATGCATTACCCGTTTGTTATTTTCTTCAAATTCTCGATAGCCGCTACCACTGCAGAAGCGATCTTTTCCCAACTCTTACGTGTTGAACAAAATGTACCCAGAAGAGATTAAGCCGCAATGCAAATGGTGTCAGGCTGTGGCAACATATGATCACATACTTTGGGAATGTAGCATAGTGCCGCCGCCGGTGGATATTATGCTTGATCCCTCTCTTGAGCACTGGGAGGCCGTGTTGACCAGCTCAGACCCAGTCGTCCAGTTAAGGGTCGTGGAGTGGGCCACACAGGTCGCCGCCAACCTTGGGTTGATGGCCATCTAACACGGAATCATCCTCAGTTGCTTTCTGACGAAATAAAGTTTTTCCATCCATCCATCATGTCCAGACGCCAGCTAGAGGACACTTTTTTTATTGGCCGCAGTATACCCTACCGCATAAGTTACGTTATTTGGCTATAGACAGTTCCAAGGTTGCAAGCGATGTACCCCAAAAAACTTCCGGTCGCCTCATTTACCAGGATTTCACAGCGAATACAGCCAAGCACTGCTCGGATTTATATACCATCTGATTCTTCTCGTCACCGAGAATCCGAAGAGACCATATTCTAAGGTGGGTGATCATTTTTCGAGATTTTACAACCAAAAACCAGCCCCCACCAAGCAGCGTCTCCTATTCCTACGACCGGCGCTCCGCGTAGACTGGGGCGGCCTCACGATAGCCAGGCCTCGGCGTTCGCGCCATACAGGCCGTAATTATCAATAATGGAGGTATCGCAGCAGAATGAAGACGCCACCCAACGGAAAGATGACACAGGCAACGGGTGGACAGAAGTTCGAAACAGAAAACGTGTGAAGAAACGTGGTAGCCTTAGCCCTACCCGAACGCCTAGAACGCGCGGTGCAAATCTGATATCCCGGATAACCAGAGCCAGCAAAATGGCAAGACTGCCGACAGGCGACTACAAGATAGTTATAAGGCCAAGAGGAGGACTGCAGCTATCCAAGCTCAGCTTAACAGAGCTAGACAAAGCTGTGTATGAAGCAGCCGAGATCCCTTATGAAGAAAGAGAGACGGACACGATTTGTCCAAATAATTTTCAGAACATCTTGGTCGTTAGCACCTCGAACCAAGACCATGCAGACAAGTACCAAGGCATCAAGCACATCAAAGCCAACGACAAGTTGTATGAGGTGGGAGCATACGAGACGGCCCCGGAACTCACTGCCAAAGGTGCAATCACAGGAGTTCCTTTGAACGAAACCCCGCGGAACATCACCGCAGCTATTATTACAGCCCGAAATCCTACGGCGATCGCAGCCTAACGTCTTGGCAACACCACGACAGTGATAGTCCTTTTTGACGGCAGCGGAGTCCCGACGCACGTCATGTACAGAGGAGTGCTCACACGCTGTTCACTATACAGGAAACAAGTTGATTTCTGCAAACAATGCAACAGACTTGGGCACAGGAGTGACGTGTGTTGGAGGCCAAACGACAAGCTATGTGCGGGTTGTGGAACGCCTGATCCGAGCGAGGACCACCACTGTCAGCCACGATGTTAGTTGCGCGGCAAGGATCATCCCACGGCTGACAAACTCTGCAAGGTCAAGTTCAAGACACCCTACATTGTAAAACGCCAGTGGTTTCGACAACTTCAAGAGACGCTCGAGGAGAACTACCCCCCTACCACCAAGCCAGCCGAACGCGGGAGGTCCAAATTCCGCCGAGTCTCCGGGACCGAGAAGGCGCACTACATCACGTTCCAGATCCCGGTCTAAGCCAAAGGGTGGCAATGGCTATCAAGGGAGCCCGGCATTCACGGTGAGCTGGTCAGACGTGGCTAAAGGGACGCGTCCTGAGCCTTCGGGGAAGACTGCGCATAATGACAGTGATATAGCGGAGCTGAAAAAAAAAAAAAACGTTGAGCTTAGAGAATTGATATCGCAGCTTACTCGGGAAATTCAAAGTCTTAAAAACTGCACAAATAGAACTTCTAGTCAAATGCGTTCCGCGGCCCAAGAGTGCCCCGAAGAAATGCCAGATAACCGAATGGACGAGGACAGTACCCCGCCACCTCTTAAAAGAAAAGCTCAGGTGTCTAATGACAAAACATCGGCGCAAATCTCGAACATTCATCAAACTTTGTCCGAAATACAGAAAGCAGTTAAGGAACAGGCAGAGGCAACCAACAACCTCTCGCTTGCAATATCCATGATCATGAATAGACTAGATAAACTCGAAGCTAACGTAGCCAATCTCAACCCTAGGACGCCTCTGGTACTTCCAGTTACCAACCTTCCGATGAGCACTGAACGCAATTCACTTTTATCTCAGGACACCACATCAGCGGCTATATCAACTAATTTCATGAGGCCTGCCTCCTTTCACCCTCCTCTCTCTTCGGTAGCCAACTCAAAATAGGGAAGCCCAGAAAAAGGGACTTAATTATTTGGCAGTGGAGTTGCAGGAGCTATGAGGGGAAGAGAGCAGTCCTGCAACAACCCCTTAGAGACAGTACCAAACCGAATGTTCTAATTTTGCAGGAAACCCATGGTTTAGCTAAGCTACCGTGATATCAGGCGATTGGCCCCCCCAACAGGGGATATTAGAACACTAACCACTCTAGTAAGGAAGGGACTCGTAGCAATCTGCCCTGACACCCGCATCACAGAGATTGAGGACATACTCGTACAACTTGCCCCTACAAGAAAAAAATCTCCGAGCATATTTATTCTGAATTTGTACAGCAATCCCACACGCATACGACGCTTCCTTCTTCTCTTTAAGAAGCCAAAGATATAGCGGGACCCAATCCACTCGTCATAGGTAGAGACTAACGCTCCACACAGTGCTTGGGGATACGGATACACAAGAGCCAAAGGAAAAACGCTATGGCAGGATATTCAAGAAACAGGCTTAACTCTCATCACTGACCCCGACTCCCCTACGCGTATGGGAACTGGGCTTGCAAGAGACCACTCCAGACTTGACGTTAGTTCGTAACGCGGGGACCGCTAAATGGAAAAACACATTCGATGATCTGGGGAGTGCTCATCGAATATTAGAAATCAGGATAGAAACCATGGCTGCCGCAGAAATTCAGAGACAGATTACATGGACTGACTAGACTGGGATAAGTTTCGGAAAGTCAGAAACGCAAAAAAACAAGACCCTATCAGCAATATTGAAGATTGGATCAAAGATGTCAGTAACGACGTCAGCGAGGCAACGAGAAGTATCACTTCAAGTCCACGCCTAGAGCAGATTGATAGCCGTCTCGCACACATGTGGGAGGCCAATCAATCACTGCAGAACAGATGGCGGGGACAGAGGCACAACAGGCCCTTGCGCAAGCGCATAGCCAAGCTGAACAAACAGATCGAAGAACATTGTAAGCAGCTAAGCAAACAGCAATGGGACCAATTTTGTAATAGTCTCGATGGCCAAATGAATGCTGGTCAGACATGGCGTATGCTCAAACACCTGCTAGACCTAGATAACACCAAATCAGCACACAAGCAAACCTTGCGTAAACTGGTGCACCGGTATAACGGCAGTGAAGAGGACTTTATCGCTGAGGCTAGCAACACGTACATTCCCGCCATGCCTGTCATAGAGCAGGGACCATATTCCGGAGGCCCGAACGAGCTCTTAGATGAGAAGTTTACTGTGGTTGAAATCAATGCTGTGCTACAGAAGCTAAACACCAAATCTGCACCGGGACCAGTCGGGATCACTAACAGAACACTACGGAAGCTTGACGACCAAGCCATAGAGAACATCACGCAATATATCAACGAGTGCTGGACCGAGGGCACTATACCAAAACAGTAGAAAAAAGGTAAAGTAATCCTCATCCCCAAGCCCGGGAAACCCCCCCGATCTATCGAATTTACGCCCCGTATCACTAACGTCTTGTGCTTGGAAGCTGATGGAACACGCTTTTCTAGACAGAATCAACACTTATCTTGAATCTTGAGGAGAACGAAATCTACCCAGATTCCATGTTGGGGTTCTGCACACGGCTCTCCACGCAAGACGCCATGCTGCAAATTAAGCAGCAGATTCTAGACAACAAAACAAGAGCTACCCGGGCGATCTTAGGATTAGACCTTAAAAAAGCCTTCGACAAAGCATCGCATAAGGCAATATTACATCAGATCTGCCAATTAAGCTTAGGATCAAGAGCGTATAACTATGTCAAGGACTTGTTAACAGACAGAACGGCATCCATCGTAATGGGAGAACTGAGATCTGAGGAAAGGCTTATGGGCAGTGCTGGTACCCCGCAGGGTTCGGTCATATCGCCAATGCTGTTTAATTTCGTAATGATAGAACTCCCGGCGCGGCTGAACTCAATATACGAAATACATCATTCTATATATACAGATGATACCACTATCTGGGCGTGTGAAGGTAGTGACGGAGAGATAGAGCAGAGACTACAGGAGGCTGTCACCACTATTGAGGAGTATCTTGAAGGTACTGGCCTCGAGTGCTCGCCAGATAAATCCGAACTCCTCCTCTATCGCCCAACGCTTAAAGGCAGACCACCCAAGGGATACAACCGGGACTGTGCTTCCGAAGAGATCCAAATTCACACCAAAAACGACAGGACTATTCCTATAGTGCAACAAATCAGAGTCCTTGGACTCATCGAGTCGAAGGGTACAAACGGTGAAACCGTCAAAAGGTTAGTAGCCAAAGTCACCAACACAATACGGCTAATCAAGAGAGTCACAAACAAACACCAGGGCATGAAAGAGGCCAACGTCATCACGCTCATTTATTCATTCGCCATAAGTCATATTATTTACGTAGCGGCATATCTAAACTGGAATACAGCCGAAAAACTCAAAATCAACGCACTCATACGAAAGGCGTACAAACAAGCTTTAGGCCTTCCAGATAGCACCAGCAACGAAAAACTGTTTCAACTGGGCTTACATAACACTTTAGAGGAGCTGATAGAAGCGCAACAGATTGCCCAGTTGGAGAGGCTAGCCAGCCTCTCCAACTCTCCAACAGGACGGTGTATCCTTGACAAGTTGGGGATAAATTACCATAGGCAACAAGGAAGTAAAGTGTCGGTTCTAAAGGTGATCAGGGAAAAGATCCAGGTCCCCAATCTGCCCAAAAACATGCACCCCACTTAATCAGGGCAGAAGAGAAAGCCACGCTAGAACTTTACTTAAGGCCTACGGCAGAGACAAGGAGGCGTTGTTCGTAGACGCAGCGGAGCACCCTAGTCACAAATCCTACGTTGCGGAAGTAATAAACACCGACTGCAAATGCGTAAACGTGTGCTCCATACGCTCGGATAATTTAGAAATCGCGGAAGAGGTGGCTATTGCACAGGCCATAATTTCCCCAAAGTGTAGGTATGTCATCAGCAACTCGCAGTCGGCAATCCGTAACTATGCACGAGGAAGAATATCTATCGAGGCAGCCAACATACTCTTCCGCAAGGCAAATCTCGTATCCTCCGAGGAATTCGAAGAAAGGTATATTATATGGTTCCCAGCCCACACCCTGTGTGCGTCCCTCATTCCCAACCTCAACGAGGAGGCTCACCGCGTAGCGTGAGGTCTCACTTACCGCACTCGCGATGGAGTTTCACATGAGGTGCTGGGAGGAGAGGAGTGGTGGGAGAGGGACAGAATGTTTAGGTGCTGCGACATATCCAATTCTACCAAAAGTCGAGGCGCAGATTTCCACCACCTAGCTCCACATTAGACAGATCTCAGGAGGTTGATTGGAGGCGATTTCAAACTAGAACATTTCCCAACCCGAAGCACCTAAATCGCATCTACCCCGAACTATACCCAGATGACTCGTGTAAGCTATGTAGCATGAGACGCGCCACCCTAGAGAATATGTTATGGGAATGCACACAGATACAGGATGGCAATGCAGTCTTCACAGAACAGCTTGGGGCGCGGTGGAGAGCCGCGCTGATCAGCTCAGATCGGACAGATCAAATATGGGCCATCCAGCGAGCACGGGAGGCGGCCGAGAGACAGGGTCTCTCTATCGCCCCTGGCGCGGCTTAGGCCCACGCCTCAATCCGCTGGTTAAATAAAGTTTGCTCACTCACTCATTTACCAGCTGCTAATGTCGAAACTGAAGCATGTTTTCATGTTCTTTTTAATGATAAAGAAAGTCTTCCTTTCGTTTTTCACATAAAAGGAACATGCGTAAAGTACAAGGGAATGTTTTATAAGTTCTATGTAGCTCAAAGAAACATTTATTCGAACATAATGTACTTAATAAGAGAAGGAAACTGGAGAAATTGGCGGTCTATATAAAAGGAACATGCGTAAAGTACAAGGGAATGTTTTATAAGTTCTATGTAGCTCAAAGAAACATTTATTCGAACATAATGTACTTAATAAGAGAAGGAAACTGGAGAAATTGGCGGTCTATTTTCTAAAGCTCTTGTCCACCGAGGTTATTAAGGCACGTCGGTGGAGAAAACCGTATGTTATCAAAAGCCTGTGTTTGTAAACATTGAAAGAGTCTATACGCTACACTTTAACAAATACTGGGAAGACTAAGGCTCTTTATTGACTACTGAAACCGTGCATAGGAGCAACGTGGAAATCCGCACTACTAGCAGGATAAATGCAGAGCAAGAAGCAAACAGCATAACGTTCTTCACAACATTGAGCGAATCGGCATATTAGCGCTTGTTACAATTTCCTAAAACCACTTTGAGAGCTGGAGTCTTAAATACACTATAGTTTCGATTCATCGAAATATTGAACTATTTGACGATCTCCATCGAGTTGGACATATCGGGTACTGCCTGTTGTCCAAGGAGAATACATTAAACCCCATCATGACGAAGTTGAAAAAAGAGTAACAGAAACCTTGTTATGTTCTTTAGTTCCTATTACTGCGATAGCTCCAAATCACTGTGCAAAACTTGTGGGAACCATGCGCACCAGCTGTCCAGCGATAGCAGCACGTGTTATGCAGTGTGAGTGTGCGTCGCCCTACTGTGTTCTTCAAAAGGGTCAGACTGTGTGCTGCCAGGATGCTGTCACCTGTGCTGGCAGATTGCTGCTGCCCAAGAATCGTGGCCGCTACGTTGCTGTCTCCTGTCTCTGGGCCGTATGCTGCATAGTTAAAGAAATTGTTTCTTTAACTCCGCCATCCCTGCTTTAACTACGGATGGGATGAAGAAAGACCGAAACACGTTAAAGGTTAATTAAAGAACAAGATGGCTGTTTACTGTGTTGGAATGAAAGACTGCAGGAGGGTGAGCAGTGATGCCAAGTGCTTGAAGCTGCGTGCGGTGACCTGCGACAGTGAGTTAAAGTGCAGCAGTTTGGCACATCTACTGAACACAGAGCAAAGTGGGCACAAACGCATGGAGTTCTAGGCTTTCTAAATTGTTGTAGTTTATATGAGATGCGTATGAATATTTAAAAATTTGGAATAATGAATCGAATTGTGGATATTCAAAATCAAATATTTTTCTAATAGTGTTTTGAATAATCAGCAACAACAAGAATTCTCAACAAAATGAGATGTGGCAACTTTTCTTGTTTTCATTCATGAATTACCTAGATGAATGCACCCCATGTACTTACGCCCCAATCGATGCCATATTGATCACAAGAGTTCTGTTTTAAGCTATATTGTCGCCGAAGCAACCGTCTCAGCAATCAGCTATCTCCCCCATGTAACTAAAATGGCATTAACTTATGAAAATTTATTGTGAGGAACCTCAACAATAAATTTTTCTCTACCCATCTTTTTACCGCACGACACAAAGGTCACGCTTTGTAGTGTTTGTAATCGCAGTAGTTAATCCCAAAAGAATGCACAAGCAGTATTTTTCTATCTGAAAGGCTCCAAACACATATACTAGTCTTCCAGCAACAATGAGAAGTTACAGCGATGCGACCAGCTCTCCTAGCAATTTGTGGAAGCTGTCGTCGACCACCTTCATTTTGAGCTTTTCAACTGTTTTTGAAAATAACAAGCTGTTGCAATGAGATGAGGTGGCATTTTAATAAACTAACTGTTGAAGCTTGAGGTCCCAAAACCACGATATGATTATGAGAGACCCCGTGGCGAAGGGCGCTGAAAATTTCGACCACCTGGAGTTTTTTAACGTGCACTTAAATCTAAGCACACGGGCCTCAAGCATTTTCAACTTCGTTAAAAACGTGGCCACTGGTGCTGGATTCCATCACGTGGCCTGCGGGTCAGCACCCAAGTGCCTGAGGCACTAGACCACTGCGGTGAATGATGTGGAATCATATAAATTTTCCCTGTATTTGTACTACGTTGTGCGTGCCTGTAAACAAGGTAGCTTGTGCCTGTGTCTTAGTTGGATTGTACCGGCATCGTTACTCTCTCGATATTCGAGCCAAGCCAAGTCACCAAAACGCCACTACGCATATGCACGGCCATGTCGAGTAGCAGGGTGCATCATCAGAGATTCAGTGTAGGTCTATGTTGCTCCAAAACCTCAGCGACCTGGAATCTGCACGCACGTTGCATGAGCCTCTTGAAAAGTTCCTCAAGACCTCCCGAAGCACGTGGGATCATTCCATCACGCGAAGGCAGTGCCAATTTAATGCATACTACTAACACAGGCTTTTATATGCACATTTTTATGGAGCAATATTTTTATAATATAAAGAAGCGAACAATACTATAATACAGAAAAAAAAATCGTTGATGTCATAAGCAATCCACGGTCACGTGGCCTGGTACATCACACCATTAATATTTTTACCACCAGATGTTGTACAGGTCATTATTTGCAAAGAAATAAAGATATAAATCCACCTACCACGAAAACGGCTGATTGAGTTAATGTGACGCACTATCTTTCCATCAGTGGAGTCATCTCATTTCATGTTTTTTGTAGTTGCTGGTCCTTTTAATATTCAAGTATCTTTTTATTTAAAAGTAGAGCAGTACAAATAGCAAAATTTTGGGTGTGAAGCTAGTTTCATGGCAAATCTGTGGAAACAATGGCCTTTATTAGCCACAAGGCAATGCAACGTAGAGATACTAATGAGTGGCAGCTGAACTACCCTAGCCTTGGTACTTCCAGTGCAAAACAAACAAACAAACAAAAACGATCTCCCGGTCAATCGAAATGTGTGCCTGCGGAAAACGAGATGTGCTTCACTGCAACACAGCGGTGACGTGTGGGCAGCATATTGCATGTTTCTTGCAACGACAGCGGGTTTTGGTTTACCCATATGTTCTGGGATTGTAAAAAAATTAATAAAAGACAGTTTGGCAGAATTCCCAGTGCATGCAAACCTCTGATTTACAAATGCTCTAGCGATTTGCGCCTTTGCACAAGCGGGTTTTGGTTTATCCATATGTTTTGGGATTGTAAAGAAATTAATAAAAGACAGTTTGGCAGAATTCCCAGTGTATGCAAACCTCTGCTTTCCAAATGCTCTAGCGATTCGCGCCTTTGCACTATAGGCAGCGTTCTTGCCAGCAACACCTACTTTGAAAACTAGGTTAGAAAGTTTCAAAGATCATTTTTTTCTGGCCATAACACAACGTGAGTTTTGTCATACTGGCCATTAATAAATTCCTAATTATATGTGCAAATGGTCGCATCATGACGTGCTGACAAAGCTAGGAGCAGGCGACATGCTGCCCGCGTGTCACTGCTGTGTTGCAGTGAAGATGTCTTGTTTCCACAAGCATATATTTTAGTTGATCACGACAGTCAGTCAGTCAGTCAGTCAAGAACTTTATCAAACGGTTCTGAGGAGTTTAGGCCACCAGGTTTTGCTGGAAAACAACCTTTGGAGCCGCAAGGTAACCGGCGCAACAAACGACGAGCCCCGATTACTTTGAATAGTTCCACCTTGCATCCCAATTTTTTTGTATGTTCTATTAATTCAAAAGTCCACTTGATTCAAAGATTTCTCGCGGCCCCAGTGACTTGGAATTAACGAGGTTTTACTGTATCTGTCTTCAGGAAGTCCGAATAGTAAAACTTGAGTGCG
The DNA here is from genome assembly GCA_013436015.1 of Rhipicephalus annulatus. Lineage (NCBI taxonomy): Eukaryota > Metazoa > Arthropoda > Arachnida > Ixodida > Ixodidae > Rhipicephalus > Rhipicephalus annulatus. Next base: position 277,767 of record WOVY01012425.1, read on the forward strand.
AATCAAATATCAAATACCATTAAAAATATTCACACACCCCTATTCAGAGCGGTATTTTAGCCAGCAATTACAAAATATGCTGAAGGCTCTAGTTATTGCAGTTTAAATAATTGTAAAATTTGTTGGTTAAAAGTAACCACAATGTTCTTTAGTTCTTGGAATGTTTTGAAAATTCTCATCTCGACAGGCACTAACATTGAAATTTGCCTTCGGCTGAATTGGCTACGTAGTATCTGCTGGGTAACTAATGATAATGACGATGAAAAAGCCTGCAATCACGTATTTAATTTATAATCTGTGCTCAACTTGTCAGCTTGCAGACAACATTGAGTAGCGATGTGCTTGGGCAAATCGGACACAATTAGAAATGAGGTCAACTGTGGCTTACCGCCCCTCTAAGAGTGGATAATACAGACTCTTTCGTACAGGATGGGCCAGAGCGCCCACTACTCTTTTGTGGAGTAGAATCTCGATGATACTACTTCGTATCATAGGATTAGCCAAAAACAGCTTAAAGCTGATCATTAATAACTTTATTTGCAACTCCAGAAAATGCTCCCTGTGCTGGCAACAGTGGTTGATAAAACAATGATGGCTGTGCTTAACAGGGTCAACACGACACTTTCGCTTGGCACTGTGCTGAAGTTTCCTGATTATGGTACCGAATCGTGTTGCTTTGTGGATGGCTTAAGGGTGCTGGCTGCGGACCCTCTTATTCTCATCAGCATTAAGGATTTCACTGGTGAAACAGCGGAAATAGTTGTGCGGTGCGCGCAAACATTGAGCCTCTTCTGCGAACCACATCAGATTAACTTCAAGTCGAAGAACCTTCCTACTGAGCCCACGGTTGAAGAAGGCAACTGCTCAAGTCTAGCAGGCCTCTATGAGAGGCGCTAGCACTTTTGCGCTGCGTTGCTACACAGCTACAGGCAAAGCTTCATCAGTTTTCGAGATAACTACACTGCAGACTCGTGCTGCCCATTGTGTGTATCTCATTGAGTGCCCCTGTCCCGTCAAAAGCTGAATACGCATGCCGTTCACTTGATTACAAAACGGAAATATGCCTGGGCCAGTGTATCTAGATAAGGCAAATCGCAGTTTAGACTGCAATATGAGTGCTCCTTGCTTTCCGTCCGCTGATCCATGTTATTAGGTGTCTAATGAATAAGGTGGTGTGTATCCTAATACTCTCTTGTTCGTGTTGGCAGTAGGTCATATTCAAAGCAGATATACGTACGCACAGATATACCTACACGTAGCTACATATGCACGACCTTCTCGTGCGTGTTTGTGTGTGTCTATACACACACGGGAAATTAAAAATGTTCAGGGGAAAGGATTGCAGCAGCTTAATTTGAGACTGGGTAGCACTATGGCTCGCACAGAAAACAAGCATATGTGAAAAATGTCACACATGTAACAACAAATTTCCTAAAGTGCTTGCTTAGATAAACGAAATGATACTCCGCACTTAGAGAATCTAGAATATTGATAAGAATGTACACACGATAAATAATGGTATACTCTCAGTGTAGAATTAGGTCGTCGCAAGAGAATTGATTAGAACAAACTACCATAGTGTCTATCACTTTTCCAATGTGCTTCGTCTTCATTGGACACGGCGAACCGCTGTCGAACTTGGCTCTAAGCATGCCACCCGTTTTGCTTATCCAGGTTCTTCTTGGTTTCGCTGGTTTCAACAACGTGCTCTGCAACTTCGGCAATCCACCGGTATCAACTATGAACGTGACATCTTGGCATGACGCACCGGCGCCTGACTGTCCGCCTATCGGCCACTTCGCTGGAGGTGCGACGTCACCAGGGCCACCGGGTATAAAAGAAGAGCTGCATCGCTTCGTCTTCACTGGGCACGGCGAACCGCTGTCGAACTTGGCTCTAAGCATGCCACCCGTTTTGCTTATCCAGGTTGGTCATGATTCTTCTTGTCGAAGTGATGACATGCTACTAGTGGTTCTGCCGTGCCCTCGGCGCTGTCTTTGCATTGCGTACGAGTGTTTTTCTGTATTCAAAATATTGTTGTGTGGCGATGTTGAGAGTAACCCTGGTCCAGATATCCAGAAATCTTTAGATAAGATTATAAAATCCCAGGAGTCAATGCAGAACGATATATCCGAAATGAAAGCCTTGCAATGCAAGCTTGATGCTTCGCTTTGCAGTGTAATGGCTAGACTTGAACAGATCGAAAAACATGTGACAGGTTTTCAAACTTCCCTGCAGCCTATAGCACCAATCGAACGACATCTGCAGTCGTTCCATAAGTCAGTTATTTCGCAACAGTCGTTCCATAAGTCAGTTATTTCGCAACAGCAAAAGGTAGTGAATCTCGAAGATAACAGCCGGCGGTCAAACTTGCTTGTTTTTGGTGTACCCGAGGCTAAATCAGAATCTGAAAATGAACTGAAGGAGAAGGTTATCGGCAACATCTTTGATAAACGGCTTGGTGTGAAGGTTGCATCCGTTGGGCGTATCCACTGACTGGGAAAACGCATCAAGGAGACCGGTAACAGTGAAAATGATAGCGGTAGAGGCGAGCAAAAAACCCGACCAGTAATCTTGTACTTCCAAGACTTCAATGAGAAGATGGCTGTTTTCAGTAACGTTAAGAAGCTGAAAGGCTCGAAAATTTACATTCAGAATGATTATTCCAAAGAAACTCTTCGCAAGCGAAAACTTCTTTGTGAATCGGCACGCAAGGATAAGGATGAAGGGCTGGATCCAAAACTTTATGACGATAAACTTGAAATTAATGACGAAACATATGTTTGGGATGATTTAACAGGTAGACGAATGAAGCTCATATTGTCCCCCGCGCATACGCAGTCGAAGTGACATGATCCTGGCAGCGATTCTTATCGCAACAGGCTCATTGTATTGAATATGAATGCCCAAAGTGTTGTCAAGAAATCCCAATCCCTGGAAATTGCATTACTTGCGCACAACCCCGACGTAGCAGTAATAACTGAGATTTGGTTAACCAGCGATATCACTGACGACTGCGTCTTTCCTTTATCGTTTTCGGTCTTCAGACGTGACCGTGGGTCACGAGGGGGGGGGGGGGGGGTGGCTGTTCTGTTAAAGAAAAATGTGAAAGCTGTGGTTTTAAATCAAATAGAAGACCATGAAAGCCTGCTTCTCAAAATAACATTTTCTAGTTTCACTTTCGTCCTATGTGCGCTGTACAGACCTCCCAGTTCTGATTCTTCTTATTTGCGAAAGCTCCAAGATCATTTGTTTAGTTTCCGCAAAACCAGGCTTATGCTTGTTGGCGATATCAATCTACCAGGTATTGATCGGCCTACTGGATGTGTCGGAGCCGCAGAGCACTCCGATATTCTATCCGACATTATGCTAACTCATAATTTAAACCAGGTTGTTCTTGAGCCCACCAGAATTTGCGGTACAGCTAGGTCCGTACTCGATCTTGTGTTCTTAGATCGCAGTTTTTATGATTATTCATTACATGTAAGTGACGGGATTTCTGATCACAAGGTTGTAGTTACCAATGTCTTTCTAGAACCTAAAAAACGTTTGGCAGGAGTTAAGCATACATATGTCAAAGACTACTCCAGGGCGAGGGATGAGTCTGTTTTGGATTACCTTGACATAGCTTACGAAAGCTTTCAAGGTAATGATGTGCGGCATTTGTGAGAAATGTTTAAAGAGCATTGCAAATTTTGTTTAAAGTCTTTTATACCTGATAAGAAAAAACAAACCAAAAGGGTCAACCCATGGATTAATCGAGATATTATTCACCTAAAACGGCGAATTAAACGTATCAAGAAGACTCGCAGTCCCGATTGTGATGTCTTAAATAGGTTAGTCTCCAAACTTTCGAGCAGCGTAAAATCCGCAAGGAAACGGTAGTTTTGCGAAAGTTTGCCTCAGTTCATTTTAAACGATCCCGGAAAGTTCTGGAATCACATCCGTAGTGCACGTAAATCGGTCGATCAATTATTGGTTGATGGCAAGATGGAAACATCTCGTCTCTCCATTGCTAATGCTTTCAATTCCTTTTTTCATTCTGTGTTTTCAAACGATCAAGGTGATGAATTTTATATGGAGGCTCATTCAGACAGATCGAGCTTGTTTCTTTTGAAGGAGTTTTTGAAATGCTTCTGCGATGAGATCCTATGTGCACTACTGGCCCGGATGAAATCCCGAACGCCTTTCTGCGTCGCTATGCAAAATCTTTAGCTCTGTTTTTGACAGTCATTTTTCGTGAATCTTTTCGGACGTCCGTGCTGCCCGATGATTGGCTTATGGCTAGGGTAATTCCAGTTTTTAAAAAAGGAGACCGTTTCCATGTTGACAATTATCGACCAATATCCTTAACGTGCTATTATTGCAAGATGATAGAACATATTGTAGCTAACCATATTCTTAATGTACTGGAAAAAAATAAAACATTGAGTCCCTTCCAACATGGTTTTAGAAGGGGATTTTCTACCGTTACGCAGTTGGTCACCGCCGTTCATAGTTTTAGTTCAATCTTAGATCACTCCGGGCAAATTGATGTTTTGTTTTTAGACTTAAGCAAGGCATTCGACAGGGTTCCTCACGGTAGCCGTCTTTTAAAACTTAAACAAGCAGGAATTCCTTCTACGCTTGTAAATTGGGTTAATTCATATTTGAAAGATCGAACGCAATTTGTAGACATCGATGGTACTTGTTCCTCTTCTCTAACAGTGACATCAGGTGTGCCCCAGGGAAGTGTGCAGGGGCCCCTGCTTTTTTTGTTGTATGTTAATGATTTAGTGTCTGTGGTTGGTGATACTGTGAATATTGGAATGTTCGCGAATGATATGCTGCATCATGATTTATACTGAAGTGCAGTCTGCTTCCGATCAACATCGGCTAGATAGGGCTTTATGTGACATATAATATTGGTGTGACAAATGTGGCATGAAAATTAGCACTACAAAAACAGTTCTTTTACGTATAACCAGGAAACGAAACCCCATAACTTTCCGGTACAAAATTAAATAAAAACACCTTAATCGAGGAGGTTAGTAAGTTTAAATACCTAGGTATCGTATTGAACTCCAGATTAGATTGGAACGACCACGTTCAGCAGGTAACTTCTTCAGCGCTAAAAAAACTTGGTTTTTTACGGCATAAACTTCGAGGTACACCTAGTAACGTTAAGCTTTTAGCGTATAATTCCATAATTAGACCTAAACTACAGTATGCAGCGGTTGTTTGGGACCCGCACACGAACAAAAACATTAACGAATTGGGGAAGCTTCAGAGGAGGGCTGTTCGTTTTATTTATAATAAATATAAAACAAGTGATTCTCCGTCAGGTATTATGGCACTCAATAAAATCCAACCACTACACATTAGACGCCAAATTGCCCGCTTAGCTTTTATGGAATCCCTAATTAGGTGTAAGACTGGATTATCACCCACTCCATTCATTAATCCGTCCACCACGAGGAAAACACGACACACACATAGCCACAGTTTATCCCCATTCTTTGCCCGAACAAATACCTTTAAGTTTTCATATTTTCCGCGCACGGTAGATGACTGGAATAAATTGCCAGAAATAATTTTTAGTGGAAATTTTATGACAGCCCTACACCATCATTTTAGAAACTTTTAATAACTGACGTTCGGGTTTTTAGCATTGTTTCTTGAAGTTGTGCGTGATTTTCTAGTTTTATTTGGATTGGAAACCCTGCTATGTTTGTGCGAAAAGTCTGTTTTACCGTGGCTTGTTTATTTTGTAGTTCCAAATGAATTCTGCGTTTTGTTGCTTCATTGTCTTTGTTACATTACATTGCATTGTATGTGTGTGAACATTCTTTTTTTCTGCCCGTCCTGCTTGGACCATTAAATTGGTCTGCAGTATTGTATAAATAAAATAAAAATAAATAAGTTAACAATTTGCATCATTCTCCATCTTGTTTCGTCTGCATCTTTCGGGAAGAGATATAACAATATGTTGCCATCTTTTCACCGCAATTCCACGCATTGTCAGACAACAATTGCCTTCAGACATCGCTTTTTTTTCTCCTTTTTTGTGTCTGCGCATGTGACATGGCCAAAATTGAAGAACTCTGCGGCCGCTTCTCAAAACGCGCAATGTGGTAGCACATCTACTTTCAAGGTTGACCCTGTTAGCGCTGTTTCCAGGCGCGACCACTAGGTGGCGAGGGCTTGCCTGGAGTTATGAATTGGGGTCAACTAGTTTTTGCTAAAGAAGCTTATTTTAAAAAAAGCTTTTCTGCCTTCCCTGTCTTAAGAAAGTCGCCTGAAAGAAAGCCGTGCCGCTGTTTTTTCGCTCATGCTGCTGTCGCTTAAGGCGTGCACACTTTGCCTCAAAAGGAACGAATGTGGGAAAATCACTCGAAATTCACTTGCTTCACGCCTCGAAAATTACGCTGTAAAGTGTAAACGAAAAAATGAAAAAAGCAAAAACAAAATGCCAGAGCAACCTGAAAACCACATCCGCGCGCGTCACATTCGTTCTACCTCTCGTAACATGCCGCCACCACCTTTGCCACTTGGAGAATTCATTCCATTCTACCCATTTCTTGAACATTAAAACTATCCCCCATTCGAAGTTCTGAAAAGAAACAGTTGGCACTTTTTCAAAGGTTGTTTCGGGAGAACGACACGATGAACGCAGCAGCGGTGACGGAATCAGCCGGCTGCGCTAAGGCGAGCTCCTGCTGCACTTCCAGTGGTCTTAACGATTGTAATCAAAACCAGGCTCTTGGTGAACGCGTCCTTGTCTAGGCCGTGAGCTTAGTGACTGCGCTTAAGCTAGCCACCTTTGCAGCCATGTTGAATTGGCGGCCAGTTGTTTACATCATATGGTTTGAGCTGGGGCAGTGTTGCAGTCAAAGCTGTGAAGTGGGAAGGCGACTCGCTATTGCATGGTGGAAAAATTGGTCTCGGACTAATTCTTTAGCGCCGACCTCGCGCTGTGGTTTTTCAGTCACATTTAGCCACTGAGCCGACTGAAATTGCGGCGAGTTTTGCTGCATTCACTCCCTTCTAGGCCAAGCGTAAACGGACCTTGCTCCCACAGCCAAGCTGTGTTGCACTGCCTGTGTGCAGCGGCCTATCGAGCGTTTGTACTATCTGCGGTGATTGCAGGAACTGTTCGTATAACACCAAATCACAGCGCATTCTATTTACCATAGTTTGTCCGAAACAACCTTAAAATTCGTATCACTGTGAAATTTGGGTACTCTGTAATCAACTTATTGCAGTTCTATTGTAATACAAAATGTGGGCCTGTAGGCTGCTGGAACATATGCTGCCACTAGGACAAGCTTAACATGCCCCCCCCCCCCCCCCCCCCCCAAAAAAAAACGCAAAGCCCCAAAAACTGCAGGATATCTACAGATTTTTTATTTTCTGACTTTGCAAAGGCCTTCGATCGTGTTGCTCACTGTCACTTGATTTTAAAACTGGCATCACTAAAAATAGATTCCCTTCAGCTAACATGGCTCAGAAACTTCCTAACCGGCAACAATTCACTATCGCGAACAATCACTCTTAATCCCTTTGTTACGGTTCCTCTGGTGTTTCACAAGTCAGTGTTCTTGGTTCCTTTCTTTTCCTCATCTACATTAATTAACTGCCTGACAACTTATCCTCATGCATGCATATAATTACTGATGGCAGCATTATCTATTGTCCCATCCACAACAACCGCGATCATTTCACCCTTCAAAAAGACCATAGGCGTATTAATGAGTGGTGCGAAACATGGCAGGTGAAACTACTGTATTTACTCGAAAATAGGTCGAGCATGAATGTAGGTCGTGCCCTACTTCTAAGAGAGAAAAACAAAAATTCAAATATAGGTCGACCAATGCTTTTTTTTTTTAAGCTTAGAAGGAGACAAATTGAAACGAAGCACACCTTTATATACACAACTTAGCGCCCTAATCACTGCCGGGGTCGTCGTCTTGTCGGCTGTGCAAGATGATGTCATCGAATTCCTTACAAGCATCCGCTACTTCCCAAACGACGTCGTCCTTGCCACCACCGCTGCCGATTGACAGGTAGCGAAAGGCACCAAGCCGACATTTGCCCGCAAACAGACGGTTCCACTGCTTTTGGCGACCCTTACAGAACTCGCGCTGCACGACACAATTGTGCTAGAGTCCTTGGTAAACAGTATCACTTAATACTTGAAGTCACCTGTGTAGCTCTGCCGACGTGACATCGTCGCAACCGCGCACAACCAAATCGTGGTGGTGGTGGTAGTGGTGGTTAGAAGAAGGCGCCTGATTGCTGCAGCCCGGTGGGGAGCACGGCGCAACGCCAAAAGCAAATGCAAACCGTCACCCCGCCACGTCGATCGCACAATTCAACAAAGCGCGAGGCGCGTTCTCTGGCGAGGCCTCAGGCCAGTAAGTAGTGTGGCTGCACACCGGAAGACAGTCTAGGAACTAGAGACTTCACGGCCAATATCTAGGGAAATCGTGGGTTTCATCGCAAACACTGCTATTGCACGAATAACTTGTTCCTCAATTGCTTAGGTAGCCTGAAAGGAGGAGGGGGGGGGTCTTTATTTCAGATTTTATTATACAGTCGAGCCCGCTTATAACAAAACCTGACCGTGACGCGGCATCCGTTCGCTGCACCTCGAAGTTTGTAGTAAATGAAACACAGCTTTTAAAAAAGTTGCGAGTGAAAACACATTTTTTTTTTGCCGCAAAAAGTCCGTGATGCACGTGTTTCGAAGAGCAGAAGCGATAAGGGCGGTCTCGAGCTCATTTAAAACGGCAGGGTGCCTGTTCATCGAGGCCCGTGGCATAAGCTGCATGAGGCACTGGCTCCAAAGTTTCGTCGTTCTTGCAATCCGATTCCTCCAAATCGCTCTCGCCACCTACTTAATTCACAATGCCTCAATCCGTGCAAACCATCACAACAGATGTCCTACCTGTTCTCCCAGGTCGGAGTCGACGACGCGCTGCCACAAATCGCCGCCGCAGTGGTCCTGTTCGGAAGCTTCAGGCTCGGCACCGGGCCCAATGTCGACCTCGCGAAAACAATTTCACGCACATGTAGCCGTCACCGCCTCCCGTGAAATATTCTCCTCCACAGCTGAATACCGGGACGCCCAAAGCAGCAAGTTGGCTGCCAGGTGGTCAACAGCTATGAGCAAGCGCTCCGCAACGCGGCACCTGACGTGCGGATTACACTCAAGCCAAGCGGTTGCACTTTCGACGTTTTGTTGAGCGTCACGAAAAGCGTGCTAGTCCTCCCATCGGCCATCATGACCACACACGCACAACAAAAGCGAGCAACATGCCATAACGCATGGAAGAGCGCTGGGCCAGTTTCCAGTCAGAAAACGAAACTAATTCGAGCCAGCGTGGCGGGCCTCGCGGAGCGGTGGAGACCGGCGAAGGGGTTGTGATCAAGAGAGGTGAGCAGACTTGCGAGAGAAGGGCAAGGAGTTGTGATAAAGAGGGGGCAAGATGCGGCGGGAGGGCAACCTTGAAAACCAAAACACACGGGAAGGAGGCAGGTTGGGTAGCTTGCTTGAAAGGTCCGCGAAACTCGCACGTAGAGAAATTAGGAAAGAGTGCCTGCGCGCACAGAAGTCAAAACATAGCCGCCTGGATCGGTGCGCGTGGCTGTGTTCGAAGAATCAGTAGCCGTGGTAAAAAAATCGCTTTGTTGCACCCGCAGGTTTGCGTGGCCTCACGAACTTCGATATTTTGAGATTTGTTCCGCACAAATTCACAGCCATTTTCGCGCTTCGCTTCCGCACGCACACGGAAGGCATGCTGAGTTGAGTGCAAAGTGCGCGAAAACAAGTCCTAAACACGAAACGAATCGCAAATTATCAGAGTCGATGGGGTAGCATACGCGTGTGCATTAGACGCAGACTATCGGATACAGTCGGTGGCCGATGATGATGGCAAATGGTCTGGTCACTCCAGGCTGGCGACGCCAACGACAGTACCAGCGATGAAAAACAAAGTAGATGGCCGACCGGTTTTCGAAAGATCGGTGGCAGTGTGAAAACACGGGCCTCGTCTGGCGATGCCGGGTGCTCAGAGTAGCGCGGGACAAGGATGGAGCGGTGCGTAACAAAAAGCGTTCGGGGAGAGTGGCAACTAGAGGGGCGCGGAGGCAGAATCGGCGTTTTACAATAAGAGTGTATGGGCACCTTGCCGATGCCCGATTGGTGGTCGAAATTGGTTTCCCGGGAAGTTGGCAGACCGATGACTCCGTTCGCTGTAACCGATCAGCGGCACTCGGAGATGTTCGTTATAGGTGCGATTTTGTACCATTGAACCAACGTTTATTTTCACGGTCACATGGATATTGTTCGTTTTAAGCGAAATTTCGTTTCAAGTGGGGCCGTTATTTGTGGGGGATCGACTGTATAACGTGCGTATGCAGTAGAAACCGCTTGAAGAACAGCAGGCGTGGCAGTTGAACGCCATAAGCTCGGCGTTTTTGTTTGGTTTGATCGTGATTATAGGTCGATAGCTGGTTATGAACAATATTTTTGCAAAAAAAGGCCGACCTATATTCGAATAAGTATGGTAAGCGTTTTCAAATGCAAAGTAATCACTTTAAGCCAAAAAGATAACTTTATTGGTTCCCCATTAACAGCAATGGGGAAGTTGAAGGCGGAAGGTTTCGTATGACGAAATGGGAAGAAGATAAACTTCAAAAAATATTTTCTTCCTAAAAACAAAACTGTAATATTAAAACTTGGAACATAAAAATAACTGCTTATTTGCTTTAGGGTTAGGTATCAAGGTGATGTTTAACTGGACCTCCACATGATGCAAATTGCGTCTCAATATTAACAAAAATGTCGATATTGTAGAATTCGTGCTTTTTCTCGTAATCTTCAACAACTTGAGAGGTCGAACTGTATTTTTTCCACAAAATATACCTTCTGTTCATAAGATATTCATTGCTCAGGTATCCATACCTGCCAAGTTCAAGAATTCGGAATCCGGGAGATTTCTGCAATGGGGCAGCAAGGGGGGGGGGGGGGTCCTCAATTGCAAGTGCCAACATAAGCGTTGCAGTCTTATAGTGGCTAGGAGTGGCCCAACACACGAGGGTAGAATTTTTCACTACGGTGAGAGTCTCAAAGGATCAACACAGCTAGCACAATCTATTTCAGTGAAAACAACTCGCGTGTGTCTTCCTGGGACACAGGTGAACGGACGGGTCGGCGCAGCTGGCTGCCGCAAAAGCGCGGGTCAAAGCTTCGCTCTTTACTAGATTCTTTTGACAGGAAAGCCAAAACGGGTCTGGCCCCTTTTTATTGTAATAGCAATTATATGAACAATCCAGGCTGTTTTTTTTTTTTTTTTCGCCGTCGCCTCTGCTGCCGTCCTTCACAGTATATGTATACGTATCTATGTATATGAACACTGAAAGAAAAAAAGCCGCCCGCGCTCGCCGCCGAGCTCGTCGCGATGCACCAATGCGTGCTTATCTCTCACGGGTACTTTGCCCCATGGATAGATGCCTGTGCGAGAGCGCTTATCCTGTGGCGGGAGAATCGTGTGCCTTGGGCGGCTTTCACTGAAACGAAAACGGTAGTTGCCGGGCGCACAAAGGTCACTTTGGTCTCTACACAGGCCCCTTTTGCGAAAACAGCATGCTTTTCACACACAGCGAGGTATAGCAACTGGGACACTTGTTAGTTTGTACTCATCTGTACCTGTGATTACGTATTGTGCATCGGTTTTGTTTAAACAGCGCGTTGCGTATCGAGCGGTAAACGTTTGTTCGCTAATGTCCTGCGAGTATCGTTCTCGTGCGTCATTTGTGTGTGAGCAGCACGCCACACGTTTCGATCTGCTTGCCGTTCTCAGCGTTACATTCCAAGTTGTTGCTGTCACATTTATTGCTTCACCCTTGCGGCGAAACTAACTTTTTATTTTTTTTTACGTATTTACTGTCTTTACCTTACCACTGCGTGCCCTTGGAGCTCATAGATCCCTATCGCGTCGCCGTGACCGCGGTATTGTGCGCGGCGGCTGCGGCAAACAGTAGCTCATTTTCTAATGCTTATGCGCTTGGCGGCGCACGCGCCTTCAAAACTAAGTTGTTTTATGACATCTACGATACCATCTGCCGCAGTTTTGTCCGCAGAGTTCGCGGAGAGCAGCATGGCTTTGACTGGTCGAGCACACATTCGGGGTTCTGTCAGTTACATTGTCACCATACATGATCGTGTCAAGAGCGACCGCGGTTTCGTCCACAGCGGGTGTGGCAACGACAATCAGACACACTGTAGAAGACGGGGCGTGCGCCGGTCGCACGCGTACTTTCGAAGCTTCGAGTACGCTGCTTTCGGCCTTCTCGATGGTTTCTGTACTAAAGTTCGTATCACCCGTCGCGATTAGAAAATGTGTTCGAAACATTCGAATTGAGGCCCAATGAACATGGTAAAATTTGGCTGGGGAATTTCAAGAATTCGTATCTGCCGTGGTTTCGCATCACTGAGATTATACTGTACGTTCACATCAATGCCTCTTAAACTCATAATAAAATGGGGTAGGTTCAAAAAGCGTGGAGCGGATTGAGTTGCTTTTCTGTCAATGCGGGCAGATCACGCACAGAAATTTCGATTTCCGGAAGATTTTCATGACAACCGTACAACCGGAAAAAAGGTCAAAATCTGGGAGTCTCCCGGCCAATCCGGGAGACTTGGCAGGTTTGGATATCCATATAAAGTGCAATATTGCGATAGAATAAATACAAACACGACAAATTTTGGTGAAATTCCAGGAGGCGTATGTGGCAGAAAAATTGCATTATTATTATTGAGATTCAAACTACACAAGCTCCCTTACTTAACACGCAGACCGAACTTGTTAGAGAAAAAAAAGACTGGTACTTTTAAAATAAACGTTTTCCCAAACAACACTCAGCCGACATTCTGAGTTCAGAAGGTAACCTACATGACCAAAAAATTTTGTTTTTCTGTCTGAAACATTTTAGCAATTCACTATTCTCAATGCTGTAAATCAGCATGATTACTTTCAAATACATTTGAGATGGCCGCCAGAATGGCGGGGACGTCTAGCGTAGAATGACCAATATCGCTTACCGCGCAGTCCCAGAGATGAAAAACTAGTCATAATGTGGCTCAGAAAAGAGAGCCAATGACCACGCTTCTCAACACAGGTACGTCGGCAGGGGAGAAATGAAGGTACTACAAAGGTAGAGGGGACGCCAAACAAACAAACAAGCAGTGGAGCGTTTCAAAAAAAAAAAAAAAAAGTTAGCCATGCAAACCTAAAGTAACAGCGAAGCTGGTTGACTTTGGGTTCATAACGTGGCCCCTTGGCTGATGCTAAGTCTCTGGTTGGCGTAGGTGGAGTAACATCAAAGGCAGAGGCAACAGATATAGATCTTGAAGGTTTTATATTAGTACCTGCATGTGCCAACATCTGTTTTTAATACATCGTATGAGTAGCTACCTTATAATTCCATACACATATTTTTGAGGCCACACTTTGGCTTGTGGCCATGTTCAGGTGCAATCATTATGCGGGAAATAAAGAAAAAAATTGAGGAAATAAATACAGCATTACACATTTTCATTGCTTCACAATCACAGAACACAGGCCACCAAATACAACTTGCATGCAAAACTTGTCAGAAAGCAACAATAATTCTTTGGCCAGACTCACCCAAAGCCCTGTCCATAGTACTGTCCGTAGGGGTACTGGACACCTTGCATGAACTGTCCTTGGACTTGGGGGTATCCCGCCTGCGGGTACCAGTAGCCCATCTGCTGGTATGGGTATGAGTACTGGGTAGCCAGATTCTGCAAACAATATGGTTTAAATGCAGACTGACCACAAATGCGAGAGCTTTCTAAAGCACGCTTCGCGCACAATATTTGGCTAAGGACATTTCAAGGAGTTCCAAGGATGCAAAAAAGAGAACTTCAAGGGGTGCTAACGTAATTTTATTTTCCTACATGGCTAAGGAAAGAAGCTCTCCTTTCGCACAACTTTTTTTTGCCGATAGCAGCTAGCTCAAACTCTTTACTTTAGGTGTTCGACAAAACTGTTGGCCATGACAAAACAAAGTCGCATTCTTTCTTGCTTCCGCATCTTCCGAAAAGTGATTGGCTGACTCCAGCAATTGTTTCAGGGTTTTGTTAGCTTTGTCTTCCTCTCTTGCATGCCGTGTAGCTTGAGCTCAAGTTCTTTACTTTTTGATGGTTACCTGTTGTGCCACAGCTTGCCTTTTTGTTCTTCTACATGCAACACATCTCTATGCCTGGCTTGGTGCACTGATGAATTCAGGTCTCTCAACGGTGTAACATTAAGCAGTCCACAGTGGGTTTTCATGGCATTGCGGATGACTTTTTGAAAGATATCCCCGGCCATATTATCAATTGCGATCTGTTTGTTTACAATGAAACCTCGTTCTACTGAAGCCTATCCATATCTAGACAAGAGAAGGACCTTCAGCACTTCCTATAAAATTGAGAATGGTGGGTCATGCTTCATAAGGCACACAGAGAAAGTCAAGGCGTTCATGGTCTTTTCCATAGTTTTGCAGTTCATAATATTTTTCTTGGCAGAAATGAATATACTGTGCAAAAGCAATACAATATCTCTCATATGCCTCACAAAGACACTTGTCAATTAAACTGTTAGGGGGGGGGACTTGGCTTAGGGTAGCAAGCTTTCCTAAAACTTTACAGAAGTTGATGAAAATTAGTACAAATACTCAGCATGTCTCCATAATGTTTGTGTAAAAGTATCAAAGAGATAGCGCTAAAACTTTTTTCATAAATTATTACTTTTTAAATTTTGCAATCCAATAGCACTTTGTACGCCATGAAAACTTGAGTGCATGTAGTCTCAGGCGCTGCTCCTCTATGGGGCAGTAGTTTCTTACGGTACTATTTAGGCGGGCGAAATCGGTATTTGTTCCGTGCTGCATCGTCAAGCCCAGTGTTCTTAGCTAGTTACGTGCAGTGTAGCAGATACTAAGTTCACTCCATCAGTGTCACTTGCTGCAACATACGCGTGTATTTTCCCTTGTCCAGAAACATTCCCTTTCGTGCTCGATCAGCACCACACTGCGCGAAGGGGCAAAGATTATTTTGTTGAGCCAATGCGGCAGCAGCAAGTTGCCTTCATTTCCACGAATGATGCGCACTTTATTGAAGAAGTCCCATGCACAATGGCATGAAAGCAAGCAGTGTACTTGGTACACTTGCACAAGCGGTATGTCACAAACCGAGCGCTCAAAAAAGGGCGCGCCGCCAAATTCTCGCGACGTAGCGCCGAGAGGTCAACGATATATACAAAAAAAAAGAAAACAAGCATCCAAAGACTCCCCGGGCGCGCGTCCCTCTCTCCTCGGAAGCGTAGGTTCGCCAACGAACCTCCTCGCATCGGCGGCCGGGCAAGCCCTAGAGAGTTCTCGATGGAAAGGAGCGTGGTGATGCAGGGTTGCGTCATCCGTCGCGGACGGCCCTCGTACAGTCTCGCGCTTTCCCCAGCCTTCGCTGCGTATCGCGCCGACGAAATTATGAGAACTTTCTGGAATCTCGCGCGTAAGGTATTTAAGGGGAGATGCTACTCGAAAAACGATTTTCTTTAATAAGAGTCTGAATTGAACACAAATTGGCATGCTAATAGAGTTTTTTCTCCTCTTTTCAAATATGTCATTTATTTTCATGTAGATTGCTTGGTTTTCTTTCTGCAGGTCAGATACTGCAAAATTATGGCCATTGTTATGCAACAATTCTGACCTATAAAAATTTGAGATAAAGCATGCAGATATAGCTGACTATGATCCTTTGGAACTATAGAGTGCAAAAAACTATATAAATTTTGTGTGTAAAAAGGTGAAATACAATAATAAAATAGAAAAACTTACTATGGCTCTAGTTGCCAAGGGCTTTCAATGTTATGTAATTTTTGAAAAACATAATCAAGCAGCACTGACAATCTGAATAGATACTTGCACTCTATGGGCCTTCATCATGCTATGTGCAAAATTTCATAGAGGTATGACAATTCTAAGTATACGAACTAGCGTGTATAAGAAGCACAGATCACACAAAACTGCAAAAGGAGACAACCGCATTTGAAAGTTTGAAACCTTTTTTTTTTTTATCACAGAGTTGTTAGAAATGCATAATCTTTGGCCATAATGTTCAACAGAACTTTGAAAAGCACTGCAAGTTACTAGAACTGTCCTGCAGCATAGGTTGTGCCCTCACGGTCCTTGCAAGGACTCTCTTCTAGCCGTGCCCTTTTCACTCCACGACGACGGTGGGCCCTTGCTTCTGCTGTCAGACGCTCGGACATTCTCTTGATGCGCCTCGCATCGTGGGAATCACTGAAAGTAACTAGATCTCTAGATGGTAGTATGTTGAGCTCTTCCAGAATGTGCTCGAAAGTAGCATGACCCTTGTTGAACCACAGGATTGCCATAGCTGCGGCAGTCTCGACAACCGTTCGGGAGACAAACTTAGTCTTGGGGCAAAGCAGCCAAATTTTGCTGTTCAGGGAATCTGATGCGTTCTGGGTTTTCCCTTTGATGCATCGAGCAAGGAGCTTCTCATCCGTTAGCCGCTTATAAATGGGCAAAACAGCCAATCCCTGTGCTTTTGTCAGGAGAGGTGTGTGGCGTGGTGCAGGTTCACCAAGTGCTTCAGCGCGTTGATGTTTGCACCACGACTCTGTTCCTGCAGGGCAAAACTTTTGGCTGCCAGCATTGTCAGTAGAGCATGAGTGGAAGTACGAAGCCCATACTGCAGTGTACATATCCCGTACACTCCCCTATTGCTTGTTATGGCAATCTGATAGTATGTTTGGAGCTTCTGAATGGCTGGCTCTTTCATTTTCTGCCCTCGTGGTAATGGCACATGCAGCTTCCGTAGCGCGGTGCCAAGTCTCTTGGCCACATGATTAGTGCAGTCTTCTTTTTCTATATTGACAGCACCATAGACTTTTGACTCTGCAACTGCACTATATGCTTTGCTGTCACCGTCACTCAAGAATGTCATGAAATGCAGTGGGGTGTCATAAGTCGATGTTCTCTGCCAAATGCGCATTGCAGCCTCCGTTTCCATGGCATGGGAGGAACAGTCTGCATTTTTTCACAGACTGGGCCATGGAATGCCTGCCACACTTCCTCGTCTGGGCCCATATCCTTGTGCCTACTGCATGTCAGGCAGTAATTTGATATGACCTCGAAGTCTAAGCAGAGGCCAGTATCTAAGGAGATAACTGCGCCAATCCCGTTGTGGCTTTTGTGGCCCCTCTTCTGCCAAGTGCCGTCGAACATAACAACCACATCAGTTTCGCCTGCTACTTCTTTCGTCGACTCTCTGGCAAGTTTTCACTCACAGCTGCCATGGCAGCGGTGTGCACCTTCATTGCTATCGAAAAAATCCTCGGTGGTGCATTGGCTTTGGGAGTCCAATATTGGAGCAAAATCTCGACAATTGCTCATGCCCAATGCCGACAGCGCGTGCAGCCACCACCGCCTTCACATTTACAGCAAAACTATCTCGGGAGCTCCCACTGTCGTACCGTTGGCTCACTCGGCTGCTGCCGTCCGCCGTAACACGCAGTGACGTATAGGAGCACGAAAGAACAGTCGCTGAGCATTCGCTGTTTTCGCAATGAAGTTCGAGGAGCGACGAAAGTTCCTTGCGCTTTTCTGCCGGCTCCCGAACGGCAAGTTTTTGAATACCGCTAGCAGGGCATGCCGCACCTGCCACAAGAGCCGTCAGCAAGAGGGTGTCGCACAAAACTGTCGTTGCACAAACCTCACCGCGCTGTCTTTGGTCTTTTTTGAAGAAGCCGAGCTTCTTTTCCGAAGCACTGACGAAAGAAAGCGCAGCGTCAATTCCTTCATCGCAGCCACTGTCGCTCGCGCACTCGTCGATGCCGCCGTCAGGCCTAGCACACGTAGGCGCGTTCTCGTTCGTCGCCGTCGTTCGGGGCGCTTTACGCCGCCTTCCCTTGAACTTGTGCTTCGTTCGAAACTTCTGCGGTCTCACGTTGCACTTTTTCGGGCTTGTCATCGCGGAAATATGCGTAGACGCGCAGAAAAGCAGACGGACCGAATGCCGATGGCCGCCACCAACACAGCTGACAATGACTCGGTAGCCAATGGCGATGCGGCTTAGGGTGCCGTGTGTTTCAAACCGCTCAAACCACGTGATAAAAAGGCCTCGCTTTTAATTTTTTTTTTGCCCACGTACCAAACTGGCAGTCGTCGGAGCTGTAAGAAGAAGGCCGGACGCAACTTTCCCAACCGATCGCAATGGCGGGCGGCACTGCGACGGGGAGCAGCGCGCAGTCAAAGATGGCCAATATCGGCGCGAATTCACGAAATTTTGAGCCACTGCGATGCCTTCATACACATTTTTTTGCATTTTGCGGTTCGAATTTAGTTTTGAAATTTTCAAAGATGAAAGAAGAAGGTTTGAAGATTACAATGCATAAAAATCAGAAATACGAGAAATTTCGCTAAAAACGCGATTTTTCGACTCGCATCTCCCCTTAATCGAGCAGCCGAGATGGGAGATGAGGAGAAGAAGGAAGTTAGCGCCAGAGTGCGTAGGGTATCCCGCCGCGTCTGTCGGTGAAGGTTTTGTCCTTAGTGACAAAGCAGGAGAAGAAGAACGTATGCGCCAGAGTGCGTAGGGTGTTCCGCCTTGTGGGCGAAGCCTTTTGTCTTCCGTGACAAAGGAGGAGAAGAAGAGGATTTTCACCTGAGGGGTGAAGACTCGAGCTACAGGCAAAAGTGTGTGTCTACCGCTATCGAGCGAAGACGCGTGACAACAGCTGCGTGTGGGAAGCCGACGTGTTTCCGGCGAAGAAGTTTGAAGCTTGGAGAGCGGCCAAGTGAAGACGCGAGGTTTCCTGGAAAAGAAACTTCGGAGGCAGCGGAGCGACAACAACACTGAACTTTGAGTGATTCTCGGAAGAGTATCATTCAGACTTTTGTTCCAAGAACTTTGGACTGAATAAGTTTTCTAACTCTTTAGTCTTTAAGTGTCTTGGTTGTTCGATGCATGCGACTGCATTGTAGAGCGTATTGTTCTTTGGGGTCCGTTGTTTCGAGAGTGGCTGATTGTACTGCGTAGTACGTTGTTTGAATGGTGACATATTGTATTCAACTATTGTCGAGTGCGCATACTTGTGTATCGTTTTGATCTGCCATAATTGAGTATACAATTTTGTTTTGTTTATCAACTCTCGGCTCTGACTTGTTCTTTGGGCCACAGCCGGCATCCGCTGGCGCGCCAAATAGGACCACTTCTAAATTGTCCACGCTTTCGTGGTGCGGTTCGAGGGGCCGATACTTCGGCTCTTGGAATTAGCCCGGCGATCGCCTCCCGAATTAACGGGACCAGTGACACGGTAACAGCTGTAAACTGCAAAGCCACACATACTGCCAAGGAGGTAGTTCATGATTTGTACATTTGCTTGATGACGTGACGGCGCGTTTGTCAGTAAGTATCATCATGCTCCCGTGTATTTTTGTGCACACATCATAGAACTTTCTCTGAAGTTGCAGTAATCACTGCATCGCTTATCGTTGCTGCAGTTATTATAAAGGCATAAAAGTTCTTTACAGTAACATAAGCTTATTCAAAAAGAATATTTAAACCGAAGTATTCGAAACTTTTCAAACATGTGGTTACTAATTCAAATACAGATATTATGATTGCAATATTTGAAGAATATTCAAAACTTTTTGCATATGCACACCCCTGCTCATAAGTCCCTTCACCGTCCCTGACAAATTGTCAACTGTGACTTAAGTCGGAAGGAGCCAAACTTTCCGAGTAAAGTACCAGAGAGAAAAGATGCTTTCGTCATTGGCGAGTGCACCACAGCAATAAATTTTAAAGAAGAAGTGTAACCTATTTTATGCGATCCTCGAATGATTCAACTTCAGGAATTTATAGAGTCTTGAACTTCAAAAACTTTTCGAATGAGTTGAGTATGAGGTGAGTTACAGGGATTTGCACTTTTTTCTCTTCTAGAAAAAGCAGGAAGCTACATAAGGAGGGGTCGGGGGGAAACAACTGCTGTTTCCTGGCAAGCACCACAGGCCAGAAAACTCACTGAGACCAAGCTCTGCGTGAGAAGTTTTGGCAAGTTTCATGTAAAAGTGAGCCCCAAGTGCAAAACATGCATTTCTTGGGTGAAATTGAATGAACACCACACTTTTTGCTGACCTATGGGTCCTAGCAACTCAAGTTGAGCACTAATATCACCCATACGTCAGTCAAGCCCAGGTAGAAATGTGTAAATAGGAATTCAATTGGTTTCAACTGGTATTAAGTAGTATCAGCTCGCCCCAGTTGAAAACTAACTGGTTCCAGTCGATTCCAGTTGCAACTGGCGCCAGTTAGCAAGTGGTCCCAGTTGAGAACTAACTGGTCCCACTTCATACCAGTTGCAACTGGTTCCAGTTAGCAATTGGTACCAGTTACAACTCAACTGTGGTTTCAGTTGATTATAGTTGCAATTGGTTCCGGGTAGCAGTTGGTCTAAGTACTCAACTGCTCAACAACAGGATGACCAGCTCAACTGGAAGCAGCTTGCTTGCTTGTATATGTCTTGGCTCGTATCCACCACGGGGGATTGGCCATAAAACCAGCACTTATTGTGATGGAGAAAAACAAATTTCCAATTTTTGGAAGCAGCTATCTTTCCTTGTTTATAGACTTGATCCTTTTAGCTTATTTATAAAGGTATCAACAGCCTAACCTGACCTGATGTGTATTTATTATCGTGGATTATTCCGTTGCACAGGTGCTCTATACACAATGCACTTAAACATTCGATCAACTACGTTCAGTACTTTCAACCAATATTGTCACATTATAATGTGCTGAAACCCGTAACTGAAGGTCTGCCGAACGTCAGGCTAGTCCGCTCACTGGCAAAGCGAAGGCATCATGTTCATTCGTGCGCTATGCTTCATCGTATTTTTACCACGTAATAATGCTTGTGGCAATATTAAATAGCAGCTGTTGTCAATCTATTACGTCTGTCGCGGCCTGATTGATCTCTGAGTGTTAACGTTGTCGTTGCTTCGTTGGGAGCATGCCTGCTTGGTAGAGTTGAGTGCAACATTGTGATTACTTCCATGCAACGACAAAATATGGAGTATTGCAGAGAGCTAGAACAGCTCAGCTGACACCAAGTCGACTCTCTGTTGACACAAACGTTGCACAAACACGGTCGCACAAGTCCACCTTTGCTGCCGCGACAGACGTCACATTAGTTCCGTACCTCATAGGCTCAAACATTGGAATGTTGAAGCAGTAAAGTAATCAAAGATAAGTATTACGCATAAAATAAACTGAAATGAATTATTTTGGTCTAATTCCACAATATCTATAGCACGAAAAAATCTGATAACGAACACGGATAAATTCAGAACACAGCGCGATGTTAGTTTCGTACCGCACATGTGGCGAGGGCACAGAACGCCTACCACTTTGCGAGGGCTAGTTACCGAGCGGTCTACATGCTGCTGAGTTGTGCTGCTTTTGAGAAGAAAATATGCCATTCTTATCATCCATATTTTGTTGATAATGCAGACGAACAGACGCTCTGATTAGTTACCACACAGGCCAAGCGCGAACATAATGATAAGCATCGGAATTGGGAAAGAAGGAAACCATGAACTGAGCGACTGAGCTTCAGCTTCGGATCATTTGCGGCTCAAAAGCAAGCCAGTGGGAAAAAAAAAGCAGTCATCAGTGGTGTTAACGCTGCTGAGGTGTTCGCGAGAAAGTTGCTAAATTTAGCGTCTGTTCAGTAGTTCTAGAGACAATTCTATCTCTTTGGAGCCATTCAAAAATTAAGGTAAAGTGTAAACTCTTTCTGTTTTAGTTGGAGGTAGGCAAAGCGGCTCAGAACTGCTCTCAGTTCACCGCAAAGAGGTGGACTACAGCTGCTCACTGGTTCACAGTGGCGTAGCCAGGAGGTAGCAGCGTAGTCCAACTTCATTCGCCACAGCAGAAATTTATTTGAAATATAGTTGAAATAAAAAATATCTCTGCGCGGTGCATTATCAAGATCAGGAAAAAAGCATCATAATCATTGTCTAGACTTTTGGCTAAAACTAGCGACTTTTCTGAAGCGTTCTGACGACTTTGCTAAAAAAGAAAGTCAACACCACTGATTGCCATTGCTATCGACCAATGGCAGCACCCATGCTTGCTGAACAGCGGCGGTTTCTGGTGGTGCCAACAAGTGTTTTAGATTGATGCATTTTCATGCTCTGAAATGCATTGAAATGGTAAAGATTGAGTTTACTGCATAGCAAGAAGTATCTGGGCTTGGAATCGCATCGTAAAATGTCGTTAAAGTGGGACGATCGAAGAAAAAGTGGTCGTTGTCGCTACAATATTTATGCATTGATTCCTACAGACGCCCGAAGTGAAGAAGCTGATGCGGGAAACTGCATATCAACAAGTATCTGGGCTGAGAATCGCATCGTAAAATGTCGTTGAAGTAGGACGATCGAAGAAGAAGTGTTCGTTGTCGCTACAATATTTATGCATTGATTCCTATAGACTGCTGACGGGGAATCGTGAATTTTTTGTTGTAGCGAAAATTTCGTTGAAGCGGCGTTCGTTGCAGCGGAGTTCGACTGTAATATGTTTGTGTATGAACTTGTGCTTGCAAATTTGTGCCTGCATTTCGTAGGAAACGAGCTCGTACAATACTTGTACGTACACTCAAACCACGTAACAAAGTTGAAGGGGAGCGAGCCACAATTATTTCATTATATCCATTGTTTCATTATATCGATTATAACAGTTTGTGGCAATGTATGCTAAAATGGGCACACACCTATAAGCATGCAAATAAAGAAACCGCCTTGCGGCCCGATGTACCGCTACGCGACCACGCGTGCGGTGGAAAATAAACACAGTCAAAGAAACAACGTCGATATGGCAAAAGCTACCAGCAGATTGCAAAGCGAAGCTAGTGGAGTTTCAGCGCTTGTGCTTGACCTGTGCGACTCATCGCAAATGCCGTTGGGGCACATTGGCACCATGGACCAGACTCCCGTTTTCTTGGACATGCCTATGTCAAGCACTGTCAGCGACACAGGTGCCCCCCAAGTTCGCATAAGGACCACAGGCAACGAGAAGACACGCCTAATCGTGATGCTAGCCTGCTTGGCGGATGGGCGCAAGTTGCAGCCATACATCATTTTACGACGCAAAACCATCAGGAGGTGTTCTCCAGGGATGTGATTGTCCGCTGCCTAAAAGAAGGTTCGATGGACACTCTGCTTATGCTTGACTGGGTCAAGACTGTGTGGTGCCGACGGCCAGGTGCGCTCCCCCACCCCGCCTCAGTCCTAGTTCTCGACTCATTTCACGGTCACCTGACGCCCGAAGTGAAGAAGCTGATGCGGGAAACTCAGACGCAGCTCGCCGTTATTCTCGAAGGTATGACGTCC
Organism: Rhipicephalus annulatus; assembly: GCA_013436015.1. Lineage (NCBI taxonomy): Eukaryota > Metazoa > Arthropoda > Arachnida > Ixodida > Ixodidae > Rhipicephalus > Rhipicephalus annulatus. Next base: position 301,239 of record WOVY01012425.1, read on the forward strand.
TCGCTACAGCCATTAGACGTCTGCCTGAATAAACCATTTAAGGATAGAATGCGGCAACTGTACGGAAAATGGCTGGAAGAGGATTGGGATTTGACACTTACGGGTAGGATAAAGCGACCTAGCGCCGCGAAGATTGCCGAGCGGGTGTTCGCAGCTTGGTATGGCCTGCAGCATGACATGATAGTTCGCGCGTTTAAAAAGTGGTGCATATGAAAATATATGGATGGCACGGAGGATGACGTCATCTGGGAGCAACAAAGTGACCAAGAGGGCTCGACCAGCAGCAATGATGGTGACGAAAGCGACAAATGAACTTCATATTTAGAAACTGGAATGCCTTTGCCACTACCATGTGCAGCAAATAAAGGTACTTTTCCCCCCACTTTACTCGCGTTACATTCGTGTTTTTTCTTTACAGCACTAAAAAGTCACCCTTCGTGTTACAATTGTGGCCGCGTTACATTAGGGTAAATATTGTATTTTACAGTAACGCTCCCCTGTTGGTTGATGGGTGAATGGCACAGATGCATCAACCGCAGCACAAAACTTCAGGACAAAACTTCAGGAAATGAAAGCCAAGCGGAGCAAGCTTTGCACTGTATGTGCAACCACAGTGCCGGTTCAATATACACAGCAGCAATTGCCTATTGGGCACAGTGCACCATTTTTTTATGCTAATAAATCATAATAATCTTCTACAGTTAACACTGAATCCATTGGAGTATTTGATATTCTCAGAATGATAATTATTTGCACGTTCAAGATTATTTGAGATAGCTGGATTCCATGTACATTTGGGCACCAACTGTAAACGGGGGCTGTTTACCCCTGGGAATATTTCATTTCAATCCCAACTAGTCCCAGTAGCCAACTGGGAATTGGCAACTGGTCCCAGTTGCCAACTGGGAATGCATTCCCAATTGGCAACTGGTCCCAACTGGAAAGTGTTCGTTAAACCAGTTGAAACCAGTTTGATTACCAGTTAAGAATTTTCACCTGGGAGGTGATATGGCTTGGTTATATCAAGGCTTAATTAACACAACTTCAAGAAGCAAAAAATGCTGGTTCAAGATGAACAGATTGGTGACAGAGAATGCATTCTTCCACCACCAGTGGGCAAGGTGAAGGGTGATCACCCCGGCGGAAGGGTTGCGCTGCTCTGGCCAGGAGGGATGCTTGTCTCCTGGACTCACTTGAGGCTGCTGCTGGTTGTTGGGGTCAGTAGCCTCCTTGCCCCAGGAACACTTGACTGTCTGGCCATTGACATCCGAATTGTGAGTTGCCACAATGGCGTGTGTTGCAGCCTCCTTCGTACCAAACCTGCGCAAAAAGTTTTGATGACCATACCCTCCTGGCTATAATTTCTGCCACATGATATCGGGTTTTATTGTATGCATTTGATTAAGTACAGTGCAGGCAGTTTATGTAGCCCCCTATGGTGCAGAACCGGTCACAATGTGGTTTTTTTTTGACCAACTACTTAAATGTAAACCTCTATTCGGCCACATCTTTTATGTTCTGCATCATCATTTCCACACGCTCCATCCAATAAATCCGCAACTTATTTCACGCTTTACTGGTATCGGCAGCGCTCAACACGCGACGCTTATTTGCACATGGAAGTCGGCAGGGTATTTACAACAGCCTGAGCGTGCACCGAAATGCCTGATAAGTGTACTCTAGGAGGCAGTGAAGCTATTTCAGACGGGATTGTGGCGATTTGATTACTTGAGCAGAATAAAAAGTCTCGAATAGTTTTTCGGACAATTACCGGTTCCTAGGAAGTTGGAAAATTTAGCCATTCACTGCGTCACAACCATCCATAGTCCGAACAGCGAGATTTGGCCCAGTTTGGTTTGGCTTGGATTGCCTCTTACGCAAATGCACCACGATGTCATTTTCAACGGAAGAACCTCAAGTAGTTTAGTTTCTGAAAGTCGGAGCCCGCCCTTTGGCACAGGTTGGGCAGAATCGCCAAATTTCGAGGAAATGTAGCAGCGTGTAGCAGCCAGGGCGATATGGCACAATTTGGTGCAATTAGCGCATCGGTAGCATACCTGAGCGAGTGATGTCAGTGCTTGTTAGAGAACACCAGATGGTCTAAATTTCAGAAGCCTTCCACTATGATGTCTCATAATTCTAAACTTCTATGAAGCTGTTCGTCGACAGGCTGCAGGTACTTTGAAAAGCTGTCTCCCCGGTTCATTCTACGAGTTCTTGAACCACCACAAATACTTCATTATCAAGAACTGTTAGTGGCGGTTCAGCAAAAACTATATTGGGCAATCGGGAAGGTGTGTTAATGATAGGATGTGTGAGCACACCAACTTACTTCCTATAAGCAAGGGTGGAAACCTACTGATTCATTGCAAGGCCTATGGTTTCGACCCTCTATTCAGCAATGTTTTTGGTGACTGCAAGGGTAGATATACAGAAGCAGTGCGAAATTGTTGAAGCGTTTGAAGTCTAACTCTTCGTCCTGATCAGTGTATGAGTGTGCCATCTGTGTTTCTGAATAACAAAGAACTCCAGTATATTGACAGTGATTCCATAGACAGACACACTTAGGTAAGCAGCGGACATTCCAGTAGGGCTTTATGGCCAAGCTACTGCGCTGCTTGTAGCGCCAAGTGCGGCGGGTCAGATAGATAAATTGTCCAGCATAAATAAATAAACAAACAAAAAAGAAATTTTCTGGTGCTGGGATTTGAAACTGTGCCCTAATGCATCGTAAGCGGGTGTCTAGACCACTAGGCTACACAACCATGCTTAGTTCAAGTGAATATATGCACAACTAAACGTTATGAATGTGTTGTACCCATGGTGGAAAAGAAATGTAGGAAGACAACAATTGCTAATCAGACTTCACTCATTTTTGTAGTAGCGCACTGAACATCCTCTGGAGAACATGATATAGAGCCGACATGGAGGTTTGAACAAATTAGTGAAATTTTTTTTCTTTGAGAAAATTTCGATGCCAAAGTTACATTTTGGTGGTTTTCCAGAGGTGGCTATGTATTACATGTGTTGACTAACAAGTGGAAATGAGCATAAGTGTGCCATAGACGTAAGACTCCAGGCGGCGCTGGAAAAATGCTGCCACTAACGCCCCGCCCCCATCACTGCGCTGGCCATAACTGGGCAGTGCAAAAAAAGGCGTCCGAAAGCAAACATGCATAGGCCTTTCTTTTTTGTTAGTGTTTAGGCGCCGTTTACTGAAACTCGAGGAACTGGCAAGCTGCTTCTGTTAATCTGACCTTGCTTCAGAAAAGCAGGAAGCTCATCGAAGCAAACTGCAGGCACAACGCAAAAATGCATGCTGCAACTCGCAGTTTAAGTGCAAGCGAGCATCGTATGACATCAAGTTCGAGGCAAGCACTTTAACATGCGCTCTGTGATGCCTAAATACGCAAATTTGGGCATATACTTGTCAAAGAGATGAAGTGCATACACGATCAGTGGTACGAAGCTTGGTTTATCCGGCATGAATGCCCCAGCAATTTTCACATTTTCAGTGATGCTACTGGCTTGGGCTGTTTAGGGGCAGGTGTTGCTAGAAGCAATTTCAAAATACGTACTATGTTCATAAATGACGATCGATAAAAGCACGATGTGCTGCACGCTATTACAGCATAAGTGTTATCCGAAGCACAAAAAGATTTGCTGCATTTGCCACATGCTCGCACAGCGGAATGTTTTCTGGACTTGTTAATTCTAGAGTTAAATAGGTTGTATTTGGTCACTGTATTATCAGTAAAATTTCTGCATCTACTTTATCACGACGGCATCAATATAAACAAGCACGAGTGCTTAAAATCACCTCATGAGAGCTCGGCAAGAACAAACCACAACAAGAGTATCAGGCATTTTATCCCCCGTTGCAATACGTTTAGGTATTCCTACTTTCCATCGGTCATTGAACTATGGAATAACCTCCCACGTGGTTTAGTGTCCTCAGAATCTGCTCACTCATTCACTGCCGATCTTGAGATATATTTTGACCAGCAAGTAAGTAGCGACGTCATATATAACAGCGCAGCTGTTCGCAGAATGTGCTTCTCTGATTCTATGCCATGTGCAGTTTTCATTCGTAGAGTCCTCAAATGTGTGCTTTTTCCTGTTAGTCTCTGCTGTGTTTTTTTTCCATTTTTTTTCAATATGTAGTCCCATCAAGTCGTTTGTGTAGTTATCCGTTCTTGTTTTGATCTTTACTACCTTTTGTTATTAATATTAATCCTGTTTATACGTAGATGTGTACATATCCATAACCATTCTGTATCCTTCTGGACCCACCCCTGTAAGAGCCTGTTAAGGCTTATAGAATGAATAAATAAAACATTTCGTTAACGTCTTGGCGAGCACCTAGCAACAAGCATGCCTGCCACATAAATTATCACAGATAGAGACAAAGGCCAATTTTTCAGACAAGCTTAAAAATTGAGGTGCTTCTGTGACACCATCCCAGGCAGTATGGACGGCTACGTATAAGGACATCTGAAATTTCAGACCTGAAACTCTTTGGTGCTTGATTGTCTGAATTTGCTACCTACGTCTCGGGTCTGAAACATCATTACATAAAGCCCCCACCTCAGCTGCATGTGCCATTTCACAGGCTTGAATCAAGTCTGGAACATCATTACATAAATAAAGTCACCACCTCAGCTTCATGTGCCATTTCACAGACTTAAATCGGTGCTTTCACAAGTCTATGCGTTTGCCGCTGCAGCAATGCCACAATGCCATGCTTCACCGTGTAGCGAAGAACATGTAAGGCGTGGCTGACGTCGCCGTGTGGATTTCACCACTTCCATTCAAACAACCGAAGCGGATCGACTGCGACTGCCAGCGTCCAGTTCCCCAGGAGCGCGAGCTCTGCTAGCGATACATACCTGCCAAGTTCGCAAATGAAGAACTTGACTGGGGAGATCACTAGAAGGCACTAGGGATAGTTTTTCACAGCAGTTGTTCCATTTTTCTAGCCAGGTGCTTTATAACAAAGCCAATTTTCTGTATGCACACATGCAACTATTTACAACAGTCCAAGCTGTGTAGCTCTGAATAGCTCTGCGAATAACATGTTCCACACCTGTGATATTTGGCCTGAAGGAATTGTCCCAGTGTCTTCTCTGACATAGAAGCGCGGAACACTGCGAGAGCCTTTTTCACAATGCTGAATGGCCACTCCCATTCAGCATTGCTGTGTGGTATTGAAAGAATTCCCAGCATCTATTAAGCAATGTGGCTGAATCCGAGAAGTCCATATGCACCTCTAAGCAGCGAGAATGTTCTCCACTGCACATCAGCCGGTTGCTCCTGCAGTACATTTGTAGAAATTCTGAGAGACTGCAAATTTACAAATTCCATTTCTAGTACCTTAATGGCTTGATCCCTTGCTCCTTCTGTGGCAATAATGCTGAAAATTGCTCAACAAAGAACGACGTCTTATCAATAGCTTCAATATGCTCAATGCAAAACTGGTATGGTATGACATGACTGCATGGAGAACATAAGTGACAGGCCCTAACTGGAAAATCATGACATACAGGTGATATAAGTGATAACCACACGCCACGTTCATGGTGCGCTCGCGGTCATTTCGCTAGCTTCACATATACCGAATCTGGTATTGCGTGACGTGAATGGATGACGAAGGTATATGACTGGTGCAAACATGATAATCATGACACGCATGTCAAGTAAGAACATGACTACATGCCACGCTCATGATGCACTCCCGGCCATTTTTGGTAGCTTAACAATACTATGATATGAGGGGTTTAACGTCCCAAAAACTCCATATGATTATGAGAGACACCGTAGTCGAGGGCTCCGAAAATTATGACCACCTGAGGTTCCTTAACCTGCACCCAAAATCTGAGCACACGGATTTACAGCATTTTCACCTTCATTGAAAATGCAGCCGCCGCAGCCAGGATACGATCTCGCGACCTGTGGGTTAGCAGTTGAGTACCATAGCCACTAGACCACTGCGGCGAGGAGCTTCATAATACCAAAGTTTGTACTACAGGACATAAGTAGATGACGAAGGCATATGACTAGTAGCAAACATGATAATCATGACATGCGTGTCATGTAACAACATGACTACATGCCACGCTCATGACGCGCTCACGGTCGTTTCGATAGCTTCAGATATCAAATGTGGTATTGCTTGACGTGAATAAATGACAAAGCACATGAAAGATCCAAACATAATATGACATGCATGTCACGTAAAACATGACATTCTACCCTCATAGTGCACTCACGGCAGTTTCGGCAGCTTCACATATACCTAATTTCGCATTATGTGACGTGAATGGACGGCGAACACAAATGCCAGGTGCAAGCATGATAATCATGACATGGAAGTCATGCACGGCATAATTTACATTCACCTCGTAATGTGCCGATTTTAATGTGACATATCAACGTTCCTCATTCGTCCTTCGCATATCACCGATTCGCACTATATGTGGGATCTGCCATTTTTCGAACACACCTAGCTTGTAGTCGAATTGACAAGTCTTTGCCATTCTTTTGCACATTTCTGCAGTGGTAGTCTACCACATAGGTGTCCTTGCGCTGCTTTAGCAGTGCTGGCCTCACTAACCTTGAAAGGATGTCCTCAAGAAGGTACAAAAGTATAGGCTGTAGCTTGCGTATTAGGGGTGCCTAGGCTTGCAGGTGCCAGTTTACTGCCTCAAAAGCAGGAATAATGCTATTTAAAAACAGACAGCAAGCTTAGCTCAGAGCTCAAGAACACGAACAGTCCTTAATCACGTGTTATGCAAGTTGATCCACTCTTGCACACATCAGTAGCCTTCGTTTTTTTTTTCTCACATGCACAGGTGTTGATTGAACAGACTCCTCTCTGTTTTATCTAAACAGGTGCTGCTCAGTGTCTTCAGTTTAGGCTGGCGTATTGAGAATGTCGTAGTAGGTCAGAATTTGGGGAGCTGTAGTGGCATCTCTTTTCGCTTCTTGAAGATGCATGGTCATTGAAATGAATAAACATTTTGAGAAACGTTTCTAATTCACAAAAGAGCGGCACTTTTATAGGAGCCTTTCCAACCATTTTCCCAGTGAAATCCATAGGTTTGGAACATGCTTTTCTTACAAAACTCCTTTTTGTCCATTTTGTGAAACTTTTTAAGCAAACTTTTTCTTTAAGCATTTCTTTCTAAATAAAAAAATGTTTGCAAAGACTTTGTCCACCTTCGCTGGGAGACAAGAAGCTGTTTTTTGAGCCGCAATGTCTATTAAATGGCATGGGCATCCAATTTTTACAATGCTTTCATAGGCCTCGATTAGCACTGCCACTACGCCATGTTTCTGGCCCATAATCACATTAGCATTGTCAGAGCAAAGAGCTATGCAATTACACAACTTCCCGTAATTAACTTGGTGATGTTCCTCCCCATTGCAGGGCCTTCTAGGTTGTTTTAAAGTAAGCATTCTGCTCTCCTCCATAAGGCCCGATTCTTTCACAAAGGTGGCCACGATAAGGTACAGCTGTACCGGGCTGTCATTCGAGCCGTCAGTGGCAACCACAAAAACCATCTCTTTAAGGCACTCGCCACACACTCTTGTGCATAGCATGCCATTTTTCCGACAATCATTGTCCTCTTAGTTCTATTATGGCCGTAGCGCTTCGCAACATCGTATTTTGTTTATTTGTGTATTTGATACCCACAGCACCATAAGGCATTATAGTGGGGGGAATACAACATGATTACAAGACAGAACACAAGCTCAATTTGTGGCAAGTACAGTACAGCCTATCCAGATAGTAGGAAGTACACTGAATACACAACATAATGGAGATTGACAAAAATGTACGAAAAATGCCAGCGGGTAACATACAGAAAAACAAATACAATATGTATACCGCACAACAAAACACCCGTCATCAACTGAACAATTCACTTAATTCTAACAAAGGAAGAAGTGAATCACTACCAACAGCAGCAAAGATTGCTGAAGATAATCGATTCCACTGGGAAACCATTTTAGGGAAAAAAGAATTACTGAACGCTGCTGTCTTACATTGGTACTGCCGCACTTTGTAAATGTGATCGACTCGTCCAGACACGTAATGAGGTGGAAAGATGTAACTGTCACGAGGAATACAAGTTTGAGATAAGTATACATCATGGAAAAGCTTCAGACGCCGCTTAGCCCGGCGTGTGACCAACTGTTCCCATCCTAAAGCTTGCTTGCAGCGCGTCATGCTGAAGTTGTTGCTCTTAATAATGTTTCCCAGGACATAACGGGCGCCCACGTTTTGCACTTTTTTCAATTTACCTTTATCGAGGGCAGTGGGCGGGTCCCATACGCTACTCGCGTAATCAGGTATCGACCGCACGCATGATTTGTACAGTAATTCCCGCGTGGACTGGGGAAACTCACGCGTGTTTCGCCGCAGGAACCACAGCGATCTACAAGCCTTAGCTGTCGCATAATCAACATGACGGTGCCAACACAAAGTTGGCGTGAAAAATACGCCCAAATACCTGTACTCAGAGACTATTTTTAAGACCTTCTTGTTTATAGTATACGAAGGGGAAGCTTCATCCTTCTTTCTAAAAAATGTCATACACATTGTCTTCTCCAAATTAAGTTGCCTTTGCCATTTTTTTTCACCATGCATTCAACATCGTATTTTGGGAACATCTTTTGCAGCAAGGGTCTCAAGTGGTCGGAGAGACTGAACAGAATGCTGTGCTCCAGCAGAAAATCTGTAAACAAACATTCCGCACGAATCACTCCTATGTCACCAGCTTGCTTACCGAAAAATTGTTGAATTAGATGCTGTTTCTCCTGACACTGAATGTCGTAGGTGTGCTTCTTCGACAAAACGTGAACAACCACGTCAGTTCTGCCATCGTGGGATATACTAATGTCGCACTTCCAGATGGTGCAGAATGCATGGTGCTCAGCTTTCCGCGAGGTGATAACCCAACCAAATTCTGCCAGATACAGAACACCTGAAGATATTTTTTTCGTTCTTTTCCGAGTATTATGGCAGACAGCAACGCAACACAGAGCTAGCCACCCTAAAGGGACACTAAAGTCAAATACCAATTTACGCCAGAGTGAAACTTCAATGTATGAAAACGTCTAAAGCGACGATATTATTAACAGCAGTGTCCTACTTGCTGAGCAATTAAGGTTAATAAACGAGAACAAATGCGGCACAGTAGGACATTTGCAAAATGATCCGGATGACGTCAGACTTACTGCCTACAATTAATCACTAGTCATTGATCTAGCTACACTGAATAAAGAGCCTCCCGTACATCAAGAGACATAATAAAATGCTGCTTGTTCTTTCTGTTGGATTCATGGAAAAAAAGAACCCCCGAGCGTTACTATGGGAAATGGCGTGAGTGGTTTAAAAATTCAATTTTCTCTTCGTTAAAATGGACAGGTTGTGCCATCTAGCAGGGCCCAGTTGAACCAAACATGCCTGCAATCTTCAAGGCCATGGCTAAAAATTGTTCAATGGCCATTGTTGCTGCTGTGGCTTCCACTACTTTCTTTCTGCTGCTACTAGTGTCGGCGACCGTGCAGTAAAGCCGGACAACGTTGTGCACGGCAACAGTGACGTCAGACGTTCCGTTGGGGCTGGTAACTTCAAAAGCGCTAACATGATACGGGCCACTGAAACGCGATTTATTTCAAAATAAGCACTTTCTTTGCAAAAAGTAACATTATGAGGTTTCTGGACAGATATTTCAACAATCAACGTTGACCTAATGGTTACCTTTATTGTTTCTTTAAGAGCGCTCACGACACAAAATATGCTCAAGAAAAAAAAACGGCATGTCGGTGCGCCAGCGTGGTGCGAGTGATATCACTAATGGTGCATTAAGACGACGGACCGAATCCGAATGTGGAGGGACGCACGGCGCGTCACGTGACTTCACAGCAGCGATTCCCCTCGTCCGCGACTCGTTCGCGCGGCTCGCGGACGGATGACCCCAACCTATTTCTCACATCGAGATTCTGGCGGAAGAGAGCCGGTACTTCAGCGGAATAGCTCGGGGTTGGTGGCCACCAGTACACTTTTTGTCTGCTCGCGGCATGTCCTCCATGGCTCGTGGACAGCTAGCTGCGTGACTGGTCGGCATCATCTACGCTTGAGCATGGTTTACTTAGTTTCCGGGGCTTTGTTCTCAGGTGATTAAAAATGCAGAAATCACTTTTGGTGGTTCGGGAAATGTCGCCGCCGTTCTTTTGACACGCGAGGATTCTTAGCCGTCATGGTGGGGAAATATTCTAACTTCTGCAACCGGCGACGTGCTGCTTCAAAGAATGGATGGGAGACGTGTTCAGAAGTTCTACAAGTGGGGAACAATGGTGTTGATAGAACATTCTGCCAGCAACTACCTTTTCTCCTGAAAGAATAACACTCCTCGTTCATTTGTCACAACGTGACAGACATCGCAGCCAAGCGTCACTTCTTGCGGGCATCCATGTTAAATACTCTCAAACCGGTTTGCTGCCAGCGGGCGCATGTGAGCGCTGAATCTGCTGTCGAGGGTAATCCGGCTGTTTTCTCCTAGCACACCGTCTGTCGTGTGGATGCGCCTGCAGGTGGATCATCCGCGGATTAGCCGTGCGCGTCCATGACAAATCCGGATTCGGTCCGTCGTCTGAATGCACCATAAGCAACTTCTCTGCTTCGCCGACTACGTACATTCGAGCTTTTCAACGATATCTACGACGAGCTCTTCAACATTGCCGCTGTAGCGTCATCATCGTCATGTCATCATACCTGCCAGGTCTCCCGGCTTGTTTGGGAGACTCCTGAATTTGGACCACTTGGTATGATTGTACAATTAAAAAATAAATCTAAAATGGCCCAAGTGTTGCGTGGGCGCGCGCGCTCAACACGTGGCAAAAGGAGCAAAAAAAGTTGCTCCACTGAAATCGGCGGAATAGACTGGAACTCTGCGTGCCGTACTCCCGTGACGGTGGTGAGACGGGGTGTTTGACCACTGTGTGAATGAGCTCTAACGCATTCGCCCGCTTGAGGCTGCCATCGCTGTAGTGTTTTTTTATTTTGGTGGACATGGCCAACAGGACAACTCGATTTGCCGCAGAGTGACAGCGAACAACCATGTAAAAGCAGTAATCAAAGACAGCAAAATTAGCGGAATGAAATACTATACGAGAGGTATTCTGGGCAACCCAAGGACTTGCTCCAGCAGCGCGGATTGCATTCCAATCGTGGATTTGGAGGTGTTACTCTACGCCAGAGTAGAGTGTTCGTTGGCAGAGTCCGCCAGCTGCTCCAACTCTGCCGCTGGAATTCAACAATAGTCACAAGCCTCAGGTGCAAACAAGACACGACGCAGCCATATTAGGTGTGCAAAATTAACTTTCTTTGCTGTGTACTTTCGTAATGAATATGGCACCCTCACAATTTGCAATTCACAGGAAACAGACACGACGCGCACAAGCCCTAGGCTAAATAATGTGAACCAACTACAACATGTGCTCTGGTGCCACTGTGTGATAGCGATTACAATCGATGTGACCCTCTGACTGAAATGCACAGACAACTTTCGTTCCAGCTTTTCATTTGGCTTTTTTTTTACAAGCTTCTCTGTCGTTTTCCCCTATAGACAAGCTGTTGTGTTCTCTAGTGTACTCCTGTGGGAAAACTGAAGAATATGAGGAGTATATAAAAGGATTTTTTCCTTTTCTTAGCACTGAGCCCATGAGAAACTCATGAACGACTTTTCTTGCGTTCTTCGCTCATAAAGTCAGCCCTTTCTCGTACAGACTAGGGGTGAGAGACGAATCAGCTTTATGTTCGGACCTTTATTTTCCGCTTATCTTGCTTCCTTGCTCCACATCCGAGATTTGCGTTGTGATTTGCTTTGCATTTTCGTACCCCAAAGTTTCAATTTTTTTTTTCCCCTTTCGTTTTCTTTGATTGGCCTGAATGCCCCACCATGATATAATGTTCGTTGCGCATGATCGTTGTCGTGGTTCACTGCGAGAGTGTCTTAACAAAAAAAAAAACCTGTTATGCAGTTTGCCTTTAGCACACTTTTTTTGGCATACAGTCTATAGGAAACCAAACATTCTCATGTTATTTGGCTTAAGCAAGATTTTGTCTTGAAAAGACTCTGAAACAGCTTTTTGAAGTTTTCTCAGCGTTTAGGCTAAAGCACCATCAAATACTTCGCACCACAAAATTAATGGCCCGTCGTGTGAGAAGGCCACTGTGAACTATTATATCAACCTCTTTTTCACCCCTGGCTTACTTTATTAACACAGGAGCCACGGTGGCATCTCTGGCGATTGCAATGCCCTCATGAGCACACTCTGCGGTTGAGCTTGCCTAATCACAGCTTCAAACCATGTATGCTGTCTGGCAACAGACAGCATACGTGGTTTATGGAGTGATTGATACCTACTCCCACAGAGTTTCCTAAAACTAACTAAAAGTGATTCTGGCGCTGCGATCGTTCAGCGACCAAGATAATCATGGGTATGATGTGGATTTGCCTAGTCTTTGTGCTTGCACGTGGTGAATGCACTAATGACTTCGTTTATTGCTGTTTTGCTTTGTTTAGAATAAAAGAACAAACGGCTTTGAAATTCGTCAGCAAATTTGAAAAGGTGCTCCTAAAAGGTGAAGTGGTGAAGCGTAACTCCCGAACATTTGTCGATTGTTGTTTCATGGCAAAGCAGCTCAAAGCCATGCGAAGCCAGAGGGAAAGAGTACCAAGACTAAGCAAAGTCACGTACTATTCATAATTCTCATAAGCCAGAAGGAACATAGAGTACCAAGACTAAATAAAGTCACGTACTATCCATAATTCCCATGCTCGCTGAAGCGCCATGCGTTGCAGCTCCCATAGACACTAGCGCCAGAGCTCCCTCTAGTGAATATTTAGAAAACTCTATGCCTGCTCCGACAGATGCCGCCACCCTACCAGCCTCTTGGGCATATTCCACAGCCAATCAGATCAAGAGAATGGGCGATAGAGAAAGTCGTGCTGTGAATGGACGATTGAAAACCTGTTTGGCTAAGTTGCAATGATCGGCAGCGATTTGCTGCTTTAAAGTGTTGTAATTATAAGTATAGCATTGCAATTATTAAGTATAGCATTGCAATTATAGTGTCACGGGTAGATGGCAGAGCAGCAAAAACTTGCTCCTGGATGACCTGGCGAATGTTTGCTGGCAGAGGTGATGGTGGTTGGCTGGTTGTTAACAGCAGCGAAAGCTGACGAGCGACCTCAGCACGAACCAACTCCTTGATATCGAACCAACTCCTTGATATACGATGGCAGTGGTTGACGGTCAGGGCTGGTAGCCAGGCTCGAGATGGTATCGTTCAGAACATTAGGGCGCGCATGAGAAGATGCTATCGTCAGAGCTTGTCGCAATAACTCTGACACAGCACAATGAGTTCAGAGACAGTGTCAGGGTACTTCGACAACAGAATTTGAAAGACGTCATAGGAAATGTCTTTCATAATGTGTCATACCCTACCAGTTTCTGCCATCGTTGGGTTGACACGCCGGCAGAAGTCAAGGATGTCCTCCATGTAGCTGATGAATGTCTCACCATAGCTAGTGAATGTCTCACCACTTTGCTGGCACCAGTTTCCTAATTATTGTGCTCGAAGTTTACGCACTCCCAGGACATCTGAAGAGAGCTGCGATGTAGGTTATGAAGGACATCCAAGTGGAAATATCCACCTCGTTGTTTCTGTACCACTGCTTGGTGGCATCCATTAAATAAAAGATCACGGTACCGAATTTTGTGGGATCATCCCACTTGTTTGTAGTGCTCGCTCGTTAATAGGATTCCAGTCAATACTCAACATCTTTCTCATTGATGCCGCTGAAGATGTCGGGTTTTTCACCCGATGACGAGGCATGACGGACGGCAGCTTTCGGCTATGCAATTCCAGGGTCCGGGAAAACAACAGCGAGCCCCACCCAAATCTAATGTGAACGCAGGGCGAAAAGCGGTAGCGGTGCCAGGACAGTACCAGCAAGAACTGGTCGGGTATACGGGCAGCATTGCAGCAGCAACCAAGTAGCTCTAGCTCACGTCGATGAGTTGAAATGGTTGCAGTAGTGGACATTCCTCTTCACTACATAGTAAATAACACAGTTTACGCAAAGGCCTTTAATCAGTATGTAAATCACCTTATGAGTTGGTCTGCCCAATGTGTTTGTAAAAATCACCAAAACTATTTCAGGGTCTCTATAAGGCGGGGAGGGGGGGAAGCGGCAAAAGAAAAGAAAGTTTAAAGAAAAACGCATTTTAGACATGTTTGTACCTCTAGGCAGCTGCCCTTGAAATATTCCAGCTCATTTACCCGAGAAATGGGTTGAAACTTCATTTCTAGATGACACAGGAGCCGCAAATGCATTGTCAACCACCCCATAGCAGCTGGCCGATTGCCGTCATCTTTGGCTTGTATTGAAGTTGTTTTCTTTGTGCACATTTTGCGTCATTTCAAAATGACATAGCTGGGAAGAACACCTGCTATCATCACTTTTTTGAGGGGTAGTTTTTGAACGCTCAATGGCCAGAGCACGCACCCTCTTCTCTCGAGCCAGCACAGTTGGTGCAACCAGAGGTGGCCATTTTGTTTTTCTTTTTTTTTTGCATGCACTGCTGTTGCTTAGCTGGTGTGGCTTACTTATGTGTTGTTACAAGTATTATCTTCTTTTGCTTTCGTTCAGCCAACACCTCCTGGCATGTATGGCATGTATGGATATTCTCCTGGCATGTATGGATATTTTGATGGCAAGACGAGACATCAAGCGTAGGAAAAAAACAAACACTTCAATAGTGTGTGCGGTTGAATGTGGTCAAGGACGCGATGCAGACACTACCTGTCATGTGCAGTGCGGCACATTCTATGACCGGTTCCCCTTGGCAAAACTGCAGCTACCAGATAGTCTGACTATGCTTCATTAGCATTTTAAACCGCTTTCGTATGGCATATGATACGGGACTGCCGAGTGCGTGGGAAATGCAATGGGCGGAGGACCGCTAGGCACTACAGTGCAACGAAGCGGCGGAAGTTCAAGCCATTGGATGTTGGTGAACGGCGGCAAAAAAAAACTAGACAAAATTTACCATTGTGGATTTGAGTGTGACGTACGCGTTTTTTGGGCTTCTGCAATGTTCCAAATTCGACTCAGGCTCAAGTGGCCTTTTTCAAGGTGGACGGTATGGGCCGCATTTTCTCATTGAAGTTTCTCACTGAAATGTGGCAGCTTGGGCTAGTTGGTATGGCATGACGATAGTTATAGCGCGAGAACAAAACGACGACACAGAGACAGTCTTTCGTGTCCTTCTTGTCTCTGTGTCGTCGTTTTGTTCTCGCGCTATAACTATCGTCATTCTCACTGAAGTTTCTCACTGAAGGTAGCTGGTGACAGTTGCCTTAAGATAATGCCTTTTGAAGTGATGTACATTTTAAGGCCACCAGTATTGTTCATAAAGGCACAACAGCAGTCGCTTCAACCATGGCCTGACAGCAAGACCCAAATTGCCGAGCAGGTTTGTCACTCTTTGGGAAATCTGTTTATGTACCACAGCCATGAAAAAGATAAAACCTGACATGGGAAGCTGCAAAATGAGCACTTATACAGTGTTGACACAAACACGGGCACTCGATTGATTGATTTGTAGGGTTTAACGTCCCAAAACCACCATTTGATTATGAGAGACGCCGTAGTGGAGGGCTCCGGAAATTTTGACCACCTGGGGTTCTTTAACGTGCACCCAAATCTGAGTACACGGGCCTACAACATTTCCGCCTCCATCGGAAATGCAAACACGGGCACTCAATATGACACAATCAAGGAACCCCCCCCCCTCCCCTCCCTGTAAGCCCTTGCCTGCAGGCGAGATAAGTGTTCTTGCTGGACAACAACAACAAATTTTTGGTTTAATAAATAAGCCATGTGCCTGTTATGACTTAATCTCTGTGTATATTCTATATGCCTATAGCAAGACCACATCTTTAGACACATTTTATATATCATCAGTTTGCAGGAAATTGATACAGGCCTAGTTCTGGGTGCACTACATGCTTTAATATAAAATTTTTCCAATACATTGGCAAATTAAAGTCACATATTAGGTATAATGGCCGTCCTCCAGAAAACAAACCTACCGAATGATATAACTTATAGCAGTGTGGTTGTTTTTCAACAGAAGTTACAGATGCCTGAAACATCGAATTAATTTTGCTTAATTTGATGTTTTTGGTCAATGCACTCAGTCTTGAAGTTTTTCTCATGTGTTGCCCAAAAATGACAAATGTGATATCATTTTACGCACACTGAAAGATTCTGGGATGGAGGGTTGATGTCATTTGCATTGCTTTAGCATTATTCTAATTAAATCAATTATAAAGACATTAATAATAATGAATAAGAAAAACTAATCAACAGTGAGTATTCTTCTATTTTCTTACGTATGCAGTGCTTGCAAATGAACAAAAATAGCATCACCCTTTATAGCATAGCCTGGGCATTAGGACTATGCATTAATTTTTCTCGCTCATAGAAAACATTGCATGAATATGCTTGGACTGATATTTAGAGTTAGCTTTTAACTTTTATCCTAATTCATAAAATGTTCTGTACACAAACAGTCTTCAAATTTTAGTCTAGACTTCCATTCACAATTACCTAATGGTACAACTTGCAGAACGACATTGGTGCGCAATTAATGTTCTGCAGAAAATTATCAGGGCAGGAAAATAAAAAAAGGCACTGTGTTTATGTACAAGCAATGTGCGAGCATGCATATAAAGTGGTGCAAGCCCCTTAAAGGAGCACTGACATCAAATTTCAAGATCGAGATGTGCCCATCATTCGATAATTCAGTCGTCTTGGCCAAATTTGAATGGCGTCCCTCACGTCGAAGTTATTTTATTTTGACATCAAACAGCGTAGAAAAGCTAAGGAAAAAAAAAAAACGAAAATAGACTCCCCTGCGACATCGACACTAGTGCTATGTGTTCGGCGTGATACAATCCACAAGTACCATCCCGAGTGACGATACGCTAGTTAAAGATGACGTCGACGATCTCCGAGTGTGTTTGGAGCAGACTTCCAGCCATGCTCTCACTAGTGGCTCTCCTTGCCGTGTTGAAGCGTGCGTGCAATTCATTGTGTCGCATTGACTAATTTGCGTTGTGCTCCACTGCGTGTGAGTACGATCATTCAGAGCGACAATACATGCCAGAATGTCGGGGAACCGCTGCATAGTAAGAACCTGCACGTTGATGCTCGGAAAAAGCGGAAAGTGCGTGATGTTTCATGCCTTTCCAAGCCACAAACCTCAATGCAGCTAGTGGGTTGACTTCGTACGCGCCGTTGGACAGAGGGACTGTTTATTTATTTCTTTGGTTCGAGTAGATAGAGACGAAGACAGAGGAAATAGGGAGAGAACAGGCTGGCAAGTGCCACCTATAATAGGTGCACAAAGCCTGCCTGCTCCTTAGGGAAGGAGGGGCACAGAGGGAATGAGGAAAGAAAGAAGAAGAGAGAAGAGAAAAGTTTAAAAAAAGTGGGGGGGGGGGAACACGCACACGTAAAAATAATTAAACAGTCACATAAAAAACATTTAAAAAGGTAATGACCGGACATTCCACTGTAGCACGAAGGGCGGGGCTTTCAACTGGTCATACTGTTTTTAGTGAAGGTCGTCCAAAACTGGCACGAGCGCCTCCAGAAGCTCTTCTGCGGCCAGTGCTGCTGGTGCTAGGCGTTCGGCAATCAGTGATCTAATGACATTGATCAGCATCTTAAGTAGGTTGATGAGCTGGGCATCGTCTTCGACAAAGTACGTTTTGTTTGCAATCTTTTCCACTGTAGGCGGGGCCTTAGTAGAACCTGCTGCCAACGCTTTGCACGAAGCGATCTTTTCAGAGACTGCCTCGGGGATTTTCTGTGGAAGCGCCAGCCACGATGTTGCCGAGGGGGAGAAGTTCCACTTCTGTTCTTCCTTCTGAGGTACGTTTTTAGTACTATACTTTGAAAGTGTAGGTACATCAGTTTTGCCTTTTACAGAGGGTCTGGACGCCTGTGAAGAACAGCCGCATTTGCTCCCTTCACTTTGCGGCGAGCTGCTACAGAGTAAATTCTGTGTTGGCGAACCAGTCGTGTTTCACTGGCAGTACGAGGCCTCTTCTTGGGGCCGCGGCTATTCCTACTGTGTGCCCTGCTGCAGCTGAAAGCAGCGATTCACACGCCAAATGTCCGCGACATGAGGTGCATAGTTGGTGTTCCTGAGCTCCGGCCGGGACTGATAGATGCATTGCATTCAACGCGGAGCTTGTCACGCAAAGATCGTCGCGAATCACGGCGATACCCAATTCCAGGTCACTGTTATTATCACTTGCCGATGTTGACCGAGACGACGACGACGATGACTGTGTTGGCGACAGAGGCATGTGCACGCCTTCAGAGACACAGCTGGACTGACTGTACGTGCGCTCCTAGCAGACAAAACACCAGTGTGACGTCACCATTTTTGGTGGAAGTGCTATCAGCTGTGCAGCGGCCTCGACGTGGCTGTGAGGGTAGCGCTGCCAGCACTACAATTTGGCAGGCTTTCAACCATTTTGAACCGCGTTAGATAGTGAATATATTAATAAATATTGCAGATACTCATTCGTCACTCACATGCGTTATGGGCCGCGAATCGCTACTAGGCGGTCTATAGCTACTCGTTGCTACAAAAATCTTGACACGAGTAAATATGATGTCAGTGCTTTTTTAAGGGGGACACATGAGTCTTGGCTATGAAAAAAAGCCAAAACAAATCGATTTTTCAGTACGGTGATTTCCGTTATCTTCATATCATCCCGCACCTGCCAGCAAAAAATGAACTCGAAATGACGCGTCGTTGAGCCAAAAAATGTCATGTTTATTCATCCCAGCACTTGGTTTCGCTTACAAAATCGCCGAAAACAGACCCCGCCCCCTTTTGCGTTGCTCAGATTGTGCAAACCACTCATCGGATCGCGGCCATCTTAGTCTCCTTTGAAAGAGCTTCTAATGAGCTCGCTTTCCTGCTGGGAACGAACCTTCAATGCTGCAGCCAGTCTGCGCTATCAGGCAAAAACACGCGACAAAACTGTGCAGTATCAATGGTCCATAGCAGTCACGTGAGTGAAGAGCGGCTTGTGATTGGAGCGCGGAGATTAACAACACTGGTGATCACGCCGCGCGCGGCCGCAAACACACGCGCTGTCACCGCCATTTTAAAAGCTTTGTAGTTTTGCGATCGAAATCGAGATGCCGAACCGAGCTCGAAAGTTGCACACACTTCACAAGTTCGGCAAGCGACGGAAAAAATTGTGCTGTGCAGCCCAAGGAGTCATCGCAGCCAGCGCAGGCTACGTTGGCAGAGCCGAGCGGGACAGGAGACCGGCAGTCGCCGCGATGCAGCAGCCCGCCACAAAGGCAGCCTTCGATTGCTACAACTTTTACCAGTGGCGACACGCGCTTCATCATCGCAACTGCCGACGAAGATATCTGCAGATCTCGGCGGAAGAGCGCAACGGATTCTGCGACGAAGCGGCATTGTAACACAAGCGTTCGCGACGGCGACCACGGTGCTGTCAGAATCAGCCGAGTGCAGTGATACTTCAACAAGGCGCCAGGAGACAACGCCGCTGCTTGTGCTTAAGACAGCAGAGAATGCTGCTGCAGTAGATCTCGCAGCCGGAGAAAGCATGGCGGCGACTGCGACCGCTGCCTGCAGTACTTCAAGTATGCGCGATCGAGCTGCGAGGATAAATGTGACACATGACTAAGTGTGGCACAGTGGTAAAGTGCCTCTACAAAGACCTCAATTTCGGAAATCCCAGAAATATTGCAGTCTCTTTTGATGGAAGGCGATACATGTAGTGCTTTCCAATTTTTGCCTCGGCTGTGCATGTGGTCCAAAACCCAAGAGCGCAGACTACTCTGAATGGAAAGCTAAACATTCATGCCACATAAATACCTTATGCAAGGCTGGCCAAATCGAAGTAGAGGCAGCAATGATTTTATTTCAGCGCTCCCTTTCGCTTCATGGCCTCAGGTACACCACCATGCTTTGTGATGATGACAGCCGGTCGTACAGTGCTGTCAAAGAAGCTAAGGTGTACGGCTTCATAAATGCTGAAAAAGAAGACTACTTGAACCATGTGCAGAAGCGCATAGGGACTGCGCTTTGGAACAGCGAAGGGGACAGCAGCGAGCGCATCAGTGGCAAGGGCCGCCTCACGGGTAACTTCATCACAAAATTGTTGAGTTATTACGGCTGGGCTGGGAATTCTGGGAAAGTGAATGAGATGCACAAGGCTGCGTGGGCTACGTGTCATCATGTGACATCCACTGCCGAGAAATCAAACCACAGCTTCTGCCCACACGGCCTTGAGTCTTGGTGCAAGCATAATGCAGCCATGGCAAGGAATGAGCCCATCCCAAAAAGCAAGTTTGTCCGACAACAAGCTCCTGCAGAGATGCACCCGAGGGAAGATGCAGAATGCGAATGAGGCCTTGCATTCGGTCATTTGGAGCCTCTCACTGAAGGACAAGAACGCGTCATTGTTTGCCGTTGAGACTGCCATGGCAGATGCTGTTATGCATTTCAACTTAGGGAACAAGGAATCTAGTTCGCTTAATTTGCGTGAACTGCAGCTAGATCAAACATGCACAGGTAACCAGCGGGCAGTCGAGAAAGACTATCGCTGTGCCGTCGGCTCGGAGAGGAAACGTGGGTCTTCAGCAGCGTTCCAGGCAACCACAAAGAAGCACAAGCAAAAGCCTCCTTCAGACTACTCCGCAGGGGCTTTCCGAGTGATTGTGAATACAAGTGCTGTGGCTTTCATGCATGAAATTTTGATTTTCACAACTTTTTCAGTTTTTTGCGTTTTTCTCAAATACAGATTTTTCAAGTTTTGAATTTTGGAATGAGCACTGTGTCGCTAATACTGATTAAAATTTTTTGATCTTTTTTTGTTTGAATGCTAGAGTATTGAAGTGTGCAAAAAAACCTTGATAAAATGTTTAAGGACATTGTAAAATTTTGAAATGTTTCAGAAATCACCAGTGAAAATTCAGAGCTAAGAGACTGCGACATAAAAGCTTCATAACTTTGGGTAAAATTTAGATACTAGCATGAAATTGCATATATGCACTATTTGAACATTCAGCAATATACAGGTTCAATTATAGCTCTTTTGATGCATTACTTCTTATGCAAGACACATCCCAAATTCATAAAATAAGAATAGTTGAAACTTTTTTTTTGGATTCATGAAAGGAAATGTAATTACATATTTGCAATCAGTGTACAAAGCTAAATATTCCCTGAAAAAATCATGTCTCTAGGACTAATAATAATATATTTCACTATCGAGTCCCATGTCCCCCCCCCCTTATAACGTTTCATCACTGCCCACAAGTCAGAAATTTGTGAATTCATACAAAATGAAAGTTATTAGAGATGGCTTTACAAAAATTTTAATTTGGCAATTTCATGTGATTAGTAGAGTGTATTCCAAATTTCATGAACCTAGGCCAAGAAACTAAGTAACGAATGTCACCCAAATTGAAATCCGAAAATTTCACTTGAGAATAAAGCCTGTAGGGGTAAGCAGCTAACACAGTGCAGAACTGCTGAACATAATGATTCTTGCATACTGTAGCACAAGAATTTTTTAGTGAAATTGGGACATGACCATAGGAACCTACCTGATGAAGGCATATCCTTTGTCTTTAAAAACCCGGATTTCCTGTATGGCACCATAGCTGCTAAATGTCTTCTGCATTAGTTCCTCTGAAAGTAGGGACATAAGAAAATTGTCATCTTGGAAGTAGATGCAGGGTACACATACCTGACAAGCCTTGTGAGATGCCACCGCAGTATACTGTGCAATTGGTAGGACTGGACTGATTGTAGACTTCATCAAAGGTCAGGGGCTTTGTGCTTGTGGTTACGTCGACTGAAAGCAAACATCATGAAAAGCCATTGCGAAAGGCCCTGGACTGAAATATTAAACCAGTTTGGTCAGGCAAATTCTTCTGTGGTCACTAACTTCACTACTAATTAGAATTTCATGTCAATACTTGAGCATTTGAAGGTAAGCTTGGTGTCGCGAATCTTGGCAAGATTTGTTGAATTAGAATTTTTTTATGCTCTCAATCTGTGTAGCACCAAGCCAAAGGGAAATCTGTAAAAATTTCTCAAAAATAAAGCCTCTTTAATAGCCATCCTAGCACAGAAATCAAACCTGGAACCATCACCACGGTTCGATTCTATCTTCCTGTTGGCTCAGGTGGTAGTGTGACCACCCCAGATACTCTCAACCATCCCACATAACCAATTTACAATGTACATACTTTTATGCAATAACTGTTACAAAGGATCCACCAGACACCATGAAAATTTGATGCAAGGTGAGCTAGTGTGGGAACTTCCAAGCTGGTGTTGCTACTTGTGGTGAGGCGCTTTCTCTCTCGCAAAATGCCTTCTCACGGTAAGAATGACACCTTTGCTGTCGTGAAATTGTGACTTACAAATGTGCCAGAGAACGTTCCCTTAAGGCTCACCTTCAGCCTGGGTCCTGTTGGCAGGAGGTTTACGTGTCGCCCAGTTGGTTCGGATGGCTCTACTACCCAGCCACTGGCCATTCATGGTTCCGATTGCATTCTCGGCATCCTGCCAAAAAAAAAAAAAAAGTGCAATGGCACATTGTGGTGCAGTGCCTCCCTCCTGGAGATTTTTCAAGAATAGCAGATAGCAGCACGGTCAAAGGCGTGCAGAAAAGCGGCACTTGGCCTTTGCAACTAATAATGTGTACAAGCAATGTCACATGCTCAGTATAAATGGGAACCAACAGACAACACTGCCAAAGAAAGTATAGGGGATGTTACTAGTAGTAGATACAAAATAAACCTGAAGAAAGAAAAGTGTATGAAAAGATAGCGTGCCGTGGGCAGAGACTGAACCTGCGACTTTCGAATAATGCGTCCGATGCTCTACCAATTCGGCTACCACAGCGGCTACCTCCCTGTCCACTTCATGGGGCATGTAAGAGCATTTAAACATGGGGGCGTCAGTCAGTGCTGCCAGTAGCCTTGACTGCGAGTGTGGAACACTTTTCCTCTGTTGGCGTCACATGCACGTCACCTTATTACAGACTGGCAGCTGGCCAATAATTCCTCGCACATGCCTGGAAAGCATCAAATCTGTCAAAACGAGACCTACTATGAATGCAGGGAAAAAGTGGCAGATTTAAGGGCTCACTTGTTATTTTATAGACATAATATTAATAAAAAAACTGCCACGGAAACCTTCTATCTTCAGATTTACATTACAACTAATACCATCCCCTATACTTTCCTTGGCAGTATTGTCTGTTCATTAAGGGGAGATGCTACTCGAAAAACGATTTTCTTTATTAAGAGTCTGAATTCAACACAAATTGGCATGCTAATAGAGTTTTTTCTCCTCTTTTCAAATATGTCATTTATTTTCATGTAGATTGCTTGGTTTTATTTCTGCAGGTCAGATACTGCAAAATTATGGCCATTGTTATGCAACAATTCTGACCTATAAAAATTTGAGATAAAGCATGCAGATATAGCTGACTATGATCCTTTGAAACTGTAGAGTGCAAAAAACTATATAAATTTTGTGTGTAAAAAGGTGAAATACAATAATAAAATAGAAAAATTTACTATGGCTCTAGTTGCCAAGGGCTTTCAATGTTATGTAATTTTTGAAAAACATAATCAAGCAGCACTGACAATCTGAATAGATACTTGCACTCTATGGCCTTCATCATGCTATGTGCAAAATTTTATAGAAGTATGACAATTCTAAGTATACAAACTAGCGTGTATAAGAAGCACAGATCACACAAAACTGCAAAAGAAGAAAAATGCATTGAAAGTTTGAAACTTTTTTTTTTTTATCACAGATTTGTTAGAAATGCATAATCTTTGGCCATAACGTTCAACAGAACTTTGAAAAGCACTGCAAGTTACAAGTAACTGTCCTGCAGCATAGGTTGTGCCCTCACGGTCCTTGCGAGCACTCTCTTCCAGGCGTGCCCTTTTCACTCCACGATGACGGTGGGCCCTTGCTTCTGCTGTCAGACGCTCGGACATTCTCTTGATGCGCCTCGCATCGCGGGAACCACTGAAAGTAACTAGATCTCTAGATGGCAGTATGTTGAGCTCTTCCAGGATGTGCTCGAAAGTAGCATGACCCTTGTTGAACCACAGGATTGCCATAGCTGCGGCTGTCTCAACAACCGTTTGGGAGACAAACTTAGTCTTGGGGCAAAGTAGCCAAATTTTGCTGTTCAGGGATTCCGATGCGTTCTGGGTTTTCCCTTTGATGCATCGAGCAAGGAGCTTCTCATTCGTTAGCCGCTTATAAATGGGCAAAACAGCCAATCCCTGTGCTTTTGTCAGGAGAGGTGTGTGGCGTGGTGCAGGTTCACCAAGTGCTTCAGCGCGTTGATGTTTGCACCACGACTCTGTTCCTGCAGGGCAAAACTTGTGGCTGCCAGCATTGTCAGTAGAGCATGAGTCGAAGTACGAAGCCCATACTGCAGTGTACATATCCCATACACTCCCCCTGTTGCTTGTTATGGCAATCTGATAGTATGTTTGGAGCTTCTGAATGGCTGGCTCTCTCATTTTCTGCCCTCGTGGTAATGGCACATGCAGCTTCCGTGGCGCGGTACCAAGTCTTTTGGCCACATGACTAGTGCAGTCTTTTTTTTCTATATTGACAGCACCATAGACTTTTGACTCTGCAACTGCACTATATGCTTTGCTGTCACCGTCACTCAAGAATGTCATGAAATGCAGTGGGGTGTCATAAGTGAATGTTCTCTGCCAAATGTGCATTGCAGCCTCCGTTTTCCATGGCATGGGAGGAACAGTCTGCATTTTTTTCACAGACTGGGCCATGGAATGCCTGCCACACTTCCTAGTCTGGGCCCACATCCTTGTGCCTACTGCATGTCAGGCAGTAATTTGATATGACCTCGAAGTCTAAGCAGAGGCCAGTATCTAAGGAGATAACTGCGCCAATCCCGTTGTGGCTTTTGTGGCCCCTCTTCTGCCAAGTGCCATCGAACATAACAGCCACATCAGTTTCGCCTGCTACTTCTTTCGTCAACTCTGGATCGGCGCAAGTTTTCACTCACAGCTGCCATGGCAGCGGTGTGCACCTTCTTTGCTATCGAAAAAAATCCTGGGTGGTGCATTGGCTTTGGGAGTCCAATAATGGAGCAAAATCTCGACAATTACTCATGCCCAATGCCGACAGCGCGTGCAGCCACCACCGCCTTCACATTTACAGCGAAACTATCTCGGGAGCTCCCACTGTCGTACCGTTGGCTCACTCGGCTGCTGACGTCCGCCGTATCACGCAGTGACGTATAGGAGCACGAAAGAACAGTCGCTGAGCATTCGCTGTTTTCGCAATGAAGTTCGAGGAGCGACGAAAGTCCCTTGCGCTTTTCTGCCGGCTCCCGAACGGGAAGTTTTTGAATACCGCTAGCAGGGCATGCCGCACCTGCCACAAGTGCCGTCAGCAAGAGGGTGTCGCACAAAACTGTTGTTGCACAAATTGCACAGACCTCATCGCGCTGTCTTTCGTCTTTTTCGAAGAAGCCGAGCTTCTTTTCCGAAGCACTGACAAAAGAAAGCGCAGCGTCAATCCCTTCATCGCAGCCACTGTCGCTCGCGCACTCGTCGATGCCGCCGTCAGGCCTAGCACACGTAGGCGCGTTCTCGTTCGTCGCCGTCGTTCGGGGCGCTTTACGCCGCCTTCCCTTGAACTTGTGCTTCGTTCGAAACTTCTGCACTCTCACGTTGCACTTTTTCGGGCTTGTCATTGCGGAAATATGCGTAGACGCGCAGAAAAGCAGACGGACCAAATGCCGATGGCCGCCACCAACACAGCTGACAATGACTCGGTAGCCAATGGCGATGCGGCTTAGGGTGCCGCGTGTTTCAAACCGCTCAAACCACGTGATAAAAAGGCCTCGTTTTTAATTTTTTTTTTGCCCACGTACGAAACTGGCGGTCGTCAGAGCTGTAAGAAGAAGGCCGGACGCAACTTTCCCAACCGATCGCGATGGCGGGCGGCACTGCGACGGGGAGCAGCGCGCAGTCAAAGATGGCCAATATCGGCACAAATTCACGAAATTTTGAGCCACCGCGATGCCTTCGTACACATTTTTTTTTTGCATTTTGCGGTTCGAATTTAGTTTTGAAATTTTCACAGATGAAAGAAGAAGGTTTGAAGATTACAATGCAATAAAAATCAGAAATACGAGAAATTTCGCTAAAAACGCGATTTTTCGACTCGCATCTCCCCTTAATACTGTATCTAACAAAGAGAAACGAGCCCTCCATTTCTTATTTTTTTCCTTCACATGCTCAGTGTTATATAACACACATTAGCCTATTTGGTGGACAGCATTTATAGGCACAATTCTTGAATTGGCTACTAATCTTGACCGACAACCGATTTTTTAGATGCGGAAGCATCTTATACTCGGGCCTTGTAGTGCGCCGTCCGCACCGCTTCTCGAAGATTCGACAGCTGACGCGCGCGCATGCGCCGTCGCGCCGTCGCCCACCATCTGTGCCGCGTGCGCTTCTCCTTCGAGAACATTCGACAGCTGACAGCGCATGCGCCGTCGCGCCGTCGCCATCTGTGCCGCGCGCGCGCTTCTCCTTCGAGAACATTCAACAGCTGACAGTGCATGCGCCGTCGCGCTGTATATATACTCAAGGTCGGCGCTCCCTCGCTCAGTTGCCGCTCAACGGTTGGTTTGTACGGCGCGTCGACGTCCAAGGTCGCGGTGAAATGAATTCCAACGAATCCACAAACACAATGATCGACGTCCCTTTGACCAGCGCCGTCCTTTCGCATACGTGTGTACGTGTTCACTCATTTAACACCCCCTCCTACAACCACGTTAACCAATTTAGCCATCGACCCAAGTAAGTCGCAATTTAACACCCCATTTCACAACCACGTTAACCAATTTAGCCATCGACCCAAGTAAGTCGCACTTTAACACCCCGTTAACCAATTATATGCTCCGCATCCTCCTCAGTGTTCCCCCGAGGGAAGCTGCGGGCAATTTTTTTAACTCTCTTTTTTTTTTTCTTATGGCACAACAGAAAGCTTACCATGCGTAGCGTTTCTAGATGCAGTAGTTAATCCCCAGACAGGTAGCTTTATAAGCAGTTTTTATTTTTTTTCGATCTGAAAGGTCCTTAACACAGATGTACCTTTCCTCCAGCAAAGCTGACAATTGATAGCGATGCCATCAGCCTTTCACATAACTTGTGAAAGCTATTATTCTTCTGCTTTCGTAGGAGTTCCATCCTTGACCATTATCATTTAGAGCTTTTCAAAGATTTTTGAAAATAACGAATACAATGAGACAATGTGGCATTATACAGCTTCCCTACATTTACACCGCTTTGTGCGTGCCAGCAGTCAAGGCTGCCTGCATCTGTGTAGTGGGTTGCTTGTCCCAGCGTCGTTACACTCTATACACGAGTCAACCGAAGTCACCAAAAACGTCACTACCATATGCACGACCGTGCGGAGTAGCAGTGCACATATATTCTGAGATGTAGTGTCGGTGGAAAAAGAGGTCGCTCCATCTGAAATTTTAGCAACCTGGAAAGTGCGTGCAAAGTTGCAAAAACACGCTAATAAGAAGCTCAAGAGCCGCTGACGAGGATTGTGTCACACGAAGGCAGTGGAACTTTAATGAGTGCTGCAAACAAAAAAAAAACAACATTTCAATCATAACAAAAAGATTGCCAACTGCATACAGCAATCAATGGTCACAAGGCCAATTTACCGTTTCATTCATGCTTTTGCCGCCCGAGACGTAGATAATTTTTCCCGACTTTCAATGAAGAGATATATATATTGATCCACTTCTCAACGAGGGGAAAAAAAGAAGGTTTGTTTGAATCAATAGCACAGACAATTTTTCCATCAATGCAGCCATCTCAAGTTCTGGGTAGCAGTAGGTCCCGTTAAAATTAATTTTCAGAAAAGGAAATAAACTATGAAAATTTACGAACCATGCAAGAATGTGCTAAAACTGTCTGTTCGTGCAACTGAGCAGTATGTGTTGTACCATCAACACAGGGTTGGGTTGGAATAGGTTTCAACATACCAATTTCCTACTGCTACACAGTGCATTGCTTATGCAGATGCGAAGCATATGTAGTATGACCACCACAATTCTTCCTTGGTGTGTCATTGGGTAGATACCACATTATGGGAAGGATTGCTGATGGAGTGTTTTCCAAGAAGCACGTAACTACAAAAGAAAATCTGAACCAGACCTTCAATTAAGGAAGGCATGCAGCTTGACTGCCGTTAATTGATGCAGTAGAATGGATTCCTGGCCCCGTGCTTGTGTGGTCCATAAACTTTAGTGACTGAATGTACAGTACAGATAATGGCTGAAACATAGCGAGCGATTCACACAAAAACTTGAGAGTGCAAACAAAAAGACATAGGAGAGAGAACACACACCATAAGCATTTGTGATGAGCATTTTACAGTTTTTGACGTGTGTATTTCTATTGGCGCCCCAAGTTTTTGTACAAATACGCAATACCCACAAGCTCACCCATCCACCCTGCTGTATTTGGCTGTAGAAGGAAAGATAAGACACTAACCGCTTTCTTGACAAAAGATACGAAGCCATAACCTTTGGACTTGAGTGTCTGTGGGTCACGCACCACTCGGCAATCCCTGAAAAGTTGAGAACCACACAACTTTTATAACCCAACAATATCACAACAGGGTTCATCAGAACACAACGGTACAATGCCAGAATATTTGGCATGTGGATTCGAGCAAACGCCAACAGTCTTGTAATGTCCACTTGTCATCCTCATCTAGCACTGAATTCCGAAACAGTATCTAACTATCTTGGACAACATACATTGCTTTAGAATGGCTCTTTTGGCAAAGCACAGGCAAACGTTTAATGGCAAGATAAAAAGTAAAAAAAACAACTAAGTTTCGAGACCAAACTTAATATGAATCAGTAGAGCATGAAGCATTGTATATTTTCCAAAAGGTGTTCATATATAGCATGGCTATTTTCAGAAGAAGTATAATCGTGTAAAATTTAGAAGACAGGACGGGCCCCTTCCAGATGCCCGAACTAAAAAAAATTATGACTGCCTCTAAAACGTGTATTTGTGTATAAATAAGATTTGTGTATCATGACGAAAGCTTTGGTAAAACTGTCACAATATAAATGCTACAGCACAGGCTGGATTGCAAGAGAAAATAACTCCGTACCTTCTGCAACCCTGTGTGTCGTCTGTTACGAAGCAAGATCGACGGCATCGGGCGGGGAATTATTAAGGGGTTCCTGGCTTCAAGAGACCGACAAGCAATATTTATGGTTCCATTTTTTTTTTAACTAGAACGGAACCATACCAGGTCAGTGAGTAATCGGGGAATGGCAAAGTGAAAAACGTAAAAAAAAAGAGCAGATCTCGCGCACAGTGGGAATCGATTACATGCGAAACACTAATGAGGAAGGTTAATATGCCGCTTGAAAATCAGCACAACGCTACGAGGTGGACGTAAATTATGCCGTACATGACATCCATGTCCTGATTATCATGGTTGCACCTGGCATTTGTGTTCGTCATCCATTCACGTCACGTAACACCAAATCTGGTATATATGAAGCTAGCGAAACGGCCGCAAGCATGCTATGATCGTAGCATGTAGTTATGTTTTACATGACACGCATATTATGATCATCATGTTTGGACGTGTCATTTACCTTTGCTATCTATTGACGTCACGTAATACCAAACTTGGTATATGTGAAGCTAGCTAAACGGCTGTGAGCCCATCATGAGCGTAGCATGTAGTCATGTTCTTACATAACACGCATGTCATGACGTCACATAGTAGTGCCTATAGTGGCCGATGGTCGCGCATGGTCGCTAGCGAGCCCAAAAAAACTGGGATTTCAAATGGGCATCATTAGTTACAGAATGGGTATTGTGCTGAAATATTTCAAAATCAATATATATATTGTCTCTACTGATGCTGAAAAAAATTTCATCCTGGGAGTTTAATTTTCGTTTCACGGCCCCTTTAAGACAAGTCATTCATGTTCGTCATGCACTTTTGTCAAGCCATAATAACTGTAGTATATGTAGACAATGGCATAAAATTGTACTGTACATTACATGCATGTCAGGATTCATGTGATGACCTCTAGTTTACATTCATAGTACAGTCATGTTATGCCATACCAATGTTCAAGCAGATCCTATTCGCCAAAAGGCTGGGAAAGCATGAAGTCGTAGGCAGCTAGATAGATGAATCCTTTAAAGGCGCCGAAGTTTGCTAAAAAATGTTTTGCATTTAACGAATGCCAACAGCTGAGCGCCTAAATGCTGTGTAGTTCCCATTTTTTTATCGAGTTAGTACATGTGCACAGGAAATTCAAATAGTCGCTGTTTGTATGATTAGTCCAAGGAGGTTCCATACTACGTCTTCTGGAGTGGAGGTGCACCCTGATAAGTGATGCCGGTCGCCGCCATATTGAAAAAGGAAAGACTCGGGAGCAGACAACAAAGTGCGCTTTGTAGCTCCGCCCTCGCAGCGGCCTTTGGAGACTGTGACATGCTTTTGTTAAACAGTTAAAGAATTTACAAGGCCATGGTGACTTCGTGCGTCGCTTATGGCTGCACAAATCGTATCAAAAAGACGCCTGGGATCACTTTTCACATGTAAGTAATCTTGCTTCGTTCGCTGACAATCGCCTCTTTTTTCGCGTATTTAGTTAAATTAGAAACAATATCAAAGGTGCGCATGCAAGTAATACATGCGTATAGCTGTATAGAAGGTAACTTGAGGCTTTAAATGCTCGCTGACACAACGTTGTTCCCGAGTGGTTTTAAGTTTATGGATGACAGACTTGCGGTCTGTGGCTGCACGTGTCAAACATTGGAACGAGTAGCACGTCTGAACGCCCTTTGAATGCCAAGTTTTCTGGTGTTGTCTACAAGGCAAGACTGACGGCGTGCATGCATATTTTTTTGGCGAGTGAATATCGAAATCAGTGCATGTTTATCGTGGAATTCGCAAATGTAGAAAACAATTCTATGCCCTGCTTATCTGTGTTACAGGTAGCCGAAAGACAGTGCGCTGTGTTCTGCCTGGGAACGCGCTGTTCGGTGAAATAGTTGGAGGGCTACGGACGGTGCTGGAGTGGAGTGGAAATTATTGTCCAGGTGTGAAGCCGTACCCACCGTAAGATGGCGGCTGTGACTGTCATCTTACAAGGGGCATGATGAGCTATTGGTGTTCGGAGATTCAAAAGCAGTGCTTTTCTCGCACACCCAATGAGTTTAACGTTGCAACCTTTTTCGGGCCAGGAACTGCTCAAGGTACGTCTTTATGTTAATAGTTTTCTTTGGTAAGCCTTGAATTCAAGGCAGATTTTTTGGAAATTAAGTAAACGGTACTCGTCTCTATGTGTTATTTCATTAGAAACAACCATCTCTAATTTATAATTAACGTAGTTTTTAGACAAACAGATCAAAGCCACCCAATCTCCAAGAGAGCATTAACCGAAAAGAGCAGGTTTCCAGCATCTTTGAAGGGCAAAAGCTGGCTTCACTACTGCTGGCGAAGCAGTGCAGAAGCTTCCACTCCAGAAATTTTTTTCAAATCTCCTTGGTTGTGGGAATTCACTCCACCGATGAACGGAGACCGAACGCAGATCGAAAAATTCCATCTCGAGAATTTATATGCTCTTTCCAGGGAAACCACTGCAGGATTAGACACTTCAGATGGTACGCTCTTTATTGCGACACAAAAGAGAACTGCAGTGAAGGACGGTAGGCAATCCCTTTAAGCAACAAAGAGAATAAATTTCCAACGAGTTTTGCCGCTTTCACTTCCTCTGATGTCAAATGTGAACGCACCTTTACTAAGCGCCAGCTGCATGAGTGAGGAAAGCACGCCACTTTATCGAGACGGTGAAGGCAGCATAGTTCAAAAGAACATCACCGACTACTTTCAGCAAGAAGTACTTGGCTTTGTTAAGGTTCTTGTTCATCTTCATGATCTGCTATCACTTGTTAATGGTTCATACGAATTCGGCATGATAAGAATATTTTGCATGCTCCCTTCATATTCGTATCATTGAGATTCTACTGTAGTTTTTCTTCGGCCAGCTCAAGGAAGTCAGCTTCTCACAAGACTCCGCATGAGGTATTCATGGAGCGGTGAGGTGAAACATATTGAATGGTAACCAAACGTTGATAGAATGCCAAGTTTTTCAAAGTGGTGTTTCAGAAGCAGAAGGTCACTACTTGCCATATTAGTTATCTGAAAACTTCAGCCAGCGACGCACCAAATGGTGAAATTGATTGGGTTTGTTTATCTAGGGTTTCGCTGTGAATAACATGGAACTTGCGCAAAGACAGGCTGGGGTGGCCGAAACATGCGAGTTCATTCGTGGGCACCGACTCGAAGCAATGCTGCGACCGTGTCGATGTTATAAGGGCACGAGGCACGAGCCAGGCGCTGGGACGCAGCGCTCATGCGCGAGATTCCTGATGCTGCGCACATGCACCACATTGACGAACGAAATTGGACACAGAGGCTCGTGGCACAAGACCCAAGCTGTAACGAAAAATGGGCTCCGAGCTGCGAAGACGTGGGAAACCAGCGGCGCTACAACGACGGGAGCAGCGTAGCCGCTTGATTCTGAATCATGTCGGCGTGAGAGGCTCGAAAAGTGGCCACCGACCTCGAAGGTCCCGAGTGAGGCTGCCCAGAATTTCCACACCCTTGCCCAGCTGTTCCGGGTGGACTTGCAGCTATCACATATCGCGTTAGGATAACAGGCAGCAGAGTGGACCTATTAGAAAGGGAGTCGCTGACGAGCCAAGCCTAGCCCAGAGAAGTTGAAGACTGCGACAAATACCGGGACACTGGCAATGAAGAAAAGCGCCTTGGTCGGAGGAAAAGGGCCTCTACGTTAGGAACTCACGGAGAACGTCTATGGAGGACTCGACTGAGTGTTGACACAGCAAAGGGCAACCAGTGGCAACGTGGCTAGACGTTACATTATTGAGATACCATATTGGCTTAGTATTAGCGACTAGGGCTAGTGACAGATTTAGACAAGTTTTGGCATGACTATGTACGGGTTGTTACTGCAGTAATATTGTGCACCCGCGACTGTTTGTTCTTCGCTTGTGATTTTTTGCCTTTATTCTTTTGGGTCAGAAAGTGTGTTTGTTTGCCATGCCCGTCTCTGTTAATTCCATCCTTCGCAAGCGCTCCCGAGATAAAATCGTGACAGTCGATGCGATCAGAAATAGCAATGATGCAGTTCTGAAGGCATATGCACGAGCAGCGCACAGAGATTGAAAACATAACTATCGTTTGCTGCAACAGCTGCACAGAAAACCACGGTCGATAACGGCGCGATCGATAGCGAGTACACTCCAAAGGTAGGCAGTTATCACAGCAAAAGATTATCGGCAATAAGGCTGTAAAACGGCACAAAGTGTTACAGCTTTGCTGTCGTTTGCTTATGGCTATGGTAGTGCAAAGCTTTGGCATTTAGTTTTCACTTGTTCTTTAGTGAAAATTTGGTACACTCAATCATGTCACTGCGCGCTCGGCATGCTCTGAAGGTTGTCTGCATATATTACTTTCTCGTGTATAACACCACCCTAGCATTTACCAGACACTTCCAGCTGCAAGCTGTGAAAGCAAGTACGCACATATTATTGCTAGGCAGCCTTCGTTGCATTACCGTTAAGACATGCTGGAAGCCAACGTGCATACCGAAATTTCTGCATATTTCTGCAACTTTCTGCATATTTTGTGCATGTTATTTCAAAGAATATAGATTTGCTCGGTGTGCGACCAGGTACTTCCATGTTTGCGAAAGTTAAATGCATGCGCTTACCGAGATAGGATGAGTTATATTCATCAGATCTTACCGAATTTCTTGGCCTACAGATGAAATTTAGCTACAACAAAATTTCTTCATTAATTTTGTCGTTATTGTGCGATTAACGCGTATAAACATCATGAGGCTCGCACCCTTCAGCACCCAGAAGAAAGTTACCTGAGCAGAGAAGCTAACTAGCTTTTCACACGTATGAAATTGCGAACAATGTAAGCCAAAGATTTAGGCATACGTATGTCACTGCCATAAATGCTTAACAAAGAAATAAGGTACTAGCTCTGACTAAGCCAGTGACATTCTTTGGGGCACTTACTGAAAGTGGTGCATGAATTAAAAGTTACCCAGGGAGAACAAGACCTGAAAAATGTGAATTACTGGCAAATATAAGAATGACTAATTATTAAATACTCACGAGATATCACCAAAAGGGGCAAAAGCATCTCGCAGCTGGGTTGTCTCTATTTCAGGACTCAGGTCTCCTACGAATATGTGATGGTGTTCTGAAAAAAAGAAAAAAAGAAGAAAACAATAATTTGCAATGCATTTCTTTACAGCTATGAGTCTCTACAGGTTTTGTCGCTTGATTTAATCCAAGTGTTAGCCAAATTAATCTATGCACCAATCAATTTAATCCACTCACCACTCAAATTAATCCAAGTGCCACTGAAATTATTCGAACAGCCGGCCAATTTGATCTGGACGCCAGCAAATTTAATACCAACTACATTGCGACTTCAAAGCGATACAGAATTTTCGAGAATGCGGGGAGTGAATAGCTTTGCAGTGAGCTTAAGGGGGAATGTTATCAGGATGCGTAGAGGAAAGAATAAATGAGCAACTAGTGACCGTCGCTGCAAAAAC
This sequence comes from Rhipicephalus annulatus, assembly GCA_013436015.1. NCBI lineage: Eukaryota > Metazoa > Arthropoda > Arachnida > Ixodida > Ixodidae > Rhipicephalus > Rhipicephalus annulatus. The sequence continues at coordinate 336,151 of WOVY01012425.1, forward strand.
CCACGTTGTGATCGCTGGTAACAAAATGTAACCAACTTAGAAGGTGTGTGTAATGTTGCAAGCACCAATTGAGCGTCAAATAAGCAGGTGATCGGTAGTGACCGACATGGATTCAAGTCACTTCCGATACACATATGCACTTTCTAACCCGCTAACATGCATATAAAATGAAATGCCGTTCGAATGGTGATGCGCTACTGACGATCACACATTCACGTGAAGCCATCACTAGCGACTCGTGCGACGTCGTCACGCCCATCACCCGCGAACACACTATCTATACCTATCGACATGCATATCAAAGGAACCACACAGTAATAACTTGATAGCATTATTCAGGCCAATGACCTGATCCCTAGTGACCTGGGCAACGCCACCTCGCCTATAGCTCGCCCATCACCCGCGAACACACTATCTATACCTATCGACATGCATATCAAAGGAACCACACAGTAATAACTTGATAGCATTATTCAGGCAAATGACCTGATCCCTAATGACCTGGGCAACGCCACCTCGCCTATAACTGCATACGCACTATCCATGTTAACGACATGCATATAAAGAAAAACGTCGTTCATACAGTAACAACTTGATACCATTACTCAGGGCCAATGACCTAATCACTAGCGACTCGTGCGATGTCATCTCACCTATCACCTGCGTATGCACTATCCATACCTATCGACATGCATATCCAGTTGACACGGGAAATTATTGAGGCGAACACTATCACAAAATGTGGGAAGCTGTGTGTGAGTATGTTGTCTGTGGCCTTATCTCAAAAAGAGCTCAATTTTCTGGAGCACGTGGTGTGAAGCATTGATATAGAATGGTTAATTTGAAATCAGATCACAACTAGGTTTCCTTGATAGTGTGATGCATCACACGTGTACGGTTTCGTCCTGTGTGTGGCGTCACGTGGAATGAGCTATATGTGTTGCAAGGGTACACTATAAACAAAAGTTGGAAGTTAGCGTTCACACTGTCACCTGTCTTTCCCTTTCTTGACTGCATAGTATCTTTCCTTCACGCTCAAACTGAGCTGCGCTAAAGCAATATCAGTCTATCCTTAGGTCATTCTATGTCGTTGGGCGGGACAAATGTGGCGATCTATGCTCCAATGAGTACTCTTTTTGCCACCATTTCCAGAATCCCTCAGCCATGGCCGATCAGTACCCCATCATCGTGAGAGATGCACGTCACTACCTGGAATTTCGCCTGGCAGGTGATGTCGAGAAAGGGTTACCAGCTTTCTTTTGACGAGGAAATGCGCTGGAGACAGTGGTTCTGGCTCCTGAGCATGATTATGGGTGAAAGTCAGTGGACATAAGTTTATCATAGCCTCCACTTCGTACAACATGATTGCAAGTTCTTCAATGCTTAAACTGCTCCGATCTAACCCTTTGTGCAACAATACCTTCACTGCTCAGAATCCGCCCCACCAAGCTACCTTTTCAACTTCCACCTGATCTGGCTTCCGGCGAAGTACGACAGCATTTTCTCTGATTTTAGTAGCACGAACATTGCTTTCAAATTCTTAGCTGCTCTCTTGGTGTTTAGCGCTTGAATGCCAGACGAAAGGCCGTAGCCTACATGCCGCTAGTCACGTAGAACTAGACCCATAACACAAACAATGTACCATGTAGCATCCACAACCACAAATGCTGCACGTTCGGTAATACAAGTCTCACATCGAGACAGCAGTTTCCTTTCTCTGTACTTGTCAGAACGAGCAAAAATGGCACAGTAGCTTCCCATTGACCTTTCACTGGCTGACACCGCAAGTTTACACTCCCATAGAACCCCGTGTATACGCATACCGCTTATTGTGTAGTCCCCCCAATATGAATGACCAGTTATAATGCAGTTGCCGGAAATTGTGACAAATGCAGTTGCGAGTGCTCTCCTGAAAGGAGGCGTGCTGAGTGTGCCGCTGTAGAGTGCACGACAAGGTCGTTACGGAGGAGGAGGGGCCACGGAGTGAACGAATGAAGGGCGGAGAGAAGAAAAGGAAAAAAAAAAAACAAAAACCATGAGACACTGCACGGGCTCGATAAGTAAGGGAGAAGGACGGTTCCCTCGGTGACCGATCTTGCACCAGCGCAGACGCGGCTACAGCGTACAGTCGCAATCTTTTTGAAAGTGACCACAGGAGTGCGTGGCTTGCGGCCCTACGAGCGCCAAAAGGTGGCAGGTCACAGTATCTGCTAACTGATTTTCGGCATCCTTGGTGAAGGTATTATTATGACAAAGCTTAGATGCTTTCAGTTCAATCGGCGCATTTCATATGCCTGCCGTGTGACTTGGTTTTTGTCTTTTTTTTCTGCGTTCTTGCAGTGGTACAACGAAAATAAAAAGAAACAATTACCCAAACGGTTATTTGGTATACGTTCCACGAAAGATGAATTAGTTTAAGGAAGTTGTATCACTAATCTGGAATAGCGTACCTTGTTGTTACATTAGTATTTTCTTATATTCCCCTTTCAAAAATTAAGAGCACTGCTGCTATTCTGGAAGGTTGTGAGGAGTACAGCGCTGGCACAAAGTAATGATGCACTCCAACATTCTGCCACTCTTGCCGAACCTTCAGTTTCTTTGAGCTGCCAAGTTAACAGAGTGCCGCACCATAGCTTGCTCAAGCTTGCAGAAGAGCACCGCGACCCGGCGATTTTCCACGTGCTCGTTCATAATAAATTTTGCAGTGTGCCCAGGCGCCAGGCCATGCTGGAACACACAACGTGTGTCGGGGAAAGTGCCCAGTGAAAAATTAACGATGATCTTGAACAAAATGTTAATTTGTGAGTCAGGTAGGGCATAATTAGAAATTCAACAATCTTGCCACGCTGAAGCACCCGACTTTCCTACTGCTGTGCGTGTGAAGCAGACGACACACGCTAGCTCATCTGACGCAATGCGCGCGCCGATATCATTTCTGCAGCCCGGCCGCACTGCGCATAAGCAATGCTTCTGGGTGCCGCTGCTTCACAGCGCTCACAGCTCCAAAAGTCACGCGCTCCCGTGTTCACTCGCAAAAAGATTGCGACTGCACTACGTTGCTAGCATGGCCTTGGCCGCACATCGCTCAACGTGGCACGTGCGATCCTATTCTTATCAACTGCATGCGCTTAACAATTTCTTGTCGGGAAAGACGTCATTATCGAGCTTCCAACAACTATCGTGTTTGCTTCCTTGTCCATAAATCGAAAACCTTTTATGGTTTATGACACGATCTTTCACTTTTTCTGCCAGTGCGCTGTCGTACGTAAGCTTGGCGAGTTGTCGTTGCTGATCTGCCGGCCACAAACGCGAACTTCGTATCATGCATGCTGTTCGTGGTTCACTGCTAGTGCTATCTTTTTGACGCCGAATCTTCACGTTTTGAATAAACTTTCTGCGACAACATACCAAATGGCAAGCTAGGCCTAATCGGCGTTGGTTGCGCTTCAATCAGTAACGGTCACGTGAATGTAAGTAGCATGACGATAGTTATAGCGCGAGAACAAAACGATGACACAAAGACGAGAAGGACACGAAGGACATGTGTCCTTCTCGTCTCTGTGTTGTCGTTTTGTTCTCGCGCTATAACTATCGTCATGCCATACCAACTAGCCCAAGCTGACACACATGTAAGTTGCAGTTTGGTACTGAATCAACGAAACTCTTTACGGTGGCCGCACTTGTCGGAAAGGGATACACATAGTTATTAAAAACAAGGTCGGCACCTGTAGCTCTCAAATAGTGGTTCACGATTCGATTGCGATGCCTTAAATCGAGTAAGCGCCCATGAAATCGAATGGTTGGCGTCTCTCAACGCGTCAGATTCTGGACGTGATTCGACAAAGTTTCTATGCAATGCGCATAATCGAGGTGGTCTAGTAGTCGACGAACTTCCGCGATAGCCGCCGTGGTAGCTCAGTGGTAGAACATTGAATGTGTTATTCGAAGGTCGCAGGTTCGGTTCCTGGCCACGGCAAGTTATCTTTTCACCCACTTCTCTTTCTTCACAATTACATTACAATTCGGTCTAATAACGTCCCCTATACTTTCCTTGGCATTATTGTCTGTTAGATCTCATTAATAATGTGTCAAAAACACAGAAAAACGAGCCTTCAAGTATACACTTCTTTCCCTTGAGCCAAACATACTTAGGAAGAGAAGAGACACAACTTAGCAGTAGTCTTAATTTTATTTCTAACTGTTTTACCGGTGGACCGGTCTTCGTCAGGGTTTGTGAACATATATAAACACACAAAGCAGGCAGGCATGGTGACAAAAGTGGCCGAAGTGTTGCCAGCAATGAAGTAGATTTTTCGTGAGAATAGAAAGTAAGCATGGAAGCATTCATTTTAACGGTTTCAGCCATTATATATATATACGAGCCTTCAAGTATACACTTCTTTCCCTAGAGCCAAACATACTTAGGAAGAGAAGAGACACAACTTAGCAGTTGTCTTAATTTTATTTCTAACTGTTTTACCGGTAGACCGGTATTCGTCAGGGTTTGTGAACATATATAAACACACAAAGCAGGCAGGCATGGTGGCAAAAGAAGTGGCCGAAGTGTTACCAGCAATGAAGTAGATCCTTCGTGAGAATAGAAAGTAAGCATGGAAGCATTCATTTTAACGGTTTCAGCCATTTTATATATATATATATATATATATATATATATATATATATATATATATATATATATATATATATATATATATATATATATATATATATATATATATATATATATATATATGTGACGTATGAAGTGATGGTTGGTAGAAGCTGAGAAGGAAGAAGTGGGAATAGAATAGACATGGCGTATGAGCCAGGCCACGTCACCCGTTCGTCATAGCGTCACACAAGTCGACAGGATGGAGACCTGCCTGCCCCTTCATCAGTCACTCATCATCGACGCAGTTTCCCACAAGACACCCTGACCATACATTGACTACCGAATCATCGCCTAGAAGGACAACGACCAGCACCATGACAGAACCATCAGCTGACCTCGACATCCCCAAGTACAACGGATCAGCGGACGACGGACCCGTACAGGACTGGTTAAACCTATTCGAGGTCCACGCCGCCGCTGCATCCTGGTCGGAACGGGAGATGATCATCAACTTCACTGACTACATCTCCGGTGAGGCATTTAAGTTTTACCTCACCCACATCTTTGAAAATGATGAGTCTTGGCAAAAGATAAAAGAAGAAATGATCACTCGTTTTAGCGACTATGACCAAGACCTACTTATTGCCAACCATCTCAAGAAAACCCGACACTATCGTCAATTCCCTAAGTAGTCCTCAAGCATTCGAAAGTCCAGCGCGAATCGACAAGTGCTTCAAGGCGAAGTGGCACATGCGTTTACTTACAGAACGCCATGCGTATATTGGGAAAAACCCAACAGTCAAGTGCAGCTCCCTTGTGCACGAAAGTCAGCATTTCCAAAGTCGTTGCACCAACATACGACACGAGACGTCGCTCACCCTACTGATGCCTTTCATGCTTCGTCTCGCATACATAGTCCACCACCTGGTTTTCTACGATGCAGCTCTTCGAAGGCTCCTAACGGTCACTATTCGTGTCATAAGGACGCCTTGTTCATGGTAGACCAGCTGACACATGGGGAAAATACCAAACAACGCCAAGATGACTCAAAGAGTGAAAATCAGTCTTCACGCATTGGAGCAGCTTACTCCCCATCTCGCAGACTTGGCCCGCCTCCTGGTTTTCCATCGCTTGGCTCTTTCGTGACTCACAATGTCCATCTCACATCTAGCACGCTCACAATGGTCGGGATAGAGCTGCGGAGCTCGGACGATGCTACGCCAAGCCCTGGACTTACCTCCCAGATTAATGCGCCAGAACAGCTCGCATCGTTAGTTGCACAGAAAGAAGGCCATTCACAACTCAAACCTTACCGAACTACCCCTTGCGGCGTTGCCGTCCAGTGCACCAGAAACTCCAAACACAGAAGGCTCAGACGCATCGAACGTCGCATGCTACCAGGCGCAAGAACCACTCATAGTGAGCCGCGAAGAAGAAGCCCCTGATGAACTATCTGTCAACTCTGAATGTTTTTTGTCGCAAGAGTTCATTTCCACGGCAGCGCAGACTTGCCAAAATTTGCATTTTCAACCTAGTGATGCGATGTCACATGTGGTACCCTCATGCAGTGGTCACCAATCCAAGAATCGAACTAATTCAGAAGCAAATCATACATCAAACCTCGTACACAGTTGTCTTTCAGAAGCGTCCGTAATCAACCACGTCACAGAAGCCTCTGAAGAGCAGGCTAGCAATGATGGCGCACCACCAACCATGCCTGATAAGCAAGAAACTTGTTCACCATGCATCAGCTGTCTACAGGACGCATCAAACCTCAAAGTAAATGAATGTCCCATTCCGGAAGGCTTGCCACTTCAGCCATCTCCTGCGCAGCCTCAGCAAAGCAAGCAATGCCCAGTTCCCAAACTCATGCTACAACAAAAGAGACTGCAACGAGGGCATCGACAAACGCAAAATTTGACGGAAGCGCACTCACCAATAAAAGAACATCGGAAAATAAGATCTCGAAAACAAAGACCAATTCAAGATGTCAGACACTTTCGCACAAAGAAAAGTCACCAGAGACACTCCCTGTCTCAGCTAAATCACCGACTGCACCACCACATAAAACGCCGAGAAAGACGCAGAAGCACTGCTTGCACACCGCAAGCACTCAGGCACTTCATCACAGTCTGTCAAAAAGCACGAAAGCAAGAAGCACCGGGATTGCACCATTCACGACGAAAAATACAACCCCGACGACATCCGAGCTGCCGATGCAACAACCTTGCTCAGTCCCCAGAACAGTTCAAGCAGTATTGTCAGTGTTCATGTGTAGCCCACTCTGTCCGGAACGCAACAGTCAAGCTCGTCCACCAGAGTCGTCATAAAAATCACCGGACTGCTCCCTCGGCCTTGAAGATTTAGTGAGATTGTGGAACTCCGTCGGGACGTGAAACTGCGAATTTGGCCATTATTTTGTTTTCAATTTGTTGTAGTTTGTAATAGGTGACACACACACACACACACACACACACACACACACACACACACACATATATATATATGTATATATGTAAAAGAAGTGTATACTTAAGGGCTCGTTTCTTCCGTGGTTTGACACAATATTAATGAGATCCAACAGACAATAATACCAAAAAAAAGTATAGGGAAAGTTATTAGACCGAATCTTAATGTAAATATGAAGAAAGAAAAGTGGGTGAAAAGATAACTTGCCATGGGCAGGAACTGAACTTGCGACCTTCGAATGACGCGTTCGATACTTTACCACTAAGCTACCACGGCGGCTATCCTCCCAGCCACTTTATTGGGTTTATATGTGAACTTAAGCGCGGGAGAGTTAGTCAGCGCCATCTGTAACCATGGCGGCAAGTGTGGCACACTCTTTATGAGCCTGTATGGTGTCACGTAGCACGTGAACTTATTACGAGCTGGCAGCTGACCAATAGTCCCTCGTATACAACCTAAGGCACCAAGTCTGCCAGTACGAGACCCTTGTTAATGAATAAGGGAAAGAAGTGTATACTTAAGGGCACGTTTTTTCCGTGGTTTGACACAATATTAATGAGATCTAACAGACAATACTGCCAAAGAAAGTATAAGGGTGCATATATATATATATAGCCCCATCCTTGAGATAATAGCCAAGAAAAAAAAAAATGCCTCTTCTTGAGCCGTGAAGATGTACTCACTGCTAGTGTCGAGCTTTGGCGTGTTGCCTGGTGATGTGGCCCAGTTTACTTTCATTTCCTGGAAAAGAATAATTTTTGTTGAGACAAACAATGCTACTATATAAGCAACCACACTGCAATGCAAGCACCAACCACTTCTGCACACACAACATAATTGTTGCCATCAGCACGAGTTGATGCAGATCCTTTTTTTTTCTATAGGCAGTCCCCATTATCGGTAATAATAGACAGTCCCCATTATCGGTAATATGTGCATGCAAAACAAAACCAATCATGATCTCCTTTCCCATTACATACTACTTAAAGGAACGAAAAATGGGCATAATGTAGTTCTGAACTGCACAGCAGTTATTATGACAACTAGGATGGAGTTAAAGCCAAATCTACAACCTTTCGACAATGCATGTGGTGCTCTACCAATTGAGCTATGGCAGCGGTCCTGCAACTGTCCCCATTTTAGGGTATTGCTATGTATGTATGTGTGTATGTGTGTGCGCACATGCACGCGTCAGTGGCGTAACTAGAGGGGAGGGAGGATGTGAAGGGGTAGAAGTGCCCCGGGCACCACTTGGAAGGGGGCGCCTAGCCGAGTCCGCACAACATGAGCTTGGGAACTTCCGGAGGAACCAAACATGGGCGCCCCATAACAAAGGTCACCCCTTCAGGCTCAAAACAAGTGGGGGCATGCCACCACATTGTTCCAACAACCCCTTCCTCATCTTCTCTTCGGGTAATAGCTGTGAGACAAGGGTGCTCCTTTCCTTCAACAAACGAAACAATTTTATAGGAACCTGTGGCTCAATATCAGCAAGGACTTCTGGCTCCTCGCTCATATTCACGCCCATGAAAAACAATGCGAGAAATAGGTCTGTGTAAGCCTGTTTCTACAGCATCATCATCATCAGCCTGACTACGTCCGCTGCAGGACAAAGGCCTCTCCTATGTTCCGCCAGTTAACCCGGTCCTGTGCTTGCTGCTGACGATTTATACCCGCAAACTTCTTGAAATCTCATCTGCCCACCTAACCTTCTGTCTCCCCCTAACCCGCTTCCCTTCTCTGGGAATCCAGTTAGTTACCCTTAATGACCAGCGGTTATCCTGTCTACGCGCTACATGCCCGGCCCACGTCCATTTCCTCTTCTTTATTTCAACTATAATATCCTTAACCCCCCCTTTGTCCCCTAATCCACTATGCTCTCTTCTTGTCTCTTAAGGTTACACCTACCATTTTTCTTTCCATTGCTCGCTGCGTCGTCCTCAATTTAAGCTGAACCCTCTTTGTAAGTCTCCAGGTTTCTGCTCCGTAGCTAAGTACTGGCAAGATACAGCTGTTATATACCTTCCTCTTGAGGGATAGAGGCAATCTACCTGTCATAATTTGAGAGTGCTTGCCGAATGTGCTCCACCCCATTCTTATTCTTCTAGTTACTTCGATCTCGTGGTTCGGCTCTGCGGTTATTACCTGCCCTAAGTAGACATAGTCTTTTACAACTTCAAGTGCTATATTACCTATCTCGAAGCGCTGCTCCTTTCCGAGGTTGTTGTACATTACTTTCGTTTTCTGCAGATTAATTTTAAGACCCACCTTTCTGCTCTCCCTGTTCAACTCTGTAATCATGAGTTGCAATTCGTCCCCTGAGTTTCTGTGAATTAGGAGCCCCACTCCCAGTTCTCTTCTGTCTGCCAAGCCCCGATAGCAAAGGACGTGCCCATTCTGTAGCACCGTATAGGCCTCATCTGTCCTCCTAACCTCACTGAGCCCTATTATATCCCATTTAACACCCTCTAGCTCCTCGAATAGTACAGCTAGACTTCCCCGACTAGATAAGGTTCTAGCATTAAACGTTGCCAAGTGCAGGTTCCAATGGCGGCCTGTCCGGATCCAGAGATTCTTTAGCACCCTTTGCTGCGTTGCAGATCTGACCGCCGCCGTGGTCAGTTGCTTCGCAGCTGCTGGGGACTGAGGGCCGTGAGTTATTTGACGTAAGCATGTGGGACGTAGTGGCCAGATACTGCACCAGGGTGGCCAATCCTTCTCTGGTGAGGGAGTGCGTTCCCGGCGGTGGTTACCGGTGAGGCCGCACCCCAGGCCTCTTAATGCAGTTCCATCAACACGTGGAATTTTTTTTTTATCCCATCAACACGTGGAATTTTTTTTTTATCCGGTTGGGAACTGCGCGGCACCGGGATTTGAACCACGGACCTCTTGCATGCGAGGCGGATGCTCTAACCACTACGCCATCGCCGCACCATACAGAACCGCAAATAGTCATGCTGCCTTCCCGCGTCCTCTCCGGTCTGGCCGTATGCCACAAAGTGATCTAAGTTAGGGTCACGCAGGGGGCGGTGCTCTCTCTGTACTAAGTACTAACATACGTAGCCTTTTGTCAAAAAGTGATGACTTGTGTGCCCTGATGAATGAATGTGACGCTGGTATTGTCGCTCTAACTGAAACGTGGTTGTCGAATACAGTCTCTGATGCCGAATTATTAAAATGTGAACAACGTTACAAGGCCTTTCGCTGTGACAGATATGAGCGACGAGGTGATGGTGTTCTACTTGCGATTAAAGATGACATTGAATGTTTCCTTGTTCCTGTTCTCACCGACTTAGAATTGGTATGGTGTTGTATTCGTACTGGCTTTAAAAACCTAATAATTGCAGTTTGTTACCGACTCCCATCCAGCCCATCGAACTTTTGCGATTCTTTTCATGACTGCTTAAACCAGATTACTGTTCGTTTCCCAGGTGCAACTATTATTCTTTTAGGCGATTTTAACTTCTCAGACATTCAGTGGTCAGACACTTACCAGTGCTCTATGGCAACGTCATCTGAATCTACCGAATTTCTTTCGATTTGTAACAGCTTTGGGCTATCACAATTAGTTCAGCATCCCACACGTGTCACCTCGACTACATCATCACTTCTAGATCTCGTGTTATCATCTCGAAATCTAGTGTCCCCGATAACACTGCTGCCTGGGTTAAGTGATCACGACATAATTCATTTTTCTCTATCGTTTCCACGCTTGCGCTCATCGAACCGTTTTAAAATGATCAGATTGTAACAGAGCTGACTTTAACACCATAAATACTAAATTATGCTCTTTCTCAGATACTTTTTTCCCTGCAAGTTTTGAACACACTGCAGAAGATAACTGGAACCTATTTAGAAGTAAAATTTTGGAACTAACAAATAAATATATTCCGGTAAAAAAGGTGTACTGCAATACTAATTCTCCCTGGTACAACCGACACTTAAATAGACTCTCTAACCGCAAGAAAAGACTGTTTAGAGCTGCGAGGACATCTTTTCACAGCAGCATGATCCTAATCATGAACGTACGTATCTTGGGTCACAGACAGTAACTCTTGCTCAGTTCTGAATTTGCTTTATTAGTGACCTGGCATGTGTTTGTGTGCACATGTGTATAGATATATAATTGTAATATCAGGTTGGTGGAAGGTTGAACCTCCCTACCTTTTCTAGCTTTGCCACTAAACTTATCAGTTGAAACGTTCGTTTTCTTCTGGTTAGGCTCAAAGCACCTCGGTACTTCCACACGAATATAACCATAATAATTATTGGTGTTTAACGCCCGGAAACCACCATATGATTATGCGAGACGTCGTAGTGAAGGGCTCTGGAAATTTTGACCAGTTTGGGTTTTTCAACGTGCACCTTAATTTAAGCACACAAGCCTCAAGCATTTTCGCCTTTATTGAAAACGCAATGAAGCCCGCTATGGCTGGGATACTTATGTAACCATAGTGGAAATCGGAAAGGGAACCGACAGTCCAGTTGCTGAAGAGTGACAATTGAGAAGCTGTTTACGAACTCGTCAAACATGTCAGCCTCCAAGCTTACGTAAGCAAGCTTTCATGGGAAGACGTCGAGATCAAAGGATGTGTTATAAGATAAAACCAAGTATGGCTTTCCTGCAAGGCTTCATTCTTTTTCGAATCAAAAACTCTTTCAATGCCCGTTTTCTTCCATGAAAATGTGCCACACCACCTCGTTTTTCTCTCATCATTGGTACCTTCCCCACAACATTTTCCTCTATCAGCATGCCTAGGATGGGGTGGACTATTAGGGATGACAACCTCAAAGCAATTTTTTAGAAGACTACGAGGTGTTATCATCTTCACGTGGAGACGTAAGTGTAACAAGTGAACTTGTAGTTCACCAATTAACATCGTTGTTTCTAGTCGCCTTATCGGAAGTGTTTCCAGCAAACACGTGCACTCGACTTGGGCTCACTGATCCTTCTAAACTAGCTTCATCAGCTATGCATCATAATGCTCGTTATCCTTGAAGTAAATCCTTAACTATGAAACTACACTCTGCTCTTTTGTGTGTGCGATGCATTAATTGTGATACACAGCCACATCGAAAACATGGTCACACTTTCCAAGCTATTTTTTGTAGATGCCAGTGCACATTACTGGTTGCGAAACTAGGCCGACTGAAAAAGGAACTTTGAGGCCCGCCGGCTGCCCATCTTCAGAGCAAGGTTCCATGAAGCAAGGTGACATCACGTGACCGTAATGTCATAGCATGGTGACTGCTGTGCCCTGGGTGGGCCTTGTGCAGAGTAGCAAGCACTAAAGATGTACAGGAAGCTGAGCTGTAACGGCAAATTATACTGTTGCGATCACACTCATGCCATTATTATGTGAACCGAGCTTTACAACAAGCGGGAAAATGGCGAAAAACTCAAGGATATACAGGGTGTCCCAATTATAACGCAGCATGATTTTTAAAAAGGGAAATAGTGTTACATGAAGCCTAGTGCATATGGTTCCCAATATACTACAATAGCCACTACTATTTTTCATTCTTCAATTACAATTTTTTTTAGTCATGTCATAACTATATTTTAAATGCAAAAAGTACTCCCTTAATTATCGAAATGTCAATGGCGCAGAAGTGCACATGTTGAAATGACATCCAAATGCACTCCTTTTTACAACTCACTAATTGCACGTTCATGTTTTCCTCGCGCCTCGGCCCCGCCGCGGTGGTCTAGTGGCTAAGGTACTGAGCTGCTGACCCGCAGGGCGCGGGTTCGAATCCCGGCTGTGGCGGCTGCATTTCCGATGGAGGCGGAAATGTTGTAGGCCCGTGAGCTCAGATTTGGGTGCACGTTAAAGAACCCCAGGTGGTCTAAATTCCCGGAGCCCTCCGCTACGGCGTCTCTCATAATCATATAGTGGTTTTGGGACGTTAAACCCCACATATCAATCAATCCTCGCGCCTCGGAAAGCAACACCCTCAAACAGGCTCTCGTTGAGGTAGCCAAAATCAGTAAAAAAAAATGTATACAGATGGAAAAAAAAAGAATTGCGGTATCTCGCTATCCCGTCTGAAGAAACACACCGCTTAGATTTTACACAGCCAGGCTGTAATCAGAACAGTGCTCTAGCGGCATTATTAGCAAGAACAGTTGGCCGTGAGATGTGGATAATCGTAGTGACGTACAATCAGGAAGGAATCCCTGCAAAATTGCAACATGTTGGTGGCCGACCTGTACCTTGCCAATGTGCAGAAATCGACAATGGAAAAGAGGTAAAGCAGTTGCTTGCACTAAAGTTACTCAAGGACGCTGCTTTCTTTTGCGGGTGAGAGCACAGTCGTGCGTTCTGTTTCACGTTTCGCGGGCTATCTTTATTAACTGGAAAAAATGAGTACACTCTTGAAAGTAGCACACACCGATTTCCTTTGAAAATGAGCCCATCTGCCTCATCATAGTTTCAATACTTTGGCAAATATTTTGCAAGTTAGAAATATAATTATGAATAAATAATTTAGGAAAAAAATAGTAGTGGATACTACAGTGTACTGGGGACAATATGCACTAGGTTTAGTTTGTGTAACGCCATTCCTCTTTATCTTAATGATGATGCCTGACAACTGGGACAACCTGTATACATGTACTATCGGCGTCAAATGAAAAGCGAACAGCAGCAACTATTATAAATTCTAGTCATCACCATTGGTAGGGGCGCATCAACTCTATTTGGCAGCACTGCGCATGTCCACAGTGACGACTGGAACGGGTGCTTATGCTTGCCGCTGTTCGTGTTTTATTTGACGGTGATAGTACTAACCCTCCACGTTTCTCAACATCACAAATCACAAATGCAGTCCAGTCATGATTTGAAGAAAGCTGTTCATCTCGGTCTCTTCACAATTCCTATTTTGTTCGGTTTTTTTTTTCCGCTTCTGCAAGCGTGTGGCCAATAACAGCATAAGTGCAGTGCGACTCCAGTAATGTTGACGCCGCTTATACGAGCGAGCCTTGCAGCGATTTCGCGTTCTATTGCACAAGTGTTCTGCCGCTGTCCCGCAAAAATAAGTAAATAAACAAACATGGGGCTTCAATGGTTTTCATCTCATAGTGCATCTTTTCTAACTGGCAACCTTCAACCTAATCTTCGGATGCATTCTGCATTTGAGGGACGAATTGAGTGGAGGATTGATTGTGTGGCTTTGCTCTCACTGCTCTGCCACGACTCTTTTCCAGGCATGGCTCCTCTCCTAGAGGTTTTTTAACATGGAAACGCCAATAATAAAAACGAAAAATTCAACAGAACTTTGCAATCTAATGCCTTGACTGTCATCAACAAAAATGATGCTTCACTTTCCCTTAATTGGACCCAGGCTTCGCTGCCGCCGTGAGAGCACGGGGGATTCCTGTAAACTCACTGAAATGCAATCCTGCTTTCATGTTAGATTTTTGCTGCGAGGCTTAAAGTCTGCAACCACATCCATCGTGGCAATCATGTAAGCCGCAGACACACGTGGTGATGTGATCGTGCTTTTTGATTGGCCAAGAGCAATCAGATTCGAGACAACATTCCCTTCAGCACCGAGTCTGGGGCGAGAGAAATTGAGTAAGAGCTATTTGGTCTCTGCTTTATCTCCACTAATAACTTACTTTTTCACACCGAACCAAAACTGCACGCCTTCTTCACTGCATGCTACTGGCATTCACAGCCCCTTGGCAAAGCCTAGCGGTTTCTTATGCGTGCCAATGACCAATAGGGGCTGCTTGTCTGTGCCATCTATGGTTGTGCACACCAACAATGTGATGTGATTTGTGGTGCTTTTTCCTCCCACGCATTTATCAGTCTTCGCCCCGAGATTTTTTGCTGGCAGTAACTGAAAAAACAGCGTCATTTCATCAGTGTTGAAGATATCGATCTGAATGCGGCACCTCTGCTTCTCCTCAATCCAACGCTGCAGACCGTCCTCGTCAATGAATGCAGCTTTACCGACAAAGTTTTTGTACATGATGCCATAGCGGTCTTCGAATCGCAGCAACTATCCATTGCCTGGATTAAGGTTCTCATGGCCGAGAACAAACCCACGCCTTTAAGGTATGTCACCACCTTTGAAAACACTTTTTTTTTTAAACGCATTTTTTAATTTTTATCTTCCAAGAATCCCCAATCATTCAAAAATATTTTGCCGAAAGAATTATGTTTCTATCTTATTCAGTTCCGAAGTTATAGCCAATTTTCGAACATGTGGTGAACGTTTGCGAAACCGAAACTAGTGTTGTGTGCTAACAGAAACTGATAAGTTAGCGAACATCAGCGGCAAATGTTGTAATTTTTCTGTTATGTATTGGTTTGATAACTATAAACTTGTTTAAAGACAACTTAGAAGTCTTTGTTTTTTCAAACGTTGCATTATATATCCGTAAGGGGGACGGGTGAAGCTACGAGAGTCTCTGTTGTTTACTTTGCGCACGCTTCATGCTGCTGCTGTTAATTCTGCGTAGTTTGTATTTTTTACACGTGATATCTTTAGTAGCAGTAGTACAAATATAAGCTGAACGTTTTTGCAAGCGGGTATGGCAAACTTCAGGGTAAAAAGACGGCTGAAACGAAAGTTCATTGGCAATCGACACACTGTGAATGCTCCGACCGCCGGCCATGTGGACGGGGATGTATCGGCGAGTGCTGCGAAGCTTGCGAACTTGGACGACAACTGTGAAGTGCCGATGCCAGACCCTTTACTGCAGGGTAATAGGATTATTGACATGGAGATCCTTTCATCTGTTTTTGCAATGCTCGCCTGCCCAGAATGCAAGAACACCTCGCTGGGCCTGGAGGAGTGCTCCCAGCATGGAATATCCTTCTCATATGCTGTTATGTGTGGTGCATGCGCATATGTGCACTCATGTGAATCATCAAAGAAGACAGGAAGTTCTATTGAGAACAACCTGCGTCTGGTATACGCAATGCGTAGGCTAGGCAAGGGGTATTCTGGAGCTGTGACACTGGCGAAAGTCATGAACATGCCGCCGCCGCCTTGGCATTCTGCCTACCAAAAGATATCTGCAAAGCTTTCTAAAGCTGCGGAGAATGTTGCATCTAAATCAATGATGAATGCCGCTACTGAAGTGCGTTGTGTTATGCGAAGTACTGAATGTGGTGTGTCAGGTGACGGTACGTGGCAAAGGCGAGGGCATTCCTCATTGAATGGCTGCGTGTCTTTGATATCGATTGATACTGGGAAAATTATTGATGTAGAAGGCATGTCAAGCAAATGCAGGGTATGTCATTTGAAAAGCAAGTTGAGCACTACAAGTGCTGAATTTCTGGAGTGGAAGGCAAACCATACTCAGTGCCAAGCCAACTATACCGGTAGTGCTGGTGGTATGGAGGCGTAGGGCTCTACCGTATGTTTGAGCGTGCAGAAAGAAGTCGTGGTTTGAAATATGTAAACTTCTATGGAAATGGCGACTCCAAGAGCCATGCGGCCATATATGGGCCAAATAGTGTGCGCAAACTTGAGTGTATCGGGCACGAGCAGAAGCGTGTAGGATGCCGCCTACGAAAGCTCAAAAAGACTGTTCGCGGACTTGGAGGGAAAGGAAAATTAACAGATGTTCTAATTGACAGGCTGCAGAACTATTATGGTATTGTCATCAGAACAAATGTGGGAGACTTGCAGGCAATGAAGCAAGCCACATTAGCGAGCCTGTTCCATTGCAGTTCCACAGATGAAACTCCAAGGCATGGTCTGTGCCCTCTTGGCCTTGAGAGTTGGTGCGGTTTTAACCGACGGAACCCACTGGGAAGTGGATACTACAAGCACAAGGGAGGCCTATCTAATGAGGTACTTAACAAAGTGAAGCCTGTGTACGCTGACCTTTGCACGGATAAGGTTTTGAAAAAGTGCCTGCACGGGAAAACCCAAAACGCCAACGAGTGCTTCAACGGTATGATTTGGCAACGGGTTCCCAAAGACGTTCACGTGAGCCTGCCCATCCTGCTTTTTGGTTTATACGATGCTGTGTGCCACTTCAATGATGGTAACAGAAGTGTACTGGCTATTTTGAAAGAAGCAGGCATCGAACCTGGCCACTACACTATCGCAGCATGCTACACTAGGGACCAGCACCGTGTAAGGAAGGCCCAGCGTCGACTGGCGAAGCAAAACAACACCGGAAGAAAAGATGGGCAGCAACAAAAGCTAAAATAGAGCTCATGGCATCTAAGGAGGGCCCTACCTATGTGCCTGGTGGATTTTAACTGTGTAGGGACCCATCATCCTGTTGTACAAGCATTGAGAAACTTTAAACTCGTTTTGCTCAAAACTTGATTTTTTGCACTTTTTTGTTACGCCAGCAGTTGTAACTTCATGACCAATAAATCTTTTTCAATGAAACTTTGTATGTTCGTTCCTTTATTACTGAACTGTGCAACGAACTAGGATCAATAAAAACGATTGGTAAGCTTTTATGTAAAAATGCTTTAGTTGAAGCATTGCAGAAAAAAACACCATTTTTTTGTTTTCCTTGGTATTTTTACTGTAACTTGATTCCCAATAATCAAATCGCAAAGATCCTAGTTCATTGCACAGTACCATGAGTTGGCTACCTTTGTGCCAAAAACTTTATAATTCCGGCACTCCGTTCTCAAGTTATGACTGTTCACGTAAAGGCCAAGTTTGGGCAATGTTTTGTCAATAACAAATCCAATTCTGATTTTTTTTCACCCTTTTCTGCATATAAACATCATTTAAAAAGATCCTTTATAAGCCCATTTTAAAATAATATCGTAAAGGTCAAAATTTTAAAAAATTTACAAAAAAGGTGGCGACATACCTTAAGCCTGTGCAAGCAGGATTGGCCCACTGAGAGGGACGTTCTTTGTGCTAGTATCTACAAACCATTTGTACAGTGCCAATTCAACATCGTCATAAGTGGCAGCGCAGATCCACTTCCGATCACCGCTGCCAACATCGTCTCCCAAAAGAGCATCGATTTTGCCACCATTCTTTATGACGGTCATCAAAGTGAACTAGGCTATGCCACACTTCCGCGCAATGTCGGTCCTCTTGATTTTTCTGGCATCTTCAACCAAAATGGCATATTGTTGTAATGTTGTAAGAATACTCAGGTGTTGACACTGAGCGCGCCAGATAATGTTCGGTCTCGCGGGCGCGCTGTGCTGTGAGCCATCATATGGCGCAGCGGCCATCGTACCCAGAGAGCGGTGCTGGCGCATTGAAATTCCTCTGCCTCCCCAACTTCTTTGTTTCGAGCGGTGCGAGTAACACTAAAAGCGCGAAGAAAAATCGTTATTTCAGATTAAAAGCTAAAACTTTACCAGGTTTAAGAACTCATTAACACAAATATGCCTTGTGCAGGGTGTGAACGTCGTGAACAGAAATAGTTCCGCTCACGCGCAATAGTACTTTCGTCTGTTCTTGTTATTGCTAGATTCAAAGAAAAATAAAAAAAATGTCAGCCAGCATGCAATTCCTCCCTCAAAATACTTCCCAGCAGGAAAGAAATGCAAGGAACTTCCACGTGCTTAGATGTAGCTGCGTGTTAAACAGCCCAGGATGGTCAAATTTAGACAGGAGCCCTCCCCTATGGCGTCCCTCATAGTTCAATCATGGTTTTGACACATAAACCCTCATTATCCCCCTATTAAAAAAGAATCGTTACCACACCAGAAACATATTTCTCTGTGTATCACTGCTTTCGTATACATAGGAAATCATTCAAGCACAGTTGCGCTTGTTTAATGTGAATGTGATACATATAAATATTTGAAACGTGCTAGTACTCCATATAAAGCACACAAGAGCAACCCAGTTGTTCCAGGAAATATATAAATAGTTGAACCATGCAAGTATTTCGTATAAAGCACACTAAAGCAATGCGATTGTTCCTGGCTAGATGTTACGGTGCGAGTTCATATTTATATTATTACTCGGGGCCATCGGGTCAGTCCCCAATAGATCGAAGAACCCGAAGGAGGTCGAGGTCGAACTGCTTGCGAAGCTTAGAGACGTGATCAGAACCACTCCCCTGCCGAGAAAAATGCATCCGGAACACAATGTCAGCAGGCGAAAAGCGAGAGCGAAAGCTTTATTGAAAAAAAACCAAACAGGTAGGACAACAGGCAGCCGTCGTGGACGCAGCCTGGGTGAAAGGCCAAGAGGCCTACACGGCTGTGGTGGTCGACAGCCAGAAACAGGTACGGGACGTCCTGACTATACTCACTAAGGATTACAGGGTTGCGGAACAAGCCGCGATTGCTTTAGCTATCAGAAACAGAAAATGGTCATACATCTATAGCGACTCCAAAGCAGCAATTACGAGCTTCGACAAGGGCTATGTCGCTCGGACTGTGGTTAAATTTATGAACAAAGTCAATCGTATCGATACTGATATTCGATGGTTTCCTGCGCATATGGGACAAGTGGACGAAACTCTAGTCAACCTCAATGAGGTGACGAATGACCTGGCACAAGGACTCGCTTGCCGTACGTCGGATCGGTCAGACCCGATCCGACGCCCACTACCATTCCGGGGGCTATAAAGATAATTTAACCACAAAATATTATCACTTGGGGCGTAGGCAATTCCCCCTGCCACACGCAAAATTGAACAGGGCTCAGGCAGTCACGCTACGTTTACTGCAAACAGGAGCTTACTCCACTCCGTATTTTCTACGTAAAGTTCTCCCTGACAGTGAAATTCAACACAAGTGTGACACGTGCGATGGCATCATTGGGATCAGACATGCTGCCGGCTGTCCCGCGACTCTCGCCGACCCTGAAGGACAATGGCTTTACTGGCAGACGATGGTGCGAAGCGTGTCTTATCAAGACCAACTACGGGCAGTCCAGAAGGTCCACGATGACGCCACAAGGCTCGGCCTGATGATACCGACGTGAACGCGGCCTGCCTCGGTCTTTTACTCTCGCCGACCCCGAAAAACAATGGCTTTACTGGCAGCCGATGGTGCGAAGCCAGACGATGGTGCGAAGCACGTCTTATCAAGACCAACTACGTCTTATCAAGACCAACTACGTCTTATCAAGACCAACTACGTCTTATCAAGACCAACTACGTCTTATCAAGACCAACTACGTCTTATCAAGACCAACTACGTCTTATCAAGACCAACTACGTCTTATCAAGACCAACTACGTCTTATCAAGACCAACTACGTCTTATCAAGACCAACTACGTCTTATCAAGACCAACTACGTCTTATCAAGACCAACTACGTCTTATCAAGACCAACTACGTCTTATCAAGACCAACTACGGGCAGTCCAGAAGGTCCACGATGACGCCACAAGGCTCGGCCTGACGGTACCGACGTGAACGCGGCCCGCCTCGGTCATTACTCTCGCTGACCCCGAAGAACAATGGCAGGCGATGGGGCGAAGCGCGTCTTATCAAGCTCAACTACGGGCCGTCCAGAAGGCACACGATGACACCACAAGGCTCGGCCTGACGGTATCGACGTGAACGCGGCCCGCCTCGGTCTTTTACTCTCGCCGACCTCGAAGAACAATGGTTTTACTGGCAGACAATGGTGCGAAGCGCGTCTTATCATCAACTACGGGCAGTCCAGAAGGTCCACGATGACGCCACAAGGCTCGGCCTGACGGTACCGACGTGAACGCGGCCCGCCTCGGTCTTTACTCTCGCCGACCCCGAAGAACAATGGTTTTACTGGCAGACGATGGTGCGAAGCGCGTCTTATCAAGACCAACTACGGGCAGCCCAGAAGGTCCACGATGACGCCACAAGGCTCGGCCTGACGGTACCGACGTGAACGCGCCCGCCTCGGTCTTTACTCTCGCCGACCCCGAAGAACAATGGTTTTACTGGCAGACGATGGTGCGAAGCGCGTCTTATCAAGACCAACTACGGGCAGCCCAGAAGGTCCACGATGACGCCGCAAGGCTCGGCCTGACGGTACCGACGTGAACGCGGCCCGCCTCGGTCTTTACTCTCGCCGACCCCGAAGAACAATGGTTTTACTGGCAGACGATGGTGCGAAGCGCGTCTTATCAAGACCAACTACGGGCAGTCCAGAAGGTCCACGATGACGCCACAAGGCTCGGCCTGACGGTACCGACGTGAACGCGGCCCGCCTCGGTCTTTACTCTCGCCGACCCCGAAGAACAATGGTTTTACTGGCAGACGATGGTGCGAAGCGCGTCTTATCAAGACCAACTACGGGCAGCCCAGAAGGTCCACGATGACGCCGCAAGGCTCGGCCTGACGGTACCGACGTGAACGCGGCCCGCCTCGGTCTTTACTCTCGCCGACCCCGAAGAACAATGGTTTTACTGGCAGACGATGGTGCGAAGCGCGTCTTATCAAGACCAACTACGGGCAGCCCAGAAGGTCCACGATGACGCCACAAGGCTCGGCCTGACGGTACCGACGTGAACGCGGCCCGCCTCGGTCTTTACTTTCGCCGACCCCGAAGAACAATGGTTTTACTGGCAGACGATGGTGCGAAGCGCGTCTTATCAAGACCAACTACGGGCAGCCCAGAAGGTCCACGATGACGCCGCAAGGCTCGGCCTGACGGTACCGACGTGAACGCGGCCCGCCTCGGTCTTTACTCTCGCCGACCCCGAAGAACAATGGTTTTACTGGCAGACGATGGTGCGAAGCGCGTCTTATCAAGACCAACTACGGGCAGCCCAGAAGGTCCACGATGACGCCGCAAGGCTCGGCCTGACGGTACCGACGTGAACACTGCCCGCCTCGGTCTGAAAAGACCGGGCTTCAGGACACAAAGTTTTGTGAATGAATGAATGATCACCGTCAGACGATCGCTGTCAGGTGGCACTTTGAAGAGTGGCACACGCTCCGCACAAGTACGAAGCCAGAACGGCAATTCGGTGAGACTAGAGATGAGCTACTGACAGTTATCTTCACTTAAAACCCAACAAGACTATAAAAAATGAACTAAAAAAACCTATCTTTCGGTCAAGTGCCACTGCCGCCCCACAAGGAAAATTAGATGCGTTCGCCGTGCCATCGCTGCGATGGCGGGTAAAGTGTTTTCATCACGTTAGGCTTTGCTCGACGGGTCTTTGTCGCTGCCGTCTTGTTCCGCGTTAAATGCAAGTTGGTAACATCACCCTCGATGGCGTATGTTCTGGCCGCGGGTGAATTCGCGCGAGCGGAGGCGACCAGCGCTACTCAAGCAGAGATTACACGAAGCGGCCGATCTCCGCCGCTGGCGCGCGGCGGCATGCCACCGAAATACACCGCTTATCTCGAACGAGCACGAAAAGTGGGAAAGAGGGTCGGTCACTCGAGACACAGCTGGGAACTTCGATTCTGAAGGACGCGCTATCTCGGCAAGCATCTGCGTCGTACTCTCAACGGGAAAAGGCGCTAAAAGGCACTCTCCACGGGAAAAAATTGAACAGCATTTATCCCTGAAGCATACACCGTAAAACAAGGCGAGTTTCAACTCTGAAGGTCAGACGATGACATTTAACAATGCAACGCGGCTGCAGAAAATCTAGCGAAGCTGCTAGGTGTACTCTGCGGCCTATAATCGAACGCGCGAATCACCGCGTATCTTCACGACAACTTGGTGTCTCGCCAGAAAAAAATCAGATTTATTACGTCACGGACCGTCCGGTATATTCACTGATGCACGAAACATACCAAGTGGTTCGCGTTCCAACGCATTAACACTAAGTCTAGCACAGCCGAACAAACGAGCGTCTGTCTACGAACAAAGCGATTTCTCAACAGCTGCCACTAGAAGTAAAAAAAAAAAAACTTTCGGTGGTACCGTCATTTGTTTCGCCCACCTTAGAACTGGACATGTTGAGGAATATTTCTTGTTGCAGCACTGACGGACACTGCGAGGTGTTCTCTTCGGCGCAATGTGAGACGCTGGCCTCGGCGCTTTGCTTGTGGCTGGAGATCAATTGACACGACTACTAAGCCGGCACTCAGCTGACGGCGATGCTACTGCCAATCCCGGCGACGCTACTGCCAATCTGAACGCTGTGGCAACAGTACATTACTATTTCAGTACCCCGATATTTTTTACAACCAAATAACTCTACAAATATTAAGCCAGAAATACAAGTTAAGATTTTTTATTACTGACTCATTGACAAAAACTTGACGCCGCTCAAAGAGATTCCTCAAAAAGAATCCATCTGGTCACACTGTTCGACGCCGAGCCGACGCTGGCCTTGGCGCTTTTCCTGCCGCCCTCTCTGGCGGCGTTAACGCGATGACGCCGGGAAAACACTGGCGAAAACTCCACATATGTTTCGGGCTTTTACGCAATATCGGGAGGGACCGTGACGTTGTCGAAGGTAGCAGCCACCGTTTTGAAGAGTGACTTTTTATTCAGCGTGTACATTGGTAGTGACCTACAAATGTACACGCTGACTGATAGCAGCGAACACAGAGCGTCGGCCGTTCATAATCTACATACTCTTCCTAGCAGTGAAGCGCGTCGGCATTTGTATATCGGAGATTCCAGCGTTATCAATAGCGGCCGCGTAATCGGAAGGTTCTAAGACTACCCAGATGGTTCACAGTTATTCGGGCGAGGTTTGCGCAAGGCATCGTTACACACTGTAATGGGTGGCGGTAACACACAAAAGAAAGCGCGTACTGCATTACTATTCCAACACTAATTTGTTGTTGTTGCATTCATCGCTCCGCCAGTGAAAATTTGTTTTTATGGTTGGATCTCTCCCGCACCACACCGACCACGCACCTCCTCAGCCTTGGAATTCCCAACAGATGAACTTATCGAAGCAGACCGAACTGCAATAATTGAAAGATTGCGTGGTAGTACGCATCGGCATTCCCTCGTCACCAAGCGGACGAGAGAATGATGATCTCGCTATCACCCCTCATCAGACAGCGCTTCATTGTGTAGCCGTTGCCGAAGAACATGCTGGCCGGCATGACGGTAGACGATCGGCCCGCGCCAGAAACCTTCACAGTACCTACGGTGCGAACACTAAGGCGGCTCACGTCGACGCGGCAAGATACCCAGCCCCCAAACAGGCATATGCTATCAATGTCTCGTCGAAACGCACCCCAATCGATAAAGAGCCTACCAAGATGTGTGCCGGCTCCATAGGCACTCGCCGCAATAGCCGGATTTGAAACTATCATTAGCAAATCTGCCCGATTTGCCAGTGGCACTGTTTCCCCAACCACGGCGAAAATACTCCGTCCTCTGCCCCAAGCCTCAGACGACACTGCTTTCCAGCAGCACCGACGATCCCCCGTTTAATTCATCTGGGTCCCAGCGCACGCAGGAAACCCGGGTAATGAAGCCGCCCACAGACTTTGGACCCCGATACCGAAGCAACCAAACCACTCATCACCTTTCACGACATCACGCAGTACTACAAGCTATCAAGGCAAACCAGACCAACCCCGCAACTAAACAAAGCTCAACAAATCACTTGGCGGCGGCTTCAAATGAACTCATTCCCGTACATACATACACAGACACCCAGCCTTATTCACATCTACGTGCACCCTTTGCAAGACACAGGTCGCAACCTTGTCGACCTGTGTCGCAAACGAGGTGGCGACCAGGCACGGCCTGACAGCCCTCGCCACTTGGGAAACCGTCGGCTGCCTTAATAAAGTTGTTTACTACTATGGTTGGATCGTCTCCATACAGCGCGTGCTGTGCACGGTGGTTGCTCGGCAACGGCACCCAGAGGTACAGCTGCGCTGTTAAAAGATAGACTCGCATAATGAAGTCTGCACGCAAACACATCTATGCGTTTTGTTGACGTGGCGCAAGATTCATGCATGCAGTGATGAAAGTGACATATTGATTTTTAGAGCAGATTCTGGAGCAGTAAAAATGATGCTTTAGAGAAGCCTTGACTGTTTATGGAGCAGAAAAAAATGTTAGCTGAAGCAGCTACGGGTGTTTTCAGAGCAGATAGCAAAATATTCCAAACGACTCCCGAAGTTTCATGCATCATTTAAGCATCTTGTATATATTATATTTATTAGTAAACAGACTGCCCTCACAATAATCATTGCGAAAGTTATAATTAGACAGATGGATGGTCATTGAACAGTAAGTGTTTTCATATTTTGCGAAAGCAGTCACTTAAAATTTTCAAAAATAAAATAAGCTAAATTAATTACCATTTCAAATGCTCGTTCTTGTGACATAAACGAGGTGAAAGTTGATTAAAGTGCTAAAGGTAATCAGTCACGCATCTAAGTTATCACAGCAGCGGCTAGTAGGACTAAGAAGTCTCGCACGCATTTCACCGAAATGGACTGCTCGTAAAGTAGTACAAATAGACAACTATATCAGACATTATAGAAAATGCGAATACGAGTATATTGCACATACAATATACGTGTATTGTGCATATTGTAATACGTGTATATTGTATAGTAGCATACAGCTACTATATAAGCTGTAGATTGTTTTCGTTTAGGCTTGCTGACTGGTCACATGGTTTAACTTGATGTTCTTCCAATGCCGTTTCGGAGCCCTTATGGAGCAGCACTTCCATCACTGCCCGAGGGAAAGGGCGCAACGCTGCGTTAAAAAAAAAAAAAAACTACGCGCTGCAAAGCGCAGACCTTTAGCTCTTTTATGCACACGACTCCACTTTTTTGGCGAGAAACCGTTTTATAGATGAAATGGCGAACCCTTTGCAGAAAACGATTTTCTCAGAAGAGACAAAAAGTGGCAATTTTAGTTGAAAAGATATGAAGTGGTCACCAGAGGTCACCACCGCGCAGCAAAGGTCTACAGGTCACTTCTAGTGAAAAGCCTCAAAGAAGTCCTTTTACCACAGCGGCAAAGGGGCATTGCGTGAAGCGCACATTCATCTCACCCTCCAGGGAGCTTGTATATATCTTGCAAAAACAGCTCCATTAGAACAAAGGAAAATAAATATATGCATGGTGGTTACCTCAGGAGATCAACTACAGCGTCAAGTTACTAAGATCTGTACAGCTTTTCATTTCTTACATGATCCCTTGACATTAGCAACTCGGACGACATAATGAGCGACTCTCTCAAGATACCACGGGAAAAACGTCGCTTCATACGTGTCGATCTACTGAAGGCGATCTGCTGGACAACGCATAATGTCGATATTAAGAATCACAACTTGGAGAATACACATCGTCGAGTTCTGGCTGGCCAGGAACACTTAGAGACGATACCAAGGCACGAAAGAACACGTCTTTACTCGGCCAAGCCGCGATGATGGTGATATCTCATCACTAATGGCACTCGATGGTGTGTGGGCGATCGCTGAGCGCGACTTGCGAGTAGATCGTTCTACCGTCGGCGCCGCTCCCATAGTATGTATCACCAGTCTACTAAGACCCTTCATGCACGCTGGTCATCCATCAACCTTCACTGATGTGGGGTCCACCACCTGGCGCGCCTTGAGGACGACGGCGGCCGGAAGAAAGCAAACATGTCAGATTGATGAAGCCCAAACGAAGTAGTGTCATATCTGTCACATTGTCGAATGACTTATCAAATGCGCCATTGAAAATCCGACACGCTGGGCTCACGTGTTTGAAGAGGGGTAAAAAAAATGAAAATATGGTTACCTGGGGTGACCACCGTGCTGCAAAGAGTTAAGGGACGCTGCGACAAAACTTCGGCATGTCTTTTTCTTCGGTTCTTCTGGAATTTCTTTGCGCAAGTAGCAGCGCCGAAATCAAGGCTGGTGTCATTTTAATTCACAGGAGAAACTACCTTGATTTCGGACTATAGGACGACACATATGGGCTACTTTCGGTATGGAAAGCCACGTGGTTTCATGTGACATTGACGAATGCAGCATCTTTATTATTGGCTTGACGCAACTAGCGTGCAATATTAGCTAGGTCATGCGAGTGAACGCTAAAAACTATTTCTATAAGCTCGACAGAAAGAAATCTCTGTTTCTAAATGATGTATTTTCAGAAGGAACACCACACTTAGTCGGCGAACGTGGTTATGGGACGATAAAGCTGAAAACGCACGACGGCTCCTTTAACGGGCCCAAAATGCGTCTTTCAAACAGGCGGAGAAAATCGGAATGCGCCCTGCGTTCGATTGCTCAGTATGCACAAATACTCTTGGCCAAATATGAATGGCGTCCCATCGCGTGGAAGTTATTTCGGCAAAAGCTCAACGGAAAATTGAGTGCCCTGCTACATCGACACTAGTGTTCGATGTGATACATTCCACGCGTGAGTGACGGTGCGCTAGCACCGATGACGTCTAAAATTTCCCTGCTCCTATCGTGGCGCCGATGGCTAGAAACGCCCCCACTCTTCATGTTGTGACCTTCGACGCAGCGCTTTCACGAAATGACAAGAGAAAAAAAAGTATGATTCAACGTGTGCTCGTCAGTCAACACATCGGGGAACTGCTGTGAGTTGCAGCCGTCTGATAGGAAGCGCACAAAAAGTTCAATGCCTGTTCATTACACGTATGTTACAATTCAACACGACCACAAGCCATCAAATGTGGAGTAGCATACAGGCACACGCTGGCATCGTTAATAGAGGATTTTGTTTCACCCGAAGACTTCGTTACGCCCGCGTAATACCGGGTTTCTGCCGCCGCAACCATGCGAGGCCGGACAGGTGGGGCCCTCTGGGGGCGCAAAGAAGAACCTGGCAAGCAGAGAAGGTATCGGCTAGTGCGCGCTCCATATACCAATATGCATTGCAAATACATTCAAATCTGACACTTTCGCCGTGCCTTTCCCACTGAAAGAATTGCTCCCGCGCGCTGACTCGCTCAATGTATGTCCCGGCTGCGAAAGAGATGGCAGCTGCTGTGGAACTGAATACTTTGTTCGCATATGAACCTCCCGGTCTCAATGACTCCGCAACTTGCGCAGATGAACCAGCGAAAAAATTTGTTCGCGGCTTGATCGCTATCGAAGTGTGCACATGCGTGTGTTAGTCGTGTGCTTGCGAGGGTCGATTTCTGCGAACGCGCTAAGACACACATGCATAACAACGTTAGCGATGTTACATAGTCGTCTTGGCGTTTTGGGGCACGTAACACGAACTATAATAATGATATCTCGGGTTCCGTCATAGTGATGGGCGACTGAAATTTCGACCATGTGGTGTTTAAAGGGTAAGTCAAAGGGCTCCGACTTTTAGATGCGGAAGCATCTTACACTCGCGCCTTGTAGTGCGCCGTCCGCACCGCTTCTCGAACATTCGACAGCTGACGCGCGCGCATGCACCCCTAGAGGACCAGCGTGCCCTAGTGGCCCGAGCGCGTGCTGCAGCAGAAGCCACAGGGGTCCCGGACTAGGGACTCCTCCTAGATTTTATTTATTTATTTATTTATTTATTTATTTATTTATTATATCCTCAAAGGTTCCGTATGGAACTTTACATGAGGGGTGGGCGATGAAAGGCGGTATCAAAAGTAATGGTTAAGATGCAGTTGAGTCTGCTGCTTGTATGGCATTCTTGAAGCGCGCAGAATCTCGGATGACTGCCGCCTCTTCCGGAAGGTCATTCCAGTCTCGGGCGGTGCGCAAAAAGAATGACTGTTGAAATGATGTGGTGTGAGCACGTGGCGGAATTACAGCCGGCGGAATTACAGGACGGCTTTAAGGGGCCGGCCCTTAAAGCCGTCCCCAACTCTCTCCTGTCAACTGAATAAAGTTTACTACCTACCTACCTACCGCCCACCATCTGTGCCGCGCGCGCTTCTCCTTCGAGAACATTCGACAGCTGACAGCGCATGCGCCGTCGCGCTGTATATATACTCAAGGTCGGCGCTCGCTCGCTCAGTTGCCGCTCGTCGGTTGGTTTGTACGGCGCGTCGACGTCCAAGGTCGCGGTGAAATGAATTCCAACGAATCCACAAACACAATGATCGACGTCCCTTCAACCAGCGCCGCCCTTTCGCATACGTGTGTACGTGTTCACTCATTTAACACCCCCTCCTACAACCACGTTAACCAATTTAGCCATCGACCCAAGTAAGTCGCAATTTAACACCCCATTTCACAACCACGTTAACCAATTTAGCCATCGACCCAAGTAAGTCGCACTTTAACACCCCGTTAACCAATTATATGCTCCGCATCCTCCTCAGTGTTCCCCCGAGGGAAGCTGCGGGCAATTTTTTTTTCACACACCCCCGAACAAGTTCGGCAATTCGTAGAGTAGACCGCAGCGATCACGTTTTCTGAATATTACAGAGCTGCGCGCCGCGGAAATCCTCCATTACGTAAAAAAAAAAAAACAATTCCCACACTCCTTTCCAACGCCTGACCAATGCTCCTTCCACGCGCAGTGACCCGGCGGCGTGACGCAGCACGCGGCTCGTCGATTGGTCTAAAACCAGGTCTCAACAAACAGTAGCGAAGTCAACGACAGTTCCTGTTCCCAGCCACAGCTACGACAGAGCTATTCAATCATACGAGTTGCGAAACTCTCCATAAGCTCCATGCATCGAAATCCGACACGTCACTGGCCCAATTTTCGGGAGTGAGCAGATGGTCGCGCCACCTGTTGATTAGCACATCCACCACTAAACCCCACATATCAAAGCATACTCTGCAGACTTAGAAGCTTTAAGTTCTCGATCCCAATTGGCTCCTTTCCGCAACTTGCGCAGATGAGCCAGCGAAAAGATCCTGTCCCGACTGGGCTTGATCGTTACCGAAGCGTGTCGCGACACATGTATAACTTAGCCATGCGCTTGCGAGGGTTAATTTCTGCGAATGTGCTGTGCCACGTAGCCGATCTGCCTAGGTTAAGCGACGTTTTCTTGTCTTTTTTTTTGCAATCTTCAACACAAACTATAATGGGTAACGCCAATGATGCGAGCAGATCCCACCGCACGATTCGCACGGCTCCAACGAAATCCTGCCATTACGCATTTTAAGAGAACCTACAAGAACCGTTGGAGTCTTCCCCGTTAGCCGGAAAAAAAATTGTGGTCATAGCTGGTCGCTTAGATAATGACCAACACCAATATCCGTAGCGCTGAACATTACGAGAGCCGCGCCATACGCAGATCACCGGGTTGATTGATTGATTTGTGGGGTTTAACGTCCCAAAACCACCATTTGATTATGAGAGACGCCGTAGTGGAGGGCTCCGGAAATTTTGACCACCTGGGGTTCTTTAACGTGCACCCAAATCTGAGTACACGGGCCTACAACATTTCCGCCTCCATCGCAGATCACCGGGTGGCTGCTATAGTTCGCGCAACATAGTACACCACATAACGCGCTTTCAGACATTTCTGCTAATGTATTTAACCTTGACGATTACGCAAGGAGAGGAACTAGTCGTTCTCATCCTTGCGCTTTCAAGCAATTTCATACGGATGGCAGCTGCACGCGTCCCTCGAGCTTCGTCGTCTGCTACAAGGAATTTGTTGCTGCAGTAGCGCCACCTGGACCGGAAGTACACTCAGAAAGTTAGAGGGAGTACTGCAAGAGCACACGAACTGCGTCACTACAGTGCCTAGTATATTCTGGGCACTATAGTGTTACTCTCCTCGGAGTTCTTCAAATCTTTGGGGGAGTAGGACAGAGTTGGCTGCGGAACTTGCTATTTCCTTGAAGGCTGAGTAAAAGAGACTGCTAATGCTCTGCTACTCAGGTGGAGTTCCCAATATATGCAACTCTAGCGCCGATGAGGCGTAAATGCGGTCTGGCACTCTGTCCTTTCTGACGGAGTGCAATCTAGCGCTTGCATGTTACCACCGACGCCGCAAAGCAATGCAACTGTCTGCGTCTCGTAACCATATGCGTCAAGTTAATAGGATAACTAGTTGCAGGGATAACAAAAGCATGGTTGTGTGATCATGAACTTCGTTCCCGAAGCGCCAACAGCAGCACATTCGAAGCAAGAAACAGCGGCAACATCTAACGCGTCAACAAACGTTAGTTTACGGCAAAAATTGCTACTAGAGTAAGGTAGAGGCTCGAGAAATATAATAAAAATGAGTTACAAAAAAAAACTTCACAGCTGGATTCTAACTCGCTATAACGAGGCGGGTACTCTACTACTATGCCACGTCGCACCATGCCCGCTGCGTTAGCGTGAGTTAAGCGTTAGCGTGATAGCGTAGGTTAAGGGAATGGCGTTACCGTGGAGCAAACGTTCGTTGTGGGCAGCGTCTTATAGTTTAGCGGAATAGCGTTTACGTGCCCCAGCTGGGATGGTGGCGCCACCTATTAGATAGTTAATAAGTTAAAGAGTGAAAATGAAAAGAAAACGAAAATTTTTACCTAGTCCACCGCGCGAAGCATTGTTAGAAGTTTATTTTTGTGATAATAAAGGTAAATAAATACGAAACACGCACCAAACGCGAAAACATCTACGTTGCCGATTTGTTTGCATCGACCTTGTAGTTAGGCCTACGCGCGTTCGAAATGGGACGTTATCTAAAACACTACGCCATCTCACCCACAATACTCGGTCATCGAAGCTCACTGAAGGCAAGCGAAGCCACTCTGAACAGTCGTTTGCTGCGGACAAGGTGAATCTTTCAACAACTACGCCAAAATCAATCACTTCGAAGCGGGCGTCCGAGAGCGCCGCCACGTTTACGTACACTACGTACACCTACGCCACCACGGTAACGTGAAATCTGAAAATACCGCGCGTACGGGAAGCTGTACGGGTGACGTACGTATCTGCGCATGCGCACTTCGATTCCGATATCACGGTACACCCGTTAACCCGCTAAGCCCGATGTACTGTAACTCTCTAATAACAGGCATAAAGAAAACCCGCCGTTCCGCTGCACGGGTGGGAGCTTGAAAACATACACGAGATTTTCTTTTGCAACTGAACCATGCGTCTTCAAATATGGAAACTACTGGCGCCCACGCATGACATGCCGCTAATGCTAATACGCCAAGCTTCTTTCAGAATTCACCCCAACACAGAAAATGTACAAAAATACCGAGATCCTGGGGCGGATTATCAGCTTTTACTGCCAACGGCAATAGCCGTTTTTCGATTTTTCTGATGGTTGACGTGCGCAGAAATTTTATATCGACTGCAGTGCTCGATGAATCGGAGCGTAGTTGATTGAATAAGGTGTCTTGGGCAAGCGACGACATGCTAGAGTGCAGCTCTACATAACCTATTGCTAAAAACCAAATTGCATGTGCCCGAAAGTTTCTCATCGTGTTACTTTATGAACGCGCATGGAACGACAAGCCTGTGTTTGCACGTATTAGTCAGAGAAGTGCCGACGAGTGTGCCCGGCGGCTTTCGGCGCCGGTCGAACTCGTCGTGTGCGTTGCGTCGCGGGCTTTTTGAAAGCGCGTCGCATCGAGGCACATCGCTATTTGTTAGCACACCGCACGCAAGAAACAGTGGTTCATTCAAGTGAACCGACGGCAAGGCCTGTAACGGCCATTCTTACTCCTCGGCATAGCATATTATTAAACCCGATGACTACGACTGACTCGGCCGGTGAGCTAGGCCCACATTCGCCGAGAGTTGTACTGGTAAGGGTCACATTTAGTTGGACCGACCTGCGGCGCTGGTGGCTCGCGAAGGTTGAAGTTTGATCCTTTCGCAAATAACAAAGAGGACCCTCTGTTCACTTTATTGCAAGAACAGGAAAAAAAAATGCCACTGCACTATTTAGATGGTACGTTCTGGATAATATTGTGGTTTCCTTTGAAACTGCTGTGAAACACCGACCATGTACAAAGGCGCACCAGGTGCTGCAGCTTCTTGTTACGCCATACCTAGAAGAATTGCCCATTTTTAACTGGCCAAAATATGTCAGAAACGGCCACAGGAGCCGCGTAGCTAGTGATTGCCGACAGGTTTCTGAGGCTGCTTCTGGCTAATTACACCAAGATGGCAACGGAAAAGAACGAGAAACCAGTTTCTTATGTGCATAAGCCATCCAGATGGGGATTTTAAGATTTAATGCACACGATCTCAGGGGTGGAAGTGGACTTCAGTGTTTTGGAGCAGCTGAGGCAGCAGGAATAATGCTGTTTTGGAGCAGTTTTGTCGCAGTAAAAGGGAAGTTTTGGAACAAGTTCGGAGCGGTGCGTTTTGAAGCAACGTGAATTATTTTGGGGGCAGTAGGGTCAAACGTCAAAAGTTATTTCTGGTAAAAAGATAATACCAGGGGCTCTATTTAAACATTCAGTACTAATGAGCTACCAGACATACCACCCGCAAATGTGTGTGTGTGTGTGTGTGAGAGAGAGAGAGAGAGAGAGAGAGATAGGTACAAAACATGCTCATTAAATACTCGGATTGAAACGAGAAGAATATATTCCGCGTGGCAAAAACAGCGAACTATTTCTTTACGTCAACGCACCTACTGCAAAAATCCACCACAGCGTTGCAACTGCTGTTGCACCTGATAAGTGAAACGGATTACAGATAATCGCAGCACACTTCGCTTGGCGGAATTTTGTGATACCGACGCCAATTAAACACACAAACTGCTCATCTGTGCTCGGTCTGGGGCGAAATGGCGACGAGCAAAACACTCAGCAAATCTGAGCGGACTGGAGCGCGAGCGGCAGCGTGGACAGAGTAGGCGCCGCGCAGCACGGAACTAACGAGGACATTATCAGAGTGCACGCGACCGCTCCGCGTCTCAGTGA
Organism: Rhipicephalus annulatus; assembly: GCA_013436015.1. Lineage (NCBI taxonomy): Eukaryota > Metazoa > Arthropoda > Arachnida > Ixodida > Ixodidae > Rhipicephalus > Rhipicephalus annulatus. The sequence continues at coordinate 369,832 of WOVY01012425.1, forward strand.
AACCGTCAGTAGTCGCTTAGTATCGCGGTAGAGATAAGCACACAAGTATCGCGGAAAGCCGATAGTGTTGGTTCTATCGCTATTTGAGTCGCTGCATATCCCGGACGGACCGCCCCGCACCCTGTGATAACTTCGATATGTGGGGTTTAACGTCCCAAAACCACCATATGATTATGAGAGACACCGTAGTGGAGGGCTCCGGAAATTTAGACCACCTGGGGTTCTTTAACGTGCACCCAAATCTGAGCGCACGGGTCTACAACATTTTCGCTTCCATCGGAAATGCAGCCGCTGCAGCCGGGATTCGAATCCGCGACCTGCGGGTCAGCAGCCGAGATTCGAATCCGCGACCTGCGGGTCAGCAGCCGAGTACCTTAGCCACTAGACCACCGCGGCGGGGTTTTATGCGCAGCACTTGCCCCCCCTCCCCCCCCCCCCGTGACCTGGAAGTTGGCAGCACGAAAGTGCACTTTGCATCTATCAGAAAATGCATTTTGCTCATTCACTTGCGTTTTGCTGTGGCTTCAAATTACTGCTGCCCAACTTGCCGTGCGCGTGCTTGAATAAATAACCCTATCGCATAAGTAACGACATGTGATAACCGAGATTGCTGGGTGGATCTGCACATTTCATTTTTTTTTAAGCGTCGTCTGCTGCAAGTTTATGTCTTCCAGAGGTTCTAAGCCATTCCACCCACATCATATGATATTGCGACGTTGACTGCTGGAGCTCAAGATGAGCTTAAAATAAGATATGTGTCCAGCGGCTGAGGTTACGCAGATGTTCCTGGCATGTAACCTGCCGAGGCGCATCTGTCAACGCGAGTTACGGAGGCGAAACAGTGAGCTGACAGCGCCACCAGAGAGCTGCGGCAGTAAGGGCAGAGCAGAGGAGTGAGTCGCGTCCGACCGCGGCTTAGCTCTGCGGTAGGCATACGTTGCACAGCGCGATGAAGAAATTATGCACTGCTAAATCTTCATTTGCGTGATGATGCCATTTACTGCACTTGTCCCTTGGCCTCAAGTGGTTGTATAACGGTGTGCGGAGCGACTCGGGCAGGAAAAAAATGCAAACTTTCTACATGTTATCGCAAATATGAAAGAACGGCATACACACGCGGCGGAGGAGATACTTTGGTTAGGCTGAATATAACGGCGAGAAGCGCATCGCTCGAATGGCATAGGCGCTATTATGAAAAGGCTCTAGCTGTGTTTTTGCGACCAAGAAGAGATAGAGGCCGTAGACAACGCCGAGAGAACAGGTGAACCTCGGTGCAGTTGGCGGGCGCTGAACTCCCAATGCACGCATCAAGGCGCAGGAATACGAAATTGCTGCGAAATGGCGCAATGCACTTTTCTTGCAATCGCAGCGCCGCGCCTTCCCCTGGTGGATTGGCGCTGAGGCATTATGGGAGAGCGGAGCGCCGGGCGGGCAGAGCAGACGACGCTTTCCCGCTCTCGCGCGCCGTGAGCGGTTTCGAATGTCGCGAGGAGTTGCTGTTGTGAAGAAACACTACGTCTGACCGCTCTGACTTTTATTCACGCATACTAGACTGTGTTGTCCGTCGCAAATAACCTTAATCACCATTGAACATGCTGAATAAGAAAAGCGGTGGACATACTTCCTCGGTTCTTGAATGTAATAATACGCGGAAGACACCGGACGTTTCCGAAGACACTCGGCTGCTGACCCGCAGGTCGCGGGATCGAATCCCAGCTGATGAAGGCGAAAACGCTTGAGGCCCGTGTGCTTAATTAGGTGCACGTTAGCTCTCTCGCTACCACGCCTATTTAAATCGTTCAATGTGAACAATGCATTTTCAAGTTTAAATACTCGCGCGCTCACAGAGTTTGCGGGCAACTAACGCCATCTATGCAAGAAGGGGGGAAACGCAAAACGAGATCCACGCTGTTTTGGCTGTTCTTTGCTTTTCTCCCTTGCCTCAAACAATTTCAGGTAGCTGCGTGTGTGCACCTATAATGGCGTAGTTTTCCCGTGCGAAAGGCCCTAAAAGACGACGCGTTTCTCGCGAATCGAGCGCATCAACAGCAGACTTTGAGAATGGAATCAGCAGCGGCGATTCTGGAGATGATGACGCATCGAATTTCAGCCCCGAGAACGCGTCAAGTCTGGCCGCAAAATTCAGCGAGTGAGGGCCGGCTTTATGTGTGGTGCACATTTAGTTGTCTAATTAGTAGTACCAGGCGGCGGAGTGTGCACTCCAAGCAATTTCACTCGTTTTGGGGGTCTCAACGTTCTACGAACGTAATTCCTGGCCGGCATCCGTCAAGCATGTGGCAGTGTCTTTCGAGACGAAACCCCGGGGGGTCGAAGTCGGAGGCGCACTCCAGAATAACTCACGGCCCTTATTCTGGGCCGTTGATTTCATCGAGATGTTCTTTACTGCACAGCTGACCAGCATGATCTCCGACTACACCAACAAATACGCGTCGATACATGCTTTAGAGACGCAGACATACGCGGAAAGGAGCAGTTCGTGGAGGAGCTTCACTCCCAATGAAGTACATTGTAATCCTCATTTACTTCGTAATCATTGAGTCACCTCGCCCTCATCTCTACTGGAATACGCCAGAATCATTATCAGGCCTGACTTCTTTGAATATTATGCGCAGAAGCCGTTTTTGTTCGTTCCTTGTCTTTCTAACTGTCACGGACCCAGAGCAGATCGACCCCGTCTGCGATGAAAAGCTGCACAGGATAACCCATCTACGGCAGCACCCCCACTAACTTTCGTTTTTGTGGAAAGAAAAGTTTTGACAGTATTTCTTTAAACTTGTATACCCTTTTTGCAACATAAGAAGCTACAAATTGTATATCTTGAATTATTTTCAACCTCATTATTTTTAAAGTTGTTCTCTTTAAAGTGTTAACTTTACAATCACTGCAGGAACATTTCCTTCTAAACATTTTTTTGCTTTATGTGTACAAGAAATATGCTACATTTATGTTATGGACAGACCATTCTTTTAGCTACAGTTTGGTACAAATATTGTAAATAAAGCATTATTATGTAACCACAAAAATTGTTTTTAAACCTAGTAAAGACGGCCCTTTTTCCCGCGGTAGCGAAAGAGTTAAAGAACCTCAGGTGGCCGGAATTTCCGGCGCTGTCCACTACGGCGTTTCTCATAACCATTTGGTGGTTTTGGGACGTCAACCCCCCCCCCCCCCCCAATTATTCGTTCATTGCTTGGTGCTGCTTCATGGCTTCAATTTTTGTGATGCATCAGTTAGGTTGGACCTGTGGTAAGATGCCTGTGTCCTCACTCTTTGCGATTACGGGGCTGGGATTTTAGACCTGAAGCATACCCATGTAATTAACTAGGCTAATTTATTAAGGCGTTCACACCACCCTTTGAAATCTTGCTGCACCTAACAAGGTTTGCACTGCCTCCAAAATAGAAAAAAAAACTGTTTTTGCATTGCCTCCATGATCAGACCACATTTGGCCAAGCTCAGATGTAATGCGATGACGTGATCACGTGAAGTCGCGTGACATTTTGATAACGTCACAATTTCGGGGATGCCTGACGTCATATATGTTGTCGTCATAACCTGATGATTTTTCCGATCACCCGGCGCCGCCGACGCGGGACACAAACAGTCAAGTTTCACGTTTTATGAGGCATCTAAGGTTTTCGGCTAAAAACAAAAATTGACCGTCAGTGGCTTTGGCGTCCCGCGGCGGGAACGTAAACAATAGTGATGCGAAAATCATCGCGTAATGGCGTCACCATAGGACGTCATCGTGACATCACGGATGACTAGAATGTCTGAGCTCATCATGACGGTCCCATGATTACATCATCACAGGACATCGTCACTTTGCACTGCTCTGTGATCGGCCCACCAATCACGGAGGCCGAGCAGAACCAGGTGAGGCGCTGAAAGTTTGGAATGCCTCCCGTTATAGAACCAGTGCAAAGCCACTTTAGGTGCAGAAAACATGCGGTGGGGGGGGGGGGGGGGGGGCGAAGGACTGATACATTGAACAACAAAAAACCTGAAGCTGAAGGGATGTCCCTTTCAGGTCGCCTTAGGTGAATGCATAAAAAAAAAACCCCAGTGAGTTTTTTTTTTATTATTGCACTGTTACATAGTGTTCATTTTTGTCTTTACTACATGATTACGTTCAATCGAATCTGCTTGTTATTGACCAGAAACCTAGAAGCCTGACCTATTTTGGCTTTTCGCATAGTTTTTTTTTGTTTGTGTCAAGGCAAACAGTGTTAGTTGTAGTTTCATTATTATCGATAAAAGCTAGACTCGCCGTCGGTTTCTTATTGTCAACTGATGTAAGTGCTGCTGCTGCCTTATATACTCCCACACTGAATGAGGCTTTCACCATTGATTTTAAACTCAGTCTCACCATTAACAGCCTTCCCCCACAATACATATCAACATTTTCTGGCATACTGTGCCCAGAATTCTTTTGGCAAAGGTGACAGGACAGGTGGTTTTCGGCAGCTTAGAGGGCCCTCTATTCAAACCCTGAATTACTAAATTAGCATATTCATAAACCATAATGAAACAAGAGATCTCAAACAGTAAAAATAGAATACCGTGTCAATTATGATAGTCACGACCTTTCGCGCAGTCAGGTCCAAAATGCTCGAGTTAATTTTCAACTCACAGTCGTGGAAACGACGCTAGGTGGTGGAGTGGCTTGCGGACGCGTCTGCATCGGCTCCGCCAACCGACGTTGTTCAACCTAATCCGATGGGCTTTCCCTCCGAGATTTCTACTGGAGCAACTCCGGGAAGTTTCAAGGAACACCTGGATACCCCATTAATCACAGTAGGTTCACTGGAACCTCTTTTGTGGGTCCTTTCTCCGACAACAAGGGTTAGGCTTATTTGTGCTTATACACGGCATCGGGCGCCGCAGCGCGGAACGCGCGGCCGCTCGTTCGGCCGACCCCCGAGGAGGCCGTGCCTCATGAGGCTATGGTAGAAGGAGAGCAAATCTCCACAGAGGAAGCCGAGTCCAACGGCTGGATTACCGCTTACAGAAAGCGGATAAAACCCGCTTCGAGCACGAGACGCGCTCGGCTAGGCAAACTGGAGCCCACGTTGGCCCCGCTGAAGCCAGCCAGCTGAGAAAGGTTGCCGCAGCCTCCAGGCTACCGCGCCTGCCCACATCGCACTTTGGAGTGGTCGTCCGCCCGGGGGGAGGGCTGGACGTGCGAACATGCAGTCAGTTAAAGGTCACGCAAGCCATTTTAATGGCTGCCAGGCTGCCCCCAGCGGCAGCCGAGGAGGATATCGTGTGTGCGAACGCCATGCAGAATATCTTCGTTATAAGCACACCCTCCGAATTCAATGCCAATGCATACTACAAAGTGCAGGAAATATTCTTGGCAGATAAAAAGCACTCTATCTCGGCTTACATTACACCTCCGGGAAACACCTGTGGAGGTGTGGTCAGAGGCATTGACGACACCGATCTGGCCGAAGCTGCGCTGCAAAGCCTCTTTGTCACACCCAGAAACCCGATGGTGCTCGGGGTCAGGCGCATAAAGGAGACCCCTACCCTGATTGTACCGTTGAACGGCATGAAAGTACCCAACTATGTTCACTGGGGCCCCAACATGCTACGCTGCACCCTGTACAAGAGGCAAATCGACACTTGCCGTAACTGCGGCCGAATCGGCCACGGGCACGACGTCTGCCCTGGACCGACTGAAAAAGTGTGTGAAAAGTGCGGGACTTCGATCACCGCAAACGGACACGAATGTGTGCAACCGAAGTGCGCACTATGCGGAGACGCTCATCTCACCGGTGACCGTACCTGCAAAAACAGGTACCAAGTTCCCTGCGTTGTAAGAAGGCGACGTAGAAAGAGAAGAAAAGGCGGTCACAAGACGAAGAACGCTACGAGCAACGGCGGAGACCGGGAAATCGCCGCTCCTACCAAGACACCAGCTGCGGCTGCTCCAAGGAACGCCGCCAAGGAACGCTCTCGGAGTTCCCGGGGTGACTTCAACTCGCAACCTACGTGGGCGGACAAGGTAGCCGGAACAGGTGAGGCCCCCGCGCAACCAGGGAACTGCCACAGCAAACGCGAGACAAAATACAATCACTAGAGCGCGAGAATGCGTCTCTTCGACAGGAATTATCTGATATTAGGTCGATATTGCAAGAAATGCAGCAGTGAGAGCGCGCGCCTAGCGATCAAGCTACCGCAGCCACAGCGTCCGTCAACAGAGGCGCGAAACACAGGGCGGGCCCTGAGCCCATGGACGAGGAGACGCTTAATGTCTCAAGCATCCAAACACTGCTTGAAAAGCTAAATGACATTGTTGCTGAAATTACCCCTATCAGGCTCCAACTGACCGAGCACACCGCGAGGCTTCAAATTTTAGAATCAGACAGGCAGCACGCACTGCTTGGTACACCCTCTTCGAGTCAGTAAAATGGCTAACGCAAGCAATCTAGTAATCTGGCAACGTAATTGCGTCAGCTTCCGCAAAAGGAAGGCAGTACTGCAACACTTTCTTAGCTCTGCTACCGAAAGGCCATCAGTCACCCTCCTCCAGGAAACGCTCACCGGAAGCGTATTTCAAGGAGGGCAAGGGGGTGTAGCGACACTCGTCTCAAAGCATCTCGCCTATTTACGTCATGACGTTAGGCCGGACCTAAAAATTGAACACATCATGATCGAGCTCATCCCGAACGCTAAACTTAAGCAATCCGTTTTCATTTTAAACGTGCACAGCTCACCAGCTGACAGAAAAGAGACGTTTCATGCTCTTTTCTACAAAGCGTGTAAAATTGCAGGTGATCGAACGCTCATCATAGCAGGGGACTTAAACGCACATCAAGATTGGGGATATATCAAGGATACCGCAAAGGGCAAAGTCCTCGCGGCACAGATCATAGCTTGTGGTCTCACATTGGTCACCGATCCACGATACCCCACCAGAATAGGCAATTCGGTCAGCAGGGATACCACACCAGATTTGACCATGGTTAGGAATACAGAGGAACCCGTATGGACTAACAAGAGAATCTTAGTAGCGATCACTACATTACCAGCCTCGCGATAAGAATCTCGTCACCACCGCTCAGAAAATATCACGTCACAGACTGGGACCTTTTTAGAGATATCAGAAAGCAAGACGAGAGTAAATACATCTCGTTAAACGAATTATTCACCCGCCTCAAACAAGACATTTCTGCTTCCACAAAGGAAGTGGAGACAAAAAGAGAGAGAGCGCATGGACAGTCGATTAGCCCACCTGCTGGAAGCTAAAAACGTGCTGCAGGCTCAATGGAAAACGCAGAAACTAAACCGACGCCAAAAAATTGTTGAACTTCATAGGCAGATAGATGAGCATAGTGAAACGCTAGCTAGACAGCAATGGGACGAAGTATGCAATGCCGTCGACGGGCAAATGAGGAGTGGTGCGAAGTGGAACCTCCTCAGACATCTACTGGGAGATAAAAAATCCAAGACCAATCAGCAGCTTACAATTGACAGACTTGTCCACAACTCTGGCCTGACAGAGACACAAATTATCGATGGGCTCGCCTCAAGATATCTTTACACAGAACCCGCCTCACACAATGACTACCCTCCCGCTTTGCCAGAGAACGGAGCGGACCCTTTGGTTCCCCCCTCACGTGCGCAGAGGTACTAGAGGTTCTATATGAGCTCAACTGCAGAGCTTCTAAAGAATAAAATCAACCGGCGAGGTTCCGATAGAGTGGCGCGACGCGACCGTCATCCTCATTCCGAAGCCGGGGAAACCCCTGGAGCTTGGCTCGCTCCGGCCGATATCTCTCACTTCATGTGTAGGGAAGGTCGCCGAGCGCGAGTCTGGCCGAAGATTGAAAGTCTCGGTCACGCCTTCTACGCCAACGAAATCACCATCTGGTGCGAAGTGATGGGCAAATTGAAGAGCGATTACAAACAGCGATCAGGGTTGTTGAAGATTTTCTTCGCAAGGCAGGACTCTGCTTGTCGGCTAATAAATCGGAACTGCTCCTTTACCGGCCAACAATCGGTGCAAAGAAAGAAAGTTTCCCAAATATCTTGATCACCACAACGGAGGGCTCTATTATTACGATCGTAAAAGAAGTTATAATCCTCGGTATGTTCCTGGTGGAGGATGGCAGTAACGCCTACACGTTAGAACACATCGCAGCCAAAGCCGATTCCATGACAAAATTAATCACGAGGGTGGCCAACAAACAAGGGGGGTTATCCGAGGAGAACCTTCGTAGACTCTTTCACGCCTTCCTAATGAGCCACATCAACTACATCACCCTGGCCCACAAGTGGAGCAGGAGGTATGAAGCCCGATTAGAATCAATAATTCGCAAGAACATAAAAAAAAGTACTAGGTCTCCCACAGAGCACCAGTACAGAACATCTATTGGCGCTGGGTGTTCACAACACTTTCCGCGAAATAGTACAGGCACAACAGGTCGCCCAAATTGCAAGACTGGCTTCCACGGAGGCTGGCAGACAGTTACTAGCGCATATTGGTATACGGTCTCCCATTGCCAGACAGAGGGAGTGCGCGCTCCCTATCAAAGTCGGGGGAATGTATACTGTATCTCAGGTACCTAGAAACATGCACCCCCAATACAACTGTGGCAGACGCAAAGCAAGGGCCAGCGCCCTTCTTCGAACAGCGGCTACGATTGAGGGCAATGTCGCCTTCGTTGACGCAGCGCAATACGCAGCTTCCAATCACTTTGTTTTAGCAGCTACGTCGTTACGGGGAGAGCTGCTGACATCACTTACGCTCAAAAATTCGGATGCCGACAAAGCCGAACAGGTGGCAGTGGCCATCGCCATGGCCACAACAAACCGTTATATTATTTACACGGACTCGCGAGCCGCCACTAGAGCATTTATGAAGGGCTCGGTGTGCAAAGAAGCCGCTCGCGTTCTCTCTGCTGCATCTTGAACAGGCAAAAAGCATATAATTTGGTTCCCTGGTCATGTGGACAGTGATGGTCACGAAACCATCCCGAACGCCAACGAACTTGCACCCTCCCAGGCGCGAGGTATCACACACCGCGCCGGAAGTGGGCACTCGGAGGCTGAGGGAGGGCAGTGGCAAAGGGACCCTCTTCTCACTTTCAACGAGGTGTGTAAGCACTATCAGCTAGGGCGTAGAAAGTTTCCGCTTCCACACCCACACCTAAACAGACCACGCAACCACCCTGCGAATGTTACAAACAAACACGTATCCATGCCCGTTTATTTGGTCAAAATTCGTAGACGGAATAGACCCACGCTGTCCGCGCTGTGGTCATCCGGATGCACGCTCCAGCACATGCTGTGGCAGTGTTACGACTCGTACGGGGTATGACCATACCAACTAGCCCAAGCTGCCACACTTCTAAGTTACATTTCTAGTTACTCTGGCTATTTGTCGAGTGTTTCTCTTCATCATTCAGTCCTCGTAACCCTCATCGCAATCTCCATTTGCCGTGCGCGCACGTTTCCCTTCTGCATTCGCACCAAGCAGCTCCCTTTGTACGTTGCACGGGGGCTCAGGGTCTCCCTCCACTGAGGAAGACTAGCTCCAGCTTATCCCCAGCTCCGCAAAGGACCAGCAACTAAGGGCTGTCCAGAGAGCTCGCAAAGTCGACGAGAGCTTTAACCTCCCGGCGCCAGCGTGGGTGGGGCCCCCAGACGGTACCCCTGATGGGGGCATTCTCGTCTTCTCAGGACCAAATAAAGTTTCTTGACTGACTGACTGTCGTGGAAACGGGAACTATGCAGAGACAGCATGTTTTACGCTGCTTGAAAACAAATACTGCATGCGAAGTATCCGCTCTGTGGACGTGCTGGTGTTTACTACTCTCAGTGTCCAAAGTTTCAAATCTACATAGCACAGTGGGGCTCGAACCAATTTATAAGGGTGGAATGTTGACATTGACTATCGTTCGCGAAGTGCACGGTCTTGGACCACGTATCGCGCGGAAGCATATCACGAGCGATAGTGCCCGACATAAAGAACTAATAATGAAGCTGTACGGTCATGCTGACAATAAAACAAACGAGGAAAGCTTCTGCTAAGTGGAAATACGATCAACGAAGCACAGGGGGACTCGCCGAGAAACGTTTTCAATTCAATGCGCCTTTTCGCGGGTACTCTGTGAGTGCAGACTGAAGCAGTGTTCTTACGCGCAGATATTTCCGCAACGACGCGTTCGTACGCACTGCTGGAAACGGGGTGAGCCAAGCTTCCGCGAACAGACGACACTTCGCCGGCGCTGCGGCTTCTCATGACGCTTTGCAGCCGCCGTAGGGGGGCGCGTCTGGAAAGGTCCATTTAAAGTCCCTTAATATAGAGAAAGTACCGACACTCGCCTCAATAACCTCTCTAAAGTAAAGTGTCCAACCCTCCTCTCACTAGTGTGGAAAATCTATATCCTCTCCCGAACAGCCACCGTGCGGGCGCCGGCCCTATAACCCGGCTCGCGCCACTTTCCTACCAAGAATGCTAGGTCACGCTGATATGACGCGCGCTGTTCGTGGTGGCCCGAGAGGCGGGAGAAGAGGGGGCGCAGCGCCGCGGCTTGGTTAAAAGAATGGCGGTACAACCTAAAAATATCCAGGGGCTTTAGGTACATTGACGCAGTCGGGCGACCACTGCCAGCACGTTAAAGGGACACTTAAGAGCAAAACTCTTTTTTTGTATATTAGTAACATACTATTTCCCAATCCCGAAAACACCTCTCTCACAGCGACATAGGAGAGAAAACACGAAAATAAAATGGGTGGATAGATTCCCGCAACAAACGCCACGACGTAGTATATTTTTAAAGCGCCTACTGGGTCCTTCAACTCGGTAAAGATGAAGCACAATCAACAGAAAAAGTTTGCATAACGCGAAATGTTCGATAATTCCCGCTTTGCCTGGGAATGTAATTTCGAAATAAACGTTCCAAGCAGTACTTGGCATTCCAATCTATACAGTCACCAGCTTGATTACAAGCATTAAGCACCGATATAGCAGAAATTCGCATTTGTTGTGGATCCAACGTCCATTTTGCTGTTTATAATACATTGTCTTCTGTGGGTGCCCTAGGTCCCTAGCATACGAACAAAATTTCGGAAAATTTCATTAAGAGGAAATACGAAAAATACATCTTAAAATGTGTTACATCACACGCGCAGATTTCGGCCCGAAATATTAAACACAAACTTTAACCTTGAAGCATGGTGGTTTGGGCTAGTTGGTATGACATGACGATTGTTATAGCGCGAGCTCAGAACGACCACAAAGAGACAAGACGACGAGACTCTGCAGCGAGGCGGGAATATCTTGCCACAGCTAAAGGAACTTTGAACAAGGGAAATATTTTATTATTAAAATGAGGAATGACTATTTTGAGGCACCCCAAAGAAGGACATCCTTCGTATCCATGGCATGCACACACCGGAGCCAGAGAACACGAATGAAACAATTCACTTTTATCTTTTTCTTCAATGGGCATTATTACAAGTCAAGACGGTTCACTGGGTTTGCGCAATTTGCCTACTGCATGCAGCCGCAGAAATATCCCAGCCAACAATTCATTCGTTGTTTACGTGCTGCAAATAGGCGGCAGTTGCTGGTACGTCGCGAATTGCACTGTTCGTGTGACGTCACACTTGTGCTAACACGTCATTGCAAAGCCACCCTGTCAATGCGGAATGGCTGTTTAAAGGAAGTGGTATTAAAAATCATATTCCGTGCATTATTAAGCACTTCTCGACACCAGTTTCTTTTTATTTAGGGCAGCAGCCCGTGAATACTCAAAATTCGTGGCTTTAATGGGGCAAAAAAAAATCTAGTGCGTCAAAATTCGAGATAATTATAACCCAACGTGATCCGGGCAATATATAAAAGGCACGCGCGAAGGATACTGCGGCGGAACATACGCACGATTGCGCTTTGCACGCCGTGCTCAGCTGCGGGCCGCGCGAGTAAAACGATGCGAGAAAATATATCCGAGCCGCTGGTGCACGTGAGACCACTTCCGCTCTGCAATACAACAACCCACTTACCGCCACGGGGCGTTGCAATCAGACGCACCAGCGCGACTTGTGTATTTTGTTACGGGGATGTCAATAAAGCTTCGAAAGAAGGGGGCGACCATATTCGCCGAGCATGCGAGTCCGTTGGCGGAGCTCGAGTGATACACATCACTGGAGATCCGCCCATGCACATCGGCGGCCACGTGCAGGTACCTGGAGCAGCGGCACGATGTCCGGAGGCGAGGCCGGCGGCAGCGCGCAGCTGCCGATGCCGCAGGAGCGCAGCGCCGACGTGGCCAGGCCCAGGGGCACGGCACAGCCGCTCACGTTCACGAACATGGCACGCACTGGCGCGGGACACGCCAGTGCGGGCCCGACGCGCGCGCGCCCCGGCGGCCGGAGTGCGCCCACCAATGGGGGACGCACATCGACCCGCACGTGCAGCAGTACACCACTGCGTCGCACGCCTGCGTGCCACTCCCTCGAATCGTTTACATGCGCTGCTGCAACCGTAACAGCCGATATTCCCATTAAACGAGCGATATGATGCGCCAATAACGTCCACGAGCACGCCGCACAGACGCAATGCGCCACGTGCACACACAAATTATCGCAAGAAAGCCGTACGCTAACAGCGCACATCTTGCAACGAGTCAAGGCTCCCAGAGCAAGGTGCCTGACACACATTGGCAAGCCACAGTTCGCGAGAATTGGGCAGCACTTGGGCAGGCACAGCGAGGGGCTGTCCACCCAGCTCTCCCGCCTGACCACATCCTCACGATCTTCACCGCAATGTGCGCGAATTACATGGGAGCAAGAATCGTCTGTTGGGCCGACGGTTGCTTCCCACCACGACTGCATTGAAGCAGCCGTGAGGCGTAGGAATGCTTGGAGGGGTGCGTCTTTCGCACAACTGCAACACCATGGACCATGCCCCGTATCCCTGACGGTCGGAAACTACGACCACCTTGCGCAACAAAGTCGTTCAGGACTGGAGAGAGAGAAAAAAAATCCTTCGCATTGTGGGAATCAATGTGATGCGAAGCTGCCTGAACCGGGCTTTGAGCCAAGCATCAGGATTGACGACTGAGTGCGGTTGCAAGTCTCCAGTTCACTGACGCCGTCATCCGATGCAAGATCGGTACATACGCTGTCCTCTCGAAAGACGTGCACGCTACAGAACCACGAGGTGCGTGTCGTCCCAGTCGCATTCTTCCGGGGTCCAGCAAAGAGCGCGTGTCATAGAAGTACAGCCTCCAGCATTTTTAATAACATCGCGCGAGCATCGACCACAGGCAATATCAGCGCCTCAAAACGGCGATAATCTGCGAGACCGGCAACAGTACACGCAGGCGCACAAAGCAGCGCTAGCGCCTTCTGCGATGCTGTTATTTTCAGAACGATGCAAGCCCTACCACAATGGCTATATTAGTCTCCTTAGATGAAAAAAAGGAAAACAAAAACAGCGTGAACAAAACCATGCGCACAACTTAAACCGCGATCTACCGATTTATGTTCTCTTCATCTTTCTCGTGATTGCAGTCAAAGAAACTGCTCAAAGTTGATGCGCACAGAAACTTGAATCCAAAAAAGTTAATAAACAGCCAAAAAAGGCATTTTACCACACAGTCTTTGTCCGTTTATTCCACCTAAAGAAGGTGCTAGTGCCCCGCCGCGGTGGTCTAGTGGCTAAGGCACCCGGCTGCTGACCCGCAGTTCACGGAATCGAATCCCGGCTGCGGCGGCTGCTTTTCCGATAAAGGGGGAAATATTGTAGGCCCGTGTGCTCAGATTTGGGTGCACGTTTAAGAACCACAGGTGGTAGAAATCTCCGGAGCCCTCCACTAAAGCGTCTCATAATCAAATGGAGGTTCTGGGAGGTTAAACCCCACATATCAATCAAATCATCAAAGACGGTGCTAGAATTGGCCGCAGCGCATGCTGTTTAACGCAAACGTGGAAATAAAAAGAAGACAACGTTCGTGACGTTTTTATCTGCGATTGAGCGCACTGCGGGCGCATTCAACAAAGAAAGGGAGTGTTTCATCCCGAAACGAAACACCCTGGCAGACGACGCTTGCGCGCACTGCTGCCAGTCTCGCAGATTATCGCCGTTGTTAAGGCGCCGATACTGCATGCGGTTGACGCTCGCGCGATATGAAAAATGCTGGAGGCTGTACGATATGCTCTGAAAGCGCCATTCTCACCCACTTTACTCTCTCATTTACATCACAATTTCACCAATACACTTAACGAACAACCCGTACAGCTCCATTATCCACTGGCTTTCATATACCACAATTTTGTGGGCCGTGGAAGGTGGCCTGCTGAGGGTTCCAAGACGTATGCGACAAACGGTGTTCGCTAAATGACATTTCAATCGCCTTCATTGATGACTGATATGTAGAGTTTAACGTCCCAAAACCACGAGTCTTTGAGCAGACAGCAGCGCCTCACTGCTCCGATAGCTATGGCGGCGCAAGCACCCGTGGCCGGAGAGTTTGTGCTTCCAGCTGGATTTAAATATACTGTAAATATACTGTAATCGTCCTCCCGCTATATCACCATGAAGAAAGGGGGAGAACGTTTTCACCGTTGCTATGACGTTGTCGCGACTTTGCTAACGGATAAACCAGATGCGTGCGTCCTGCAAGAGACTCACCGCCGTATTCATGAACCGACCTTTACTTATCGCGGTAAGACTACGTAGGAAAGGACGAGAAATGTACAAGTATAAAAGGAAAGTTTCAGAAACCTCCCTTATCCGGTCTTAAGGGCGCCTTATGAAAGGCGTCTGAACTCGTCGAGTACAGGCCCTATGTGCGAGGGTAGGAATATTTTTGCTACAAAATCATTACCGCGAGCAGCACTAAATTAGCTTTACCGCCAGAAACCAATAACCGTACGTGCTGAAGCAGCCAAACGTAAACAGCAGAATTATTTGTTTAAGCACCAGCAGTTTCTCGTCTAGCCACTTTCCTGCCACTCCCGTCGACGCAGTGGCGTGGTCAGGTCCTTTTTGTTATAACGACGTCTTTTATGTTGCTGTGTTCGGTGGTGTTATCGTGCTCCCTTCAGCGTTCGCAGTTTTCTTTAACTTTTTTTTTGAAATTTCACCAGATTTACTTGATAGTTTGAGCAGATTTCCAGCGTTTTTTTTTTCAACGAAGTTGCATGTATTGTGGAACGGTGCCTCAAGTGAACTTCACCGACGAAGTGGCTACATCCTGACAAATTTTCTCGACAAGTACCAAGACAGACGCCGTGTGCCTTCAGAGAAAACAAAAAACGTGGAAGCAGCACACGATATACTTCACAACCGACACAATGTGCATGCGTGAACGGTCGACCGAACAACCAAAAAAAGTGTCTGTGCCACTTCGGGAAGATTTACCAGTACGGGAAAAAGTGTTTTTGCAACGATACCAGATATCCGCTGGGCCTGTATCCGCTGGGCTCGTGACACGGTCGGTTACGAGACATTAGACAGTTATAGTATACCGTGATAGCGGTATCGAAGTGCGCCTGCGCAGATACGTACGTAACCCGTACTGCTTACAGTACGCGCGCTATTTTTCTGATTTAACGTTACCGTGGTAGCGTAGGTGTACGTACAACATGGCGGCGCCCTCGAACGCCCCCTTCGAAGTGATTTTGGCATAATTCCTGAAAGATTCCCTTTGTTCGCTGAAAACGACTGTTTAACGTGGCTTCGCTTGCCTCCACTTAGCTTCAATGACCAAGTATTACGGATAAAGTGACGTAGTTTTTGCGATAGCTTCCCATTTTGAACGCGTCTAGGTCTAACTAAGAGATCGATATAAACAAATCGGCAACATAAATGTCTTCGCGTTTGGTGCGTGGTTACTATTATTACTAAAATAAACTGAAAACAATGCTTCACGCCGTGGCATATGCAAACATTCTCGTTTTATTTTCCTTTTCACTGTTCTTCAACTTATTAACCATACATTCGGTAGCGCCACCGTCCCAGCAAGGGCACGTAAACCACGTAAATGCTATCCCGCTAAACTATAAGACGCTGTCCACAACGAAAGTTTGCTGCACGGTAACGCCATTTCCTTAACCTCCGCGATCACGCTAACGGTAAACTATAACTTTCTATTGACAAGGCCGATGAGCAGATGCATGAGACGGGGCGCAGCGAGCCCCCAACCACCGCGCAGCGAGCGGATTCTTCATGGCACGTTTCGTGAAGCGGGGGCGGCACGCAAATTATTGTTTGTGCTAGGTTTCAACCAAGTTCCGTCGAACGTTCAGGACTCTCCGAAACGGGGGCGTGTATGCGCGCACTGTGCCGTTCAATATTTTTTTTTTCTGTGCGGTCCAGATATGCAACGGAATACGCGAAGTTGCAGTCCTCCGCCATGTTTAAGGAGGCCTGTTCGCGCTGCCGGGCCGCGTTCACACTGAGCATTCCGGCCACCGAAAGTGCTCTGAATCCGGTTCGGCGGCGGCGGGATCCGCCGAAAGGGCCCTCTCCGCGCCGACCGCTCTCCGAGCGATTTTTGCGGCGTCTGCCGCCGAATCGGTCACCGCAGACCAATAGGAGCGCTAGTCCAGGAATTTCGAAAAATGGCGGCCAAGCCCTACTTACTCACTTGTTATGCTGCAGTGCACGTAACTCAATGTTGAAAGCAACGGGAGTTTAACCTACTCTGTGCCTACTTCGCCTCCGTATTTCGTGAAAGAGGTGACCGAGCGTGCTGTTGGCGTTACCGAGCTTGTTGCGACCTTGCTGAGCAAAACGCACCCACCAACGCCGCTGGCGTCGGTGGTTTTTCTGCTCTTCGTGCATTAAAAGACAGCCACTTGCCAGCAAAGTAAGCATTACTGTCTTTTCTCGCTTCTTGCGTACGAGAATCGTCGAAGTATACACCACCGGATAGCGTAGTAGCGTTTGCGAGCCGCGACAACAGTCGGGTGACAGCGCATCCATCCCGCGTTCGCCCCGCGGTAGATGGCATATTCGGCGGCGCGGGGCGCGTCCAGTGCGAACGACGCTGTGTTTCGGCGGCAGGGGAAATTCGGTCGCTGTGGAAAGCGGATGTTTCAGTGTGAACTAGGCATTAAGGTTAATCATAGGCTACCTTAACCGGTACAAAGGTAGGTTCTTGAAACGCGTTAAGGGCGGATCTATGGCTAAGGTCCTAAGGATGAGTTCAAGTGAAGTTTGTGAATACGGGGGTTACAATCACGGTAAGCTGTTATTGGGTAAGCTCCACACCCTTTCGCCGTGGTAACTACGGAGAGTGGCTGGGACGGCGTGCTTCTTTGTCTCGCGAAGTGCTTTGCGCGTCGCTACGACCTTGTCGGGGCATCACTTTGACCTCATGCGAAGGGAGAGGAAGAACAGATTTACACCAGAGAAGGCACCACAGCCCCGTTCATTTGGGCCGCCCTCATCTAATTCACTGCAATGTTTTCTTTTTTCGTTTTTTATGTTGCTCTGCGAAACAATGACATGCACATACATTGCTACAGCGTTGGCAAAGCTGCGTTTTTTTGTAGTTTTGCTAATCTGCGTTTTAGCATGAACCTACAGATTATACGCAAACCGCTGCCGGGCCTAAGTTACGTAACTCAGTTCACTCCTTAAATGATGTTCCACCAAGCAAAGCAGTAATTAATACCTGCCAAGTTTGAAGATTCTGAATACGGGAAATTTCCGCTTGGGGTAGGGGTGCGCTGAATTATTTGCTCCTATTTTTTTCGGCTAAAAAACAAGGACAAACAAACAAAACATTGCGACAAACAAGACGGGGTGGGGGGTCAATCTCAAGCGCCAACATCAGCGTTGGGGTCTTATAGTGGTTTGGAGTGGCCAAATACACGAGGGTAGGGTTTCCTACTAAGGTGAGAGCCTCAAAAGATCAACAGAACATATTTCCGACAAAAGAACGCGCCGGCTCAGCTGGCTGCCGCAAAAGCACGGGGCGAAGCTTCGCCCACTGCTAGATTCTTTTGATAGGAACGCCAAAACGCGTCTGGCCCCTTTTCATTACGATAGCAATTATATGAACAGTGTAGGCTGGTTTCTTTGCCGTCGCCACCGTCATGCACCGTATTTGTATACGTATCTATATGTATGAACACTCAAGAAAGAAAAAAAAAAGCCACCAACACTCAGTGCGCCGACGCGCACTTATGGCATATTTTGCCTCGCTGGTGGGGGGAAGGATTAGATGCTTCTGCGCGCGCGCGCTTATTCTTTGATGGGGAGAGTCGTGTACTTTCGGCTTTCACTGCAACAATTGCGTTAGTTGGACCCATAAAGGTCACTTCGGTCTCTCCACAGGCTCCGTTTGCAAAAAGAGTGCGCTTCACATACGCAACAGTTCTTCGCACTAAAGGGAAAGCTACGGAGGTCGGTCTCTCCACAGGCTCCGTTTGCAAAAAGAGTGCGCTTCACATACGCAACAGTTCTTCGCACTAAAGGGAAAGCTACGGAGGCGGAAGCACTACGCGAAGTGGTCCGTCT
This sequence comes from Rhipicephalus annulatus, assembly GCA_013436015.1. NCBI lineage: Eukaryota > Metazoa > Arthropoda > Arachnida > Ixodida > Ixodidae > Rhipicephalus > Rhipicephalus annulatus. The sequence continues at coordinate 388,343 of WOVY01012425.1, forward strand.
TGGCGCGCGCCTCGTAACGCCGTGGAAAGTGACGGGGGCGCACCACCAGCGTTTCATGTAGAAGCAGACGCCACTTAGCATTGGAGGTGCATGGAAAAAAGGCGGGACTTTTTCAAGTGTTCAGAAACGCAGCCACAACAGATATCTTAAAATAAATACAAATATCTCACAAGCGTGAGCTGCGTGTTGTGTGAAAAAGCTCCACGTAAAAAATAGAGGAGGAACATTTATATTTCACATTGAAAATACGTGTGCTACTTTGGAATGCACGTGATTTGGCTCCGTAGTTTTCCCTTTAGTGCCAAGAAAAGTCGCTATACTCATCTACACCTGTGCTTACGTATAGTCGATCGTTTTTCTTTTTGTTTTTCTATCAACAACGCTCGCTTACTGGATTCCGGGAAGACCGGTCGCGCACTCCGCGCGCTTGCGATCTCCAGCGTCAGCGTGGCTCTGGCCGACTGGGCTCGCCATACGTCACCTCCTGACGCCGACGACCTTCGACGACAGTGTAGCTCTGACCCACTGGACTTGCTCTACGCCATATACCGACGCCGAAAGGAGCTCTCGCAGGTGTGCCCCGTCCTCGGACTCCAGTGACCGTGCTGCCATTTTTCCTATCTCTTTTATCCCCTCAGTTTGTCCTCGCTCGCTCTGACTTACCACCTCACGTCTCTTCCTCTCTTCTCCTTCTTCGGCTTTCCTACATCTTTACTCCTACCCTTTTTATCCCTCCTCACCCCCATCCCTCGTGAGCTACTAGGGCGGTGTCGCTCACTGAAGCAGACAATAACGGGGCCCACTTTTCTCTTTTAAGAATCACTTTCCTCTATCAACAGCGCGTTAAGCGTCGAGTGGTAAACGCTGTTCGCTCTCGTCCTGCGAGTATCGTTTTCGTGCGTCATTCGTGCGTGATCAGCGGGCTGCACGCTTCGATGTGCTTGCCGTTCTCAGCGTTGCATTCCAAGTTGTTGCCGTCACATTCATTGCTTGGCCCATGCAGTGAAACCGTGACTTTCTTCAAGTACGTACGGCCTTTAATTTACCGCTGCGTGCCCTACGCCGAAAGCAAAAGTTGGCCGAGATGGGAGTTTCTCCAGCACATGAGCCCCCAAAACTACCCTGCCCCAATTATTTACTCCCTGGTAGGGAGTGAACTCGGCACATGTCGTCGTGAAACGCCCCCTCCTTAATCACAGAGTTTATGAACGACATGACCTTCTTAAACTCCCCAGCGAGTTTCAGGTCACGTGGTTACAAACTCCCTATAGGAGCTTTAAAAACTCTCTCTGTCTGTCTCTCACTCTGTGTGTGTGTGTGTGTGTGTGTGCGCGCGTGTGTGTGTGTGCGCGTTTGTGCGTGTGTGTGCGTGTGTGTGTACGGGCATATGTTTGCACGTCGATGTGAAACGCAGGTGCTTTTTGTGGCTAACCGTGTGAGCATATGTCAACAGGCAACGAAATTATAAGTGCAGCGAAGAATTGCAACGACCGGTAGGCATTTTCAACGAACATTTCAATATATTTCACACCGTTAAACCACGCTCCACATCGGTCCGATTCCTCAACGAAACGCCGTGACTGCCACGCTTCAAAGGGCCGAGTAACAAAAATTTCGAAGAATACATTAATGGTAGTAAAAGTAAGCTGTTACGATCGTCAGCGGCTGCTCATTGAGATTCGCCGTGAAAAACTTCGAAGCGGTCTGAAGTTGCCTTCGCTCGACCACGGCAGGCTGGTCGCCAACCGGTCTGAGAGTTGCGCCGGCGACGCACTCGCCCCGTCTCCGCCGATGGTGGATTCTCAAAGTGTCACCGGTGTTTCACCGGCTGCAACATCTAAGCAGTAATAAGGACTTGCTATGCCGTCAGCATCAAGCCGGCATCGTATCGAGCTCGCACTGAGTGCCGGCCGCCGTGGCGAGCTCTACGAGCTAGCTAGCACTGACTACCGGCGAGGCAATGAATGTGTTTTACAAAAAATAAAGGCTACTGGGATGAATAACAGACTTCCGCGCCATGCGACCACAGCTTTCAAATAACTAACTAGAAGGCGAGCGCCGAACGAGGTGGAGACGCAGCGTACGGCATGCATGGCCATGCAATGCGTGCAAAGGAACCGCGACTGCACATAAACTGCGTGCATAGCGGACACCTATTTCTGTGCATGGGAAAAATAACGAGACGTAAACTGCACATCAGCAAGCATTTCGTGATCGCCAGCTGTCATTCATCGAATCACCGTGCCGTACTCGTGAGTGAGGCCTAGTCGTCGAACGCGGGAGCGGCGGTCTACCTCGGTTCATCGCTGGAGCTGCTGAATGTGCCTCGTTGATGTGTTCATTCAAGGCCGCGCCGGCTTTGTATATGATTCAGTGCAGTTTACGGATCCACAAACAGTACTGCTAATGCAAATTCATTGCATTACACAGAGCGCCAACTACGACAGAGCGCCAGACAGATAAAACTTTTTCGCTATAGTTAAAAAAAAATGAATATTTGGCAGGCTTAGGTTAAAAGGCAAGTGTGTTGAAGTGCTTGCATCAGGCCACCGCAACTTGCATACCTACCCCGTGCGTGTTTATTGTTTAATTAACAGCAAAATATGGGTCCCTCCAGGGCTACATGGGAGGTCAGAATGTGGTGCCTATATATACCCGGTGACTGATTCGTAGTTGTGCAGCGCGGGTGGCAAGCTGTGGTGAGTGTGTTGTAATATTACGTGAACGTTGTGTGCATCTTTGTGTACTGTAATCATTATTGTGTGCTTCGAAGTTAATGCAATGAAGTTACGCTTGGCTGCTGACGTATTTTTTTTTTTCGCGGTTGATGTAAAAATTTACTCCCATACTGACCTGAAAAAGTTCCCCGATGGATGTAAATAAAAAACCCCTGTCACCATGCGAAAACGCTCTACTGGTGGGGAGTGAATTTTTTACTCTCTCCGAACAGTGTTTATAAAATCTCCCATCGGGGCGTGCGCTTATTTCTATTTACAGTGTAGGAGCTTGCAGATCGCTATCGCGTCGCCGCCACCGCGGTTTTGTGCGCGGCAGTTCCGGCAAACGGTAGTTTAGTTCCTTATACAATCCCCGTGCATTTGGCGACGCACTCACTTCCATAACCAAGTCGTTTTATGCCATCTACGATCGCACATGCCGCAGTTTTTGTCCGCAGAGTTTGCAGCAAGCAGCGCTGCTTCTTTGAGGGTTCCGTCGGTTATATCGTCGCCATACACGATCGTGTCAAGAGCGACCGCGGTCTCGTCCACAGCGGTTGTGGCAACAACAATCACACGCACTGTAGAAGACGGTGCGCCGGCCGCACGCGTACTTACGAAGCTTACCGCCCGTATTCACAAACGCTCCTCGACTCGACTTTCACCCTTCACACGACAGAGTTGAGCACTGCGCCGCTGCTCAGCCGAAAATGACGCTGCGCTACTCCAGAATAGCAGCAAATTATCACTGATATGCAGTGACTTGTCCTGTCTAGAGATGGCGCTTCCATCGACTTTCTCGAGTGAAGGTGCAGCGTTGTGAAGAGTGAAGGGGCGTTCTAGAATACGGGGGTTAGAGTACGCTGCTCTCCGCCTTCGCTCGACGGCTTCCGTACTAAAGTTCATATCACCCACCGAGATTAAGAAATGTGTTTGGTACGTTCGAATTCAGGCCCAATGAACATAGTGAAATTTGGCCGGAGATTTTCACAAATTTGTATCTGCCGCGTTTTCACATCACCGAGCTTCTACTGTACGTTTTAATTTGATTGATATGTGGGGTTTAACGTCCCAAAACCACCATGTGATTATGAGAGACGCCGTAGTGGAGGGCTCCGGAAATTTCGACCACTCCGGGTTGTTTAACGTGCACCCAAATTTGAGCAGAGGGGCCTACATTTCTGCCTCCATCGAAAATGCAGCCGCCGCAGCCGGGATTCGATCCCGCGACCTGCGGGTCAGCAGCCGAGTACCTTAGCCACTAGACCACCGCGGCGGGGTTTCTACTGTACGTTTTAGATGAACGCCTCTTATATAATAAAATGGGGTAGGTTCGAAAAGCCTGGAGCGGTTTGAGCTGCTTTTTTGTCAATGCAGGCAGACCACGAACAGAACTTTCGATTTCCGGGAGATTTTCATGACAACGGCACAACCAAAAAAAAAAAAAAAAACGGTCGAAATCCGCGAGACTTGGCAGGTATGCTAATTGATCTCACATTGCATTCTTCCAACACTGAGAAGGGCAGACGGCAAGTTAATAAGGTTCGTTAAAATGTTTCCTCATACTTGAGATGCCCTGCATTCGCCTCTCCCCACCAGCTCCATGGCAGCAAAAGAAAAAAAAAATCACGCAATCTCATTGCACCAGCAATACCGCCGCGGTGGTCTAGTGGCTAAGGTACTCGGCTGCTGACCCGCAGGTCGCGGGATCGAATCCCTCGCTGCGACGGCTGCATTTCCGATGGAGGCGGAAATGTCATAGGCACATGTGCTCAGATTTGGGTGCACGTTAAAGAACCCCAGGTGGTCGAAATTTCCGGAGCCCTCCACTACGGCGTCTCTCATAATCATATGGTGGTTTTGGGACGTTAAACCCTAAATATCAATCAAGCATTGCACCTGCATGCACAATTAAATTTTTACACCCAAAAGGGTGTAAAAAGTGTGCTTTTGCGAGAAAGCACTCTTTGCAACACCCTTTAGCACCCATATATGGTCGACTGAAAAAAAAAAAGCACGCCTTTGTTTGGGTGCTTGCCTCGATAGCACCCTAAAACAGGCTCTAAGGGTGCTTTTGTGCCTGAGAAGGGTGTAGGTGACGATTCATCAGATGGAATATGCAGCATAAGAAGAACACATAATTATAATATTTGGGATTTTACTTCTCAAAAACCTCGATATGGTTATGAGGGTCGTCGTAGCGGAAAGCTCTAGAGATTTTGACCATTTGGTGTTCTTTAATGGGCGCTGATATCGCACAGTGCACAGGCTTCTACCTTTTCGCCTCCGCCTTAATTCGACTGCCACGGCCGGCAACGAACCCGCGACCTTCGGATTGGCGGCCGAGCAGCGTAGGTACTGCACGAATATGTGGACCTTGCGTTAAATGACGGCCTAGACTTCGAATGTGTGAAGGTGCTCCCCGAATACAGCAGAATGCCAGCAGAAGCAAATCGCATTTCATCTATAATGGCAATTAACTGCAATCCACGTTACGAAAGCTCACCTTAGCGTTGGTTATAAGCTACATGTTTGCTATGGATTATATACAGGAACATAATGTTCGCCCGAGTATGGGTGTGTGTGCGTGAGCCTGCGCATGTGTTCACGTGTAAGCGCGATTGTGTGTACACCCGTGCATGTGTGCGTGCGCGTGTATGTGCGAGTCCGTGCTTGTGTTAAGCGTGCCTGTGCACATGTGTACGCCCATGCATGCGTGCGTTTACGGTCGCGTGTGGTGTGGCCGTATGTGTGTATACGTGTATGTGTGTGCGCCTGTGAATAAGTATGCATGTGTATCAGCCCGTGCGCCCTCGAATTTCGTGTGTGTGTGTGTGCGTGCGTGCGTGCGGGAGGGGGGCACTGCTTCGTAGTGTTTAAGGTCCCACGCCTGTTCAGACTGGGAGTCTATATGGGAGGTGGCTTAAGGAACGGCGGTGGTCAACGCACTGTACACGGACTATTCAGTACATGGAAAACAGCTGCACATTGTCGTACCTCATCGTTGCTTGCGAACTTGCTGTGGTAGCTGATTAGCTCCGTTGAGGCGCTTCTACGCTCGAAAACGTGGGTTATGACCAATTCACACGGAAACCTGTCACTGCACTTATGCACAACCATCGTTTATATTAACAACGTTTAACAAGAACGTGCCCTGCCTTTGGTACAGGTGCTTAGCTAGCTCATTGGGCAACCATACGGAATTATGTGCTGATCATGTGGTCAGCAAAAAGTCTGTTATAACAACCTCGGCACGTTTCGTGGAGCGTGACAAGCCTTCTAAACATCCGCGACTGTGGATTATTTTTTCCAGCTTCGACTACGCATTCAGTGTTTGCGGCACCATACGCGGAATCGCCAGACACGGACAATGCGAAAAAAAATTTCTCTGAAAAATGTGTAGCGATGCGCTCCCACTAATGCCACCGAGGACGAAATAATTATTGTTTCTGGCCGTTCCAGGGTGCACTTTGTTTTCCGCAAGTTTTGCTTCACTATTTTTCGCCCACTGCAGTCGCATTTCGTCAAAATACTCAAAGAACACAAGGCTGGTAAATAACCTGCGCCGCTGTGCGGAAGGAGAGTTGCCATTTAGAAGGAGTCATTCTTGAAGCGCAATTCGATTGCCTTCCGCGTCGAAACGCCGCCCGCCGTATGCACCACAGCGTTTGCCTTATGGCGCCGTCTTGGCGGGTTTGCCCCCCCCCTCCCCTCACCCGGGCCAGCCGTCCCCGCCGCCTCCACAACGTCGGTGTAGATAAGCGAATAGTTGCATCACCGAACACCTGCGTCGACAGCTGCGGCGCCGCAACGCCGGGCGCCGCCGCCAGTGCCTCCTCCTCCTCCTCTCTCTCTCTCAACGTTGCTCTCTGTGTCATCCGTCTTTCAAATGCGGGGGACTCGCTCGCAGGATTTCAAGCTGGACGGTTGTGCCGTCGCGATCTCCGACTTCAGCGTAGCTCCCGCCGACTGGTTCGCCCTCCGCGGTCTCCTGAAGCCGTGCAGCTCTCGCATTGTGGCGCCCCGCCCTTGGACTGCTTCGACCGGATCCCCACTTTCCTATCTCCTTCTTTTTTATCTCGCTTGGATGTCTTCTTTTCCGTCTATTTTCCTTCTATTCTTTTTATCCCTCCTTCTCCCCACCCCTATAACGCACTGCGCCGTGTCGCCTGAAGGCAGACAGAAATTAGGTGCCCTTTTCCTCCTCATTATAACCACTACCACCACCACCACCAAATGCGTTGCGTTGGTCTGGGGCCTTGGTCGCTGTGTGAGTTCTAGTCAACAGGCGCATCTTCAATGGTGGTCACGCATGACACCGTGTTCGAAGTGACGCTCGTAGGAAGGAATATTCATGGAGCGGCGGACGTGGACAACGTGGGCCTGTTAACGGTGAGTGTACTGTTTTCGTAGGTAGTAATCATACAGCGCTAGCTGGGCGCCTGCAGCAGCTCTGCCGAAGTAGGCTGCCAGCCATTTACAACAGCATGCGTTCGCGGGATTGTTGCAGACGCCCGATTAACGTGTGACTTGACGAGTTCACCCTGCTATGCGCGATGTTGTGCAAGTGCCTGCATCACTCATACAGTGAGTGATGTGATCACTTAACAGGGGCGCGATTAGTTGCTGATCGCACATTGTCTCTACACTGCTAAAAGTGATTGATATTGTTTCAAGATGCGCTTTAGGCTACATCGTAATAACATTTCTATTAATACTCAAATGTGCAACGTGCTTCTGTAGGGGTAAGCGTAAAAAAAGAAAGAAAAAGAAAAATTTATGTACAGAGGCGCGTTGTTGTGGCCATCGCCGTGCGTTGTTTTCCCTCGTTTCTGTTTGCTGTTTTCGTGCTTTGCTTTTATCTGCGATAACGTTCGGCGTTATAACAGAATCGAGAGAGTATACGTGACTCTGGGAGCTATGTGCGGTAGCTCTAGCATAAGCCATGGCTGCTGCAACTTAGACGGCGTTCGCGCGCATTGGTGTCGTTCGAGCGCTCCTACTTGCTTGATTGTGTTTAAACTGAGTATTTAGGCAAGGGTTACGTTTGTAATTCCCGTGGTCAATAATCGCTAATAGCGTGCCCCTGATTGCCATCAGAGGATGGGCTTGGTTGTCGAAATATGCTAGACGGTTTTTCTGAAAGCAAGCTTTGAAGATTTTTTTTTAAGAAATACTTTCATACGTGCTAGGCAGTGCCTACTGCAGGCCCGCAACTCTTTAAAAACTGGACGAGCTATCACATCTTTTATCAAATTACAATGAATTAAGATGATTGAATTATAGATGACGATTTTCTGTGCTAGATTAGGTGCACAAAATACATGTTCACAGCCCTACGTCTAGAAAGCAGGCGAATAGGAAGCTGTCACGGACGGTCATTTTTGGCGACACCGCGTCACGGCAATTAACGGGCGCCGTACTCCCCCACTGACTGTGAGAACAGCGAGCGCATGAAAGGGAGCCGAGAAGTGCAGAATGGGGTGCTCTTCTTAGAACGTCGCCGCCGACGGTCGATCCTTTTGTAACTGCGGCGGCGTCTGCAAGGTCGTAGAAGGCCGCGGTCTACCCCGAACAAGGATTAGACTACGAGACGCACCGGCTGAGAGCCAAACGGTTGGCCGTTCCCACGGGGAAAAGCGTGGGAAACGCTCTGGTGGCCAAGACGTATGACAACCCGACAGGTTGTCACTCTCGCTAGTTGAGGGCCCTCTCCCAATTAAAAAGGGGTGGGGTCAAAATATTTTTGGGGCGGGAGTTTCCATCAATTAAACGCGCATGATTGGACCCATGTAGAGGTCTCTTGTCCCCAAGGAAGAGAGCGAGGAGACACAAGGGGGATTTAAGCGCAGGATTTTGCCCTGCTACGCAGACTATTCGCTGACCAACATGGCGTAGAAACAGATCAACAAGCATCTCTTCTAGAAGTTTTTAGTGTGGCGCTGTATCGGCTGCCCACCTAAACTTAGCCGTTCGTCTAGTTGTGACGCGATATTAACGTCTGCAACGTAGACATCGGGACTTCGCCTCGAGTTAGCTCAACCTGCTCGAAGTCACCTGCAAGCATTAGCCTCCCGGAGCTACCAGCGTTGCAACACCGCCGACATCGCAGTCGTGCCAGAACTCTCTTCGACTTCTCGCATCCGATCGTCGGGGACGCAACGCGGCCGGTCATCACACGTATGCCTTCACCTGTTTATATCTTCGAACTTTCTCCCCCATAGTCTATTGGTGTTAGTTTGTGTAGTTTGTAATAGTTCTCTCGCGTAAGCTGATTTATGGTTTATATGTATTTCTTTAGATGTATCAACTGTTGATGTATTTTGTTAATGTATTGAAGTGTTGTATTAGATCCCGTGTGCTGCAATATCACTAGTGTAAAGTTTGTTTTGTTTTCTCACGTCTCTGATCTCTTCACTGTCTCTGCTTGCGTACGGAACGAACCAACCTGCTGTCATTCCCGTCGCCGACTTCGCGCTGGCGACGCTAGAGTAGCAGCTTGTAACAGAAGCACAGCGTCAAATTTGGATTAGATGCCATGGACGGAGCTTCTTGTGAGGGTAGAAAGAAAGAGAAAATTGTTCACTTTTGATGCCCTTATAGAGGCAGTCAGAATTGCACTGATTGCTGAATTGTCACAATTGCTCGAATTGTTAGAGGCGTGATTAAAGCCAGTAAATCTTTTACTTTTTTTGCAGACCTCTTCGCTAGTGCCACGCCCAAGATCATTTGTTCTGATTGATATGTGGGGTTTAACGTCCCAAAACCACCATATGATTATGAGAGACGCCGTAGTGGAGGGCTCCGGAAATTTCGACCACCTGGGGTTAAGATCATTTGTTCTCATGTAAAAGAGAAAGCAGAGATGCCTTCACTGTTTGTACATGAAGAGGTAAGTTTCTCGTGCGTTCTGATTAATGCTACATGTTCTGAACGTTGTACTTTTAAGAACTGTTTTTCACACTGGCTCACTACCCTATAAGGAATTTGATTCTTCGGCGAGTTCAGGCTTTCGTAAGTGCCATTTTCGAGCTGTAGTCTTACACTTCACCTCAATTCGGGAATTTGCTGTATGCTGGAAATCTATCTTATCTTTATCATACGAAATTATTGGAATGTAATGTATGGGTTGTATGCTTCGAGTTCAGTGTAATGTCAATTACACGCCATTTCAAAGGATACACACTACAGATTCTTCATATATGGTGCTGCCAGAACAGCACGAACATCATTTTATGAGAAGTAATATTTGCTCTTATTACAGGACGAGAGGGTGCCGCTGACGTCCTACGTGGTATACCCCAGCCCCAGCCTAGAGCAAACCTAGTTCCTGAACCTCCACGTCGATGACCGAAAAATCTTCCGTGTCAGTAATGACGAAGAAGGAGTGACAGCACTGATGAGTTGATTTTTTTTTTATTTTCAACATTGTCTACGGCCGCAAGGCCTTCAACAACCACTGTGATAGAGCGGCTTTTTCTCGGCGTGAGTTTGGCGTTTATCAAAGAAGTTGTTCAGGCAGTACGACACTGAAAATTTTAGTGTCACAGTGCCTGAACAACTTTGTCTAGTGTGGTTGGTCATTGTAGATCAAGAAATATTGTTATTTGTGTAAGTTATTTTGCTTAAATATAGCTGGACCATTCCATGCCAAATGTCTCAGCCACTTTGGCGAACATCTGAAATGTATTTGAAAAAAAAAAAAAATGTGCTGACTTACTGTGTTGAAAACGGTGAACTGCTAGAATATTTCAGTGAGAAAAAACATTTTGTTCATGTGACTGGCTTATAACTTCCTGGCATAATGCCGTCTGTGTGCTGTTTGTGGAAAATTTCGTTTTAAATCTACCGCTTATTTTTTCTAAAGCAAATTTGGTCTACCTATTAAGTAAATGTGCTTCTGTAAGGTATTTGAAGCTCAATAATATTAGTGCAATTTTTTGCCACATTCGCTTCCAAGAATAAAGCCAGAATGTGTTATGTTTGCATTTTTTATTGCAATATTGCACTTGGTATGAATATCTGAGCAGTGAATACTTACTCCACAGAAGGTATATTTTGAGGAAAAAATATCTTTAGACCTCTCAAGCTGCTGAAATATATGAGAAAATATCACGAATTTCACGAAATCGTGACTTTTGTTCGTGTTAAGATGCAATTTGCTCCATGTTGTGATACAATGAAAACTCATTATTAAACTGAACTGTAAGAAAATGAAATTCTTTCTATAATAAAAATCTTATCGCAAAAAGGACAGGAAAGAGCGCTGTCAACTGAATTTTATTGAAGGTGCTACGAGCGTTTTTATGCTGAGCACAAGAACAGGGCACATCTACAACAACACGTGTGACCATGACAAAATAATTTTAACCGAGAAAAGAATACTCTTTTTCGGAAAAGATAAGTGAAGGTGTACAGATGCATTGATCCTTGGCCTTCCTGATAAAAAGTTCTAAAATCTCTCATTCTTTCTGCTTGCGTTTTTTCAAAAACCGTGTTTTATGAAACCTAGGACTGCACTTACATTCTTTACGGTGTCCGGCCATGAGACTACTATAGCCATTCTTAACATTTAAAGCATGCTGTCTTGTTCGATCATCGAAGCATTGCCCAGTTTGTCCCATGTTTACTTTTCCACATGTTAGCGGTATCTCATACACATTAGATTGGCATTCAGTAAACCTATTCTAGTGACGAATGGTGCAAGACTGACTATTCCTGTTGCTGTAAGTACATGCACTTTTGAAAGCTTGCAAGGGGTGGAAAACAACAATGTCGTATCTGCTGGCTCTTTTCCTAAAATTGTGAAACACCTTATGTACGTAGTACCATGTAACATGCAAAGGTCATTGGTCATTCTCTCTTTCTTTTGGTCCTGTTTCCTTTAACTTTACTTTCTGCAGGAGGGTTCCGCAAACGAGTGTGATGATGCTGTTGGGGTATTGGCTGGTGCTGTCAGCCCAGGAGTGCCAAGAATGTTCTGCCTTTTGATAGTGAGCATTCAAAATTAGTAGAAAGAGGAATTGATACCACATGTACTCCGGCCACCCTTCAGAAGTCATGTTAACACAAGGGTGAGGTAAGGCTTAAAAACCAGATTAAAAGACTAAAAGATGCTGGATATACCAACAGAATCATCACACCCGTTTGCGAAACCCTCCCGCAGAAAGTAAAGTTAAAGAAGACAGGACCAACAAAAAAACAATGACCAAAACCTTTGCATGTTATACCACATACGTGTCTCACAATTAAATAAATAGCCAGCAGATATAATGCCAATTTTCTTTAATTTAATGTTTCTTTAATGCCGTTTAATGCCGGTTTTCTTTAATGCCAATTTAACGTTTGTAGAAGTATTTTTTATCAGGTAAACCAATGATCAGTGCATCACTACACACACGTTCACTTATCCTTTCTGAGAGGGAGTATGCTTTTCTCAGTTAAGGTTATTTTGTAGTGGTGACACGTGTCGTAGCGCATGAGCGCGGTTCTTATACTCCGTATAAAAGCGCTCGTAGCACATTCATTAAATTCAGTTGCCAGTCGGTGCTCTTTCCTGTTCTTTCTGTCTCTTCCTGAAGTCGCGCTGTGACTAGCACAAAACCACGATGAACCAACTCGCCCAAATTACGCTCTTGTTACGTAACACGTAGACAGAGTTTCGTATAGAAAGAACGAGCGGTGCTTTTAAAATAAAATTTTTCACATACAACACCGAGACGGCATTCCAGGAAGTTCAGAAGGCAGCCACGTGACCAAATATTTTTCCTCTCCTAAATATTCCAGAAGTTCACTATTTTCAATGCACCACAAGTTTTTCGAATACATTTGAGATGGTTGTCAAAATGGCTGGGACATTTGGCATAAAGTGACCCAGCTGTGTCATTAGCCATAATTATGAATTACCTCTTTTGTTTTTTGTGCGTCCCGACTCAGTTTTGTGTTCGTTTTTAGCTTATTCTGTTTCTGATCATTGTATTGGTTTTTTAGGTACTCGCTAAAGTTATATGTGCAAAAACCCGTATATGTTTGATTGTACATCATTTCTCATAACCAATTGTTATACATCCAGGAATACAAAGCTTAAACCACTGTGATTGTATACATTTGAAAACACTATCCGTATAGAGTGAAATCATGGTGATTGTATATATTTGAAAGAATTATAAGTATATATTTGCCCGTATTTCATTCCTATTAACCGATTGCATACATGAAGGAGTATTAAACTGGAAACCACTGGATTGTAGATACTTGAAAAAATTATAGGGATATATTAGCATGTATTTCATTTGTAGTCTCTGTGTACTTGAAGCAGTATACTAAACTGAAACCAGTGTAATTGTATGTTGCAAAGAACTGAAAAAATATAATAAACATTTGAGGTGTTGCACGTGTAGTGTACGTATACGTGAACGTATATCTGGTGAAAAAGTTGGGTGGCAGAAGAAAAGCTGCAGCCTATGTTCATTATGGGGCTACGAACTCTTATCGCACGGTGTAAAATGTAAAGTCGTCGAAGGGTTTTGTGGCCATAACACTGTTTACATCGCCTCAAACTTAGTGTGTTCTCTTCAAAGAATTGAGATCGAAACTGTTTTCAACTGTCTTGAAGTTGATGACACTTCTGTACTGCACACCTTCGTCTCATCTTTTGAGGAACTACAGCGAACTTTGCGATGTAGATGCACTCCTTCTCAAGTTTTGTGATAATGTTCATTAAAGTGTGATGCACACAAATATGTTCAATGCAACCCCAGACAACCATGCTACCATAAAAATATAATTCATCTGACTCGTAGCATACGGAGCTTAAGAATAATAGTCATTCCTAATGTAATGATAGTGCTAACAGAAGCTAAAATGAAGAGGCTAACAACGAGTACCTTAGCCATGCCTGCACTACATATGAAAGAAATCCCTTCAGGTTCTAGAGGTCGATTACTCCTGCATCGTCTATGCCCTTATTGTTTATTTCTGATGGCAAATTCTCTTGAAATCTGAAAGCTATAGCAAATGCCTTCAATAATTACTTCAAATGAATAATTTCTTCAAGCGTGTTTTTTTCTACCGCTAACGGCATCACTCCTTCATTCTAATATTAAATTGAGCTCCTCTGAAATGCATAACCTAACAGTAATATTGAAGTTACGATGCACTCTGGCCCAGGCGGTATGCCAAACATATTTTAAAAGTGGTACTCAGTGTGGTGTGCTAATTATCTTACTGTTACATTGAAAGACGTATATCTCTGCGACAATTCCCAAACTGTGTAAACAAACAAACACCGTGCCACTAGGTCTGGAAAAAAGCAAATTATAGGCCGACATCTTTGCTTTATATACCAGCTCCACACTTTTGGAGCATATGATCAAGAAATACTGTGTAGAATATAGGCTACATAGTTGCTTGAATTTACACACAACATTGTTGCGTCCCTTAATGAACGAAGACAGAATTATGCCATATTTATTGTCTATTCTAAGGATTTTCACATGGTTTGCCATGCCAAACTTCTACCTTCGTCACAATTTTGCCGATAATCTGGTTGATTAGATAACAAAATTACTTTGATCACACTCAAAATTTGTTACGTTTAACCACACGAAGTCATCCGAAGTACAGATCACGTCAGGGCTGCCTGGAGGCTCAGTGCTTGGGTCACTTTTGTTTATTATTTGTATAGGTGACATAGCTGACATTATGTAGATTTATGTAGTTACGTTATGTAGTTGATAGATTATTTCTGACTCGAATAATTTAATGGAGTCCTCTTCGAGTTCTGCATAGAAGTTCTTGTCCTCAAGTTGCCGATAGCCTTCTATCTAAAATTACTATCGCGCCAGCCGCCCTATCGCCCTTCTGTCATTCTCTCTCCTTCCTTCCTTATTTTTTCCCTTTTTTGGTACTCCTTTGAATTTTGAGTCTGTTTACTGTTTACGTGGCTTCTGCTGTCTCTATTATGTTTTGCCCAAACGTGCGACACGTGCCCACTCTAAACGGGGCCCCTCTCACCCTTCACTCTTTTGCTTGCTCCAGCGAATGAGATGAGAACTGTTTGGCACAGCATATGCCACCACTGTAAAACATTACTAATTTGTCGCTCTCTCCAGTTGTTTTTTTTTTTTGCACCACCATGTCGATGCGGCATGTTCGCATAGTGTCGCACTTATTCACAAACCTTGACCAAGACCGGTGCAGCGGTCGAAACCAATGGAAATAAAACTAAGACAACCGCTAAGTTGCGTCTCTTCTCTTCCCAAGTAGGTTTGGCCCAATGGAAAAAACTTCATTATATATATATATATATATATATATATATATATATATATATATATATATATATATATATATATATATATATATATGTGTGTGTGTATATAAAACCTTACAACAGTAAAGTAGAAAGCACAGCTACTCAGACAAAAATATTGAATGTTAAAATGTTACAATGTTCGAAATGTGATCAGAACACCGCATATCACATGAATAGCAACTCAAGCCTAGAGATGAACTATTAAATGTTATCTTTATACTAAACCAACAGAGCTCTACAAAAATAAATTGAAGTGCCACAGCCGACATGAACCCCGCGACCAAATTTAGATGGACTCGCCACCCCTCTGCTGGGCAATTAAGTGATTTCTTTCATTGGGATAGGAACTACATGGGCACTCGACAGGTTTTCACCATCGCCGCCATGTTCCGTGTTAACTACAAATTGGTAACATTCCCCACTAATCATACGCTCACCCGCGCGTAAAATTGCGCAAGTAGGGGTGGTGAGCGCTGATCATGTCACCCTGTTCTTCGGTTGTAATACAGACCCACACATTGTTCTTGGGCACCCTTTAACGCAGTGCAGAATATGTTCCGTGCAAATGTAATACTGTAGTCATGTTTTACAGCAAGCCATTCATATAAATAAGTACAGTGAGAGCAGCCTTATCAGCGCTATAAAAACAATTAAAGAATTTTGTTGTGAAGCCACAGCAGCCAAGCCATTGTGCTTAATGTCTATAGATCGTGAATTCACAAACTATATGCAAATCCACACATCACAAGTAATTCTTCATTCCTTACCATATTGCTTAAGGCACAGACCACAAACACAGGTAAAGGATAGGTTTGAAAAAATGATTCAGCTTGAATGTGTAGGATCATGTAAACACACGTATGTTCTTAAGTGATTACACTGCTCTCCCACTCCCGATTTCCTCAAAATAAAATCTCAGCTATGTCCCAGACACGAGTTTTTAAGTAACATAGCCTCGTAACATGGTGATCGTAATTTACAGCACTGAAAGAAACCTTGGATAGGTTTTCATACTTCACTACGTTATGTTCGCAACGTTATGCTCATACTCGTCAGCATGCATCTTGCAAGATGTCTTTTTTACAAGTTATTTGCGCATTCATTATTTGTATTAACACCATGATGTGCGAACCCCCCAAAAAAATTGTACACAAGCAGTAATTTTCGGAATGAATCCAAATCGATTTTCTCAAAGCATGCCTGAACCCAAGAAAAAATATATGTCGTCAATTTGGAGCAAAAAGTTCAAATATAGGACATCATACCAAACAAGCAGTTTGGGAACCAGCCAAATCAGCCATTTGGGAATCTGTGAAGGATATTCATTTGGTACTGCTGAGCTCAGAACTACAGGACAGTGGTCACTTCCAAAAGGATTCTTAACGACTTTCCAGCAAAGTAGGGGAAGAAGCGATGGAGATATAATGCTCAGGTCGATTGACAAGTAGCTATTATTAGCGAGGCTATAATATGTTGCCTCTTTCCTTTTTGAGAAGACACGCGCCAGAGGAGAAAGGAAACAGATGTCCTCGTGCATCAATCAGACGTCCTCGTGCATAGCAGCCAGAGTCACCCCACAGACTGCTACGTGCGTTAATCTCCAAGTAGAAGATACGGTTCTGGAAGTTCATCACTTAACACCTAGAATTCTTGAGTGCTAAGTTGCTACTGAAGAGGTATATAAAAATAGAGCAAATTATGACCAGTTTGTTAGGTTAAAGACTCTGACAGCTACTGCCTCAAAAGACGTTTGAAGTGGTAAATGTGTACAGGCAGTTCCTGGATCCACAACAATGGCAACACCACTGGATGACATGACTGCATCATACAGATTCTTTCGAAACGTCACGTCGTTGAGGCTTTTCAGCAGTCCTCTGACATTCTACTGTAATATTTGTGTCATCTTTAATATTTTGCGGCCACAAGTGGCAACTGTCTAACCATTGCTTTCTACCGTTTTAGCATTGCAAAGTTCGCCTCGTGCTGACTGCCGCCTGGCTGCTTATCGAAGATAGAAGACCAAAGCGATTGTGACCGTGCCATCTCCCTGACGTTGACCAACCACGTGATGTCAGCGACGACAGCGCCTTCAAACCCATAAAACCGAAGTGAAGCGACGAACCACCGGGATTTGCGACCACAAGTGGCAACTGTCTAACCATTGCTTTCTACCGTTTTAGGTATGAATTGTTATTGTTACAGCTGCTACTGAATTTTATGTGGCCTGCAGATCCCTCTTTTTGAACATGGGTATTGATATGTGGAGTTATCGTGCTCGCATTGGTGTGTTCTTTGCTTGCCGAATGCCTAAATGTTTCTTCAGCAGTCGTTTCTCTGCCGGATCAGGTCTTATCCGTGTACTCAGCCCTAGGCCCTCGACTCTCTTGCTGTCAATGTGTCTCGCATTGCTACTGCTTTGTGCTGGCGACGTGGAGGCAAATCCCGGTCCTAAGATCGAGGATGTTCTCAGCTTGCTCAAAAAGTGTCATGATGAAACGTCCAGCTTAACTGAAATCAAACAGCAGATCACAAGCATTGAGCGCTGCCTCTCAAGCCTAGAAAACATCATTCACAAAGTATCTGACCTGACAGGAAACGTTAAAACTGTCATCGACACTGTTCAGGAAGTAAAAGAAAATGTTTGCAAGACGAACGAAGGTCTTGCTGACGTCGTGGATGATATGAGCAATCGAATGAGGCGAAATAACCTTTTAATCAAAGGCCTTTCACAAGAAGAGCACGAAGGGTATGCGGAGTCCGAAAGAATAGTAAAAAAATTCTTTTCAACACATCTGAAAATTGAGGCTGGTGACATCGATCGTGCTCATAGATTAGGAAAACCCCGACCCGACTTTAACCGCCCTATTATAGTGAAGTTTTTGAACTTCAAATCAAAACTAGAAGCTCTGTCTAGCGCCCCAAAGTTGAAAGACTTACAAAAGCCCAAAGTCTGGCTTGAGGAAGATTTCTCGCCAAAAGTCCAACTTGCCAGAAAGAAGTTACGCGACTACACTAAGGCTCAACGTAAAGGCGATGAAAAATATACGGTGCATTTTAACAAGCTTCAGATGCATGGTTCTACATTCTGTTACGACTCTGTAAATGATTGCGTAGTCATGGTGTCATCAAACAAAGCCCTCCTAAATGACCCTGTAAAACACGTCGCCACACGCCAAACTTGTCAAAATCGGTCTCGCTACTTTTATTTAATTTTCGCAGCATTTATAAAAAGCTTGATGCAATAAACGCCCTCGTGTACACGTGCTCAGCTGATATAGTCGTAGGTACGGAATCATGGTTGACCGCGGACGTAACGATCAACGAACTTTCATTTCCATCATCATTTGTTATGTTTCGTAAAGATAGAATGGGTTGTCGAGGTGGTGGCATTATTATTGCCATAAAAAAAGTCTATCAGCCATCGCTTCTTCCCTCAGATTCCCCCCTTGAAATTGTCTGGGTTTCATCATATTTCGATCACATTTATTGCATAATTGGTGCCTGTTACTGACCCCCTGATTGCCGGCAGGATTTCATTGAGCTTCTCAGGAAGCCATTGATTCCATTCTCCTCAAGTTTCCTAATTGTTTTCTAATACTTGGCGGCAACTTTAACTATCCTCCAATCAACTGGTCCACTTTATCTCTTCCCGCTCATCCTAATCGCCATGAACAGCTTAACTTTCTGCGCCTTCTCCATTATCACAATCTACAACAGATTGGGCAGGAACCAACACGTGACAGCAATATTTTAGACCTTATAATAACCAATCATCTCGACCGCACTAAAGTTGAGATCTTAGACGAAATAAGTGATCATAGGGCAGTTCACTGCTCTCTGCCTCTTCCGCATGCCAAGAAAACAAACGTCCGGAAAAATATACTTCAACTACGCACGCGCAGACACTGATAAGCTTAACAGATTGCTAGAATCTTTTTCGGATGAATTTATATCTAACTTTCCCAATCAGTCTACTGCACAAAACTGGTGCTTATTTCGTGACAAATTAAAAGAGATAGAACGTCTTTGTATGCCGGTGATTACAATACTTGAAAGAGCGGATGAACCATGGTTCACCCGTGACATCAAAAGATGGCCTAATAGAAAAACGAGAGCGTACACTAAAGCGTCGAGATCGAACGCGTCGGAGGACTGGCAGAACTATAAAAATGTTTCCAAACAAACAGAAGCTACAATTTCTGAAGCGAAAAATAAGTACTACAATGACACGCTACCTAACATGTTCAAAACTGACCCTAAGAAGTTCTGGAGCGCTGTAAATCCCAAGAGAGTCGGTGCCAGCACTCTGTGGAGAGGATGGCAACACCCTGAGCTTAGCCGGCTGTGCTGAAAAACTTGACTTTTTTTTTTTTTCCGAAGTTCACACTATCCAGAGACCGCTCGATAGCAACCTAAATTTGCCACAGCTAACTATCTCTAATCAATTTTCTCCTATCACAATTACTGCACACGGTGTAGCTTGTGCAATAGATCGTTTAGCTCTTAAAACCAGCCCCAGCCCTGATGATATTAGCGCTAAGCTTTTAAAGCTAACCAGTTACTTCTCAGCCTCTTTGCTCGCGTTAATTTTTCAACAATCTTTGGATACCGGTTGTTTACCAGAGGACTGGAAATCTGCTTACGTAATCCCAATATTCAAATTTGGTGATAATACTCAGCCCAATAACTACAGACCAATCTCTTTGACATCCATATGCTGCAAACTTCTCGAACATATCTTATCCACAAATATAATGGCCTATCTTAATTTAAATAACTTGCTCCTAAACAACCAACACGGTTTTCGTCAAAATTTCTCATGTCAATCGCAATTTTTCGAATTAATTACTGACCTTCATTCTGTGCTTAACTCTTCCCGTCGTGTCGATGCCATATTTATTGATTTCTCAAGGGCGTTTGATAGGGTCCCCTACAAACGTTTAGAACTAAAAATTCGCAATCTGAAGCTTGAAAACAATACAATGCAATGGATACTGGAATTTCTTACTAACCGCTTCCAATCTGTAAAACTAAAGAGCTACATCTCTAACCCTACTAGCGTTTTATCCGGTGTTCCCCAATGCTCGGTTCTTGGTCCTCTTTTGTTCTTAATATACATTAATGACATAGCATGTAACATAAGTTTGCAAATTCGGCTATTTGCAGACGACTGCGTAATTTACAAAGAAATAACTTGCCCTACCGATAATACCATTTTACAATCTGACCTCGATAGGCTGGCTGAGTGGTGCGACATGTGGCAGATGGAAATTAATATAGGGAAAACTAAGCACTTGGAATTTAGTTCTGCTCTAATCCCTTTGCATAAATCATACACCATAAATGAGATTCGAATTGATTCAGTACAATTTCTTGCTATCACAGCCACTGCTCCACGCTCGCCAGAAAAAAACTTCTTTTCCACATGCACTTTTGCAAAATGGGATCATGTGCAACCACACCACATTAATACTTCAGAAATGAGTTTGACAGGTTCCTGCATCGATGTACCATATTTAGGAAGTCGCAATGTGGATATGACAGTTCACTGCTCAGGAAATTCAAGGACTTTCAAGGATGGCGAAAAATTCCAGCACTTTCAAGGGCCTTGAAAATGCATTTTTGAAACTCAAGGATTTTCAAAGATTTCAAGGATCTGTACCAACCCTGGGACACGATCTCGAGTAGGTCGCATGGTCTCCTTCACAGTTCGCACAGCATGATGTTGAGATACACGTACCTGATGTGTGCTCGTTGGATGCACTTTTGCGCAAGTAATGCACCGTCTGCAGCTTTGTGACCCATGTCGAAAGCGCTGGCACTTGAAATATCTGTGAGGGTTTGGCACATAAGGCCTGACACGGAGCTTGCAGTAGCCAGTTTCAATTGAATCAGGCAAGTCACTGGTACCAAAGGTGATGATTATGTGTTTTGTGGGTGTTACTTTTTTGTCTTATCGTATAATTATTCTTTGGACCTTGACTACATTTTGGACATGCCAGCCTTCCAATATTTCACTTTCAGACAGTCCAAGCAGGTCGTCATCAGAGACCACAACGAACACTGTATTCATTGACCTGTGTGGGCCCTCTGAAACTGGGACATCCCCAAATGCCACCAGTTTAGGTAAGTTGTCATATTAGAGCTTGTCGCGAACCACCGAAAGGGGGTCGCCACTTCCCAAATTGGTTACACGATATCCTGGGCCGATTACATTGCTGAGGGTTTTCGAGACAAGAAAGAGTAAGATTGCTCAGACTTTTTTGTTCTCTTTCTGGCCATGCATGACATGAAGCTTGGGAAAAGACTGCTTTAGTTTGGAAAAAAGGAACGGTTTTTCGGTGTGCCACCTTTCGGGCAGCGATCAGGGAGAGGTGGGAGAAGTTGGCCATACAGATTGTGTACAGTTCGGCGGCGATGGTAGCCGCCCACCACCGAGCCCAATAAGGGGACGCTACAAGGCAGGTGAATAGTGAACACTTGGAGACGACAGCCATGCATCGCCGCTATAACCGAATAGAAATACCCAAGGTTGGGTAAACCACACAGGGTTAAGCCTCGCTGCCAGGAAATTTGGAAGTAAACGGAAAAGAGGATTAGAGGACAGATAAAAAGTACGAAATAAAGACGAAGATGTAGGGAGAGAAAGATAAGAAAAGGCAACTGCCGATTTCCCCCCCCCCCCGAGTGGGTCAGCCCATGGGTCTAAGTGAAGCCGGGGCCAAAGGGGTGAGTTGCCTCCGCCGGGGGGCCTTAAAGGTCCAAGCACCCAGTGTCAGCTGAATCCCCTTTTCCCCGGACAAGGCTTAGTCACGCACGGCTAGGAGTGGGAGGGTGTCGAACCCCCCCCCCCATTAGCTCAGGTCCGTGGTGTCACTACACACTAAATGTCTGCTTACACAGACGCATCTGCACCTGGTCATGTTATGGAAATTTGCTTTGTGGTTACACTCAAAATGTGGACAGTACAAAGCACCAATACATTGAAGGCATAAAATACACTTGACAATCACTTCCTCTGCATGGAAATCTGAGCTGCCTTCTATGGCTATTTTTGTATACGTTAGAGAAGTCTTGTAGAAATCGCAAGACCTGTCTGTAGGTCAGAAAGTTTGTTTATATTAAGTGGTCAGGTATGCATGGAATGCACATGTTCATTATTTCCACTAAGAGGTTTATATATATTAGTTTTTCTTTCTTCATTTTCACTGTGCTAAGTTCCAATACTACAGAAATGACCACCTTGGGGGGGGGGGGGGGGCAACAGATGCACATGCAAGTAGCTTAGAGATAACTGCGTGTTGGTGTTTGATCTCATTAAACTGTGATCGGCAAACTGCTATTTTAAAAATTGCAAAGAGGCATTGCAAGGAAGCACCTTGAAATTAACAAGTCAAAATCAATATGAGTGTGTCATGGGTGTTTTTCAAAACAATTATGTTGAAGGCTACCATATACGGAAAGCTATTGTGGTGACATGCTAAGTCTTGGAAAATTGTGCTTCTTGCCAGGTGCCCACTTCAACACAAGTCTCGTAAAGCAGCAACAACTAAGAACCCACCTTTGCGCCCCAAAAGAAAGGCCATTGTGTGACATTTCAAGTACACACGAATGCACTAATGATTGCATGCACTAGCATTGCAAGACTTATGCTTATTGTTAGCAAGACCGCATGCCCCAATTTCCAGTTATATCTCAAACTGCAGCAACCATGCTCGGCAAGTAGCAATAAAAAAAATCTGACCTGTAAAAAAACCTGATCTGGTACTTTGAGGCGACCCATACTAATGGCACGGGTGTGATTAATGGAACATACGTCCAGTGGCTGTACAAGGTCCAAAAGGACCAAATGGCAAAACAGACTGACGAGACGGCTATATGCTCTCTCACAGTAGAGTACCTAGTGCTCCAAATCGTTACCCACTTTTCCTAAACACTTAAGGGGGACACCCCACTTAAAAACTAATTTTTTTATTTATGAAAGCATTTCGATCAAAGTTACATGCTTTATGTATTTTGACCAGGTGGCCAGTTCAATGCAATGCAATGTTTTTTGCATTGACTAATTTGGAGGCAAGTTTTCTCTTGAATGCTAAACTGTTGTTAAAAATAAACACTATCTTTAAAAACCCAAACCTAACGCAGTGGTTTTCCTCCTATTTCTTCAATCGCAAGCAGTATGTTCAAGTCAGCACGAAAAAATCTGCCCTTGCCAATGTTATCTCTGGAGTTCCCCAAGGCAATGTCTTGGGCCCACTACTGTTTTTGATTTTTGTCAACGACTTACCTAAAGATATTACGGTCCCCATAAGGTTTTTTGCAGACGATTGCGTAATGTATAAAACAGTCAGGTCTCCTACCGATCAATCAGAACTAAATCTAAACCTCCAGAAAATACAAAACTGATGCACCATTTGGCAGATGGATCTAAACGCCGCAAAAAACAGTGACGATTACCGTAACTAGGAAAAAACGCATTCTCAATACGACGTACTCTATAAACGGTAATGAGCTTGGCGGAGTAGAACAACATAAATATTTGGGTTTATTAATAACTTCCGATCTACGATGGAATTTGCATGTAGACTCCGTTTGTGCTAAGGCTAACAAAGCATTGTGGAGACTTCGGAGAAATCTGCACCATGCTAGCCCGGAAATCAAATGCTTGGCTTACAAGGCTCTAGTACGGCCTATTATGGAGTACGCAAAGGTGGTACGGGATCCGTACACAACAAGTAATCGCACTAAGCTAGATAGAATACAAAGATTGGCGTCACGTTTCATACTTAATAAATACCAGCGCTGCCACTCCCCAACTCAGCTTTGCAAGCTGGCCCACCTTGAACCACTAGAACAAAGGACAGAGTACGAAAGACTTAAATTACTCTTTTTGATCATTAAAGAACAAGTAAAAATAGACAAATCGAAGTATATGTATATAAAAACTGGGGAAACGTCAAGGCACCGGCATAACATGTACATCCCCCCTCCCAGATCACACAACAATTGTTTTAAGTTCAGTTTCTTTCCGCGGGCGATCAGTGAGTGGAACAGGCTGCCGAATTCCACTGTCTTATCGGAATGTGTACCTTCTTTCTTGAAGGGCCTAAAGGATGTCGTGTATAAAGATGTATAGTTTACATTTTGCTTATTCTATGTCCTCAAGAGCAGAGTGTTTTGGCTATTTCTTGTCATTCATTGTTATGTATGATAGAAGTTGTATAGGGAGTACCTATTTTTTTGTATGTATATTGGTTTTTTCCACCCCTGTTATAGCCCAAATGGGGCTGACAATATAATAAAATGAAATGAATGAAAAATGAATGCTGGTTGTGATCAAAGACACTGGCATGTGAAAATGATCTTGTGTGGTCAAAGCTTGAAGTGCTACAAAAATAAATGTTCTAAAGTAATTTGGGCAAAAGTTACAACATGCCAAACTTTTGCAAGGACAAGGCTTTAGTAACACCTTGGAGAAAATAATAATAATGAAAACGAGAAAAAACACTTCCAGACAACTTAGAAGTAATTATGGAAATCACTTAAACACTACAGTGATCAAGGATGATACACGGGTTCAATTAGTAAAAAATGAACATTTTACAAAAATTTCAAATTAAATTAGGGCACCTCAAAATTTACTTGTAAAACCCAATAATAACATCAAAAAATTTTCATAAATATTCTTTAATGATGTAGTTAATACTAGTCCTGTTGCACTTTTCAATTCACCACTTTTCTTACAAAATAAAGAATTATTGAGACTGGTTGAGTAGAACCAGAGATATTGTTTTTCCAATATGACACCATCAGAAATGCCACTTAGGTGAAACAGGTAAAAAATTTATTTACACACTCTTCCTCCGAAGAAAAAGTATCTCAAAATGATCCAAGGGAGTAATCGGGATGCATTTTGTCATGGTGCCTTTTCTTCACTATCTTAGTGAGGCCAAGAGAGGCTGCCCTTTTTTTATTTATTTTTAGCAGTACTTGTGCTATGCCGCAGGTCCTTTTCCCTTGCCCTGTAATACCCGGTAAGTATTATGTCCACATTAGGTTCCGCTAGCACAGCCGCAGCGGCGTGCTCATTACTGGCATTAAAACACAACACAGCCGCTACAGCTGCCTGTACTGCAAACAATAACCAGTGCTGCTCTTTTGCCAGTAAGCTCCAGATTACTGAGTGAAAAGACTCGTTTGAGTTCTGGGTCTTTCTCCTGGGTCATCTTAGCAGCAGTCTCCTCTCAACCAATCGTTGGTAAACCGGCAAGAGAGCTTCAGCCACATCACTAGGCAAGTTATATTTGTACTTGGGCTCTGGGCCCCTTTAGTCTTTACTGCATTGTGGCGGCACCAAGATTATTCACCAGTTGATGGTTAGGGCAACTGTCACTAGAGGTGACATGACGAAACGTAGCCATCACTGCCTGGCTCATGGCTTCAACATCACCACGTGCAATTTTAGCGCTCGCCCATTGTAGACAGTTCGGCGGTCAATCTCCCCTTGCCTCCAAGGCTTCGTTTACCTTCTTCCTTGCGTTGTTGTACTAGGTTGTGTAGTGCAGTACCCATATGTTTCTTGACAAGGTTTACGCAATCCTCCTCCTCCACATCAAAGTAGCCATAAATGTTCAATTCTTTTATGCCGCTGTACACGTGGCTGTCACCATCGCACAACACCGTAGTATAACGAAGGTCATGCCGCTGAAGTGATCGTTTGAACAAAAATTTGCCAGGTTCTACCGCCATTCTCACCGCGACAGTCCCATCGACGAAACAATAATCATGGCTGTCCGGCCGTTCCCACTACAGAGCATCGCACGCGTGGATATAATGTTTACCGCAAATGAATTGCAGGACTTATTAGTATGGGCTCTGCACGAGTTCCGTGCCGTTGTCGCTTCGCCACAACAGTCGCACTTCATGATCATTTTTTTTTTAGCGAGGCCGTGGTAGCGGTCACACCTAACAAGTTTTGCACACTCGCCACATACTATGCAACGTAGGGCAGCAGTGAGCAGCTCATTCAGGACCTCCATAACAACCATCACGTACGAAGCTGCAGGGTCCGCGCCAGAGGCCGATGACGCTGTTGCCGGTGTCGACTCGAGTCGATCAAGAATGTCCTGCTCACGAGCACTTATTTGCGCTATTTTGCTGCTCGTGACAGCTCTAGTGCCAACTCGCACACAGCGCGATGAATGCCGTCATTGTCGTGAGGATCACTGTCAGCTGCCGCACTGTGGGTCGCTTGCTGATCACTTGTAGAGGCCCGTGATGGCATGCCCGTATCTTGCAGACCCCTATCACCTCCGCTGACGATATCGGATGCCCCGGCACCGATCGTCGGATGCCCCGGCTCCGCGAGTTGCGTGGTCGTCGGTTGCAGTGCCTTTGTGGAGCGGACCGCTATCACCTCCATCGCCGTTATCGGGCGCCGAAGCAACGACGGCCGCCTGCTGATCAATCAGTGACGTCGTGCCATTAGCACGTTTTTTTTCATTTGGCTCACCTTCGGGCAGTTCACTTCTGTCACAAGGGATGCTTCCTTGGAGGGAACATGTTTTATAATGCACTATAATATCTATGGTGCAGATTACACAGTAGCTCCTAAGTAGAAGTGTCATGCCTTGACAAGAAAAGTAAACAGCGATTCAATTGAGGCTGTTCAAATCATGCACCTCATGCAAGGGGCGGAACAACAGTCCTCGACCACATTCTCAAGAAAAGCAGATCTTTCATGCAACACCACACATCACACGTCAAGAATACTGAATAGCAAGGCCCATGCGTACTTAGGAGCTACTTTATCAACTAGGTTGCCCAATGAACGGCAATGTAATGTCTCATCATCAGTAACTTGGCCTGAATTGCTGAAGCAAGTATGGCTATGCTGCCTGACTGCTCTCAACTACCAGAAATAAACTATGTCTTCTTTGAACCTAACCTAGTGCCTATAGCTATGCTGCCTGACTGCTCTCAACTACCAGAAATAAACTATGTCTTCTTTGAACCTAACCTAGTGCCTATAGGCACTAGGTTAGGTTCAAAGGTTTTAAAATGCTCTAACCTAGTGCTTATAGGCACTAGGTTAGAGCATTTCAAAACAATATTGTAAACTTTTTCATGCCATAGTGTTAAAACTGCATGCTATAGATATTGCTGTGTGTCAATAGCGCTGTCTATACGCGAAAAATCTCAGTGGATGCAAAGAATACACTGCACAACAGGAATCCAACACTGCATCCTGTGTTTCAGTACAGGATGCCATGCCAATGCTTCAAGCTGGTTTAGCAGAAGACCCCACACAAATGTCGTGTTATGCAAGAAGCCGCAATAACAGATGTTAGTAAGGTGAGGTAGAAGCATAGAACTGTTACAGGTAACACACGAAAAAGGTAAACGAAACATAACTTTTTTGTTCAGGCGTGAAACCAAAATTTTTTTAACAGATTTTTTTTTGGTTTCCGATAAACTGCAAGTCCCCAACTATGTAACGTGAGCAATAATGCATTCCTCAGAATGCATTACTACCACGTTCTTCAGGCAAGGACTCTTGAGCAAAGATGTGCTGAAACTGCCTGAAAGATGAAAATAGTGGCGACCAAAGATGTTAGGATAAATGCAAGTAGACTTTCGTGTGCCCGTCAAGCTGGCCAGAATAAAGAGAGCACTCCCAATGCTGGTTTGTTTTATCAAAACAGTGGCAGGGCAAGTACAGGTTTCTAAGGCGAAAATTCAAGGATACTCAAGGACTTTCCAGGACCTGCCACAGGTTTTTCAAGGACTAAAAGCGGCACGCAATGTTGAAAATTTTCAACTCTACAAAATTGACTCATTTTTATTGCACTTATATAGCATGCATACTCTAATTATATCATGTCTAGACTGCACTTTAGCTCACTTTAGTTTCACCAGCTTCACCGCTCGCACAATAAAGAATGAGCCAGCATCGAAGAGCATTGTATGTCATTTCGTTTGTGCTTTGACACAGTAAATCTTTATTCCCCGCGGAGTTTTAGAAAACCAAACCATATTAACTCATGCCAAATTAATGTTTCAGAAATTGAAAGCTGGCCAGGTCGACGCCGATGCATACCTGTCAAGTTCCAGGGATTCTAAATCTGGGAGATTTCGGCATCGTGAAGAGGGTGGGGGGTATCAACACTGATTTATTCCCCCCCCCCCTTTTTTTTGCACCAAAGGAAAAGCATCGCTAAAATACGGGGAGGTCAGTACACATTGGCGTTGCATGGTCTCGTACCAACTTGGAATGGCTCAGCACCCGAGGGTAGGGTTCCCCAAACTACAGTAAAAAGTGAGTCTCGAGAGGGAGTTCATATTTCCAACATCGAAACAACTAGCAAAATCTATTTCTGTCACAAGAACTCCCGTATGTCTTCCTGGGATTCTCGTGAATGGACGGGACTACGCAGCCAGTTGCCAGGAAAGCGCACGTTGAAGCTTCGCTTTAGGCTGACTGAGAACTTAATGTCTAAGTATTGACAAAGTACCCAGATCGACAAGAACAACGTTCGTTATTCTTTGGAAAGGAACACCAAAACACTTCTAGCGTTTTTTGCATCTTTATCTCCTCTATCGCTGCATTAGCGGAAACCATTAGTTTAGTTTTCAATCCACGTGTGCTGGCTATGCATGTACCTTCAAAACCACGTTTTTTTTTTTGCTATGATCGCATCTGTCGCAATTCCGTCTACAGCATTCGTGGAACGCAACGTGACTAACTGGTTGAGCGTTGAAGGCGCGTGTACTTTCGGAGTTCTGTAACGTTGTCGCCACATGATTGTGCCAAGA
The DNA here is from genome assembly GCA_013436015.1 of Rhipicephalus annulatus. Taxonomy (NCBI): domain Eukaryota; kingdom Metazoa; phylum Arthropoda; class Arachnida; order Ixodida; family Ixodidae; genus Rhipicephalus; species Rhipicephalus annulatus. The sequence goes on from WOVY01012425.1 coordinate 417,191, forward strand.
GCGACCACGGTTTCGTCCACAACGGTTGTGGCAAACGATAACCGCAATTCTGACAGTGCGTGCGTTGCCTGCGCGCGTCCTTCCAAAGCTTCAAGTACGCTGCTCTCGGATTTGTTGCACGGTTTCAGCAAAGTTCATACGACCAGCCGCGATGAGGAAAAGAGCTTGGAACATCCGAATTCCCAATGGACAAAGTGGAACTTGGCTGAAGAATTTCACGAATTTGTACATCTGCCGATTTCACATCATTGAGATTCTACTGTACATTTAGATCAACGCTTACTAAATTCGTTCACAATAAAGTACAATGGGTTCGCAAAAAGCCTGCATTGGATTGGGCTGCTTTTCTGCCAGTGCAACCAGATCACCAGAAATTTAAATATTCAGAAGATTTTCCTGACAACTGTACAAGCGTACTGGTCGAAATCTGGGAGACTTGGCAGGTATGCGAGCCTACCACGAAAATTGGGGGTGCTCAGAAAATTCAAGTACTTTCAAGGATGGGAAAAAATTTCAGGACTTTCAAGGGCCTTGAAAACACATTTTTCAAATTCAAGGGTTTTCAAGGTTTTTAATGACCTGTACCCACCCTGTCCATGCCATGCACAATATAACTATGTTGCGGGAAACCTCGAAGTTCTAACAAGCATGGCACTCACCTTGCCGAAACAGAGCCTCTTGTTCATTGCTAGGAGCGCTGACGCAGCTGACTGGTGGTCGCTGAATTCAACAAAGCAATAGGGGTCATTGCCGGGCTGCAAGAACAAAGAAACTTGTTATCGACAACGTGAAGAGGCACTCTTTTCTAATTTTTTGTCCCTAATGAATTAGTGTTTTATAGGATGTAAAATAGCATTAAATTGGTAAGCAGGCTAACTGCAGAGTTGCCAGTTCTACTTATAATAGGTGTTCTACTTCTTTTCTTCGCCGAGTTACTTGCAAGCTCCCCGTCTCTTGTCGAGTCTTTTTGGGCGTAATCCCATATTTTCAGCCAATATAGTTATTTTAGTTGTTCATATATTCGTGTTTGTCACTCACTAATAGCGTGCTTGCCGATGACCGAGCACTATGCAAAGGGTTCCCCATCAAGGAGAACGAAGGTACATCGCAGCGGCCCTACAAAAATTTGCCCCCCCCCCCCCCCCCCCCCCCCATCGAGCACATGCCTATGCTTGAAGGCTAAAACATACCTCGGGGAAATTCAAATAAACATTCACCCTAACATTCGTTGGCACCAATGCAATTGAAGATGCGTCGCAGGAAGATAACGCTTCGATCGGCATAACCTATCTGGTGCGATTCACAGCAAGACCTCACCCTAGTATTCAGTGCGTAATCGAGTTGGTTGACTGCCAACGATGCTTTCACATTGATTTTTCAGGTTTTTTGGATTGCCCTCTCCTCAATCAATTACTTAAAAATAAGTAAAAAAGGCAATCAATTACTTAGAAATGATAAAGCCACTCCTCCCATATCAGTCGGTGAAGAGGGGAACAGCGACGGCCTGCTTGCTGAGCGCCAACAAGCTATGCCCCGAGCATATGACAGTGAGTTTCAATGAACAATTTGGCAATTTCCGCTCTGCTACACACAGGTTTGCCAGCATTGCTAAGAACTTTTCAAACTCGAACTCCTCAATAAGGAATCCCACCAGCCAGCCAGCTTCCAGCACATACGAGGTAAGTTACAGTCATTTGGTATATCCACATAAATATGATAGGGCAACCCACATGCATAAAGTCCGCGCATTGTCTGATCTTTGTATGTGTTTTCGGCTCTCACAAAAATGCAGTGTTCATGCAGACTAACCAGACCAAAAAGCAGGGGTGCAAAAAAAGCATCAAAATAGGTTTGCAGTGATGGAAGTGACATTTTGCTTTTAGGAGCAGATTCTGGAGCAGAAAAAATGGTGCTTTGGACCAGGCTCAAGTGTCTTCAGAGCAGAAAAAAATGCTGTAGCTTAGGGTTGCTATAGGTGTTTTCGGAGCAGATGCATGTTCCTAAAGACTCCTCAAGTCTAAAACATCACTTAAGCATCTAATGAATATTTATATTTATTATTAAACATGCCGTATGCTAGCATGCAGCTAGTATACAAGCAGTATAGTTGGCGTGAATCATGGGCCAACTATACTGCTTAGTATAAGTCAGCTTTAATCTAGATCCGGTAAGTCGGTGGGGGGGTCGAGAGTCGACTTTTCTGGTGTTCAAGCTGTGGTGGACACCCCTTGCAAGTGTCCCGCTTGAGATTTAGCTTTAGCACATGATATAATTGACTTAACAATCAAGTACAGTGCAATCAACTTTTTAAAAAGCTTTTTATCTTTTACTGCACAGCTGTATTCAAATGCCCCTTAGCTGTGTGAACTAAATAAATCGAAAAAAGGTGAAAAAAAGACTGAATAGAAAATGCAATTGCTCGAGCTTGATCCCCATGCTCATTTTTTTCTATTTTTAATTGAAAGCATGATTAAACTGCTATGTAAATAAAAATGCAACCCATATTAAAAATACAAATTGGACACCATAGCCTTATATGTGTCACCCTTTGAGATTTTTGTGGATTTACACCAGTGAGTAGCATACTAGGATTATAGTGTATACAGCTTGCTTTTGCTTAGGCTCACGGGATGGTCTCATGGTTCAACTTCATTCTTATCAGCTTGCCAACACCGTTTAGGAGCAGCATTTCTCTTTTGTTGAGTTTGAGTTTGGAGCAGCCCTTCCATCACTGGGTTTGTAGAATGTGAGAATGCAGTAGTTCACAAGCTTTCATTAGGGACTTTTAGCTTGGACATATACTATTATTGAATGTTACCGGAATACCGCATAAAGTTTATAGTGTCACCGGAATGCATGTTTAGAAAAGTTTTACCTCCCCATACATAAACATTTACGTATCTACATAAATGTATACCTTCTTACGTTTGCACAAATCACTAAATGGTGGTGATAACTTAATTTAAACTATATTTGATAGATAAACTTAATAGCTGTGGCAAAATCATGAAAGAGGCTTTTAGCACATACAGTATCCCAGTATACACAAAGCGGTGCGAAAATACCAGGTTACCGGATGATGGTGTCGAAATCTTGTCACACATGATGCAACCACAGTCAAAGTAACTTTTGTTATCTCCCAAGGCTTATAAGAGAAAAAATTAATAAAAAGCCGACTCATTCATAATTATGCTGCTGCAAGGCATGTACAGAAGTACAATGCACAATGTTTCTGCAGTAGCTATTTCGGGCTTGCCTGGTTTACCTTAACCGTGTTAGTGCGATCTATCCAGCCGGTCAGGGCTTCAGGCCTCTCACGTTTACAGCTTTAGTATTATTATAGCTCAATCCAGATCCAGTAATTCGGCTTTAACCAGGTGATCATAACTAGCATTCGTACTTTCAGCTCACTATGTCTCAGCAGCTGGAGTCTCCTCAAAGCGAACATCTCATGTAGCCACGAACGAAAGTGGCTTTGCAAGATGAGGCCAAAAGGTAAAACCTAACAGGAGAGTAGTTTATGTTCTGTAAAAAGTCAACATACTTTTGAAGGAATACAGGGGTGTACAAAGGCTCTGCCACATCAGTACCTTTTTAGGGGGACACATTTATCTACATGTCTTGGACGAAGCTTTTCTTGAAAAAGTTGTCCATGTTTTATATTTTTTGTGCTCATAAAATTTTCTCTATTGCTCACAAAATAAACCACCCTGGGTCCTGCCGCACTTAGTATTTTATCAGTTAAAAAATGTGACCTTTCCCACTGACACGGACCGGATTGGCAACAAGCTCATTCCGCCTTTTTGGCTCATGCCGACGGCACAGTGTATGAGCTGGTGCTTGGATGAGGGGCGTTCTTGAACATTTTTAGTATGTTTTAGGTCGATGCAGATTTTGTTTTCTTTCATTGTGATGTCAGCCAACAAAAGGTCAACCAGAATTGCTGTGCCATGTTTGGCTGTTGTAAAAAAGAGAAAAGAGGAAAAAACTGCTCCTTAAATAATTATGCGCCGCACATCACCTAACGCCAAATTTTTGCGGTTGCATACTCTTCAAGGTATATCATTTGCATTTCGTCGTAAGTTCTATATCGGCAAGTGCCACAATGTATCTGGAATACGTGTAGTTCCAATCAGTAAATTGACAATCGGATATGCCCACAATGGCAACCAAACATAGGCAGTCAAGTACGGGCCTGTCCGTTAAAATCCCCACTTCACAGCGGGCTGGCGGTACATTTAATCTGTGCATCACACCGGCCTTGTGAAACCTAAACATTCCCTGAAAGTTACCTAAAAAGGACGTGGCAAGATCTTCGTCACGATTGTACAACTTCTGTAAGATGATGGGATTTCGTGCACAATGGGTGATATGAAAGCCACTAAAAAATAGTCACTTCGTGTGCAGTATTCTGCACATGAACTGACAGAACAGTCTTCTAAAGCAGTACTTCAGAAGACAATAGTTTGTGTAATCAGGAATTCTGATAAGCCGCGCAATGATAAGAAACATAGCCGATTCCCTTCTAAAAGCAAAATATAAACCACGTTATGGTTCTCTAGAGCTTTTATAACTATCAATTTCGCTGCTTGCATTTGTGAACGACAGCCAGAATTTCACAAGAACACTACAAGTGGCAGACGAAGTTATTAAAAAAATACACACAAATACTTATGTCAATGATAGGCTCGAGCCCAGCAAAAATAGCAATGGCTCGAGCCTGGCAAAAAACTCTCTTAACGATTCTTCACTTTATCATCGTCAAAAACCAAACGCCATGACTCTCAAAAGTACAATAGACTCTCAGGTAACGGAAATCGGTTAAACGGAACTACTGCTTAAACAGAACTATTGCCTCTGAAATACCCGATTTTGGGCTAGTATTCTGCACCCATGTTCACCTCTCAGTAAACGAAACTCCTGTTAAATGAAACATTTTCCCGGTCCTTTCAGGTTCCGTTTACAGAGAGTCTACTGTAAAAGAAGCGCAGTAGCAAGTAAACTTCAGCATCGCTTTATGTACCAGCCACTTTCTGGAAGCAGTTCCAAATTCATTCACACCAGTGGGCATCCCCTGTGGTGCCCTGAAGCAAGCAAGTTTTCTAGCTGTGACAAACCTGTTGTTAGCTACTTATTGCATCAGAGAAAAACAAGATGCTATGTTTTTGAGCCTCCTTCAGCGTGAGCCAAGAATAAGATGCTGACACTCGCCACTTCGTGTAAAGAGAGGGCAGATTGTGTTTGCCGATGACCTTGAGCTACGAGTAGTTTTCGTCGCGCGAGTCGCCATGGCACTACTGTATACGCGCGCGGTGCTCACTCTGAAATTTGCATGCAAAAGAACATTTTCCTGAAAGCTCTGTCTGCAAGGGCTTTTGTGATTTAGAAAGTGTGTTGCCCTGTGCATCTGAGCCCTGCCAGTGCGTTTGTCTTGCTGATTCAATTGCAATTCAGGGCACGTATACCTCAACGCTGCTTACGACTCCTGAGTACGCGCCAGTGGCCTCGTCGCTGGCTGCGCCTCAAAATGGGCAAATGGTGTTTTGTCCCGAATTGCAAGTCGGAATATCAGACTTGTATGAAGCGTGTCAGTTTTCAAGGCTCCTAGTGAACAAGAACGCTTGGATAAGTGGTGACGGGCAATTTTCAGAGCTGACAGAGCCTTGTATCCTACTGACCATGTGTGCACTAAGCATTTACTGGCAGAAACAATCTCTACCACATATCATGCAGAATACGAGAGAAACATCCTGTTGCACGCACCAAAGAAACCTGAGCTCACTTCAGATGCTGTGCTTGCCATTTTCCCAGGCTGCCCTGACCGTACAGCGAAAAACCAGGAAAGCTCTGCGAAAACAGCCGACTCTACTGCAGACTTTTTGGAAGTGATGGGGACCAAAAAGTTACTGCATCTGAAATGCCTGACACGACCGCTAAATGTGCACCAAATTTATTGACCGCGTAGTGATGATGAATCAACAGGCACACACGCAAAAGGGATCCGTTCCACTTCAGCAGCGACGGGCCTCCTCCACATGAAGAGGACGATGCTTCTCAACACGACAGTGATAGTGTGGGCCTATGTGCTACCAACCCAGTTCCTTCACGCTGGAAAATTAACTTCTTGTTTTAAATTCAAATGCTACATGTTTGAGCGGCCTAATTTATGCCTGTTTGAACCAAGAAAAATTAAATGTTGCAGAATAACGAGTGAACAGAAATCAATAAACATACTATTTCTGTGATGCAGCCATGTTTTTATTTTTTTACGTTCGCTCTATTCACGTGATTAAAATTAGTTTGCCATGCTTGATGCCCCCAAGCCAGATTTTCTCGTTTTTGGATGTGTCTAGTACTTCGGCACCACCTCACAACATCGCAGGCGCACTTCCAACTACAGTACTTACGATACGCGAAGGTTTTGGATAGCTTTAAATGCCTCATCAAACGCGAAATATGACTGCCGGCGCCCCGCGTCGGTGACGTAAGGGTCGAGCTGCAATATACTGCCTTAGGTAGTGCGCTCGCTTTCACTGTCTGATAAGCACTTTATCATGTTAATATCTGCACAGCTTAATAAAATAGCGCAAAGTATGGCTGATGGCACTGGCCTGAAAGTCCCCCATGGGTGTAGTACAAGCTAACCCAGGGTCGACCTTCGCGACCCAATACCATGCTGCTTACACTACCAGAGGCCGGAATGGAGTCATCTTCGTGACGCTAACACCAAGACTGGCAAGAGTAGCGGGTCCATTTGAGTGCTTTATAGAATGCGTGTAAGTTTTGTGATACATTAGTTGAAAGTTTTCTGACATGTTTGTCGTTCATTTTGCAGAGCAACAGGAACGCAACAGCGATATCCATGCATGAACACACACGCACACACACATGCACTCGCATACGCTCACCAACACACACACGCAATCGCCTTCCCAATAGCTAGCGTGGCTTTGCCCTCGGGGTGCTACCCTTATTGCAAACACCTCAAATTTTTACTCACGGACAACACTGCCTTAGTTCTGAACCAAACATACCGACGCCACCAACACCATAATTTCAGCGAAACAAGCTCTTCAACATCAAAATGCAACCACTTTCTAGGCCAACGTTTGCTACTGTCGGAGCATTTATAAGACAAAAACACTGTTAGCAAATAAAATTACGAAATCAGTTTCGTTACAGCAGAGTCATAGTGCGTTAAGTTATTGACATAACTGTTTATATCGAACGTAATAAACAAATACACAGATCTCAGTCGCTCCTAGTGAGCACCTTGACCCACGCTTCATGAGTGCCATCTGTCGCATCAAACGGAAAGAGCAGAGGCAGCGAACACAATCTGACACGGCGCCGGGCAAAGTGTCATCACCTAATTTATTCTTACGCCAAGGCCAAGGGTTAGATGGGTCAAAGTGGATGGTGAGTTACAAGCATTTCACACATTTGCTGTAGCAAACTTCTTTGAGGTCTCGTTTTACATGCAAAGTGACCCACCGGTGGGGTCATGGGATCTAATAACTTAAAAAAAATTTTCTGATAATCTATAACCTCTTGCAACAAGAATTGTACTTCTGCATTCATGTTCAATGAAGTTATCGCATCAGCAAGCAGATACACGCTCATAATATACCACAGTCACATAGACCCGAGCACAGGCCGTGACCCGCCGTGACCTATGCTGCAGTGAACGTGTTAAAGGAGCATTGAATTCAAATTTACTCATGTGAAAAGTTTTGAGCCAACGAGTAGCTACGGACCGACCCTTTAGTAACGATTCGGGTAGGTAGGTAGGTAATCAACTTTATTGATTCACGAAGGAATCATTTGAGGGGGGGTGTGGTAGGGGAAGAGGAATCAGGATGACAACGAGCCTTCGGGCTGCTCTAGGTGGCCGGACAGTGCTGTGCTTCGGCGACTCTTCTGGCCCAGCTCACTGTCCGGAGCTGTAAACCCGGTTGCGAGCTGTGCAGAGCAGCCTCCCATCGCTCCTGGTGTTCTGACCCTTGCCACGGGGCCTTAGGTTTGTTTGGACAATTCAGAAATATGTGCTGGAAGTTGGCTCTGGTGCTAGGACATAACTTGCAATGAGGTGAGATTTCGCCATGTGTAAAAAGGGAGAGAAGAAAAGGAGTCGTCACTGTGACCGTTTGAAGTCTGCGCCACAAAGCCTGGTCACTTCTGGAGAGAGATTTATGTGGTGGGGATACGTTAGGCGGGAATTTGGGTAAAATAGCGTGATATCGTGATAGCTGAGGAGGCGATCGATCCCTGGCACCTCGGAGCGAAGGCAGGTCCCTGTGAGCCCGGTCGGCGAGTGCTCCTTGGGTGTGAGTGGCCGTGTTGCCTGGGTGTCCACAGTGCGCAGGGACCTAGAGGAGGGTGATGAGGCGATCAGGCGAAAGAGATGATTCAAGAATTTTAGCAGCTGGAGAATGAATTCGGAAAGTGGTGAAATTACGAATTGCAGTTTTTGAATCAGAAAAAATATACTCAGCGGAGGAGTGAACGATGGCTAAAGCAATTGCCGCCTCCTCTGCTTCCAGGGATTCTGTCGAATTTGGAAGGGACGCACTAGCGACCAGTTTTTGAAATTCATCTACGACGGCTACCGCGAAAGCTCGATGATCTACATATTCGGCCGCGTCTACATAGACTGTGGCAGAATTAGGAGGGAAGCGCTTCTGAAGGGACTTGGCTCGAGCTTCCCGTCGCGCCCGATTATGTTCTGGATGAGTATTTTTGGGGAGTGGCGGGATTAATAGATTGCTGCTAACAGTGACGGGAACTGCGTGCGTGGCCGTGGTGTGACCAGGAACGTTGATTCCAAGTCGGCACAGGAGTACCTGTTTTGTTTCTGAGAGTGATAGTCTTTGATATTGGCTGAAAAGATGCGCCTCTACAAGCTCTCCCAGAGTGTTGTGCACCCCAAGTTGAAGTAGTTTATCCGTGGCTGTTGATTTAGGGAGATGGAGTGCAGTTTTATAGGCGTTACGAATGAGTCTGTTAAGTTGCTCGGTCTCCGTAAGTGAGAGATAAAGGTAGGGGATAGAATAGGTAATTCTGCATAGGCAAAAGGCCTGTATGAGGCGGCGTGTGTCTGCTTCCCTCATGCCGCGATGACGATTGGATATGCGCTTAATGAGGGAAGCTGTATTTTGAACTGAGGTACGGATTAACTTTATGGTGTCAGCGTTCGAGCCATTGCCGGAAATATTAAGGCCTAAAACATTGATTTTATTGACCATGCGAATAGGGGTGTCATCAAGCATATGACTTGAATGTGACATGTATCTTGCTTTTTAAAGTCAACTACTAGGAGTTCCGATTTAGCCGCCGAACAGGTGAGCCCAATACTGTTGGCGTGTTTAACAACAATGTCAGCGGCCAACTGAAGCTTCGATTCGATTTCACCATGTTTGCCAGCATTGACCCAGATGGTGATGTCACCCACGTACAAGGAGTGTTTGATGAAAGAAAGTTTGGCAAGTTCCCGCGCTAGCGGTATGAGAGTAACGTTAAAAAAGAACGGGGACAAAACCGATCCCTGGGGCGTTCCCTTGCTACCTAGCGTGAAGGGATCGGTTTTGAAAGTGCCGAACTGTAGGCAGCCGGACCTATTGCTCAGAAAGGCAGAGACATACCTGTGCGTGCGAGAGCCTAAGTTTAGTTCACTAAGAGATTGTGAAATTGAGGAGCGAGAAACATTATCAAAAGCCTTAGTCAGGTCCAATGCAAGGATGGCTCTGGTGATGTGTGGAAAAGTAGGATTTAGCACGTCCTCCTTAAGCTGCAGCATGACATCCTGATTGGAGAGTACCGCTCGGAAACCGTACATGGTGGAGGGAAACAGTTTTTCTTGTTCCATGTAGCGATTAAGACGATTGAGAATTACATGCTCCATCAATTTTCCTGTACATGAGGTAAGAGAGATCGGTCTCAAATTATTAAGGTCTAACGGCTTATTATGTTTGGGTATGAAAATCACCTTAGCCGAGTTCCATTCCTGGGGCAGCATGCCCTGCTCCCATTATTGATTCATGTAATCGGTAAGAGCTGCCACTGACTTGGAGTCTAAATTTCCGAGTGTCTTGTTAGTAATTCCGTCTAGTCCTGGAGCAGATGAGGTGCGAAGGTTGCTTAGGGCAGCCCAAATTTCCGCCTCTGCAATTGGTGCATCGAAGTCTGCATTGGAAGCTCCATTGTAGGCAGGTAACGATTCTTGCCTTGGGCCAGGGAAATACATAGTTTCATCGCATTGCCCTCGTTTTTCTACTTCAAACAAGAGTTTCGTAATTCGCTTATTACTTTCACATTGCGAGGAGCATGGGTCTAACATATGGCGAAGCAAGGGCCAAGAGTTCTTCATATGTAGAGTATTGTCGAGTCGGTTACATATCTGGTTCCATTGCTGCGATGAAAGTTCGGCCGCTTGTTCAGTTACAAGCTGGAGTGTGTGACATTTTGCGTTTTAGTTTGCGATTATATTTTTGCTTGAGCCATCGTTTCTCCAAGCTCTTATACGCCTCCCATAGGTGGAGTAGCCTGCTGTCTACTGGATCACGAATATGTGCTGCTGAGGCTACTTTTTCGCTAAGAGCTACATCCTGTTTAAGCTGAGACGCCCAGTCTTTGTAGTCTTGAATCTCTTTTTTCGGGTTTCGGTCTCCGATTTCACGAAATTTGTCCCAGTCAACAATAGGTTTTAAATGAGACAGTGGACGAAAATTGGCATGGAACAGTGTAATTGTTAGGATGTAATGATCACTGCCGAGGTTGACCCCACTGAGTGTCCAGTTAGCTTGTCGCACATTTTTAGTGAAATTAAGGTCAGGGGTGGTATCTCTGCTCACACTGTTGCCAATTCGTGTAGGTAGCATGCAGTCAGTGACTAGAGTGCACCTGTTTCGCTGAATGTATTGAAAAAGGCTGGTGCCCTTCCGAGTGTTTCTCCTGTAACCCCAATCTACGTGCGGGGCATTAAAGTCACCCGTTACAACTATGGGAGCAGAGTTTGCTATTTGGATGGCCCTATCGATTGCTTCAAAAACAGCAGTGAGGCCATCTCTAGGATGAGAATAAATATTCAAAATAAAATATGTGCCTTTCCTGTACGACGTGGGTGAAGTTCAAGAAGGCAGTCACTGTAAAGATCGGAAAGATCATGCTCTATAAACAAGATATTTCTCTGTATATATGTGGTAGCCCATGGCGAGCTAGGATGCGAATGTACAGCCTGATAGCCGAGGAGTTTGCAAGCTTTTAAAGGCTCCTGTACAGAGATGACATCAGGGGCCCGTGTAGACCGCAGTATATAAAGTGAGAGGTTGTCTCTCTTGTTTCTTAATCCACGGCAATTCCATTGCCATATGCAGAGTGAAGAAGGTGAAGATGAGGCAAGGGTGCAGGAGGGGGTTATGGCTGCGAAGGCGTTGGAGAGGGTTGAAATTGTGGGAGAGATTCGAGCCGAGCAACTAACACATCTAGAATACTTTCTATCTTATTAAAACGTTCAGCAATTTGCGTAAAGCCTAAATCAACCTTTTGTTTGAGTTCCCGGTGTTCTTTCTGAATTTTTTGACTGGTGCTTTTAAAATCATCCTCCGATGACTCGAGTGGCTCTGTCCTTTTCTTTTTTGCTGGCTGTGGAGAGGAATCTATAATATCGGTCCCTGACTCTGCTGCCATATCAACCTCTATGACAGAGGGGGAGATGGATAGGGGTGGAGAAGACGCGGGTGGGGCAGCTGTAAGTGTACTTAAACGTTCCAGCACAAGAGCCAACTGTTGCTTTAACTCTTGTGGGAATTGAGGCTAGCCCGCTGCCTTTGCGAGGGCTTTGCCGCCTTTTCTGCCGTTCTCATGTCCCGACATGTCTCCCCTCCTGTGCTGTCTGCCGCACTGGGGAAGAGTGACAATTAACCCCTTTCACCCGGTAGCGGATGTTGACTGGCGACGCGCGCGGAGTCTCCAGAGAGGTTTTCGCGCCCTGCGTCGGGAGCGGGCAGACAGATACTCTCCGGGACTGCAAACAGTGAGCCACGCAATCTTTTCCCCCGGTCAACTCCCGTCGCTCGGGGCTCCTCAAAGTTCGCTGATGGTGCCTCGCGCCCGAGGCGAACGCTCACCTTTTGTTGCTCACGGTCGAAGGGCGGTACACACGGCCGAAGGGCGGTAGGGTGTCCTAGCGCGTGGCCTAGCTAGGCCGACCCGTCTCCCTCCGAAGCCAACGCGAGCGCCTTTGCCCTCGCTCGAGCAACCGGACCTTGGTCCCTGTGTCTCCGTGAATCACCTATACCGCGAAGGTAATGCGCCCTTCGGCATGCATGGCAGTTCGTCGCACAGCGCTCGCAGTCGGTTCCCTGCGGAATTGATGGGCCGCAGGCCTTGGCCCTCGCCGACTTTCACCCGCCATCAGCCGTGCAACCGACACTTCGAACGCACGCTGAGCAGGCGCCTTTGGTTCGACAACAGGCCAATCGCACAAGCAGCCTATTTTGCTCTGGAAATGGCGCGCAGGGCGGTGGTCTGTTTGAAACCGCTCCACTGATCGAGCTGGGCGACTGCTCGCCTTCGCTCGACCGCGTCGCTAACGAACCAACGGCTTCCTACACCGTTGCGATGACGCAGACGTTGCTGCAGAACGCCGTGCAGATGATCCAAGCCCTCTCGGGAGCTGTGCAAACGCTTTCGGCTGCTCCGAAAAGCGGTCACCCCGCTGTTATGTTGCCTTTGCCAACCTACAGCGGATACGGTGATCAGCTCACCGCCCGAGATTACCTCGACTCTCCGTCACGTTATCAGAGAGCGATGGATTGGATGATAACGTGGTGCTTGAACGTGTTGTTCCAGCTGCACTGACTGACACGGCGGCGAGATGGTATCAGCTTACCGGTTACCGTGCAGCAACCCTCGAGGAGCGTGCAGCAACCCTCGAGGAGTTTCGTGCGGTCTTTTTGCGCGAATTCCTGCCCGCTGACTACGAAAGTAGGATGCGGCGAGAGCTCGAGCTCCGTACACAAGCTCCTGACGAGTCTTTACAGGAGTATATACGTGCGATGGATGAACTTATTTCTATCGCTGAGCCTTGAACGAGGAACGCGTCGAACGGGTGATACGGCAGGCACATTCGACTTTTCTGGCATACCTGCGCGGCGGCCGCTTCCGTGACTTGGAGGAGTTGGCCGCCGAGGCGAAGCGCATCCAAGGCCACATTCTCGCCGCGCGTGCCTATCGCCCGCCGCCACCAGCCAGCGATGCCCTTGCGCTGCGCTTGGAGAGGCCATGACCCTTCCCCAACGGCAACAGCCTCTCGGCGCCGCCTTTGCGGCTGCAACCGGCTGTGCGTGGGAGTTGAGCGATCGCGCTCTTGACCCCTTTACGCATGAAAGGCGGGCAGCCTGCGCTGCTCCACCTGAAACCTCCACACAGTGACGCTTTCCGACCCAACGTAATGTGGGAGGCGCAGCTCGCAGAAACGTATCCTGCGATAACGTAGCGAGCCAATCCCGACAGCTCGAGGCTGTTCCATCTGGGAATACAGACCGTGATGGAGTGCGCTGTTACCGCTGCCGTGAACGAGGGCGCATAGCAAGGGAATGCACCGGATCCAGGCCTCCTGCGAGGCAGGGAAACGGGCTTCCGGGTCGTTCGTGAATGCACGAGCGACCCAACCTTTGCTTCTTCCCTCTGCGTGCAGGGCAAGCACTTTTCTTGCTGATACGCACGCGCCGTTCATACCGGTCACCATTGCCGGCCGTGAATTTTCGGCTTTGTTGGACACGGGGGCTAGCGCCTCTTTGTTCGGCGAACAGGTGTTGTCCCAATTGCAGAAGCACTCAGTGCGCTTGCGTGACAGCCGAACGACATTCACCCTTGCGAAAGGCGTAGCCTATTTGGCAGGCGCTGCAAGGTTGACTGTCCGATGGGGAGATCGAATGAGACGCTGCCGTCTTGTTCATCTTCCAGGGCTCAATGTTCCAGTGATTCTCGGTCGGGACTTTCTCCTTAAAACCTGTATCGTTGGGGACATTGCGAATGGCGGCTATCATAATGGCCCATTTTGCCAACTCAAGCCATTCATTAGCCCACCGGCGCTTAGCATCGCCTTTGCGGCAGAAGCGGCAGAAACGTGCCCTGCGCAGAGTTCGGGGCCAAGCCCCCGCTCAACGCATTTGCCCTCTCACAGTCCCCTTCGGGAACGAGAGGCGCAGCACGAACCGTGTCGTGCGCCAACTCCGGGGTCGTACCCTGGCGTTCCACGCTCGTCGGCTCGAAACCCCTGTGTGGATCGACCGACACGACACGAAGAGGCACTACATCCTTTGGTTGCCTGCGCGACTGAGTTGGATGAAGCACAGAAGGCTCGTCTGTCGACACTGTTACGTCAGTACGACGAGCTCTTCATCGATCAACCTGGCTGCACCGATTTAGTGAGCCATGTGATCGAAACTGGTGACGCGCTTCCTTTGAAGTGTAACCCTAGGCCCGTCAGTCTCGCCAAAAGGCAGATTATCGATGGGTTGCTAGATGACATGCTTGCGGCTGGCATTATTTACCGCTCGTCTAGCTCCTGGGCATCTCCAATTGTGCTGGTGCCTAAGAAAGGTGGCAGTCATCGCGTTTGCGACTATCGCCATCTGAACGGAGTGACTCACAAGGATACCTATCCGCTCCCCACGATAAACTCCATCGTAGGTAACCTGGGTGATGCACGGTACTTTACCACGCTTGACGCCTCAAAAGGTTACCTACAGGTCCGGATGGGTAACCGTGACCAGTGTAAAACAGCGTTCACGTCCCACAGAGAGTTGTTCGAGTTTACGCGTATGCCCTTTGGTCTTTGCAATGCTCCTGCGACGTTTCAGACTCATGGACCTCGGCCTCGGTGAAGCAAAGTGGTCTTACTGCATGTGCTACCTCAACGACATCGTGATTTATTCACGAACCTTTGAAGAGCACTTGGCCCATGTTGCCGATGTACTTGAGAGGGTGAGGACCGCCGGGATGACATTAAACCCCGCTAAGGTCCAATTAGCGCAGACCCGTGTTCAGTTTCTCGGGTTTACGCTGGGCGAAGGCTCCATAGAGCCGGATCGGGAGAAAGTTCAAGCTATTCTCGATTTTCCCGTGCCCAAGGACGTACGTGGCCTTCGCCGCTTTTTAGGAATGGTCAACTTCTACCGTTCCTTCATTCCGTCCTGTGCCCGACTGCAGGCGCCCTTGAGCAAACTCTTGGGTAAGTCTGCTGAGTGGCGATAGGGACTTGAGCACCAGGAGGCGTTTTGCCGACTGTCTAACGCCATAGCGGAGACAGCGCAGTTCAAGCTCCCCGACCTGACGAGACCGTTCGTTGTACAAACTGATGCGAGCGATCTGGGATTAGGAGCTGTTCTACAGGAATATGATGGCGTGTTGCAGCCGTTGGCCTTTGCCAGCCGCTCCTTGGTCTCTGCGGAGAAAAAGTATTTCGTGACCGAAAAGGAGTGCCTCGCCATCGTGTTTGCACTGCGGAAGTTTGACGTCTGTCTTGATGGGATGAAATTCGTGGTGTAAACGGATCACAGTGCGCTCAGCTGGCTGATGCGGCTCCCTGAGCCTGCTGGAAAGCTGGCGCACTGGGCTCTCCTGATACAGCAATATGACTTTTCAGTGCAGTATCGAAAGGGGAGCACCAACGTGGTAGCTGACGCGCTATCTCGTGCCCCATTGTCGGCCGAGTACCTTGATCCCGGTGCGACAGCCGCTAGCGGTGCCTTAGCACATGCAAGCGTCGGGGGCGAAACAGCAGCTTCGCCGCCATTCGGTGAGAAGGGTGAGTCCCCATGCGGATAAACCTTGGCTGCTAACCAGGTAAGCGGCGCACCGCGAAGCGGGTGAGCGTTCCGAAGGTCACGAGGCCGAGAGCGAACCTGTAATGCCGACTCAAGTGGTTGTTGCTGCGGTCCCGAGTGGGCGCGATACCAGACTCCCCCATTTTGGGAGAATGGGCATCGCTTTCAGCAGAGAAGAGCTTTTGAAGGCCCAGCAGAGTGACCCGTTTTGTCGCGAAATGTGCGACGGTCTCAGAGAGATGGAACGCCGTGACGCTGCTTGTCCTGCAGCGGGCGCCGATAGCGACGGTCTCAGAGTCGGAGCGCTGTGACGCTGCTTGCCCTGCAGCGGGCGCGAACCAGCGTGTGTCGCTGAGTCTCCGGCGGATTCATATTTGCTGGACCATGACGGGCTCCTGCTGAAGTATATAGCCACTGACGACGAGTCCGTCGACCCGTTTGAGGTGGTTATGCCCAAAAGTCTGAGAGCCGCACTGTTGCGATCCTCTCACGACGAACCCATGGCCGGTCACCTGAGTGGCTCGAAAGTTTTTGCAAAACTGAGCCGCGTTGTGACTTGGCCCGGCATGAAGCGAGACATTTTTCGCTATTGCCGTTCTTGCCGCGTCTGTCAAACGGTGAAATCAAGGGGTGGCAAACCACCCGGTCTGATGAAACCGATTGTCAGTGAGCGTCCGTGGCAAGTGGCCACCTGCGATCTGATGGGACCATTTCCCAGAAGTAAGCAGGGGTTCATTCACCTGATGGTAGTCGCTGATCACTTTTCGAAATGGGTGGAACTTTTCCCACTTCGAAAGGTGACAGCGCGAGCGGTGCTTGAGAAGCTGCAGGAAGTGTTTTGCCGGTTCGGCTTCCCGGAAAGGCTCATCACTGACAATGCTTCGTATTTCACCGCTCGGGTGTTTGGTGTCACGTGCCGTTCCCTCGGAATTGATCACTGCACCACTTCACCCTACCATCCCCAGTCCAATTTGACGGAGCGCGTCAAGCGTACGCTCAAACAGATGTTGGCAGCCTTTGCCGAAAGTCAAAGGGACTGGGCAGACCATTTGAGTGAGCTTGCGTTCTCTATTCGAACATCCGAGAGCCGCCCAACTGGTTTCTCTCCCGCCTTCTTAAATTTTGGAAGGGAGTTGGCAAATCCGGTGACCAGCGTCACTCAATTCCAGCTCGAGGACGAGGAGACGCCGGCAGATTGCTCTGCTTACGCGTCGACACTTCGGGACAGGCTTTGTCGAGCTTTCTGCAAAGCAAGGCAAAGTTTGGCGTCGGCCAGGGCTCAGCAGAAGGCCCAATATGACCGCAAGCATCGCGACCTAATTTTTGAGGTGGGCGATTTTGTCCTGAAGCGTAACCACGCTCTTAGCGATGCCAGTAAGGGTCATATTTGCAAGATGTTTCAGCGCGCAAACAAAGGAAAAAGGACAGGGTAGACAGAAAGAGCGCTACTTCCAACTAACTTTATTTCACAGAGTGGCAAGAATATAAACTGCTAAAAAGGATGATACCAGAGCATGAAGGTAAAATCCGAGAACACCTAAACAATGTGCACAATGTGGTACAAGGGCATCTTGGCATTCATTGCAGAGATTGTGGATGCACCCCTCTCTTTGATCAGTGCTCAATATTGGCAAGGCACAGGGACCAGCTTACCCGAGAAATTATTGAAGCCGAAAAAATACACTTGCTAGGAGATAAATGTGTAAGCACATCATCGATTGCTTTATCACAGGCTGAACGTGATTACCTAGCTCGGCTTTGAGGCAATAGAGGACCTGTCACACGTGTTTTGTTACTGATGTGTAGATTAGGGTGCATTTTACCTTCATGCTCTGGTATCATCCTTTTTAGCAGTATATATTCTTGCCACTCTGTGAAATAAAGTTAGTTGGAAGTCAGCGCTCTTTCTGTCTACCCTGTCCTTTTTCCTTTGTTCGCGCGCTGAAACATCTTGCAAATATGACTACGCACCAACTAGCCCAAGTTTTTACTCTTGCCAGTAAGGGGTTCTCAACCTCGCTCGCTCCTAAGTGGCTTGGTCCATACCGAGTGAAGAAAGCTTGCACTCCACTCGCGTACTTGCTGAAAGATCCCTATACGGGAAAACTCAGCCGTACCCATATCGCAAACCTGAAACCCTTTGTCTCATGGTCTGACGAGCTCGCGCCAGAGCCTTGCGGCACTTCGCGCAAGCAACGGGGCACACCCGGAGCAGCGGACTGCATTCGGACCCCGCACCGGTATAATCTGAGAAAGCGGCCACCTTTGTGATTTCGCGCCGGACTTCTCCACAACCAGAGGCCCTCAATTTACTGTCTAGCCTCAGTATAGGTTACCTTTTTTAGGGCCTTTTCTCGTAACGAAGTCGACTCTGCCCAGTCTGCTGCCAGTGTTTCTTTTTTAAAGTGTTCATGTGTATTTTGTTTCTTTTGTCTAATATTAAGTGTTATTTGTGTTTTATGTTTTCTTTTGGCAGATGTTGAGTGTCATTTTGCTCTGTTTTTTCTTTTTTCTCGTGTTCATTTCGTCTACCGCGAGGGGAGCTGTGCGTGACCTTGAGTGTCAGTGCTTGCCGGGAGAGACGAAGGACGCTTTGCGCCTACGCTCGCACAGCCGTCGGCGGCGTGTGTGTGTGTGCTTCTGTGCGTGTGTAAGTGCGTGCCCATGAAGAGTGCGTCATGGCTTCCCCCCACCCCCATCGACGCGGACACTGGAGGTGCTGGGGGGGGAGGGCATTGACCCACTGACGTCAGACAGTCTGGCTGTGCTCTGCTCTCGGCCGTCGTCGAAGAAGCCCTGCTGCCTTTCCCACCATGGCTCCTGCGCGAGGCCAGCTGAAAGCAGCTATATGCTGCCGAACAACGCCAGGGCGCCTCGCAGCCAATTCTGGTTTGGCCTCCCTGATCATGGAGAGGCCCTGCTTCCCGTAACGTCCCAGTTCAGTCATCGAGCCAGAAATGCGGGGCCTCCAAACCACAACCGAGGCAGCGTTCGTTCGTCAGACTCGCGGCTTATCAAGAGCAGCAACGAGCTATCAGAGAGCCCCCTCCCGTACATCTGACCTTGCACCCAGCGAACATTATCACGCCCCTCCGCGTGGTGGACGCTATCCTGCTTCAGCACCACGAACACTACTACCACTGTCCTGAGCTCCCTTCCGTAGTTATTTTTATAGTGTAATATAGTGTCATGTATTTATTTTGTTATTAATGTTTTTGTTTCTCCTTTGCCATCATTTTTAGCAGCAGTTACAGGGCTGAACTGAGGTTAGCTGTCGCTCATAGCAGTGTCATTTTAACTGCATGGGTGACATCCGGCTGCTTTTTGCAGAGCGGTAAAGCGCAAATTTAGGAGAGGGGGATGTGGGAATTGAGGCTACCCGCTGCCTTTGCGCAGGCTTTGCAGCTTTTTCTGCCGTTCTCATGTCCCGACACGTCTCTCCTCCTTTGCTGTCTGCCGCGCTCGGGGAGAGGAGTGACGTTTAACCCCTCACCCGGTAGCGGATGTTGACTGTGGCGCCGCGCGCGGAGTCTCTCCGGAGGTTTTCGCGCGCTGCGTCAGGAGCAGGCAGACAGATACTCTCCGGGAATGCAAACTGTGAGATGTCGGTCGACTCCAGTCGCTCGGGGCTCGTCGAACTTTGCTGACGGCGCCTCGCGCCCGAGGCGAACGCTCACTTTTTGTTGCCCCACTGCGTACGCACAGCCGAAGGGCGGTACGGTGTCCTAGTGCGTGGCCTAGCTACGCCGACCAGTCTCCCTCCGAAGCCAACGCGAGCGCCTTTGCCCTCGCTCGAGCAACCGGGCCTTGGTCACGGTGTGTCCGTGGATCACCTTTATCGCCGAGACGTGCTCGTGGCACCCTGTGTAGTACTTATGTGCCCGTGGTGTGGATAAGCCTATTTCCTTTCCCATTGCGCCTTTGCAACGGGCTGTACTGCGGTTGGTGTTGCCACAATAAGTGTTGCTACTTTGAACAGTATCGTGTTCTCGCCCCGGCGACGGTTAACGCGTGCCCTGCGACTCGCTAAGACCGGACCCACGCTGGTGGCCGTACTCCTTCGGGATATGTGTACACCACACTCTTGATTCTCTCGCATTAGACGTTCGATAGTCTCCCGAGTTTTAGAATTTTCTTTAGCGTCAGAGAGCATACAACAGGAGCAGGAGGCTCGCTTTGCCCAGCTCACCTTTTCGGGTTTGGTGCTGAAGTTGCGGCTTTGTGATGCACTTCGTCCAGGGCTCTTGCCTTTGCTGCCACGGTTTCGTCCAGGACTCTTGCTTCTACTGCTATGATTTCTATCGTCGGTGCTTGAAAAAAACTCCTTCTCGAGCTGGAACTCGGGCTGCTCCTGCTGGTGCTCTTGTTGCGGCCTTTATCATGGCCGAGAGAGACTGCTGAAGCCACGCTGAAAGCGTTGCTTGCATGCCCTGTCACCCGTCTTGTGAGCATCCCCACAGATGACGCACTGCGGGGTGCAGGGATAGTCCTCCGGGTGTTTCTGTTCGCAGCTTGAGCAAGTGAGGGGATTTGGCAAAGGACATACATCTCGTCGCTGGCCGACTTGTCTGCAGTTTAGGCACGCTTCTACCTTCGGTTGAAAGTTGAAAACGGCGTAGAAGATGCCAAACATTTTGACTGACAGAGGAAGCTCCTCTGCCATGAAGTGAATGAGCACTGAGCGTGAAGTACGCCCGATGTCCCTTGCTTGGACTATTGGTAAAAGGGGATTCGCCCAACGTAATTCTTGAAGCAAGTCCTGAGGTGGTTCACCATTCCAAGCGCGGTAGATAATCCCCGCCCGTGCCCCGTCCGTGGGAGCTATGTACGGATGAAATCCCAGTTTTTACCACGTAGTACTCGTATTTTTGCATATTTGGCAACTCGGTCGGCACAAGGAGTGGACACGGTGAAAATATTCTTGGCCAGATTAGTACACACAAGATCTTCGTCGGCAATCACAGAGTGCAGTCCGCTGTTGGCGAGTACAGCCGCTCGTAACTCTCTATTGTTGTATTGGGCCAAATCTACGCCCGCACTCAGACGAAAGACAATCTTGAAGTCATCGACTGGCAACCGTGGCAGTCGTTTTAAGCGAGGACGCGCAACAGCTGTGTCGTTGAGCTTTGAGGAAACACTGGGCGGTGATTCAGTTTTGCAAGCTGGCGTTTCGGCAGCTGACGCCGCTTTACTTGACTGCTGTCGAGGTGAGCGTTATCGGGGATTCAGGACTACACCCCATTCTTCTGGGTTGAATTCTGTGGCAGGTAAATCCGTGCCATTCACCTTGTATGCCATTGCGTTGCCGAATGAACTTATGCACGCGCGTCGAAGCGCAAGCCCGACGCCGGTGGCGTTAGGGCTGACGAGGCGGCTCCCCCCCCCCCCCCCCCTCAAGAACAAAGAGGTTTAAGGCACTAACCAGCAGCGTCGGCAACTTGCTGAAGTTCAAGAGAGACCACTGTTGGCACCAAAAAAACAGTCTTGGTTCAACAAAAACTTCATAGAATACGGAGCCCATGCGAGGCACACCAGCCTTGCCTGGCCCCCTAGCGGACTCTCAGCAGCGATTTGGGAGCTGTAGCGCAACTAACAGAAGAATAAATATCACTGGTATCTAGCACGATTCAAAATAACCAGCAATCGCGCCATATTTGGCTTTGGGAGCGCTACCAGTGGCGCCACAGCTGATTACTTTTCCACAAAGGAGAGTGACGTCTGGCTCAGCGGCTCCTCAAGCATTTCGTCTGCTAGGCACACACACTCATCATTCCTTGTCACCTGTGTTGCCGCCATCGCCGTACAAAACGTCGACTAGGGTTGAATACAAGAGCCTGGAGCTAGGAATAATTACGATTCGCAATGTCGTGAATCATTTTTGCTTCATCAAAGCTTTGCAGAATAGAGATTCCAAAATTGACGCCATTCCGAGCAACAATAATGTGCCTGAGGGTGCACGCTTCGGCCATGCTCGCTCGTGCGTCTAAATTAGCTATATTGGTTAGCTATATTGCTGTATATATAGCTATATATTTAGCTATATATACAGCATTCAGGTATATGCGAAGGGGTCAATGTGATATCGGTATCGGGAATGTGCACCACCAGAGAAGTAGAATACGTTCCCTGCTTGCCAGGTTCTCTAGCCCCACCTATCCGGCCTCTCATAGTGGCAGCTGCAGTGAACCACTCAGTATTATGCAGACGCAAAGAAGTCTACAGACGAGCTGAAATTCACTGATAATGTTACCTTTGTGTTATTTGTTAGCGACAATATCTGTCTATATGCTACTCCAATTCAATGGCTTATGATCGTGTTGGCGTGCAACATACATGTAATGAAAAGACACCCTTTTTCCGCGCTTCGAACCAGACGACCGACTCTCACAATGGTTTCCCGACACGCGAACTAACTAGCACACGTTGAATCGTGCTCTTTTCTTTTGCCAATCATTTATGGGTTGTTTGCATCTTGGTTTTTTCATGAAATCATTTAAAGCGGTGCGACAAAGACCAGACATGACGAGTTTCCTGGCTTCAGCGCCAGGCGGCACCACAATAAGAATACTCTGATCGTAGACGTAATCACTACTAGCATACCCGTCACTCAAAATGATATTTGTGAAATATACCATACCAAACATATAGTACTAGTGTCGATGTTGCATTGCACTACATTCTCCTTTGAGCTCTCCTGCACTGTTTGCAGTCGAAATAAAATAACTCGCCAATGACTGACCCAATTAAAATTTGGCCAAAAGGACCTATGCATACCGAGCAATCAAATGAAGGGCACATCTCAATTCTTAAATTGAATGTCAGTGCTCCTTCAAGAAACTCTAACACAAAAATCTACCATCATCTTCGTTTTCTCATTGTTGCAATAAGTAGCTAATGACTCGTTCATGCGGCTAGAAATCCCTCTTGCCCGCGATGGCTTTGGAGGTTGTTTCACTGGTTTTCAAACTGCCAGTAGTCATGACTTCACATTCGTAAAGTACTCTGGCAGGCCATCGAACACACGAGAAATGGCGTTAAGCCTCAGGAATGGCTTGTCTTTTGGCAAAAATACGGTGTCACCACTTATGGTGAAATCGTGCATATGGGTGATGTCTGATGAAACACAGTGCTTTGGACACTCCCATACTTTAATGCTGAAATCATTGGCTTTTTGCCATGTTATAGCTCATTCTAAGTTCTCATAGTTTCCATGGACACTTGGCGTGAAAACAAAAGCCTTTTCAGTGGTGCCTTTAAACGGCCCCCCAGTATCCAGCACATGAACGGAATCGTCATGTGAACATCAGCTTCAAATGTAGAATACCTGAACTTGGCCCTTAACCAAAAAGTTATCACAGATACTGTACAGTACATGTGCAAATTTGCAACTCGCGCCAGCCCCACGTGTGGTCTCTGCGAAATCAAACAAAGGAGCCGGAGAAGCGCAACCTCCTGAAAATGGCAGAGCGGCAGAGCAGCTTTCCGTGCTATACCAAGCTCCCCATAGCGTGACGGCGAATTTTTGTAACTGGTAAAAGTATTGCAGGACTATGGTGGCACCTTGCTACATCAATGACAAATGGCAAGTCATTATGTGACGCCAGGAAAAGAGTGTTGAGGGTAGGCTTTTTCCATTGTATTTTGGATTTTCTGAGCTGAAGAACTCTGGACTGTGTGCCCCCCTTTTTTTCACTCTTAAGTATATGCAACCTGCAAGTAAAAAAATGGGGGCGTGAGCAGTGTTGGAAGGCCCCTTCAAGCTCTATAAGTTCAAGTTTCTAGAATGATTTGCACCTGTCATTAAACTAAAGGTTGGCAGAAATTTCGTTAGCTAGCTCCCATATATCAAACGAAAGTGATTTTTTTTGTTTCAATTTTAAAACGAAAACCAAAAGCAGACTATTTATGGCAAATTGATTGTTTATTGGCACTCACCGATAGATTTGGTCTTAATAGCAAAAAAAATTGGCAGATCTCACAAACAGTGAGAATCGATGACATGCGAAGCACAAATGAGAAAGGTTGATATGTAACTTTAAAATGGGCACAATGTAACGAGGCAGACAAATTATGCCGTACATGACTTTCATGTCATGATTATCATGTCTGCACCTGGCTTTGTTTTTTGTCCATTCATGTCACGTAATACCGAATTCGGTATGTGCGATGCAAGCAAAACGGCTGCAAGCACATCATGAGTATGGTATGTAGTCACGTTCTTAGATGACATCAATATCATCATCATGTTTGGACGTGTCATTTATCTTTGTCGCCCGTTCACGTCACGTAATACCAAATTTGGTATAGGTTGTATTCACGTGACGTCAACTTGGTGGGCGCGGCAGTGAAAAGTGCGCCAACTGTGCTGGCAACCGCATGGCCAACATTTTGAAGGCCTCCATACCGGCGGCCAGCGGCAGTTGAGTCCAGCGGTTCCAACAGGTGCACACAAGTTACTGAGGGCACGTTACTCTTGTTTTATCTTATTTGGATTTAGAAGGTACGAGATTTACCTTTTGTGAAGCTACTGCAACCATGGGCGATGTGTGCTCGATTCACTTGAGCGTGTACGCCGAGAAATTGGATGCCAAAGAGCGATACACGGACAAAGTGGCTCGCTGCAGTGTGTGTTGACCCACTCATTTCGACGAGCAAGGAGGCTGCGTTTGGCACCAGATTTGTTTCGAAGGTGGAACTCTGAGACATAAAGGACTACTTGGTGCATATACGACAAGTTTTGTGACGCATGAACGACTCAACCAAGAAATTGTTGGATGCTTGACTAGTGGGTTTGTTCACGAACTTTTGCTGAAAAGTCACAGTACTGCGTTGCTGTGGGCGCTGTTACGACCGGCCCTGGGGAGCCAAGCAGGAAGAGTTTGGGGGAGAACCGGTTCTTGACCGACGGTGGCGGCCACCCCCACCTCCCCATTCGGGTTCCTCCTCGCCGGGAGAGCTCCGGGGTCTGCTGTGCGTTCGTGACCATGTTTGGTAACATTTTAGGGCGCCGTGACCATATATGGACCTCGTGTTAGGTTGGGCCACTCCATGTGTTGTGAGGTGTGTTTCCCCCTTTCTCGTGGCCGAGGTGCCGGAGACACCGTATTGGCTGACGATGCGGACGGGGCGCCCAGTGTCAACGACGCGGCGCTATAAAATGCCGAAGACGTTTTGTATCACACGCACTCTTCTCTCTTTGGGTCAGTTGACCACTTCTCCACATGTAAATAAATCTCTGTTGTTCGTTCGGGCGCTTCTTCTCGCTGAATTGTTGGACGATGGATCCTGCGACGGGGCCAGCTACCGAAAACGAGACCGGCAGGACCCGGAGTCCCAACAACTGGCCAGTTCTCACCCAAACTCTTCCTGCTTGGCTCCCCAGGGCCGGTCGTAACAGCGCAAAGGTAAGATAATCAAAAGTTATATACTATCTGTAAACGCTAAAGTCGAAGTAACTCATGAATTCAATACGAGTGTGATGTTTTACGAGTCGAGCTAGTTGAAAAGGCGGGTTTAATAGCGCTTGCAAACTCGCACGTAAAAACATCATTGCACGGGACACGTTCGATTGCGGTAGAGTGCACACAAGACTGAAATTTAGAAGTGGTTGGCTCACCCACAGCTTTGATAAATCGAATGAAGGGTACCTGGAACGTCAAATTATTCACTACACCATGGTTACAAGCCACCTGTGCCTTGACGCAAGTGTACTGGGCCAGGTCACTTTAGCGAGAAAAACAAAAGCGTGTGTCTCACTTAATAAGGGGGATCGCAGCTCTTGAAAACCGAAAAATTGCGAAAAAGTCCGTTTTTGAAAAACCATATTTTCAGGTTGTATGTCACACTACCTATTCTGTGAATATCAGTGCCTAATTCAACCCCAAAGTGCTAAAAAGATGCTATTTTTGAAGGCCGTCACAGCGCCCAAAACACACGCAAAAACCAAAATCAAACCAAACTTCGCACGCGCGCCATTCCGAGACCATGCGGCCGTACGTGGCCATCTTCGTCTTGTTTTGACCGTGAACTCTTTCTCTCTCGTTTGCCGCATTTCAAAATGGCGTCAACGGCGTGATTCAGATGCTATCCGCGTTTCTACAAGATACGATGCAGAGCGCCGATTAGCCAGAGCAGCTCATTCATATCTCGCGGGTGAAAGTGCGCCCGCCATCGGCTGCTGCGCTGGAAGCGGGGGCGGTCCCTCCTGGAGATGGATGGCACGTCCGGCGCGCTCGTGTCGCTGTTGCTCTATGCTCCGTCCGCTTCGATAGACGTTTGCTTACAGGCCGCATTTTGCCTTACGCTGTATTTTCGACCAGTTTCTCTTTTTTTTTCTTTTCACACAAGTTCTGTGCCCTTTGTTTTTGTTGATGTGCGTGATGCCGGCAACGAAGACGGTGCGCTAGTTTGGAGCGCGGAAACGCGTTATGTGTATTCTACGAGGATCGAAATTCCGCTTTTCTGCTGCAAAGGCACAGTGCGTAGATGCTTGCGCCGGCGAAACTCTGCTGTCGGCTGCCACCAGTCCATAATCTGACAAACAGTGTGTACCTGGAGCCGCGAATGCATTGAGCGTGTCAGAGATCGCCGGATCCAGCACGCGCTCTGAATCTGTACCGTCGAGCGTGACATTGAGTGTTTGCCAAACCCAGCATTTCGTCTGTGACCTTTGTGCACCCGGTAACTACAACAGAATCGTTCCGACGAAACTCAAAGGCTAGCCAAGACTGGCTTTGGTATAGGTTGTATTCACGTGACGTCAACTTGGTGGGCGCGGCAGTGAAAAGACTGACCTCCAAGGTCTACGATTCTCCCTTCTGCAAGATAAGGATGCGCGATCCAGCGTACACCCCTTATTCTCCAAGCGGGCCAAAGTATGCGTGAGAGATGAGAGCCGCCGCGTGCTCACTGCGCCATCTTGCTGATAATGCTGAAAGCACGATAGTCGTCGTGTGTGTCTTTTTTTCGAAAATTCCTTTCTTTCTTGCATTTTCATATATATATATATATATATAGATACGTATGCATATACGATGCATGACACCGATGCTGAAGCCCACGTCGACGCCTGCAGCAGAATCCAGCCCAGTGTGTCCATAAATTCTATTGCAATAAAAACAAGCGATGCACCGCAGGCCGAAGTTGGGAAGCGCATATCGTGAGCCTGCACTACTTTCCACGTACTATGAATGTTATGGGATTCATGCACTACAAAAGCACTGACGAATGCTATACGCACATCAAACAAGGAGAGTTTCAACTGCAAAGGTCATACGATAACATTTAACTATCCAACGTGGCTGCAGAAAATCTTGCGAAGCTGATACGTGTACTCTGTGGGCTATATAATAGAAAGCCAAGTTGTCACGTATTTTCACGAAAACATTGCATATCGCAAGAACGAATCACATTTATCATGTCACAGGCGGTTCGGTATTTCCGCTGATGCACGTAACATACAAAGTGGTTTGTGTTTGTTCCTTGCTAACACCGCCGAACAAGGGAGCGTTGGGAGCGTCTGCCTACTGATCCTCCTCTAGAGGACACTCCTGAATTCCGCTAGACGGTGGAAGTCTATGAACATTGCGAATATGTGACGCAAGCGATACGGCCGCGAGCTTATCATGAGTGAATCATGTCATATTCTTACATGACACAAATGGCATGATTATCATGTTTGGACCGGTCATTTGCCTTCATCGTTCATTCAAGTAACGTAATACCAAATTTGGTATATATATAAAGCTACTGAAATGGCTGCGAGCGCATTATGAGCATGACACGTAGTCATGTTCTCACATGACACGCATCTCATGATAATCATGTTAGCACAGGTCATATACCTTCGTTATCCATTCACATCCTGTAATAGCAAATTTGGTATATGTAAAGCTAGTGGAACGATCGCGAGCGCACGTAAGCGTGGCGTAGAGTCATGACTTACACGACATGCATGTCATGTTTTACACGTTAGGGTCTGTCACTTGTTTTCGCCATGCAGTCATGTCATACCATACCAATTTTGCAATATTTCATGCGAACGAAACCACTGCAAAAGTAGCAAGACTATGAAATAAAAATCGTGACATTCATATGATCTTCATGTTATGACTAGTCACCTATGCTCGTCATACAGTTATGTTATGCCATACAAATTTCAGTATAGATACCATAATAAAAACAGCCAAGAGAGCTAAAAGTGATAGGGGGCTAGTTAGTTATAGATAAATAGAGCCAAAATTGCTGAAGTTCACTGAGAAATGCTTCGCATTCAGTGAGAGATTATAGCGCTCAACCCGACACTTCACGCACAAATTTGTTTGTTTTGAACAAAATGTCTAAAGGAACACAATCCCCAAAAAAGTAAGCCTGTGAATGCACCATCAGTGAAAAATGTCAACATTCAACACTCAAACTTTCATATTACTAGACACTTTCCGCTATGTTCGAGGCTGTTCACTTGCTGTATTTGACCAACTTCAAACACGAAGATCATTACATAAGGCTTTATACAAACATCCAAGCAAGCAACAATAACAAGACATACAAAAAATTTAACTGCATTTTTACTGCGTTCACACATAAGCAGCAATTCAGTTTTTATTCGCCAGACGCGGGTAAATAAAAAGAGTGACTGCATATGTATTCAATAAAGCATTTCATTAGAACAACAGGTGTGCATTCTTCATATTTAGTGACACCTTCAAGTTTTGATCTCGGACAGAACAAGCCTCCAAATCTTGTCACATCATGTCTTTTGCCGTAGGGTTGAGCAGGATTTAATAGTAGTTGGAGTCCCGAAACCTCGATATGATTACGAGAGACACCGTTGTGGGAGGCTCCGGAAACTACCTCCCTGTCACACTGGACGTTTTAATATCATTTAAATGGAATGACATTCGCATCTAATGACATTATATGGCTGCTACACCAATATCTATGTCATTAGAATTCAATTATTTAGGCAATCGAATGAGTTCGAGAAACACATTTGCCATCGCAGCCGAACCAAATGTATACTCTCTATCCCAGGGACAACTTAATGACGGCATTCTCAATTGGACCTCCATTCATGGAAACACGCCATTAATGTTGCTTTTTGAAGGTATCCCCCATTTTAGAAGGTCAGGCATACGGAAGGCTGTGGCAAAATGTTTTTACTCTCCACCTCAGTGGCGTCTGGCTTTCGACCATAATGTAAACAAGCCAAGGCTTCTATGCACGTGTGCATCTTCAGCGATGGCATCAAGAGGATATTTTTTTTTAACCTCATGATCCAAGTTATCTGGCTTATGTAAATTTTTCATATCACAATAACAACTAAACGCATTACTTGCTGCAGCTTGGCATCATTCAGTGGCTTTGCCATATCAGCCGTGTTGTTTATGTTTATTCTATCGGCTGTGGCTACTTGCTTGGATCGTCTAGTGGCCATATATTCCGAGATATAAAATTTCTATGAGCCTTATTAAGTGAGGCGACTTCCCACAAGTTTTAAAGTAAACATCTTGCCTTTTATTCCACTTTGTGGTTACCTTCAACAACTTTTGGCCATTTTTTTCTGAATTAATGACATTAATGTAACGAATAAATGGCATTTGCTGCACAGAATGACATTAGTGTGACAGGGGTAGAACATGCACCTGAGTTCACATACACATGCCTCAAGCATTTTCGCCTATATGGAAAATGCGGCCGCTGCGGCTGGGATTTGATCTCGCAATTTCAGGCCATTAGGTATAATCGAGGCTGCTTAAAAATAGCAGACTTCAAATGGCACCTCTGATTGCAATGCACACACACACCTAGCGCTTTTTACAAACAGTGCCAAATTAATACTCTGTTCTGCACACTCCAGACACACACTTCTGGTTCAATTGGGGGCCATGCATCTTGCTTGCATAATGCCAGCACAAGGCATAACACAGGCTCTACACCTAGAAAATAGCGTACACCCACTATGCAGCTGTGAAACATTATTTCGTGCCAGTGCAAGACAAGAGCCGCAAAATTGGCTCGACTAGGTCCTTCACTGGCAACATGTCCATAAATATAACACATATATTTAATCTCTCCCGTGTGTGTCCGAGTTGTATTACTTTCCTATGTTCAGCGCTAGCTCAATCATATCACGCTTCGTCGATTGTGTCGATATGTGTTTTTTTTTCGCCTTTTTTTTGTCCACAAAACCTGCTCATTCTGAAGCGCTGCATTGACTTCAATGTTTGTAAATCCCTGTTTTTCTTCTATATTCCCCCCCCCCCCCCCGACATATTTTTTCTGTTTTAAGCTTCTGTTGTTTTCTTGCCCTGGAAAATGTCCAATCAAGTGTATCTGTCACCCACTCCTGCCTACGACTTCGCATAGAAGTCGGCAGTATTCACTAAATAAATATATGCCTACAGACTGTGATTTTCAAATGTATAACAAGGGCATAGTTGAGGCCCCTATTAGTTGCGTGCAGAGTTACTAAATGTGAAACTGCATTCAAAATCCGGACACGCAGTTAGCCCAATTTTTTCCCAAGTTAACTGACTGCCGTGCCACCTGAGAGCGGCAACACAAGACGCAAATAATGTGTTTAATAGTGGCCGTACAGATGCACAGGTCGCGCGACAATATGCTCACTCTGGACAGGGGAGGCCAATAATACGCCCGGATTAGAGTTACTGTATATGCTACCTTTAAGTAGCAGAGTTGCGCCAATACGCCAACTTGGGTTCAGATGTATTGCAGGAAAGCCACTCACCACCCGTGTAGAAGCAGCACTCGTGCTTCAAAGCACTAGCATTGCTTTATTATTTTTTTTTCCTTTCTATTCTTTATGAAGGTATGATCAAAACTCGGTTGCTCCAATCACGCCTAGAAGCCTCGATTTTTATGCTTACGTTCTTGGTATGTAATAATAAAACAAGTACGCAGGCTTGTTACACCAGGGACATATAATTTTATTTGGTCACACATTAGCTTCATCTTCTATTCCACTGTTTTTAGCATTTACAGATATAAAATTAATTTGCACTTTTGATCATTATCGAGTAGCAATGCAATTTTTTCGTCATGTTGAGCTCATTCGTTAACTGTGTGAGGAAGCCAAATGAGTCGAGCTGGATAGCGATCGAGTGTGGCCAGGCGACGCCTATGTTACGCACGCTTCTCATATTACGCTCGTATGACAATCGCGGCTCACGGCAGCTGATGTGAATCGTAGTTCAACAGCCCTGTCGTGTCAGACAATCTTCCCGCTTAAGGTTTAAAAGCTGCATTAAATTCATGCGCTAGATGCCATACCTCGCCGATTCGAATAGTTATAGTTTTTCTTCCTTTATTTTTCGCATTTTACCGGTCAGACCAATTTGGACGTATGCAGCCAACACACGCTGACCAACTCTGCATGTATAACATATTCACTGCATCTGTGGGTTATGCATATAAAGCAAGTTTAGCAGTGCCATGGATAAAAACAAAAAAAGCTGAGCGTTTATTCCTTCCTCAGTGAACACTTATATTTCTATATAAGTGTTCACCCACGCCTGATCACA
The DNA here is from genome assembly GCA_013436015.1 of Rhipicephalus annulatus. Taxonomy (NCBI): domain Eukaryota; kingdom Metazoa; phylum Arthropoda; class Arachnida; order Ixodida; family Ixodidae; genus Rhipicephalus; species Rhipicephalus annulatus. Next base: position 448,563 of record WOVY01012425.1, read on the forward strand.
TGAGCTGTACGTGATAGAATTAAACAGAATAATGCACTTGCTACCACATTTCTCGCAACTAAAAGGCAACATGGTTTCAATAATGAAGAAGCGCGGTAAGTATATTCTAGTTCACTACAGCGGTAAGAATAACAGCCGATGTCAACCACGCTTGATCTGTCCGAAATCTGTCCGAGACCATGACCACGTGATGGCACTAGGCGAATAGGGGCGAACTACAGCAGGCGGAGCGAGCGGCGCCCAGAAAACAGTGGCACAACTCTGCTACCTTTAGGTTGCATATACAGTAACTCTCGGCCCCGCCGCGGTGGTCAAGTGGCTAAGGCACTCGGCTGCTGACCCGCGAGTTGAGGTATCGAATACTGGCTGCGGGGACTGCATTTTTGATGGAGGAGGAAATGATGTAGGCCCATGTGCTCAGAATTGTGTGCACATTCAAGAACCCCAGGTGGTTGAAATTTCCAGAGCCCTCCAATACGAAGTCTCTCATAATCATTAGGTGGCTTTGGGATGTTAAACCGCTCATATTAATCAATCAGAGTAATTCTAGTCCATACTTTGATACATAGAGCCAATGGGGAGTTTCTCAACTTATATGATTCAATAACTCTGGTTATGTGCACACTGGCATGCTTCATAAACAATGTCCATACATGAACAAATCTTATGCGCCATATCTGATGGAATGGCCGAGCTGGTTTTTCGCATGACCAACACCAGCTTCCATATATGTTCACATGTACTACAAACTAATGATGAAAAGAAGAATGTGATTACACACAAACTACAAATATGCAAGCATGATGAAGCTGCTACAAAAATGCATTCAAACATCTGAAAAAAGAAAACATGGCACGACCAGAAAAACGCTACTTTCCCACATGACTATAACTTACTACACTACAGACATGCATTGAATGAACGGCATACTCAACAAGGCTGCACAATCAACGTATGGTATCCATGCGGTGTTACCTAACATGAACTGTTAATTCACAGGTCATGTTTGATACACCTGCAACCGAAACCAATATTTCCCCCATATTAAAGCATACTGGAATGAATTGGCGAAATTTAGTCACCTTATTGTCCCGAAGTCTCTAAAAATAGCACCCGGCTGCACTTATCAGCAACGACGCAGCACAACTGGAAGCAAGCAAGAGTGCCTAACAAAATTCAACGCGATAGCATAACTGACACGACAATGTTAAAGAAACGCAATAAATGTGCCAGCTGTCACAATCATGCACGCAACTTCACACACGTCGCCGGCAGTTGACAAGTCAATAATCGCACAAGCGCGCTCCCACACGACACTCCATGTGAAATGCGCTTTTAGTCACCATGTAGAAGTAATCACACTGAAATACAACACAGACTATCATCGGTGGTTCTGGGGGGGAGGGCAAGCTCGAACAGTTTTTCGAGCTTGTAATTCATAACTGTTAGGCCTAGAATCGTCGGCTAAGTGACCGAGTGTCATCATCGGACATCAAGTACACGGCGCTCCCACCACTGCTCGTAAACGAACGCAGTGAGACGGTTCCAAGGACAGCAACAAAACATGCACGAGCATCGTGTAGCAAGTCGCAGTATTCGGCGATCGCCCCTTTCGTTAGGGTTAACTCAACTAGCTAACAAAGCTACACAGGTGGAAATATATTAAACAAAACCGATGCACTAACTTACCTCGTGAATAATCTTGCAGCCTTTTACTTGCCCCATCTGTCCGAACACAGCTACGAGAAGCTCCTCCGTCACCGCTGTGTCGAGGTTTCCCACGTAACTACAAGTTTTGGGAAGGAAGCGACACGTTGAATAACACATGGAGATCAGCGGCAAATGACCGAACGCCGGCGGTGCTGCAACGCCGGACATGAAAAGGCACGCTATCTCCGAGTACTCACAGTGTACGTGGCTGACAGTCATTACCCTGGTCCTGGAAGTCAGAGAACATGTCATTAAACAGAGCCGATCAGGCGTACAAGGTCTAAATTAAGCAGAATATCACTACCTTGTTTGCCATTATGGCGTCCGTCGACTAAACCTATAACCAAAGCGCATGCGCCGCGCTACGCATGCTGGGAAGGTCAACGCCGAGGCAACACCTCCTCTAGGAAGATGCCTGCCGCATGAGAAAAAAACAACTGCCACACCCTTTCTCTTCTTCAATTTGAAAATGTTCTCGGTCACTAGCGTCACCTGTGGCGGACGGTGCAACAACGCAACGCTCTGCATAGCCTCCGAAACAGTGGTGCACATTTGAGGGTCTTGAACAACCACTTTTCCTTCCTCCGTGTGAACAACTCTCGACGGACGCGCCCCTATGGGCCGCAGATGAAAAACGCTTAGCTGGTACCATGACCTACTACACTCCTGACCTGCCCAGAGAGCACCTCTTCCAGCGCCCACGTTCTAGTTCATACCTTCTGCCGCTAGGGCCGTCACCTACGAGCGGCGTGGCGCTAGTCAGCACCTGCTCGCTGACGTCATCTTCACTCTTTGTGGTCAAATTTTGACCAACAAAGCACTCGTAGTGCGTATTTATGATCCAAAATTTAGAATTATTCAGAAATAATAATACTAAAAGACATTCAGAATTTTTTTGCAATAAAATGCACGCTACCACGCATAGGCTGCCCTACATCGTGTAAATCTACGGGTTCCCACGTTTGTCAACCAGTGTGCTATAAATACTCAAGCGCTCTGAACACCTTGCTTAACCAGCAATGTATGGGAAGAAATAGTCACATATATGCCGCCAGTTCACTACAGAATGCAGGCATTCTTATACCAGCGCCTACAAAACAACCGTAAAGAAACAGACGAACAGGTTATAGGTAGCGCCACCAATGGTGAGCGGTTGAACGAGAGCGGGGACACGCGCTCCCATAGGAACCCCGCTATCTGAACAGGTCAGGAGTGTAGTAGGTCATGGCTGGTACCGCCCGTCACCATGATGTTAGTGTCGGTCACGAGTGTCACCGCGCGGAGCTCGTTTAAAACTGAAGGCAGGCCAGCTCCGCTGGAAGCGCGAGCCATTTCTCAGGCATCTTTCTAGAGGAGGCGTTAACTGAGGCCCGCCAACGCCTCCTAGATTTCCTTTGCCTGCCAGATAAGCGCAAAACATTTGTCATCTATGGAGGCGCTGCCTACGTAGAAATAAAGGTCTTTTTAATCAGATTTTAAGATCGGCAATTTTGGCGTTTGCTAATAATTTCAGAGGCTATGCCTTGTATTGAAAAAGTTGTTTATTGAATGACAGTGTCACTTTGGTATGGTTAATTTTTAATCAAGTCCACTTTTTTTTAAAACTTTTGACGTTATTATTGTTGCATATTAGCTCCAAAAACGTAAAAACCTATTTGAAGACAACCCTACTTGAGTAGCGCCACTACCATAGTTGACGACCGCCGTTTTCCAAGTGACCGTTGATAATCCGGCAGGCAAGAGAAATCTAGGAGGTGTTGGGCCCGCACACGGAGGGACCGCATGCATAGAGTTCTGAGAAACTCTATTATGGTGGCTAGAAGGGGGAGGTGACGCCAACGAGAAACGGAGGCCGCTCCTCCGTTTCAAGCCGGGCGTAGGTGGCGCTGCTGACCGTAATGCGATAAGGTCCCTAGCTTCAGGAACATAGGCGAAGAGGAAAGGGAAAGGTGTCGCTACCTTGGAAACTTGTTTCATCTAGGGACCTTATAATGCGATGCTCGCTGCGCACAGCGGGCCATCGAGTAGCCGTGCGCGATGCGCGCGGGCGTCCGATTAATTTCTTGCAAGCAACGTGAATAAGCTTTATGGGCTCGTTGGTGTGGTCTAGAATTTAGTATTAACGTGCGCTGCACATTTGGATGAGGACAAGGACAGTGAAAAACGATATTGCGCAATGACGCACTGTCAAGTTTGGTTGTTTTCCACTGTCCGTCCTCGTACAAATGTGCAGCTCACCTAAACGCGTTAAATCAATTATAATTGGGCGTGATGATGGTTCACGGAAACAATTTTAACACCCAAGTTATTTTTTGCTAGTCCAATACTTCTGCTACGCACAAGCTCAGCGCTAATAAAACCTTTTATTCATGGATTGCGTGCGGTTCCACTCCTAAAAATTGCGACTCGGATTCTGAACAAGCAAAGGAAAGTACAGAAAATATTTATTGAACAAATATTCCTATGGTCATTCAGTAATCATGGTCATGACAAATCATGGTCATTCAGTAAAGTAGAAAGATATCACGTTTACATATGCTTCAGTCAAATTAAAAATAGTATCAAAACATTTGCACACCGACAGTAACTGCACATTAAAACATTTCGCACCCATAGTGAGTTGCCTAGCACTAAGGAACACGAGATAATTGTGCAACTTTACACTAAATTAAATATATAAAATGTTCCATCTCAAATTCACAATGTAATAAGCAACTTAGAGAAGCCACCCAAGTTTCAACATCTTCATTTTTTCTTTCTTCGCACTCCGCTTGCAGTTCTGGGACTTGACATGAAAGTGGAGCCTAGTCAGCACATAAAACTTGATAATCAAGTTTGTCAGGGCCATGCTGTGGTCAGGGCAGCCAACAAGGGTGAGCTTTGTTAACTGCAGGAATGAAACCAAATCCTTGATGCTGTCACTTTTGAGCTCTCTTACACTAAAGCAGTGGGTAAAAGTGTTCTCAAGAGATGTGACGAGTGCATTTAGCTTGGCTAATGGATACAGCACCCCCCCTCGGTCCACAACAGCAGTGCGGGATGCTGCAGCTGGAGGTGACTCGTCCTTGGCTTGTAGGAGCTGCTGGCTGAACTCTGCACAATTGGTGGATGCGATGCTCTTTCTTGCGACGTAGCCAGCCATGTAATATATGAGCCTGGAGTCGCTGGCTTGCACCACCATGGCAGCATGCTCGCTGCCATGACCGCACTCACGGAGCACTTCGTGTGCTTCTGCCAGGTTCCCTGCGTCAAGAAGCTCATCAAGCTTCCTCTGAGAGGTCACGTCCTTTGCACTGTCAACCCCCAGCAGGCTCCTTAGCAGTCCTGGAGACACATTGCTTCCTGTTGGTGATTTTGTCGAATTTTTGGAAGCTTAGTGTGTTCACTGTGATCAGGAACTGTGAGGCAGTGGGATGGTCATTACTGCCACACATCTGTCGGACGATTCCGAACAATCTCTCCAAAGGGTCCTGACACAAACGGCAGGTCATCCGATAGCGGAAGTTCAGCTTCGTTGTCAAGTAGTGGAGAAGGTACGAGGTGCTCGTCAACGTGACACGAAGTCCCTCGGCTGTACTGCTGCTAAGGAAGCCCTTTGAACCAGCAGCTGTTTCCCAGGCATCCAAGTAAGCCAAAAAGCTTTCAATGCACTTCTCGTGCTTCCCTTCAGGCCTGAGTGCACCTGAGCTGCACCTTGACGTCATGGCCTCAATCAGCTTCCTCATTTTCTCCACAAAACAAACTGTTGCAGCCGTGCTTTCATGTTTACCTTGTATGGTGTCATTATACAAGAAAAGGCCTCGCAGCGTTTCATCACTAAAAAGCCTAAACGCATAATTGACCCTCATCTTCTCAAAGCCACTCGGCCGCACGACCGATTTTTTGATGTGAGGCATGGCTTTGAGGGTCGTGTCATGCTTTTCATCCAGCTCCCGTGCGCGGTCAATCGGGTCAACGCTTGCGCGGCCTTCCGGGAGTTCCACGCCAGTTCCCACAAAAGTATTCCGCACACATTTCACCAGGTGTGGTAAGTCTGAGACGAAGTAAAGAAATTGTTCTGGGTCTGCAGGGTGCTGCTTTCTACACACAGTGTTTCCTTTTCTGCTGTATTTGCCGAACGAGTGCCACATGCTTTTGTTCCATGAAGCTCTATCAGTGGCGATAAAGTCTACGTGGAGGCCCGCATTTTCACACATGACCACAGCTTCAAGGATTATTTTGCTTAGAGTGTCTGCTGTTGCGGGTCGGAAGGAAGGTCGCTGGAGGATACGAAAACACAAATAGGGTTTATGGCACTATTTACACTTATTTACACCATGAAAGGTTAGGAGTTCACAAACCACGAACGTGGTGGTTGAACCGTTACATGGTTCAGAGCCACGTCCCGCACTCCGCGGCGTCGTTATAAGCCCTCTCGGGCTCCTCCTTCTTGAGTGGAACACCAATCACACACACACACACACAACAGGCGAGGGGTACGAGCATGCATGGCCCACGTGAACATCCAATATTGAGTCGTGATCACTGCACTGCCAGGAGGCGCCAGAGGGGCTCTTCCTCGTCGTGTGTGTGCCGCTGGTCGAGGGGTGCCACGCTCCTGACAGCAGACATCAAACGGTCCGCCGATTTGTCCGCTCAATTAGCAGAGCAATTTGTGGCCGTGGCCGCGGTTTCTTCCAAGGAAGATGATGTCTTTGTTGTCCTCTCTGGAACGGCTTACAGCTTCGTGGCGACACGACGTCTCATCTTCCGGCTAGCAGGGACAATACCTGGCGGGCATAGGCAGCCGGCCAGTCGGCTACTTGTTTGAGGATTAAAAGAGCGCCGCTCCCCCGTCATCTCTGGACGCTGGTTCCAAGAAAACTGGGTTCCAGGCGTGGGAACGCTGCCCGGCTACACTTCTCAGCGACAGCATGGCGCCTGCTGACGACGGTCATAACACTTCCTTGACATTGCTGTGAGCTGCAAAACCTCCAATGATCTGGTGCCATGCTCCTGTAAAAGGCTGGAACATTACGACAAGGCCATGGTCGCATGTCATGGAGCGCTCTCTTTCAGGCGTGAACTTGCCGAGGTCTACAAAACCTTCAATGGTGCCGTTGGAGTCAACGCTCAAGTTCTCAGACAGCTTAATCTCGTCAATTAAGAGCCCGCCATGGCACTGGAACGAGTCCATGGTCTTTGTTTTTTCAGCAACAGCAGTAAACACCTTCTCGCTTAGCCGAACCCGCTCCTGTAGTTCTTTAGGTATCGCCGTAAGGATGTTCGAGAAGGCAAGGTCATTATCCGGTCTTTGTGTATGTGCTCATACAGCCGGGGGCTCTTCATGCACATGATCAAGCATTCCAGTGCCCACTCACTTTCGTACTTCATTCCTCTTGTGCATTTCCTCTTCGATGCTGCAAAGCACGCCTTGACCTGCTGCTGCTGCTTTGCGGGTAGGGCCTTGATGGCTTCTTCAAACACTGCAGAATCAATATGCATATTCTTTTGCTTGAGTTCCTTAATGCGTGACTTAGCTTGAAGGACACCCTGTCTGCTTCTTTTGACTTGTGCTGTTCGCAGCTTCAGCCTGTACGAAAGCGACCGAACACAAGTTTCAACCTTTCTCCTTGCATACGACGCCTGATTTAGGAGCAGTCTCCTCAGGTGTTTGCATTGTGGGCAAGCTTTCTCTAATTTGCATTTGCATTGTGGGCAGCAGTCACGGCGGAATGTGCACGCTCTGAATTGCCTCACTCTGTATTTCCAGGTGCCCAAAGTTCCTTGCTTGGCAGGCACTACTGCTGAGTATCGCCCTGGTACCCCTCGCAACATCGCTCCGTCACGCCCGCGTGTCGCCAGCTACAGTGTTCAAGGGATACGCAAGCAGCGGTTGCACATCCTGCTCTGAACATCCAAAACGGGGCTATAAGGACCACTCTAGACTGCCTGGAATCCATTGCAGCAGCAGCAGTCACGGCGGAATGTGCACGCTCTGAATCGCCTCACTCTGTATTTCCAGGTGCCCGAAGTTCTTTGCTTGGCAGGCACTACTGCTGAGTATCGCCCTGGTACCCCTCGCAACATCGCTCCGTCACGCCCGCGTGTCGCCAGCTACAGTGTTGAAGGGATACGCAAGCAGCGGTTGCGCATCCTGCTCTGAACATCCAAAACGGGGCTATAAGGACCACTCTAGACTGCCTGGAATCCATTGCAGCAGCAGCAGTCACGGCGGAATGTGCACGCTCTGAATCGCCTCACTCTGTATTTCCAGGCGCCCGAAGTTCCTTGCTTGGCAGGCACTACTGCTGAGTATCGCCCTGGTACCCCTCGCAACATCGCTCCGTCACGCCCGCGTGTCGCCAGCTACAGTGTTCAAGGGATACGCAAGCAGTGGTTGCGCATCCTGCTCTGCACATCCAAAACGGGGCTATAAGGACCACTCTGGACTGCCTGGAATCCATTGCAGCAGCAGCAGTCACGGCGGAATGTGCACGCTCTGAATCGCCTCACTCTGTATTTCCAGGTTGGTGTGCGAATTTTATGTAATTATTCTGTGCTGTAAAAATTACCGTGACTGCTGCTCAACGCTGCTTTTGACCTGTATACAATGCCTACCTGTGCTGAACTTGCTAAAAAAATTGAAGCGCTTGAATCTGCGTTTAAAGAGCAATTAGAAACTGCTGTTAAAGAGTTCAAGGCGGAGGCTAGGAAAACACTGGATGACAAAGGCCTTGAAGAGCATGCAAAACTATGCGAGAGCGTTAAGTTCCTCAGTGCTCAGTACGATAACATGTGTGTGAAGCAGAATGCGCTCATTGCAGAAAATAAAGCGCTAAGGGCCCATAACGAGTCTCTTGAAACCCGTTTGGCTGAACTTGAGCAATATTCTCGACAAAACAATATAGAAATTAAAGGTGTACCAACGACTAAAGGCGAGGACTGTACTGCCATTCTAAAGCGCATGGGCGATGCAATAGGATGTACTGTAACACCTGCTGACATAGACACAGTGCATCGTGTTCCCACGAAATCAGCAGTGAACAACATCATTGCTCGGTTTTGCAGTCGTGACAAAAAAAATGACTTCATCCGCAAAGCTCGCAAGGCTCGGCTTCGCACCGGCAGCATTGGCTTTTCGGAATCTACTGACCAGGCTATTTATACGAATGACCACCTTACTGCTGAGAATAAGAAGCTATTTGCTAGGGCACTTGCTCTCAAGAAAGAGCACCAGTGGAAATTTCTCTGGACAGAGAACTGTCGCATCCTAGCACGCAAGTCTGAAGATACCAGGGTCTTTCGAATAAATACCGCCTCTGACCTTTCGATTTTCATTTAAACGATGCCTTACATATTCTGTATCGACCACTAAGTTTTTCTTTTTTTTATGTCTTCGATTACCGTTAGCAACCTCAAACATTCGCTTACGTTACAGAAATATTCGCTAATTCATTTTAATGCTCGCAGCATCCGAAAGAACTATGACGCGATTACCATTTTTCTTTCTCTACTGCACCACCAGTTTTCGTTTATCTGCCTTTCGGAAACATGGTTGTGCGACGCAGACCGTAACATGTATTTTTTTCCACAGTATCAGGCAGAGTACTGTCACCGATCTTATGACGCGCATGGTGGGGCTGCAATTTTTGTTTCCAGTGGGGTTTCGTACACGCGCAGGTTTGATCTGTCTTTCACCGAACCACTGTGCGATTCTGTGTGGATCGAATGTGGCAAGTCACCCCTAAACAACGGAAAAAAATTAATCATTGGCAGTGTGTATCGCTCTCCTTCATCTCCTGTTCTAGAATTTCTGTCAAATCTTGATAGATTACTTCACAAGCTATCTTTTGAGAATAAGCAAGTTGTACTGGTAGGGGACATCAACATAAACTTATTAGATATAGAATCCAGTATCTACTCGGCTTACACGAACTGCTTCAGTGGCTTCGGCTACGAATCACTTATCACTGCTCCAACAAGATGTGGCCACCAGGGTTCCCAATCTCTTTTAGATCATGTCTGCAATTTTTCTCCCGCCCCTGAGGCTGGCGTGGTTGACACATACATTACAGATCACTTCCCCGTTTACATAACATTTAATGCTAGGCGCTCCAGTGTCGATAGCTGTTTTTACACATCTGTGCTGGATCAAGACAAGTTTATCGATGCTATAGCTACAACTGACTGGTAACTTGTTAAGTCCGATATTCTTGATAATTCCTGCTCTGACGTATAGGCTATGCTACAGAAATTCTGCGCTTTATTTTTAAAGGCCGTAACATCTAGTACATCAACTGTTAAATGCAAAAAACGGTATAAATTTTCCCACAATCCATGGATGACAAACGGCTTATTGACAAGTGTTCGTAAAAAAGATAACCTTTTAGAAAAAAACAAAAAGACAGCCTTTTAATATTTCGCTTGCCCGCCAATACAGGAAATATTGCAACAATTTGAAAATTTTACTCCGAGAAGCAAAAAAGCGTTATTATGAAAATGAGTTGACCAAACATCAGGGAGACCCTAAAAAACAATGGAACCTTTTGAACAACTTTTTAAACGAATCATCTGGAAACTCACCTATATCTGAAATAATATATAATAATATTTCTTTGCAACAGCCAACTTCTATTGCAAATGCTTTCAGCGATTTTTTTTCTAGCATTCCTACTACACAATCGGGCATACCAAAATGTTCCGTTTCTCGGGTCGCTTCTTCATTTTTTCTTTTGCCCGTAACCGCTGACGAAGTATGCTCAGTTCTCTTGAATCTAAAAAATAAATGCGCAGGTCTTGACAATATTTCTGCGTATCACTTAAAACTGGTTGCGAGTAATATTTCTGGGATACTTAGTGATATCATTAATTTAATGTTTCAGCAAGGCATATTTTCTAAACTTTTTAAGAAATCTAAAATAGTTCCGGTATTCAAAAAGGGTGACAAAAGAACAGTTTCTAATTATCGGCCCATATCAATTCTTTCTTCCCTCAGCAAAGTTATTGAAAAATTGTTCGTTGATCGTTTAAGTAATTACCTAAGCAAATTTAATATACTTCATCCGTGTCAATTTGGCTTTCATTCAGGCAGTTCGACAAGCTTAGCACTAGTTTCATTAATAGATTACTTAAAAAAATCGATTGACTCTGGTAAATTTGTTGGATCGGTCTTCCTAGATTTCACCAAGGCCTTTGACACCATTAATCATGCCACCCTGTTTAACAAATTGGAGGCCTATGGGGTAACTGGAGCTCCATTAACCTTCCTGAAAAATTATCTGCACAATAGAGAATGCTCGGTGTACGTATCAGGCGCTTCTTCTGAAACTAAGCTAATCAATCAAGGCGTGCCCCAGGGGTCTATTTTGGGCCCTTTATTATTTATTATTTATATTAATGATCTTGTCGATGCAATTAAATTAACTCACTGCGTGTTATACGCAGACGACACGACTATAACTGCAGCTGAGGACTCTCTAACTGCTCTTACTTTACACTTGAATAACACACTTCTAGATATTACTAAATGGTGCTACGAGAACCAACTTATTATTAACCCAGCCAAAACCAAGTTTATGATATTTAGGTCCGCTCAAAGACCATTGCCTTTTCATCAACCCTTAACCCTAGGTCCTCACTCTATACCCACCTGTGATACTGTAATTTTTCTTGGTGTACATCTTGACTGCCATTTAAAGTTTAATCTCCACACTGATCACCTCAGAAAAAAAACTGCATTCGGAATTCGGGCTATAATAAAAGCTCGTGAAGTTTTTCATATAAACGTACTTATGTCTCTGTATTTCGCCTTCATTCATTCCCATATCATGTATGGTATCGCTGCTTGGGGAAACACGTATGACTGTCATCTATCACCCATTCAGAACATACAAAATCAGGCGATCCGCATTATCACTAATAGCTCACGATACTCCAGTGCAGACCATCTACTCCAAGACAACAAAATCCTACCTGTTCGTAAGTTATTTTTTTATAGCATAGCCGTTCTTCTGTTTCAATTGCGCAATGCACTGCTACCGTTTGAGTTCATTGATTCAGTTTTATTACAAAACAACAATGTAACCAGATTTGCAATGAACCTTAACTTTTTGCTACCCGCGTCGCGCACAAATTATGGAAAAATGACCACTGCCTTTGCGGCCATTACTTTTTGGAATAACATGCCTCTTTCTGTAAAAACAATACCCACATTGTCATCATTCAAAAAGTCGCTTAAAAGTTTTCTGTTAAATTATTAGCTGCCTGTATATGGGCTTTTTGGGGGCTTTGCGTTTTTGGTTGTGCCATTTAGATCATTGCATATCGATTGACAATGTCCGCCACTGAACGAGATGTTTTTTTGTGTCTTTCTTTGTGTTTTTTCGTTCTTTCTTTTTTCTTTCCTTATTTGCCTTGCTTTTTGTTGCCTGATGTGTCACTTAGCCTATAATAATCACTTATCACTCTATATTGTATAATTGATTTCCGTTCACTCGTTGCTTGTTAACTTGATCTGATTTATTGATTGTTATAATGCATCGAGGGTCCTGTTACAGTTTTTAACTGTGGGACCCTCGTCGAGGGTCCCGTTACAGTTTTAACTTTGGGACCCTCGTCTGTATATTAATATTACTGTACTACTTTTTTGAAATGAATAATAAACTGAAACTAAACTAAACTAATGTTTGAGCAACTCCAGGACATGATGAGCTGAAAGTTCTGCCACCACAAGTCTTCACCTTGCGCTTTGCGTTTGCCGCAAATTCTCCAGTTCTTCCAAATCCTGAACATGGGATCATAGAGTCCACGTTGCGAAGCAGCTCTTCCGCCATTTCAACATCAGTTACGTGAACAGTTTTCACCTTCGTGGCTTGCACAAAAACAGTAGCTTGAATTGTACTCTCTTTTGTTACCATGAGCACATACTTCTCAAACCATATGTTCTCACCTTCAAGTGCGCACACGCTAAACGACGTGACGTCGTTGGATCCTGCAATTATGTGTCTAGCCCAGTAAGCGCTGGGAAGTGCACACTTGCTCATGTCAGGAACTGCTGGCGAGATCGAAACAGGCAGTTCGTGGCAGTCGCTTCCTGCGCCGAGCGAGGCAGTTGCTTCATCACAAGCAGGCGCAGACACGCTCGGTTTTTCGCACCGAATCTTTGTAGGCAAGCCACAGGTTGACGTTCTCGATGTCCTCTTCTTCGGCGCTTTTTTGGAGAGGTATGCAGGGACATTGGGGAATACGGTTGGTACCGCGTCTGCTTTCAGGAGTGGTCGCTCTCGGGGTATCTCCACAATTTCTCCCTTTATCACGTGCGTGAAGCAACGGTCAATGTACTGCTCGTCGAAATGACGTTCGCACAGTGCCGACCTCGCGTCCAAAGATTTGTCGGCACGGGGGACGGCTCGTCGCCACGCTTCGAAGCGCACAGGATCCTTCGGCACAGAAAAAAGGGACACATGCTGACCCGGCTGCCTCGACGACACGTAGCCTGACGTACAGCCAGGCGCAAAACAGTGAGTCTGGCTCGCTTTCTTCACGGTGGAGCTCATCGTTCCGGCAGAGTTCGGAATTCACATTTGAGAAGTCACCGTCAAAACACAGCTCGAAAAAAAACGCGGCAAAATAACCGCAGCCACGAAGAAAAAGGGCCACTCTACCGACGCAACGAGAAACTCCGTACACTTCTACAACCGCGATGCACGAGAGAGGGAGACCGCGACCGCGACGCGATCACATCGACAAGCTGGCAGCAGCGCCACCGCGGCAGCGGCTTGAAACGGAGGATCGCGGTTTCTCGGCAAATATGCGAGCGCTGACGCCACCTATCCCTTCTAGCCACTATAACTCTATGCCCGCATGCCACCATAGCATGCCCGCGATACGCTGGCTAGAGGGAGAGGTGTCAGCCATGGAATGGTGTCAGCCTCGACGCGCCGAAGAGCGAGCGAGAATTCATCTGGATGTGGCGGCGCTGTGGTCGCTTTCAGGATGCCTCTCCTCACTTCCGTGTTGCAGTAGTTTTTTGTTGCAAATATTTCACGCTACCCTGCGGACTATAACAAAATCTACCTGTCACAATTCTAGCGGTGCGCTACGAAGCGTGTATTGGCACTGGAAACTAGTGTTTTTAATTCATTTCGTAGTACATCAGCTACGAAAAATGACTTGCTGTGGGCTTGACACCAAAACAAAGGCCGTGCAGTTTCACTTTGATGCCACAGGGTTCTCCGTGACGTCTCAATGGAGGTAGAGGTATCGGAAATTGTTATTTTTATGACTTGCGCAATCAACGCCTAATTTTACAAGCAAGCCATTTATTTTCACGAAATCGAAAAAACAACATGAAAAATGAACACAACATATGCATTAAGGTTGGAGAGAACTGCAAGTTATACGAAACTCAGCTAAAGCAAGTGAATAAGGCAACTAAATAGAAAAGTAAATATACGATGATGCAATTGACATACATACATACATGACATTGAGATTTGATTGGCAAACATAGATACAGTCATACACCATGCAGTTATACGAAATAACTGATTTCTGCATATGTGAAACACAGCCAGACGGTGACATCACCGTTGTTAATGGGAGATTTGCAACAAAGTGATCAAGACAATAGTAAAACCACAAGAAACAACACAGTGTGAGTAATGCACAATAACATAAAATAAAACCTTGTTGGCTGAGTTAATGTTACATTAAGTCATACGTCTCAGCTTCAAGAATTTTATTTCTCTCTCTCTCTTTTTTGATTAGACGCATTTTTCCAGCAACGATAAAGTGTATTCTGGTCAGTGTAAAGAATCTAATTATCTGATTTGTCACTTCCAGCTTGTGGTGTTCACAGCCGACCATATTTAACCTCTTCTCAGACAGGCAAAAGATAACGTCTGTCATGCTGTCACTTTTCAACTTGTTGAAGTTAAAGCAATAGGTGAATGCATCTTCCATAGCTTTGACCAGGTCTGTCTATATGACGTGTGAGCCATGATTTTGCCGGAAGCAAGCTGGAATTCTCAGAGTGAAGCGAAAACCTGCTACATTCGTTGCACTTCGTTTTTTTCACCATCTTCCGGGCCACATAGCCACTGACATAATAAGTGATCCGGGAGTGACTTTTGTGTCCAATGCGATCACTGTGGTCAAGGGAGGCTTTGCAAGCAACAATCATTTCATGAACCTCATTGGGGTGCCCCACATCTTGCAGCTCATCCACCTTATTGTGCAGTTTTTATTGAATTATTGTGGATGCCCGAACTTAGAGGGCTGCTCAGAACCCAAGAAGGAATGTTTCTATGGCAGAGTGACTGTGCCAAACTGTAAAAACTGAGGCGATTCACAGAGATCAAAAACTGTGTCGGCGTAGGGTGATCATTTGAGCCAGACATTCGCTTCAGAATAACAAAAAGATTTTAAGCGCGCCTTGGCAGAGGCAAGACGTCATCAAGTATTTATAGCCCAATGTTTTCCAGACATAGTGCAGGATAGAAACGGTACTGGTTTGAGTGAAGCGGAGTCCTCCGGCAGTAGATTCACTCAGGAACCCACCCTCCTTAGGTACAGCTTTTCCCCAAGCTGCCAAGAACCCGTTGATAACATGCTTGAAGCTACGGACGATGAATCTTTCGTCAAAATAAGCTTCGCACATAACGCAGTGATTTTCCAGTGGTTTGTCAGCGCGAGGAATCGCACGCTCTCGGGCCTTGCGCCGTTCATCATCGGCGGGAGCAAAGAAGAGAGACGCTTTCTTCCCTTGTTTGCGGGCCGAGGCATATCCCACATTGCATCCAGGTGCAAAGCAGAGTCTTACGCAGCGCTGTGGCATGGTCACATTGGCAAGTATTGATCCCGAAGAAATCGAACTAGGCACAGCACAAACGTTGTGACTTGCGAGCACACGAGCAAGCGACTCTGAAAAGTGCCGCGCTAGCGGCTGGCGAGTGCTTTCGACCGATCTCGGTGGTGACTTCCGCGCCGCCCCGCGGCGTAACGAAATACGAGCACGTCTCCTTTCAAGGCACGGCCGGGGCGATGCTGACGCATCTCCTTCTAGCCACCATACCCGCGAGTCTGTATGCTTTATGCCGCAAAAACGTTGTGGCGCTAATAATTTCGGTTTCGGTTTCAATTTTGGTTTTCACTTTTTCCTTTAGTTTATGGAGTGAGGAATGAACTCCAAACAGATAAATTATTCGAATGAAGATACGCTCTGAGAACGAAAAGCCTTGCATGCCGATAAATGTGGTGTCTCAATAGTGTTGTTCCCTCTTTCCTCGTAATAAACGTCTTTTGCTTGGCCAGCACCCCCTCTATTTTGACAATGCCAGCCAGATGCGCCCGATCCAGCCGTTCACCACCCTTTGCGCGAGGCACTTCTGCTCTTGCCCATCGCCTAGCCTTTGCGTGTGTATTTTACACAGAGAACCCATCATGCAGTACCACACGATGGAAATTATATGAACTAATTTTTTGTTCAGTGGTGTACAGGGTGGGAGAGGATCCAGTCACTCAATTTAGGGGGGGGGGGAGTGGTTTTCTTCAAGTAACACCATAGAATAAAGAACCAACTTGGTAACACCATGGAGATAGAGGGCGGGGTCCTGCACTTCTATTGCCACGTGTTTTTGTTGCTACATAACAGCTTTCGTTGCAGCGAAAGCTGTTATGAGATTACAACTCGGGTCGCGCGCGGCACCGAAGTTGTCCGTAACCATGCACTATTGCACGAAATAAGAAAAAAAAGTCGTACCAAAGACACAGTGTGGCTCGAACCCGAGTCCACAGTGTGCCAGCCCAACGTTCTACCACTGAGCCACGCCAAGCAGAACTTTGGAACCTTCGCAAGCTTTCCTTAGGCAGGCTCGAGTCCGGGAAAGGAGTCGCGTTAACATGAGTAATAAAGTGTTTTAGAACATCATACAGAACAATCAGACGTCACAATGCGGATAGCGTAGAGAGTTGGTCGTCCATGTGCTCCAACCCATTACAAAAGATTGTTCTTGATCACCTATTAACTTTGGCGCATACCCTCTTGAGGCGTATTACTCATCGTCGTCAGCCACTGCATGAACAATTGGCACAAAATTATTTGCAAGTGTTTAGCGGATACCATGCTTCTCAGAAGAATGACGAAGGATGGCATAACGAATGCCAGCCTACTACCCAGAAGTTATTGTTATCATTATTGCCGTAGTGGGTACCCAGCAAGTGTGCTTGTAGTAGTTACCCAATGAGTGTTTTGAAAAGGCCCTGAAAGGCCGCTCTTCTAGCTTTCGCTGTGACGGTGGTGCGCTTACCACGCAGGCCTGGCGTTTTTTTAATGTTAGATCACGGTGGCATCACTCGATCCTTTGTCTTAATTGGTCATAAATTGTTTACGACACGCACCGAAGAGAGGGGGAGGGAGTGCTGACACATGCATTGGAGGGGGGCAGGCGATAACCCCCCCTCGCTCTCTCTCATGAACAGCGCCACTGGAGCCATAGCCGTGGCGCGGCGTTTTGCATTCATCGTGTTGGTGGTCTCACTGGCTCTGTGAGATACACGGTGTTTTGAGATAGCTCGCATGGTCAAATAGATGGGTCGAGAAACTTCGAACGAAACGTGGCCAACACCCACGGAGTTTCATTCCTTCATGACAACTGCAAACGGAATGCGTGCTAACGCCAGCATTGGCCCGGCACGTATGCCCCGACATGTTTGTGGACGCTAAGTGTAGCGCGTGCGAACGTGAACTAGCCACCCTCCGCCACATCATGTGGGGTGGGTGTAACAGTGGTGTGAACAATGGGAATGGGCAGTGCCAGGACGCCACGTATCCCGAAGAGGTGGGAGCATGGATACGATCCCAAGACTCAAACACACAACGAAGGGCCATCCAGCGGCTTGAGGAGGCCCTGGCAAAGCAGACGAGAAAGGGAACCGACGCCCCGGACAACTGGAGCGGAGGAGCCCGAGTATCCAACGCCTAGCCAGAGCACAACGTCCTCAAGATCTAGGGTTTGGGACTATAGGACTGTTAGCCATAGTCTTCAGATAGGGAATACCCGCGCCCTGCGCGGCCGGTGACTTCCCGCACGCCGGATGCGCGAAAAATGTTGTTTCTCTCTCTCTTCATGCCAACACCTATTACCACAGGCATCAACACCCACCGACGGTTGAAGCACGGCTAGGGGAGGAGGGTACAAACAACCAAAACACAACCTCTCTCTCTCTCTCTCTCTCTCTCTCTCTCTCTATATATATATATATATATATATATATATATATATATATATATATATATACGTAGATTATAAAGAGTCTGGCTTCGGTTGCCATAGAATTCTGACGAAGATCGGTCTCCGATTGAAACGTCACCAATAAACAGTTTTTTAGAGGTGTATACTTATTTTTCACACACACACACACACATATATATATATATATATATAGAAAAAGGAGTAATTCACACACAACGAACGTTTCAGCACAGTTTAGTCCGACGTTTCGACCGTGGGACCGGCCTTCGTCTGGGCCCAGACGAAGGCCGGTCCCACGGTCGAAACGTCGGACTAAACTGTGCTGAAACGTTCGTTGTGTGTGAATTACTCCTTTTTCTATACTATCAGAGCCTGCGTGATACTTCCTATAATCCCCTATATATATATATATATATATATATATATATATATATATATTATATATATATAATATATATATATATATATATATAAATATTATATATATATATATATATATATATATATATATATATATATATATATATATATAGGCAGGCATGGTGGTTGAGTCGCCGTAGCATTGCATATAGTCCAGTAGATCCTCCGTGAGCGGTCACAACGTGGTTTATTTCGACGTTTCGGCCTAGAGTCTGGCCTTCATCAAGATTGAAGGTACAGTTTGCTGGTGTTCAGCTGTATACAATCTCAAATCAGAGGGGGAAAGAGAAAAAAAGATAGAAGAAAAAAAGAAGGAAAAAAGATGAAAAGAGTATAAGGTGGACTCCCCCCCCGGGGCGCCCCCTTCAATTCTTCCTTCCACTTCCCCCTCCATCTCTCTCCCCCTAATCCTTTTCACCTTTCTGCTCTCTGCAGTCTGTGTATGCTTCCTTTCACTAACGCATTCTTCCCGACCAGACGGCGCGCCTCCTGGCTCTGGTGGTTCGGTGTGGGGCAAAAAGAGCTTTTTTAAGAAAGCTCTTTTGGCCCCATCCACTTTCTTCTGGGAATTCGCCTCTCAGGGGGCTTGTGAGCATGCCCATAATATGTGGCTCAAGTCCGCCCTGTTGTTGCAAAATTTACACGTGTCCGAATAAAGTTCCGGCACGCAGCGGTTCATTGTTACCGGACTAGGGAACGTATGGGTCTGAAGTATAGGCGCCACGCCACCACATGTCCTTTGTTCAATAACGAGTGTGCGGGAGGATAAATTTTCTTGCTTAGCCTGTAATACGGCGTAATATCTCTGTAAGTGGTCATCCGCTCAAATCTCCCATCGTCCTCCCAGCTCGACCAGGGCAATCCAGAGGCTCAGTCTGTGAGTCCTCGAGCTGTCTGGTGGGCAGCCTCATTGCCGGGTAAGGAGGAGTGAGTGGGTGCCCAGACTATATCTTTTGTTCGTTGGTCTTTGTGTCCAGCCAATATTCTTGAAACTATTTGGGATATTCGCCTTCGTGCAAAGTTTCTCACAGCCGTCTGCGAGTCGCTAACGATTTGTGAAGTTGGGGTGGATGCTATGGCCAGTGCAATAGCGTTTTATTTGTGATCCCATCGGGGCTCGCGGCGGATGTTGTGTTCAGCTTCATAAGTCCCGAACGTACCTCGGCCTGTACTTTAGGGGTCGGTCTAGGGAATCATTTTCTTTACCTTTGTACGAGCCTAATTAGTTTTTAGTTGTATCCCCAATGTATCTCTACCTGATTTTTTCAATCAGTTCTTCCTTCCTACCTTTGTATGTATGTACAAGTCCAATAAAGTTTTGTCATTGTGCTGTCTTGCTCGCTTTCGTGTCTATCAGACATCTCAACAGATTCCATGTTTTGGGGAAACTTGTTTGTTTTTCATCGCATCACCTTTTTCCTCCCATTGTTGTCTGCATAGTTGCTCCACGTACTTTTCAGTATCCTTACTGAGAATGTCTATCTTTTACTTCTCTTCTGGTTCTGGTGGTGCGGTGGTGATTCCAGCTAGAGGAATCACTCTGCGAATCAAACTGTCACATGTCACTACGTCCACAGCGGCAGAACTTGCGGCTTTGCGTGGCGCCATAGAGTACATCAAATCCCAAAGACCTAGTAAATGGGCTGTGTTTTCCGACTCAAAACCAGCCCTACAGAGCATGCAGTCAGTCCTTCGACGAGGTTGCCATGAACAATTAACTTACGAAGTCGTCAAGCTCGTTCACCACGTCACAGAAACAGGCCACGAGGTCTAGTTTCAGTTGCTTCCTGGCCATTGTGGGATCAGTGGCAATTATTCCGCAGACAACACGGCTCGCACATCGCACCAAGAAGAACACACCATTCCGATTCCTTTGTCAAGGACTGACGCTGCAAAGCAACTTCGTCACCTGGCACGTAGTCTGAGTCTGCGGGAGGGGAACACCCCAAGCATAAGACATACGAGACTATACCAAATAAACCCTCGACTGGAGCTTCGACCTCCATCCGGACTTCGTCGACGTGAAGCTTCACTTTTTTGTCGCCTTTGTTTGGGCGTTGCCTTCACAAAAGCATATAGAACCCTCATCGGATTGACCGACAATGCGGAATGCGACGTCTGCTGCACCAAAGAAGACATCGACCATCTGATATGCCATTGCCCTCGATTTGCCTCTGAAAGACAGAAGCTTTCGGACGCATTGCGACAATTCGACGATCGGCCACTCTCTGTGCAGATGCTACTTGAACACCGTCATCGCCTTTCTTCGGCTAAAAAAGCAGTCAAAGCTGTCTTGTGCTTGTTGAAGACTACAGGCCTATGTGACCACATTTAACTTTTGTGTAGTGCCATCGCTGCATACGCGCCAGCCGATAGACTGACAATCCTCCTTTTCTCTCTCTCTCTCTCTCTCTCTTTCTATTTTTCTCTTCTCTTTCCTCTCTCTCATCTTTATGCCCCCTTCCTATTCCCCCAGCGTAGGGTAGCAAACCGGGCATGTGCCTGGTTAACCTCCCTGCCTTCCCTCTTGTTGTTCACCCCCCCCCCCTCTATCTTTTTACTAAGGCGTTTAATGTCTTTTTGCATTCTCCACCGTTTCTCTTGGCTCTTTTTTGCCTCCCACATATGTAGGAGCTTACTATCTGTGCTTTCTAGTCCTTCTGTTTTTGGTATGATCTTAGTTGCCATTCGAATATTTTGCTTAAGATTCCCTAGCTATTCATCTAAGTCTTCGCTGACACCACACGCTTCATTTTCTCTGATTTTTTCTAAGACCATCCCTTTCAACCATCTTTAATTATTTGCTTCCTCTTTTACGTGGACCCGCTTTAAACGTGGTTTCAATTATATAGTGGTCACTGCCCATATTTTCTTCTGTGTTGAGCCAATAAGATTCGATTATCTTAGTAAACGTGAGGTCAGAAGACGTGTCTTTGGATATGCTGTTTCCAATCCTGGTATAGAAAAGGGAGTCGGTTATTAACGTGAGGCCCTCCTGTTGGGCGTCAACCTTTGATATTTTGTTTGTCATAACCCCATGCCGCATGCGATGCATTGAAATCTCCTACTATAACGAGTGCTCGGTTGTTTGTAATGCTCATGGTTTTCCTAAAAAGTGACCTAAATTTGGTCTCTTGTCTAGGGTTGCTATAGACGTTTAATATGAATAAACTGTCACCACTCTTCTGCGATGGAACAAGCTCAATAAGAACATGATCGACATCGCAGATTTATGTATCATGTTCTACCACCGTGAGATTTTTTCGCACGAGGGTTGTTACGCACGTTTTTTTTCCTCAGGGGTACCATAAGATTTGTAATTCGACAGTTTAGCCATGCCTCCACTTTCCTGTAAGGCGATGACGTCTGGCACCTCCTTTCCGTTGAGGAACTGTAAGTTACCCCGTTTACGGTGATACCCACGACAGTTCCACTGCCAAATTTTATACTGATTACGCCACGCTATGTTTAGGAACGGACCCTTCCCCTGCGACTTTGATTACTTCGGTCATAGTGGGCCAGTTGTAGGGTTTAGTGATAGTTTTAACCAGGCCTGCTCTTATAGACCTCAAATCTGTTTGCGTGTTCTCCACCACCGTTAGTCGATTTTCTATGCTATTTATTCTTTGTTTTATTTCTACGAGCTGCAACTGCAATCCTACGAATTGTTGTTGCATTACCTTAGTTCTCCGAGTATATTCTAGACTTTTTTTGTCTAAGGATTCTGAGAGGTCTTCATTTTCTACAAGAGATATTTCCTCTGCTCTAAGTTTTTCTGCATGCGCTACAGTGCAGGCACAAGAGTTAAAATTTGACTAGACGATGCTATGGGGCTTGTTCACTCACGCAGCTGATTTTGCCTGAGCTTATAGCATTCTCTTTCTTTAGTTTTTGTTACCATCTGCTTTGCGTTTTCGCGGGTCTGTTGCTCTAGCATTTTCTTAATATGGTTTCACTCGTGACCTAGGGCGGACCGTCCTGCCACTGCCTCAGGCAAACTCCCAGACGGGAGGGACTCCCCGGATACCTTGCCTGCCCAGCTCACCGTTTGTCGGCTGCCCTGACCGCCGTCAAAACCCTCGTGGGACTCTCCTTGAGGGGACGTCGTTGCGCTTGTCTTGGATTTGGCCCGTGACTTGGATCTGTGTTGACGAGTGGACCTTTATCTGGATGTGAATCTGGCTCCGTGCTGGGTCCTTTCTCTTTCCCCCTCGGCGAGTCGCGGGAAGGAGCTGGAACATCTGCGTCATCCTCTTGTATCCTGGGTGGCTTTGCCATTCTCCTTCGTTGGATTTTTCTGATGTGTGGTATTCCCTCCACGTCTGCGTTGCACTAGTGTTTGACAAAGTCTTCATTTCTAGTTGTACATCGGCTTGTCGTTGTTGTTTCTCCCACCATCTTTTCTTCAAAAGATACGGGGTCCTGAAATGTTCTTTGCATTTTGTGTCTCCTGTAAGATAACCTTTCCCGCAAAAGCAACACTTTGGGTCGCACTGGTGGTTTTCAGTTGGATTGAGCATCCCACAACCACGACCTTGCTTGCTGTCAGGCTGTGGGTAAACACCCGCTCGATGTCCAATTCCTCCACAAGTAGTGCATGTTTCGTATTGCTTCTTGTAGAGTAGCACCTATATTCGGCGCCACGGTAGTATACAAAGTACGGCACAAAAGACCCTTCTAAAACAATGACCACTGAGTCCGCAAGTTTCCTACGTTGTGCATGTAGAATCGTCGTGTTCCTTTGATTAAGCTTTTCTCTATTTCTTCTTGATTATTATACGTCGGTATTCCATGGATAACCCCCTTGGATGTGTTTTCTGGTGCTGCTATATACCGAAGTAAAGTGTGGGATTGGGCTAGTTGGTAATGCATTATTGAACTTCTCAACGCAAAAACTTCCGACAAGTAACACAAAAGACGAGGACGAGCCCAGACTTTCAACAAAATTTATTACTACTACGATGCACATATATATGTTACAAAAAAGACGATAAGATTACTTGCTCAGAAAACACAAAAACAAAAGAATTGGCGTTTTTAAATTCGGCACGTGATGGTCCGGGGTGAGCACGTGGTTTCTTGCAGTCTCTTCTGACATTTGGTTTTGTGTTTTTTTGTTTTTTGTTTTGTAAGCAAGTGATCTTATATCGTCTTTTCTGTAACATATATATGGACGTCATAGTAGTAATAAATTTAGTTGAAAGTCTGCGCTCGTCCTCGTCTTTTGTGTTAGTTGTCGGAAGTGTTTGCGTTGAGAAGTTCAATAATGCTGTTATATAGGTGGCTGTAGCGTAGCTCTTGTCATGGATCTTAATTTCCTTGTGTTGCTGTAGTCCTTCGCATTGGCCAGACTAGGCGTGCTCATGATCATAGTATTATGTCGCATACTGATTCTGAGAGTATCTAGCCTAACAATGTCAAGCTGTACTTTTACAACTCATAGAATACCCTCTCTTATGAGCGCTAGACTATGTTGCGTCAAGTCCAGATCACCTCCTGGGCGCATTACTACCTTGTAATCGTCTTCCGGCAGTTGCGGTTCTTTCGGCACTGGCCGGCGATGCAGAAAATCCTTCCGTCTCCGAGACGCCTCCTGGGACGACTCTCCCGCATTCGTGGCTGGTACCACGTTTGTTTAGTCTTCCGCCTTTATGCGTCGTTCATGGGCCACAACCCATCATTGAGTGTTGTTGTACTCTTCAGGAGACGACGTCTCCCCCTCATCACTTTCCACAACGACCATTTCGTAGGCTTCGAGCATGCCGGGGGCCTGGCTTGTCGCCTAGTTGCCAGCGCGTCGATGGTCCTGCGATGGCGTATCTAGGGCAACGCCGTTGTGGGAACTTGAAAGAAGTGTCACGGCTCAAAAACGTTGGCCCACCTAGTATATTCTGTCGTATGACAAATCGGGTGATCGTCTGAAAACAACTGTGATGGTATTGAATCCTGTGGTTGTCATTATTCAGCCGCAAAAATGAACAACTTTCAGAGCCCATTCGAGAGGCGTCCGAGTGGCTTGTCCCCCTAGCGGCACACTCCTGCATGACCCTTAACTTTTTTTTTGAAGGCATCAAAAATTTTACTATCAGTCTTATTTTTTTGTTTAGATATAGTAAAGGGAGAAAGGGACCTGGGAAGCCATTCATCGTTGAAAGGTATTGAGCCAAAACAAATTGAAGATGTAAAAAAAAACATACGGTGCAAGCAAGGAGGTTCTATACTATGGCTTCTTGGGTACAAGATCTCCGTATAAGTGAGGGCAGTAGGCGAGTGGAAATTCACGATTTCTCTTAGAGTTAAAAAAGTTGCCACGTTCTCAGCGCCAAGAAATCTGTCACGCTTTTGCACAAGCAGTGAAAACCGGAACTTCAAGAAGCGTTTGCAGTACTCACCATGCCGCTACAAATACACCGAATTAATCACCAATGCCATGAATCGCACATACACAAGACAAACGGAGCGCGCAGGAAGTACATGAAATGTTTGCGATATGAGGGGAAGGATACTTGCCTGCTCATTGAAGAGTGTGTGGTTGCTTACGTGCGCGCCTGCTTTTAACCCAGCCACGGGATGTGAGGGGAAACTATAAGATATACGTCGAAAATGGAATTAAAAGTACCATGCCCCGCGCCTTTATATGTATGGCTTTTACGGCGCATGGGCATTTTAGTATTATTACTGAATTTTCATGTGCGTAGCACTTTCATCTGTACTGCATCATACATGGCGCATGTGCGTCCTGGTTTGACTGTCGAGCCGTGTTGTTTAATTTACCTGTTGCTAGTTCCATGGCGAAAGTTTTCTTCTGCTGCGTACGCATCATTCAAGGCTAAGTCCGTCACTGTTTCATACGACACCAACAGCTTACCCCCATAAATCTTTCAAAACACGTACACGAGCAACCATGGTACAAAAACAAAAAAGTAGAAACTTTGTGCTACACATAGCCACATCCCGTCGTGGCAGGTGCGGTGCTCCCTGATCCTCGATCCAGAGCGTGGTCTGGGGCTGGAATTACAAACGACATTAACACAGGTATTTGTTGTCTCCTTTTATAGTGTACCTTTCTTATTTTATTAATTTATTTAGACATGCTGCAGACCAGCATTTTGGCCCAAGCAGGATGGACAAAAGAAACATAAGGTGATTCGTCAAAATGAATACGTTGCCAAAAACATGCATCTATACGCTAACAGAGGTCACATGTCTGTGAAACAGAATTTATAATACATTTTACGCAAGATGGCAAGTTGGGCCAGTTGGATTACGTTCATAATTGAAAATTTTGTTGAAGCGCACAAAAAAGGAACGGACAGAAGAAGCTGACAGGGACAGCGCTTCCTCTCACAACTGAAGGTTTATTATTAGCCACATGGTCCCATGTATCCACTTTAAAAACCTTTTCTGAATAATAAACCTTCAGTTGTGAGAGCAAGCGCTGTCCCTGTCAGCTTCTTCTGTCCATCCGTTTTTTATTGCGCTTCAACATAATTTTCAATTATAATACATTTGGGCACTAAACACCAAATAGATAACTTTACAGTGGTGTAGCGAAATCGTCAGTCGAAAAAAAATCTCATAAGGCAGTGAATCCCAGTGATCAACTGTTTCGGGAAAATAACTAACTGTATTTGTAAGCATTAGTTCTTGCAAATATGGTTGCCAAGGGTCGATCATGTTTATGGTGAGTATTCGTAGCAGTAGCCGTTTGGACACAACAAGGTACATTTAAGGCAACTTGCTCTGATATTACGTTGTATAAAACGTTAAACCACTCATCTATGTTCTTGTTTATAACAAAGGAATTTTCTGTAATTTCATTATTGTGCCAGGTGAGTCGAGTCTTCGATACTTGTTAAAAATAAATATAACTGCCTTTCGTTGTATTTTTCAATAAACATAACATTTTTTTTCTTGTAAAAGGGTCCAATATGACGGAAGCATATTACAGTTTAGACAGAATGAAGCTGTTATAAGCCAAAAGTTTTATGCTAGAAGGAGCACATTTTAAGTTCCTTTTCAGAAACTATAATTTACGAAGCGCCTTTGTGCAAGTACCTCTTATGCGTGGTTTACAGGTAAGGTTGCTGCTCATAATAACACCTAAGTATTTTGTAATTATTTACTTGTAATACTGGAATACCATGAAAGGTATAGGTAAAAGCGACGGGAAGTTTTTGTTTCTTGTAATGGGTAACAGAACAGTTTTTTTTGTAATTGAGTACCATATTCAATTTACTACGCCAGTCATCAATGGCCGTAAGAGCTGACTGCAGAACATTCGGATAAGCTGTAGATGATATATTTTCGAACAAAATACAGTCATCTGCAAATAATCGAATGCTTACATCCTGGGCCAGGAAGTCATTCACATACATTAGAAATAACATGTATCCATGAAATTTCACTAGGGAACTCTATAGAGCTAACATAGAGCACTGCGGATTCAGAATTCCTTCTCGCAACAAACTGTACGCGATTGCAGAGGTAAGCAGTTATCTATTGAGCAATAAACCTTGGTAGCCCTATTTGCCGCAGTCTATATACGGCAAATTTTCATGACCACTTTATCGAATGCCTCACAAAAATCTAAAAAATAGCACATCTACTTGCCCTGCTACGTCCAAAACACTTAAAAACTCATACACAGTTGTTGTAAGCTGAGTGATCGTGCATAACTCTTTACTGAAACCATGTTGATGCCATGTTAGAATGACATGTTTTCTCTGAGTTAAAAAATTCTTTATGTATTTAGCAGTTTACAGCAGAAACAGGTAACAGAAACTGGTCTGCAGTTCAAAACCAGCGAACAATCTCCTTTTTTTGTGTATGGGGACAACCCTAGCTTGAAGCCAATTAGCCGGAACCTCACCAGTAGCAACAGACTGGCTAAAGAGATCAGCCAGTGGCTGTAATAGTTGTTCGACATAACGTCTTAGAAAAGCATTGGGGATTTCATCAGGCCCTACTGATTTTTTATCACTCAATTCTAGCAGAAGGTTCATTACACCCTCATGCGTTGTTTTTAAATCACACTCTGAGTCCGAAAAGCACCCAGCAGGTCCATTTTTATTGGGCTAATAGAGAACCGACTGAAAATAATTAATAAAGGTATTGCAGATAGCCCTGGGTTCTGTTATAACATAATTATTTTCTTTTATATTGTAATCGTATATGTTCCTGCTTGTATAACCACAGAATTTAATTTACAAATGATAACTCTCTCCATTTCCCACACCCTCGGAAGTCATTTCAGTGAAAGTCCTTGATAAAAACATCTCATATCTTTGAATAAAGATATATTCACTAAATAGCAACTGCATATAGCTATTACTTGAAGTTACGAAATTGCATGAAACCACAGAACGCGATTTGGTGCGTTCTGTAGCGCCATTTGAAATCTGAAATATTAATAGCACCGTACCTCTAAAATCTCATGCAACGTATATTGAATACCTCCAAGGTGCATAGCTCTTTGTAGCATTTCTTGCAGGGTATTCGGTCACGGAGCTGATGTCGTTCACGGCGGGATTTC
Organism: Rhipicephalus annulatus; assembly: GCA_013436015.1. Lineage (NCBI taxonomy): Eukaryota > Metazoa > Arthropoda > Arachnida > Ixodida > Ixodidae > Rhipicephalus > Rhipicephalus annulatus. The sequence goes on from WOVY01012425.1 coordinate 476,463, forward strand.
AAAACTTCGTTAGAATTTCGAATGAGACATCGGGTTCACTTCTCGAAAAGCCAGTAGTTTTTGGTGGTGCAATAGTGCTTATTTATACATTCCACTGGCTCCGAGATTATTGCTAATAGGTAATCCGCTGATTAAGTACACCGTTCGCAAACTACGGCAAAGCAGAAAAAGCAATTTATGCTAATGCATGCTACAAAACTCGCGTGATCTTTTCCCAAAGGAGAGAAGAACGCATAACGAATAGCGATACTGGCAACAGGAAACACTAAATAATTACCCATCATTACAATATGGCGTGTCTAGTCTAATTCGCAAGTGTTCGAAATAATCGAGAATTATTCTACGAGGGCCTTGAAATGGACTGTGTTGCATGTTCTGACAGTGTGCAACTCCAGGCCAATTTTATTACGCGACACCGTGATTCACATTGGGTTCGATCCACAACTTTGTGCCTAATCAATGGAGAATTAGCGAACTGTTCCAACTTCATCACTCGATCACATGGCTTCAAAAGCACAGCCCGATTCGCAAGAATAGGGTTTCTTTTCGAGCTCAGTTGCATTAAGCCGTTTGTGTCCTCAGATGCAGCTTCGATTATCCGGCAATAAATGTGGCGATTGCGAAATTTCGGAGTGCCAAACGAAATAGTCACAAGTTCTGAAAGATGGGACGGGTGCTTGTCAATGTCTCGTTGATGCATTGTTTTGCGCTCAAAAATTTCCTAATAGCGGTGCACCACTTCGCTGAATTTCAGCTTCTGTTAAAAATGTAGCGGCGACACAGACTATCAATTTTTTGTCATGTCATTTTGTACCAGTTAAACGGTTTGCGAGCGGACCACCCCGCCCATGAAATACGTGATGCTTCATGACGGGCAAAAACAAGTTTCTTCAAGCAGTAATCCCTATCGGAAAAATTGCCATGGTGGATACTGGAAAACATGGTGGGCGTAGTGGAAATAATAGTGGGCATAGTGGAAATAATAGTGGGCATGGTGGAAATTATGATGGCTATGGTGGGACGTAGTGGAAAATATGGTGGTTATGCCGGGACATACTGGGTGGTATGGTGTACAGATGATGGGTAAAGTGGAAATGATGGTGGAAAGCAGAGGCTAGATAGTGGGCAATAATGGGACACTCTGCCCACCATTGCGATAATGCTGGGTAGCCCTAAGCATATGGTGGGTGGTGCTTATTATGGTGGGCTACATGGTGTACCAAGTTGAGAAACTCTTCCCACCATTGCGATAATGCTGGGAAGCACTAAGCAGATGATGGGTGCTGCTTGTTATGGTGGGCCACATGGTGTACCAAGCTGAGAAGCTCTGCCCACCATCGCGATAATGCTGGGAAGCAGTAAGCAGATGATGGGTGGGCTTATAATGGCGGGCCATTTATATAGTGTACCAATCTGGGATCAGTACACTACATGTTCTACCACCATGATTTCCATCAAAGTTAGGCCTACCGACCGAGTCCGTACAATTGTGTTATTCGTGCTTCCGGGTTTCAGAATACGTGATTTCGACGATTAAGTATGACAATACAGCGCAGCCATGGCATCAATTAACCTAAATGAAGCATTTTTCATTGTGTATGGTGTCCGCTCAAGAAGCAACAAACATCGATGCGACGCGATTAAAGCACTCCCAGAGAACGTAATTAAGTGTCTTCTCACCGACAGCCGCCGGTCGCACTCGCCGGCACTTCTCTAGCTTTTGTACGAGAACTCAGACGTGGCAATTCGTATGCTTGGTGAACCAACATGAAGCGTAGTGTTTCCGGCACACTGCATTCGTTTTGGCCAAACCGTTATGAAGTTGCTGTAGCAAAAAAGCTACAGCATTGCGCTGGCGCGACCGCCCTCTACATTGCGCGAAAAGCATCCCAATATTCAATCAAATAAATTAGGCGGGCGTATCTATGGAATGAGCGTAGAGGCGTCATAAAGCGTGAGCAGATGTCACCCTTTAGAACGAGCGCGAAACGGATATTAAGCTTGGCAGACCCCGCCGGTAAACTATTGCTGCTCCCCAGTCCACTTGGCTTTTTTCTTGAAGTTGGGAATTGTAAAAAAAAAATAGCACTAGTGCCGTTAACATAGTGGCAATCGTTACAGGCCGCAGTTGCTTGTGTTTAATAAATGTGCAATTTTTAGTAGCAGGTGTAGATCTTGTCTATGCTGTGTACACGAAAAACATAACTTAAGTTGAACCGTGAGTTTGTATGACAACTAAGTATTTAACAACCATACAACGTCATGTTGGTGTGGCGCAGTCATTCTTTCGTCGGCACTCACGCGCGTCGGACGCAGGAATCATGTGCTCCGTAGGAGCGGCGTTTGCGGCACATACTAGCCGCGGTAACAGGATGACCGAAGACCAAGACGCAGGATATGAGATCATTTTGCCACCACTGCCCAAGGGACGCGTCGCGCAAAACACCGTGTTTTTACACGGTGATGTGCGCGGCAGACCGTATCGAGTCGAAGATTTCCGAGACGCGCTCGGACCTACAGGACTGCTGCCGGAGGTGTTGGCACTGGGGGCCTACCAGATTAATCATGTCTGGGCAGTCACCATGAACAACGCGGACGCTACGAAACGCTTGCTGGATGGGAAGGAGCTAAAAGTCAAGGGCCGACGCTGCATCATCGTAGACCCCCAGGATCAGCAGGTGCGGCTGCGTCTTCATTGGCTGCTGTACGGCGTCAACGATGAAGACGTGCGAACGGCGTTGGCGGCTTTTGGGAAGGTTGTACAAGTCACACGGGAGCATTGGCGTGTTCAGGGTGTCAGCGACAAGGGCTCAACCACACGGACTGTGCTTCTTAAGCTCAAGAGTGGCGTGAAGGTTGAAGACCTCCCCCATCAAATCAGGGTGGCTGGTGAACTGGCACTTGTGGTTGCACCTGGTCGGCCAATGCAGTGTCTGCGCTGCCAAGGTACCGGCCATGTTAGAAGAGAGTGTAAGGTACCCCGATGCTCGCGTTGTCGGCGGTTCGGCCACAACGAAGATGCGTGCATGCGCACGTACGCATCGGCTATCGGATCAGCCGAAGGTGACGACACAGCAGAGTTGGTGATGGACGTGACCGAGGCTGAAGACGCGGCGAAAGGTGCAGGCGACGCGGTGAACGCTGTAGCTTCAACAGGTACAGATACACCGACTGGTGGTGATGAACCAACAGCCAAAGCAGACATAGAATCTGGGGAGGTGGTTACTCAAGAGCCAGCCGGCCAAACCGAAGAAGGCTTCACAAGCACTTCATCGAAGGAGCCCGAGCCGGTGGAATTAACCGAACTTCCAGTGTCGTGCGAGAGCATCAGTGGTGGGGCGCCAAGCAAAAGACCCCGCGAGCAGTCTGCAGGACGGCGTGAGGCGTCCAGCGAAAAGCAAGAAGAGGGGCCACCTGCGAAGGCGACTTCGTTCAGACGCAGCAGCACGAGGCTGCGTCCCAACCCGATATCGGACAAACACTGGCCACCTTTGTCCTCCAGTGGCACGGGTCCACCTGGAGGCTCCGAAGATGTCTAGCTCTATGCTAGACGCCGAAGGTAAGCACCATGCCCCGGGCTAACTTCTTCACTGTGTAGACATGGCTGTTGCACCGAAACTTAGAGTGGCAACGTTAAATGTTCGAGGTCTAGCCACCAAGCGGAAACAGAGCCAAGTCTACAGGCTACTTGTGGATCATGATCTGGATGTACTAGCTGTACAAGAAACAAAAGTAGACGGTGAGGAGGAGACCCGGTGCATGGTGCTGAGGTTTACGGTGCGTTACCACGCTATTGTAAGTCAAGCAATAGGCACGTCTGCAGGCTGCGTTTTGTTCATTAAGAAGTTACCGGGTCTGGTAGTGCAAGATACCTTCGCTTGCCCATCTGGTAGATTGGTTTTCTGTGATTTTGTATTCAATGAATGTCAGTGGCGTATAGTGTGTATTTATGCACCAACCATTTGTGAGGACCGATCACTCTTTTTTTCAAACCTAAAGCAGCACCTCACGTTGGAAAGAAAGTCTGTATTACTTGGTGATTTTAACTGCGTCCTCAATGGGCGAGATCGAGCAAATGGACGCGCCAATTACGATAAAAGTAGTAGGACGCTAGCGGACGTAGTTACTCAATTCGAGTTAGAAGACGTGGGCAGCTGTATGGAGGGAACGCGGGAGGTGCGTTTCACACATTTTCAGGGGAATAGCCATGCGCGCCTTGATCGCATTTACGTGTCGCTTGAATTAATAGCCCACTGCAAGACATATGCTGTTTACCCAATACACTTTAGCGATCATTGTTTAGTTAAATGTGATATGGGAGAGAAAACACAAGGTGGAACTTTCTCATGGGAGCTGTGGAAGATGAATTCCACTTTGATTACTGACGAATATTTCTTAGATCAGGTTATGAACTGCATCAATGATATAAAAATGGATGATGGAGCTAAACTTGCAGAACAATGGGAAGAGTTCAAGCAGCGAATAAAAATAAAAGCTATTGATCGTTCTTGCGCATTGAGTTATGAAAAGAAAAAGAAAGAAAAAGAACTCCGAAAGACTTTGGAAAGACTTATAGACTTGGAGTGCAAACAACCGGGAGAATATAAAATGGACATACGCAATATTAAGCAGAAACTTGCACTGCATGACGAGGAACGCTACCGCGGTGCACTCGTCCGCGCTAGGGCTGAGGCTTTAGCGGCTGGAGAGACGCCAACCAAAAGAGCGTTAGGGGTGGAGAAAACGAACGCTAGACGGAATCACATCGGAAAAATAGAGAAGGATGGTCACGAAGTAACTGATACGGACAGCATTTTATCCGTATTTTCAAGTCATTTTGAAAAACTTTTTGCGTGTAGACAGGCAAACCTAGAAAGATTTAAAGACGAATATTTAGGACGCCTGCCGCAAATGAGTGAGGAAGTGAAAAACGCTTTGGAATTATCTATATCTGCATCTGAAGTTGAACGGGCGATTGATAAGTTAAATCCTGGGAAATCTCCAGGACCAGATGGTCTTTGTGCCAAGTGGTACAAATGTTTTAAAAGCGAATTGTCTTCAATACTCGCGGGCGTTTTTAATGAGGCATATGAGGAAAAGAAATTACCACCATCCTTTGGTGAATCGCGTACCGTTCTGATTCCGAAAACAGACGAGGTTGAAAAGCTCAGGCACGTCACAGCGTACAGGCCAATCGCACTGACAAACGTAGACTACAAAATATTAATGAAAATTTTGGCGGCCAGACTTCAGTCAGTAATAAAAGATATCGTCGGTCCACACCAAACGTGTGGAATAAAAGGTCGGTCCATAGTTACAAACATTCATAAAATGCGATCCGTGCTCGAATATGTTGACACCTGTCATGCTCGTGTAGCCATACTCCAGCTGGATCTGGAGAAAGCGTTTGATTGCGTTTCCCACGCTCTTTTGTTTGCAGTATTGAAGCACATTAATGTTGGTAAGATAATTATTGACGGAGTAGCCATGGCATATCGGAACGGTAGTACGAGACTAATTATCAACAAGACATTGGGCCCCCCCATAAGAATCGAGCGCTCAGTGCGTCAAGGTTGCCCTGTTAGTCCTCTTTTGTTTTGCATCTATATTGAAACTTTATGTCAGTCGATATTGCAGAATGACATCATTAATGGATTTAGAGTACAATCATCAGAGGTCAAATTACTCACATACGCTGATGATGTTGCGATTTGTAGCACTTCCTATGACGGTATTGAAGAATCAATCAGAGTTTCTAAATCTTTCGCCGAAGTTACAGGAAGCCATATAAACTGGGGCAAATGCCTCGGCTTCTGGCATGGATATTGGCCTTCAACACCAGAATTTTTTGCAGCCATTAAATGGACAAGAACGCCAGTTAAATATCTCGGAGTACCGCTCGAGTCATACAAAAGTACTGATGAATATTGGACACAGCAAACGAAAGAAATTAAAGAGAAAGCGAATAGGTGGAATGCAACCTATCTGTCCATGTTTGCTAGGGCTACTGCATGCAACTGGTTTTTTGTGTCTAAGCTGTGGTATGTGATGCAAGTGCTGTACTGTTCCCGGGTCAATGTGCAAAAATTACATCGGGTGTTTGCAGTGTTTGTGTGGGGCTCTAACTGGGAAAGGTGCAGTCGCACGAATTTGTTCAGACGGGTGAAGTGTGGAGGCCTTGGGCTAGGACATCTGTTTATCAAGTAGTTAGTAAATAGGTTTTTCTTTTTTTGCGAGGCAAGAGATCCTTTCCTATTAACAGTGTGTCAAACAAAACTAAGTAGACTGTTGCCCGAGTTTGTTGTGAGCACTCATGCTACCACAGGGGCTGTGCAAGGATACATGAAGGAAGTTGTGGCCAGCGTGCGGTTTTTGTGTGTTCGGTTTTCAACTGACTACCTGTGGTCTGTTGGAAAGAAAAAAACTGTACAAAGATTTATGTGACACGATGCTCCCCATCCCACTGTACAGAGCGCTATATACAGCACGCAAGGGTCAGAATGTACTTAAACGAGTTAAAAAAATGCGCGCAGCTCCAAGTGCGAAAACGTTCTTTTTCAAATTACACACTGGAACACTTCCTGTAAGAACCTTCCTAGAGGAGTGGGGGTTTTATATGCCTTGGGGATCTCACTGTCTAATCTGTAAGAAACCGGAAACTATTGACCATGTTTTTCTGCACTGTTGGGAAGGAGTTTATTTTTGGGACGTATTACAAAGGACAATCAAAAAAGAGTTCCCGTTAGACCCTCATGGGATCAGGTATTTGGCAATAGAGAATGAGGATGGATTACCTTTCGATTTTATCATGATGACTGCCTTGCACAGTATATGGCGCTCTAGAATGGCTGGATTTCATTGTGACCCAGACAGAAGACCAGCAAGAGAGTATTTCAAAGAAAGCATCTCAAGATTACTTGAGGTAGTAAGAACAGACGAATGTGTACCTTCATGGGTAGAAAGGGTAGAAGCCCTTCTGACCATGAAGGAATTCTAGGACGTGATGTGTTATAGTAATGCTTGACGGGCTTAGTTATTTTTAAGTTTATTGTATTGTTCGTTGTGAATTGTAATATATTTATCTTAGCAACCCGTTTGTGATGTTGAACCGGAAATAAAGAAAAAAAAAATGGTGTGGCGCAGTGGTTAGCGTCTTCGAATGGGAATCCGCAGGTTGCACGTTCGATCCTCCGTGGCGCCTTGTTTTTTTTTTTACGGGACGGGTGTTTTTTGCACTGTTTTTATAGAATTCTTTTTTATTTTTTGTGGCAGCTCGTCACGGTGATTATGACGTCATTTCGCGCTCAAGTGTTGCCGGCACGGCAGCACCCACCATACCCACCATGCGCCATGGTGGGCGTTTCCCACCATTCACCCACTACACTAATCCACTATAATGGTGGGTGGTGGTTTCCACCATGCCCACCATTCGTTTTTTTCCAATAGGGATGGGGTCAAATATTTCTGTGATCTTCTGACAATTTGAGAAACTTTTATACTTTAATGACCCCTTCGAGTTCTTGAGTCTAGAAGATATTGCTGATATTTTCCTAGCACGCGTGCAGATCAGGACTCGGTACCGACACAACATTGCAACGCCCGCTTTTTTTTCATGTTTCTTTTCTTTCCTATTCAAGCGCCTTCCCATTTACAGTCAGGTTTGACACGCAGAAGCATTTTTGGTGGTCCTCGATCCATCATTGTGTTCGTCCAGTTCACACTGCAGAAAGCTTGACGGCACGGGCATTTCCTAGGCTCAAGTTTCTCGTACCTGAGCTTTCGCGTTTTTGCGTACATCCGGGGATTGTAGGGAAAGTACAAAATGAAGCAACGAGCATTGCACCCCCCCCCCCTTTGGGGCCTGCAACACAGATATCTGTATTTTTTACAGGTGAAAATTTGGCAGAAGTCTGCTTGGTTGGGATAACAGAAAGCTAGAGAAAGGAGGAAACTCCCACCAATATTTATTTAAAAAAACCCGATGTTTTGAAGCTTGATCGGCTTTTTCTTCAGGGTGAGAAAGCCCGAGACATGCAGGTCTTGCGGCAAGGGCATAGCCAGGAATTGTTTTTTCGGGGGGGGGGGGGGGCACATGCATCAATTTTCCTCTATGACGTCACTATCTACAGTAGTTCGAATAGATGGTGTGCATGTATATCAAGTCATGAGATTTTCCTCCTCTCCATGCAGCATATGGTTGTCAAAAGAGTGACGACGGCCTCTCGTTGCACCATTGAATGGACTAGACTTCGAAAACACATTTCGATGACCCGCCCAATTGGAGAAGACATCGTTAATCGTTAGTCTCTACTAAGCGTAGATGGCGTGGTCCTCGTCCTGGCGAAGCGCGTTTCACAAGTCAAGGACGGCTCCACTTACAACGAGGAATGAGATTATACGCAGCATGTTTTTGTACATTCATAATCATAATTCGGTTTTGCTTACTTTGCTGAGCGAATCATTTCTTACTGTCGATATTTGTAACTGCATACCTATGGGAATGATTTTTATGTTAAATGCACACTAAAGTCAAATAACAATTTACATAAAAGTGAACGCTCAATGTATGATAACATCTAAAACGATATATCATCAACAACAGTGCCCTATTTACCGAGAAATAAGGTAAATGCACAAAACCTCATGTGCCGCAGTAGGACATTCTCAAAATGATCCCGATGACACCAGACGGACCACCTACAATTATTCACTAGTAATTAATCTAGCTGCACTAAATAAACAACCTCCGTTCATCAAGAGACGCAATAAAAGGCTGCTTGTTCGTTTCTATTTGATTCATGTAAAAAAGAACCGCCGGACATTACTATAGAGAATGGCACGAGTGATTCAAAAAATAAAACTTCGCGTAGTTGATGATGGTAATGAGGCCATTCTCTTTGCAACGGGCGGGTACACTTTGGCACCCTAGCCGATAGTAAAAATTACAAAGAAAATAAGAAAATAAAATATAGACTGGGCGTGTTACCGAGTTAAGAACCCTCCCGAAGTCCCCGGAGAGTTATTTTCCTCCATTGTTCTAGGCGAATTTTGCTGCGCCTCACGTAGCCTCACTGCGGCGTAGTCCACCACATCACCTGTGTTCACAAAACCCAGTGCGGCAGCGAGATCTGTGTTCGAACTGGATTGGCTCAATTGCGGGCACTCAGTGGTAGTGGTGGTGGTAGTGGTTAGAAGATGAGAAAAGGCACCTAATTTCTGCAACCCGGTCGGGAGCACGGCGCAGTTGTTGAATTGTGTGCGATGGAATGTGTGCGATGGTCTCGTCAGCCCCACCACACGCGCGACACACCACAGTTACATTAGACAGGTAGTGCCATCTAGTGGCGCGCAATTGAACGAAAAACGTCTTCAATCTTGAAGTCAATGACTGGAAACTGTTCAATGGCCATTGCTGCTGCTGTGGCTCCCGCTGCTTTCTGTGTGCTGCATGGAGGAAGAAAAAAAAAAAAAGCTTCCTCCATGGGTATCCATAGGTGTACTGCTATGGTCACGTGACTGGGGATGCACGCACCTGCAAATAAACGCACATACGCACATACGGCACGGAGAAAGAAAAGGCACATACGGAGTGGTCACGGCTGTTCTATCGTGCGAAAGCATTCTCACTCCTTCGCTGCCTTGCTCACGCAAGGGTAATTCTAGCCACCATACTTACGCCAATACCGTGTGGTTTTTGATATTGTGCGACTGGTTTGGATATTCTGTTTATTCTGTTGATATAGTTTCAATGTTCCAAGTTGTTCTAGCGGGGCGCAGTTGAAACAAAAACGGTCTGCAATCTCGAAGCCAATGCCGGGAAATTGATCAGTGGCCGTTGTTGCTGGTGTGGCTCCCGCTGCTTTCGGTCGGCTGCTATTAGCGCAGTGAAGCCAGGTAACGTTGAGCATGGCAACAGAGACGTGAAGCGGTCCTGCCGGTCCGCTTCTTGAGGCGGGTAATTCGAAGTGCGCTAACCCGATGCGGGCCACTAAAACGGGATTTAATTTTCAAAATAGGCCCTTTTTTGGCACAAACGTAACGCTACGAGGTTTCTGAAGCGCTATTTCAATAATCAACGTCGACGTAATAGTTGCCTTTAGTGTCCCTCTTGAAAGAGCGCATGAAATGCGCTAATATGCCAGCCATTCACAGTTTCGTGGATTTCAGCAGCGGCATTTCCAAGCTGCAGCTGCGATTTCAGTGCACAATAATATGACAACATTCAATCACTAGCAGAGTGCCGTGGCTTTCAATACGATGAGCGAGTGTCCGTCCTGTAACAGTAAGTGCTCCGTAGCCAGCAGAATCCCCGCGTAAACAAGGTGGTTGCCGTCCAGGCTAATGTAACATTTGCTTGTTAGGTACTACTAGTGTGGCTTCGCAATGATCGTTGATATCATGAAATCTTATTAACCACTTGTAAAGGAAACGGACAACAGCCGAACTTACCTCTCTGGAGTACTGGTTTTCCTATCAACGTCGTACTTGTTGCCTGGCTGTAGCTGGCGATTTACTAATCCGCGCAAATGTCGACGCCGAGCTTAGATGGGCTCACAAGAGTGGAAGCTTGGGCTAGTTGGTGCGTATTCATATTTGCAAGGTGTTTCAGCGCGCCAACAAAGGAAAAAAGGACAGGGTAGACAGAAAGAGCGCTGTCTTTCTGTCTATCCTGATCCCATTCCAGCCAAAAAGTAGATAGGCTGGTAAGTTAAACTGTTTTTTTTGTTGTGTGACATCATTCAATCCCTGTTTTGCACATAGCAACATACTTACGGAAGCTGACATAGCCTTTCTTTCCATGCAAGTTTTCATGCTACTAGGAGGTTGAGCCACTTTGTTTTGTAAATTGCAATACATTATACCCGTAACATCACCATTTTGTGTACAACTCGTGAAAAGTGAGAGAAAATGAACTGTATTAAAAGAACAAAGGAAAAAAAAACAAGCAGGAATGTTACATATCCCTGGACTTATCTCATGTTTCTGTGTTGAGCTTCCCTTCTTTCATGCAGTTCATTTGCTGTCAGTGATGCACTCTTAACAATGCTATTTAAAACTAGTGGAGATATCACACTGATACAGAATACACATACAGAAAACAGCAAACAGGCTGTTCCGTACATGCGCTTTCTGTATCGACGTGACAACTTCAAGCACCACCTAGCCTCCGCTATTGCCTGTTTGGCATTGACAACTGCTTGAGACCTGATTTCGATGTACTATTGCAGACCAGTTGATACAAGAGGCTCTACAGAAGAGGGTGGCACAGCTTGAAACTGAAGTTCAGGTGACATGACGGAAGCTTCAACTTGCTCAGAGGCAGCGTTTGAAGGCACTGACTGCAAAAAGCACCTTGTCGCAGGACTGAAGAAATACTTGAATGAAGAGCAAGTAAATGTCTGAAGATGACAACAATGCAAGGGACTCAATGGACTAAGAAGACTGTCATAAAGGCATTGAAAATGAGACTTTCCTGTGGGGGGAGGGCCACGTGGTTATGACAAAGTCCGGGAGCTTCTTGGACAACCTCTGCCAACAGAAAGCACCTTACACCGTCACTTACAAGGGTACAAGTTCACACCAGGTTTGCTGGGGGACATCATAATGTCTCTCGTACTAAAGGTAAGTACACAGACAGGTGCCCACGACCCTTGACCCATCTTGTTAACATAGCACCACTGTTTGCATTGCCTAACTAAATCTTTCCACCCCATAGGTTAGCCTCATGTCACCAAAGGAGCGGCACGCCACTTTAATGCTTGATGAGATGCAGCTTGCCCAAGCTTAGTGTACAACCCACCCTAAGGAACAGTGCTTAGACCTTAGAGCCCCAACTATACCTCTTGCAGACAGAACACTGTCACCTGGCTGTTTGGCCACTCATGGGCTGGTATTGATGCTCAGTGGGATAACAAACCACTGGAAGCAAACAGTTGCTTACTATTTGACTGGAAATTCATTGCATACCAAAACAGTTAAGGATATAAGCATTGTTACATAAAAGCATGTGAGGCAATTTCTTTGAAAGTAGATGTTGTGGTGACAAACATGGTCGGGGGGAACCAAGCTGTCTGAAAACTGTTCGTTATAATTGTTGGCAAATACAGCAAGCCTAAAACTTGGTGTCCATACCCAAGTGATGCATCTAGGCAACTTTTTTTTCATGGCTGACGTTCCTCATCTCCTTAGGAACCTGAGGAGCCATTTGACTAAAGGCCAGAAGATATACTTGCCTGAAAAAGTAGTGAAAAAAGAAAAGAACAATCTGCCAGGAAATTAAATATCTATCGAGCCTACAAAAAAGCTCGTCGAGATAGACAGCAATGCAGAGCTAAAGCTGGCTCCCCACCTGAAGCCTTCTTCAGTTGATCCCAGCCATTATGATAAAGTGAAGGTGGGGCCAGCATTCAGCTTTATCAACAGCAACACTGCTGATGTAGTACGCTTGCTTGTACATAATGGAACATTAGAGAAATCAGTCTTAACAACTGCATGGTTTGTTGGGGGGATGTTTTGTTGGTTCAGACTCATGACTTCCAGAACAACAAAACTGGCTTTGAGTCATTTTGATGATAATGAGTATGAAAAAGCCGTTCAGTTTTTTTAAGAAACAATTGCACTTTTTGAAGTATGTATTGGGGATGAAAAAAAAAGCCGCCCGGAAACCAGTGCAGACTGGCATTGTCCTAGCGACAACATCAGTGTTGCTACTGCAGGCACTGTTTCTTGAAAAGTACACCTTTGAATTCCTGCTCCTGAGCAGGTTCGGCCAAGATACCCCCGAGAATATTTTCTCAACATTAAGGTGAAAGAACCCGGTGCCTCGTGTACTTTAATTCAAGTTTTCGCTTTGAGGTGTTACGATGGCCCAGTTTCTGAGGGCAAGTAGCACCTTAAAGTTATCAATTGGGTAAAGAACTATCTAAACGGTCGGCAGCAGAACGTAGTGCTTAATGGCTCAAAATCATCTGCGTTAACCGTTACGTCCGGTGTACCACAAAGGAGCGTATTAGGACCTTTGCTTTTCCTGATTTATATTAATAGCATAGTTGATGGTATAACCTCTCCAATTAAGTTATTCGCAGATGATTGCGTAGTGTTTAGACTGATTAAATCGCACAAGGATGCTGAAATTCTGCAGCATGATCTGTACCGAATATCAACGTGGTGCCAAAAATGAAAAATGAGTCTAAATGTCCGTAAATGTTGCTATGTATCATTCACCAACCGGATTAGTAAACTAGACACAACATACGAAATAAATAATTCAATAATTAGCAATGAATCCTGTTATAAGTATCTGGGCGTCTCTTTTTCCGACAATTTCAAGTGGAATAAACACATTAACATAACTGTGGCCAAGGCAGGCCGGATGCTATACTTCATACGCAGAAATTTTAGGCAAGCTTTACAGACCGTGAAACAAACCCTTTATCTCATGTATGTAAGACCTATTCTAGATTATGCTTACGTAATCTGGGATCCCCATCAGCAATACTTGATTGACGCACTGGAAAAAGTTCAAAACCAAGCAGCCAGATTTGTTAGCAACAACTATAATTCTTTTGCAAGCATCACAGAAATGAAACAAGCATTGAAATGGGAGACACTGATGATAAGGAGGCAGAAACTGAGGCTTAAATTCCTTCATTGTATATATTATAATGGAAATGCTATTAACCCTCTCGATTATCTGTTCACACCAATGTACGTCTCTAATTGTCAAGACCATTCACGAAAAATATTAGAATACCGCTACGAAACCCACTCTTTTGGTAGATCTTTTATCGTAAAAACATGACAGGAATGGAACCGTCTACCAGATGATCTCGTCAATGAAACTGATATTGAATATTTTTTTTCTTCCTTGTAACAACGCCTACAATATCACTGCCACTAAGAACGGTTTGTTGTCTTGAAGCGTGTGGGTGTTTACAAATGCATGACTGCGACGTTGTTTTCGCTCACCAATATTCGAGTGTTTTTTTTTCTTCTCTTGAAATATCTTGAGTGCTGTTGCATTTGTTGTGTCTATTGTTTCGATTGAAACTATGTAGTGAAATTATTATGTGTACCTCCCCTACGTAATGCCTTACAGCGATGTAGGTGAAATGTAAATAAGTAAAAAAAGTTAGCATGGCAGCGTCACTGAAGAAGACTGCTTTCTCTTGACTGGCATGGCCAATGACAATAAACCAAATGAAAGCAAAATGTATGTTGTTTGTCCGTCTCACCTCCTTGATATTTAAGACTTAGAACATGAATTCTTGCTGGTTATGTTCTTGCGCAAGTGACGAAGGCAAACTCCTGTCAAGCATGTGTCGTAGCGATCCCAAGCTCTGCCGAGGGCCACAAGCTCACAGTGCTCAAGTGCTACAACCAAGAGAAGCTGGCATTGACAGTGCCATCCGCAGCTGTCTTGAAGTTAATAGAGACTGCTGAAAATTATGTGTGCCTAAATGAAGATGCACTGATTGCGAACAGTTTGTGCATCTAAACTTCAGAGTACCATTTAAAGTTCCCTGTATTTGGGCAATTGCTTCGCTACATGCAATTGCATATCGGATAATCTCCTTGCCACATTTTTAAGAACTAGAATTTCAATTCTTGTGAAAAAGAAAAACCATCTTCTGATGACAAATATTCAAAGCTCACAGAAGTGTGGTAGCCGAAGCATTGGAATGCATGTTGCTGCAGAAAGCATTAGGTAGAACTGGTAGGAAAGTTTGTGTAAAACGTATGGTGTCTCTTGTACTACTGTAAATGTGGCTGCTCTTTGTCTTTGCATTTTATTAGTTATTTAAGGTACCCTTACTGTTCAGTGCCAGCATTATTAAGTATGTGGGGATTAACATCTTAAAACCAGATATGATTATAAGAGACACCATAGTAGAGGGCTTCGGAAATATTGACCACCTGGGGTTCTTTAACGAGCACGGAAATCTAAGGACATGGGCCTTAACATTTTTCGCTTAAACCGGAAGTGCAGCCGCCGCAACCGGGATTTAATCCCGCAACCTTGGGATGAGCAGCCGAGCGCCATAACCGGTAGGCCACAGACACGGGGCCAGCGCCAGCATTATGTGATGTCCTTTCGTCACTTGGAAGCACATTATAAGTGTATATTATGCATTGCATGTGTAATTAAATATACCTACTAGTAAGTACCTGCATTACCATTTACTTTGCATTGTGGATGGCATTGGATGGCTTATGTCTGCAAGCATAACCTTACGTAGTTGTTGTACTACTTCGTGTCTGTCACAAACGAATGCAATTTTCGTTTTTTCAGTGCCCCATTGTCCAAGAAAGGGCGCTTTTGTGTTGGGAAGAAGACATCCCAACACAAAACATCCGCTGTGACTGGCGACGACGGCGCTGCCGTGTCTTCCCTACACCTGTATCGAAAGGAGAAAAATATGTTCGAAGAAAAAGAAACAAGCTCGAGAGGGGACGGGACAACCCGAGAGAGTTTGGACAGCATCGGAATCGGCGGTTGATGTGCAACCAGCAAGACGCGTGGTCGTCGGTGTCGCGAGGCTCGCGTAGAGGGTGAGTATGGAGTGACCCGGGCAACGTATTGAGACTGCTACAATACCAGGCATCCTCGTTGTGTACTAAGCTGGCGAGATCTTCAGCGGCACCCGTCAACTCCCCTACGTGTACCAAGAGCTGGCTTGGTTCGTATGAAACTTTTTATTGTGACTTTCTTTAAAATTATTTTATTTTAACCTGCTTTTCAATAAGTGTAGTGTGCGCTGCGACGCACATAGATGTTCCGAAGTGCGACCACGATCCTTTCGTAATCATTTATTTGTATGCCTTTTTGATTTCCATCTTGTTGGTATTTTATTAACATTCTGCGTACTTGTCTTTTGTTTGTACATTTTGTAGTGTTTTTTAGAGCATAGTTTGCTTTGTTGTTCTTTTCATCGCGTATTAGTGTTTTCCTCTGTTATTTTTTTGTAATCTCATCGCCATTGCCCTTGTTTTAATTAAATGCTTGTTTGTGTTTAAGCAAATGTTCGTGTCTGCTCTATGAGTACGTCGCTCAGGCTCAGACATCACCACATATGCAACCCCGCACGGGTCGACCGACCTGCAAATAAATTTGAGATGTGCCACTTCTAAGGCCTTTCAGGCGTCGCAGGCCGAATCGTAAAGTGGAAGCCTGCGAATCTGCCGCTCGTCGATGTTGGATCGGCAGGGCTTCACCCGAAGTGTGTGAGTGTCGTTATATTTTTGTGCTGCATGTGTATATGGATGGATGGATAAAAAACTTTGTTCAGCTCCTGCAAGGCGGTATGTTTATATGTCCAGCCGTTACGGTATATAAATGGTAGGTGCTGTTACTGCACTACTCGTGTAGGGATAAGTGTGGCATTATGAAACTTTGTTTTGGTTTGTGTATCATTTATGCTTTCGTTTTAAATTAATAATACCCTAGTTTCTAGATTTTCATCTGTTCGATATTTCATATTGTTCTGTATGCCTTGTGTATTTCTTGTATTGTGTTATTCCCATTGTATTGCTGGTCATGCCTAAAGTATGGCATTCGGACTGGTTGTATGTTTTAAATATATGAATAAATACCACATAGCCACTGATACTGGCTATCACTGTATTTTCTGTATTGTTTTATTGCTAATGTATCGCTGACCCTTGCCTAAAGTATGACATCAAGGCTAACTGTATGTTCTTAAATAAATAATTATATACCACATAGCCACTGGCCATCACTGTAATTACTGAATTGTGCTAATCCCACTGTATCGCTGACCCTTGCCTAAAGAATGGCATTCGGACTAACTGTATGTTCCTAAATAAATAAATCAATACCACATAGCCACAACTACTGGCCACCAAATAATAAAACTGAATCAAAGTATGTTACATACACTTGTCTACTGTGTTACTTTTCGGTTACCCTCACACTTGGATACTAAATGAAATATCTCGGCTATGCAGCAATGTCATTTTACTGATGAAAAGCACCGAGCTCTGAACCAACATAAGAAAAACATCAGAACCGATATAAGATTGCCAGCAAAATAAAGTGCAGTAATAACTAGGGAAATTTGCGGGCGTTTCATTATAGGATCTTGAAATCTTGAGAAGCTTGTGCGCTTCAAAGAGCCTCAAAAGCAATTCGAAAAAACAAACACACCCTTATTAATCCACGCGGTGATTCAATGTTACGTACCGACATATCAAGAATACAACCGCATTCGCACACACAAGAAACCTTGTCGAAGAACTACACCGTGGTGTTCCGCGCGGTTAGGTCGCGTTTGAAACACGAACAAATTCGAGGATCGGCGAGGACACGATCAATAACGCCGCTTTGGAATGTAACGACACTTGCGTTGACTCGTAGCACAGAATAGCAATATACACGCCCAAGTTGTCAGGCAATCACCGCACGCAGGGACAAGACTGTTGGCGCACTCGTTTCCACTGAGGTGTCTTTAGTTTCCAAAAAATCTGAGCTTTCACACACGTGCGCAGGATGTTAACTTTCTGCGAGAATCGCGTTTCAGCACCGCCATGTCGAAATTTTTTCGGTCCGGATAGCTGTCAGTCTTCTTATTTGAATGCACAGTCTGCATTCTTCGACCGAAGTGACCGCTCTATGTACACAGCACACTTACAAGCAAGAAAGATGTAGAGTATTCGGATTAAGCGCACGCAGTCGCCAATGTACGGCTAATACAGCGACCAAGGCAGGCGCCATGGAAGGCGCGGATAACTCGCCTCGTGTCGTCTTCGATCCCGGCTTGTCGTGAAGGGCTTCGACTATTCTGTGAAATAAAAGCGAATCAACATGCCTTCGTGTTTTAATTATATGCAGCTAATTTAGATTGCGAAATACAATGTCATGCGAGCGCGAATAAACGAGATGTAAACATGCCGAATATAGGTGATCAAACATTTTTTCCAGCTCTCTTTTTCAATGTTTATTTGAAATAAATGCACAACTTTAGCATTTTGAACCTTTATTTTAGGCTTCATAACAGTCAGACATCAGAAACTTTTATTTCCTATCATGTGCAGATATTTTTCCACCAGCTAAATGCCGTAGTTTGACCTTCGCATCGTCTGCTAGAGAAACTTTTTAGGTGGCGCGCGCGGCAGATGTCGACTAGGCGGAAGTTTTGAAGAAGTTTGGTCATTCGTTTGGTGCGCACAGTAAGTTGTAAAACCCGAACACAGAGTGCATGATGTAGGCGGAAGCTTCAAACAATTGCTGACGTAGGAGAGTTAGCGGAAGCGGCTGGATAGGAGGATCAGTGTTGAACTTAGGGCTGTCGAGCGCTCGGTCCAATTGTCGGGCGCACGATGGCAAAGGAGGCTAGAAAAACCACGGGCGAGAGTGAGCAGGTACAGTGCGAACAATGCTAGCGCTGGTGCTACCTGGACGAGACAGGCTTCACGAGTTTGGCCGACGTGAAGAAGGCGAGCTTCGTGCGCAGGCTGTGCGAGGCACTGAAGGCGGCAGTGTGGCGCATGGATGCTAGCATTGAGGTGCTGCAGGGGGAGCTGGGGGTGGTGGGAGCTGAGGATGGAACTCCAAAAACAACTCGAAGCGTCGCGTAAGCGGGAGGAGGCTACCGGCAGCCTATGAGAGCAAATAAAGGTGACCTTAAAAAAGAACGGGAAGGACGGACCGAGCTCGAGCAGCGGGTAAAAGAGCTAACGGCACTCTGCCCCGGCCCCGAGCGGTGTGAGATGGAAGGCGTGGGTAGCGGAAAAGGTGACAGGCGGTAAGGGACAGGTGAGAAGGGAGGTCAGGGGACCACAGTGTCTGGCCACAGCATGGAGGCTTCGAGAACATACAGCTCTGTGGTGTGGCAGTCCTCGAGCAGGGCAGGAACACAGCACCCATGGCAGAGAGAGAAAGAGGGTAAGCAAACAGGAGCGCAATCGCAAACAGAAAGGCAGCGATTGGAGCGTAGAAGGGTTCTAGTGGTGGGGGACTCTAACGTGGCCAGGGGTAGGGATGGCGTCTTCACGACAGTGAAGGGAGATGGGGGAGTGCGGGTGGAGGCCAAGTCGGGAAAGAGCATGGTGGATGCACTGGCCAAAGCTCAGGAGGTTGTAGAGGACAGCATGAAGGACGGAAATCTCGTCATTATTCATGCTGGGCTCAATGATGGCTGAAGGGAAAGACTCATAACCTTCAGACAGTTAGAGGATGGGATGCGTAAACTCCGAGACGCCTCTGGGAGTGTGCTTGTGACCACATGCACAGTCCCAGAGGTCTGGCGGGCCGTCTCGTGGGATTGAAAGGAGGGTAGTGGAGGCCAACTGTGCGATTAACGGTATGAGCTGGCAGCTCGGCTACAGTGTAATGGAGGTGAACGAAGACGTGTACGAGCCCGGCGCTCGCCCCTTTGCACATGATGGCATTCACTGCAGTGCTGCGACGGGCAGGAGGGTCGGTAACAGAATGGGTCGCCAAGCCATAGCTTTTTTAAAGGGACCCAGAGCCCTGAGGCCAACAGTGTAGCCGAAGACGGTTCTAAAGGGGCACAAATATTCGAGCCACGTGGGGCCCGCGGAAGAAGAAATTGGCGTAAGCATAAGGGCCGAACTAAATCAGACATAGGCTATATTAACATGCAGGGTGGTAGGAATAGGTTGAAGTGGGAAGAGATAGAAGAGCAGCTGCTGGTATATGGGGTTGTGGAGACACATCTTCGAGACATGGAGCGACTACCTTGCAATTCGTACTACGTATGGGAATATTGCAATTGAACAGAAAGCTGCAAAAAGGGAGGTGGAATTGGGGCATTTGTATACAAAAGTATGTGTTGGCAAACAGTCAAGCATGGATGCACGGAACATTTATGGTTAAAAGGGAAAGTAGCGGGGCAGATGACACTTCTTGGTTTGGTGTACTTGTGGACAGTAGCAGATGCCAGAGAGGAAAACCAAGCAATGGTGGAATGAGTAACAAATGACATTGAGAAGAGTGTTAGATAATTATACTAGGAGATATGAATGCGCATATAGAAGACAGAGATGGGTATACAACCCAACAGGCAAAATGATCATGGATATATGTGAAAGGCATGATTTGATCATTTTGAACAGTACAGAGAAGTGTGAAGGGCAAACAAAACGGAAGGTAGTAAGGCTGCAGTCGACGATAGGTCATGCACTGATGTCTCATAGAATGTATGATAGGCTCAGTGGAATGCTTATAGATGAATGTGGCTCCAGAAGTCTGGGTAGTGATCACAAAGGTATCAAGCTAAGTTTTGGAAGAGCAATTAAAGTGGGAAGGAGGCAAGATGAGCAACTATAGGGGAATTTTTATTCAGAAGGACAAATAGAAATAGCCACTAAAAATTGAGAAAGTAATCGCTGAGGATAATAAAACAGTGTGGACGTACACGAATCTAATTGGACTGTTTGAGCAGGAGTTTGCTAAGGCACGCGACAAGTCACCCGGAAAAGAAGACACAAGCCCAAGAGTTGGTGGGATGAGGAAGTTATGAGAGCCATAGCAAAACGTCAGGAAGCCTATAGGGAACGCAGACATGCTAAGCAGCGGGGTGAACTGATAGATGATGTTGAAAGAAAATGGGATATTATTTTAAGCCGTAGAAGGGAAGCATCCCTTCTGATCAATGAAAATATTAGAAGAAAGCGTGCTCAGTGGCTGGCAGAAGTGCATAAAAAGGACAGAAAGGCAGCTGCAAAATTTTGGAACCATTTAAACTCCCTAAGAATTGAGACAAGCCTAGAGCAGAGGTTAATAAATACAGCTCAAGGGGTTAGGCTAGAAGGGGACGAAGCTATTGAATGTATAAGAACAAGGGTGACAGAAAATTTTCAACAAGAAAGTGCCTTATGTGCCTCAATAGACAAGGATGGATCAAGTGGAACAGTGGCTCCATTTTCACAACGAGAGTGGGAAAGGGCTGAGAAGAGGGTTCCTAGTAGTACATCAACAAGCCCAGATGGCATCCCAATTATGCTGATAAAGACATTGGGTGCGAAGTCTAAGCAGACTTTGAGAGAGGCAGTGAAGAAAATATTAATCGATGGTGAAGTCCCCGAGGGATGGAAACTTAGCAGGATGAGCATGCTCTATTAAGGAAAGGGGGCAAAGCTTACATAAACAACTACCGTCCTATAACAGTGACTTCAGTGGTTTACAGGCTGGTGATGCAGATTATAAAGGAAAGACTGCGGGCATAAATAGAGGATGATGGGGTGCGGGGGGAACTCCAGAATGGGTTTCGGAAACACAGGAGGTTGGAAGACAATATGTTCTCACTGACGCAGTGCATCGAGATAGCAGTAAAGGAACACAGACCCATGTGGATAGCATTTTTGGATATCAAGAGAGCGTACGATAGCGTGGTTCAAGAGGACTTGTGGGGAATACTGGACGCACTAGGTGTGGAAGATGGAGTCACTAATCATTTAAAGGTTATCTATAAAAGTTATAAATGGGAAAAACAGGTATCCAAGCACACAGAGGTAAAACGGGGGCTTAGGCAGCGGTGTCCCCTGTCACCCTTCTTATTCATGATTTACCTACAAGGATTACAGGCCAAATTAGAGGGAAGTGGACTTGGCTTCAACCTCTCTTTTATCAAACAGGGAAAACTCATTGAACAGGCACTACCAGTATAAAATATCATCATCAAACGCTGGAAGAAGAAGAAAGAAGACTGCTGCCTGGAGCGAGCGCGCGCTACTTCACTTCTTCCAATAAACCGTATTCGTTCGAAGCAGTCCCTGCAGAGTTTTTAAAGTAGCAGAGTTTTTAAAGGAGAGAGAGTTTTATTGCTTTCAAAGGGGTTGTTTTTCTAACAGATATCGACAATACCGTGGCGTACCACAAGGTGCAGTGCTCTCACCGGTGTTGTTTAACATCTTCCTCAGTTCTATTCCAACACATAGCGATATTCATTTATATGTTTATGCAGATGACATTGCTTTCTTTGCGACAAACAGTGATCTGCAATTACTTTATCAGACATTACAGAATTACCTAAACATGATAGAGGAATGGCTTCAAAAAATTGGAATGTCTCTAAATGTAAACAAAAGCGTGCTTCTAGCGTTCTCGTTCAGGGATCCTGTCAACATCTCCTTGATGTATGGCACAGAGCAGATTCCCCAGGTGGATTCACTTAAATACTTAGGCATCATATATAACAGCTCGTTAAATTGGAAAAGCCACATCGATCACATTGCGTCCAAAGCAACACGAGCCATGGGGTGGTTACGCAAGCTCAGCAACATAAAAAGGGGGTTGCGAAGAAATACATTGGTAATGGTCTATAAAATGTACATTCGTCCTATAATGGAATTCGGCTGTGTCTTATTTTCGGGCAGTGCGACATATAAAATGAGACCGCTAATACTATTAGAAAGGGAGGCTTTACGACTGTGCCTTGGACTGCCCAAGTTTGTTGCTAACAATGTGCTATACATGGAAGCGCGTCTACCGTCATTGTTGAATAGATTCAAAATGCTTACTATCCAAACATTTTTAAAACTATACACTGTGCCCCAGAGAGCATCATTTTATGCTTTTATCAAAGAACCAAGTTTATTTTTTGAAACTTGGTGGTCACGATTCCACTGCCCACAGATCTTGTTCGTTCAAGCGCTGCTAGAACCACTGAACGTCAAAATCAAACATATTTTCACAACAAGAGACGTTAACTTAGATCTCAAGATAGAATTTGAGAATATTTATCCCTCTAACGCAAAGCAAATGCCATTTCAATATTTAAATGATCGGCTGCAGGATTACTTGGCGCATGTGAACTTGAACAACATAATTGCGACCGATGCATCCGTATCAAATGAAAAGGCTGGGGCAGGTATCTTCTCACGTTCCCTTGACTGGTCCTTTTCGGTTAGACTCCCAGATTACACACCAATATTCATGGCAGAATTATTTGCTATTGTACTGGCACTACGGAAACTTCCTTTGGGCGAATCGGAAGCAGTCGTAATTACAGATTCTTTTTCAGTATGTGCTGCTCTGTCTTCAGGAGCCAACTTAACACTTATGCACATGTTTCGACAACTCATACCGACAAACGTGAAAAAACTGCAGCTCTTATGGGTACCAGGTCATCGTGGCATATATCTCAATGAGATGGCGGATGCACTAGCCACAGTATCTCTTAGCGGTCCCATTATCCCGGTTTTGCCTGATACGGCTTACGCGACAGCAATAAGGTTTAGAAACCTCTGTTTGCGTGAATACGACTGCTACTCATTGGATAAATATCGAGATTTCGCACATCTAAGATGCCGCTGGAATAGACAGTGGTGTGCAACACGGCACTTGGAAGTTACTTTTACAAGATTGCGTTGCAGAATTCCTCAACTGAATTATTATTTGCATAAAGTTGGTCTAAAGGCGTCACCTTTATGTCAGACTTGCGAAAAAATGGAAACGATAGATCACTTCTTTTTGTTCTGTCGCCGGTATTCTCATCAGCGGAAAAGATACCTGGTAGCTCCACTTGAAAAATTGGGATTAGAATTAAATGTGGCAGTAATTTTGTCGTTTGGCAGCATTAAATTCGGTTATAGCCACAGGGACGTCTGCTCTGCGGTATTTGAATACATAATTGAAACAAAGCGATTGCCATGTTAATCTGCCTATATATATATATATATATATATATATATATATATATATATATATATACATCATTTTAGACTCACCATTACCTCTGTCTCAAATCGCATCTGATGGCCTGCATCGTTCCCTGCTCAGATATACTCCTTTTTCGATTTTCGGCTTTTCTTTCTATATTTTTTTTCAGCCCAAAATTACGTTTTCTTTGAAAAACCATTAGCCTTTTAGTTAAGATCCTGCCGCCCGGTTCTTGGCCGATCCCCCTTTGTGGGTGTGTGCCAGAGTGTCAAGGAGCATCATCATCATCATCATCATCATCAGCAGTCCCTGGTCTCGATCGTCTTAATAATGGTGCCGTGACCAGGATACTACCTCCTCGGCGGCAAGAAAGGTCAACCTGCCACAGAGCAGCAGAGAAGAAGACGGCGGAGGAGCAGAGGATCGACCTGGATCGAGCGACGAGACCACGGTGGACAGTACGAGCATCAGAACGAACGATTGACAAGTAAGGAGTCATTGTTAACCACCTCAATATGAGCAAAGAAGTGATAACTAAGAAAAGGAAAGCGCTTCGCTCCCAGATCACGCGACTGATTAACGCAGCCGAGCAGCAAATTAATGATGGAGCCAACCGGGAGCAGCTGCTTACAGCGCATGCGCAGATTAAAGCAATAAGCGACAGTCTCAAGAGCGCAAACGAGCAAATGGAAAAGTTTCTAACAGAAGACAATGCCGAAGCTGAATTCGAAAGCGTCATAGAGTACGACATGAAATTAACGGCTATCTTATCTGCAATAGAAACCAGACTTCGACAGCCTGGACAATCGGATTCAAGCGATAGGACAAGGCAGGTGATGCCCTCAAGTACAGGACAAGAAGCAACGGAACTAGTTAAGCTACCAAAGCTTGAAATGATAAAGTTTGGGGGGAAAACTTTGGAGTGGAACCGCTTTTGGTCTCAGTACGAGTCAGCAGTTCACCTGAGACCAAACATGAGCAAGGGACAGAAGTTCAATTACTTGTTAGCATCACTAACCGGAAAAGCTGCGGCTGCTATAGAAGGACTTCAGTACTCGGCCGAGGAAAATTATGATAACGCAATCAAAATACTGCAAAAAAACGTTCGGCAATCGAGAACATTCCATTGAAATGCACATGAATGAGCTATTGAGTTTGGAGAAAGTGAGGTCTGTTCAAGATACCGATGACTTAAATAGGCTAGTACAGAGAGTGCAAGTTAACATATTGGCACTCAAGTCACTAAAAGTGGAAACCGAGAGCTATGCGCCGATGTTATTACCGGTATTGAAAAGAGCAATTCCACCAGAATTATCAGTGCAGTTCAAGTCAAAAGAGGCTATGAGAAGCAGCTCAGCTTCAGAAAACGGCGAGCAAAACAACGCAACGGGAAACGCGTGCGAGGAAAAGCTGGACAGGCTTATGTTATTCTTAAGAGAGCAAGCGGCTTTTCGTGAAGAAACACAACGTGAACAAGAGAGGATAACTGCAAAACCAAGAGAGAACCGCGGACAGATGCGCACAACTTCAAGCTTCTATAGCTCAGCGGACAGAATATGCTTATTCTGCAAGCAGAAATCCCACGCAACCGAAAACTGTCGTAGGAGCATTCCAATGAATGAAAAGAAAGCTATGCTTACCGAAAATAGAGCATGCTTCAGATGCACGCGACCAAACCACACTGCACGTATTTGCAAGGCCCAAGTAAAGTGCAAGCAATGCAAGGGACGACATGCCACGTCAGTGTGTAGAACGGTGATGCAGAAAACAAGGGCAGAGCTGGTCTCAACAGCGCAAGCCGAAGCGACGACATCTACGCTACAAGCAACCGAAAATATCAAGCATAAGTTTGTGCTTTTGCAGACGGCTGTAGCGTGCGTAGAAAGAGAAACATGTGGCCGACATTGCCGTTTGTTATTAGACAGCGGAAGTCAACGTTCATTTATTGAAGCGGGATTAGCAAAAGAAATAGGTGCGAAGGTGTTGCGACAGGAAAGGCTGACGATTGGTTCATTTGGAGGAGACTAAAAGGTCAAACTAATGAACGTGGTGCAAGTGACTGTAGGATCACGAGAAACAAGCACGTTAACAGTGATTGAAGCGTTACAAGTCGACGTCATCTCGCACAGTTGTATACCCACTCCAACTAAGAAACTCAGCGAGAAAATGAAACTGCTAAATATGCAAGTGGCTGATCACAGGACCAAGACGACTGCAACAAATTCTGTAGAACTACTGATCGGCTCAGACTATTATTGGGAATTTTTTACTGGTAGAACTCAAAGAATCGAGGACAGACTGATGGCTGTAGAAACTATACTGGGATGGGTACTGCAAGGGCCGTCAGAGCAAAGCAAGACAAAACTAACACATAATCAAGCAGTCATGGTTCTGAAGGTCGAAGCTGCGGAGACAGAACTCCAGCAAGAGCTACAGAAGTTCTGGAGCCTGGAGTCAATGGGGATCACAAGAAATAGTTTGGATAACACCGGAAATGAAGTGGTCAAAGAATTCGAGCGCAAGATTGTACAACAAAACGGTCGCTATCAAGTCAGCTTGCCATGGAAACAGGACGTAAACTTGGAAAGCAACAAGGAAAATGCGATAAAAAGACTACAGCAACTGACTAAAAGGCTGCAAAAAAATGAAGGCATGCTGTATCGCTACGACAAAGCTATATCAGAGTACATGGCATAAGGAGTCGCAGAGGAGGTCCAAGAGCCATCAGAACAGCCAAATGCACTTTGCTACTACATGCCACATCATGCGATCATTAGAGAGGACCGAGCCACAACAAAGGTTCGAGTAGTGTTTGACGCCTCATCACATTCTAGAAAAGGCATGTCTCTAAACGAGAACCTAGAGGCAGGACCCAATTTGAATGAGGACATGCTATCGCTGCTCATTAATTTCCGAAAAGAAAAGGTGGCGTTAGTTGGAGATGTTGAAAAGGCATTTCTACAAATCTCTATACATGAAGAGGATAGAGATGCAATGAGATTTCTGTGGTGGAAGCATGACGCTGAAGGAAGGTTAATGAATGAAATGCAAACATGGCGCATGACAAGAGTAACGTTCGGAACAACACCAAGCACGTTTATACTGGCAGCTACAATTAAACACCATTTGAAACAAGTGGAAGACCAGTTTCCTGATACGACAAGGACACTGCAGAAAGCGATCTACGTGGATGATGTCATTTTGGGAGCAGCAACGCTTGATGAAGCAGTTAAGTTGTACAAAGAGGCAAAGCAAGTGTTCAGAGAGGCAGCGATGAATTTGAGAAAATGGACGTCCAGTGAAGAGCGATTAAACAAAATAATTGATGAAAACGAAAGAGACGATTCTCACATAGATATTCGATCTAGAGGATTTACAATGCTTCTGGGCTTGATATGGAAACACTCAAAGGACATGATTTGCTTCCCTAATGAAAAGTGGAATTTATTAACAGATACAACGCACTTGACAAAAAGGGCTGTGTTACAAACCACAGCGAAGATATTTGACCCACTCGGTTTGTTGTCGCCATTCACAGTACGTGAGAAAATAGGACTGCAGAGACTGTGGAAAATGAACGTAACGTGGGACGACCAGCTCCCTAAAGATGAATGCGACAAATGGAAGAACCTTACGTCTGAAGCGGAGGTTTTTCGAGTTCTAGAAATCCCACGATGCTACGCAAGCAAGAATCAACCAGTACAAGCATACAAGCTGCATGTATTTGCCGACGCAAGTCCATTAGCATACGGAGCGGCAGCATACTTGATAGCAGTATACCACGATGGAAGCAAAGAATCAAGGCTAGTAGCAGCAAAAAGCCGCGTAGCTCCAATTAAAGAGCTGACATTGGCGCGACTTGAACTGATGGCAGCGGTGGTAGCATCAAGATTATGCGACTACATCAAAGGTCACTTCAACGAAAGCTTTCAGGAAATACACTGCTGGACGGACTCGATGATTGTGCTGCACTGGATCAAGGGAACAAGCAAAAGAGATCAGTTTGTTGCCAACAGAATCGCAGAAATTAGAGAAAAAACACTTCAAGCAAGCTGGTCATTCGTTCAAAGTGACGACAACCCTGCTGACCTACTTACACGAGGAATAAGCGCAAAGGCATTGATAACGTCAAAGTTATGGTGGAATGGTCCCGAATGGATATCATCACTAGAAAAGAACTTAGTAAGCATAATTGGCACAAATACAGACGTGGAAGACCAGCATAAAACACAATGTCACCAATGCATGGAAAGATCCGAAATTGCGCCAATCTTGGAAATCGAAAGGTATTCATCATACGGACGGCTTATAAGAGTGACAGCATGGGTGTTCAGATTCATAAACAACACAAGAAAGGAAAATCACAAAGGGCCGTTGACAGGAAAAGAGGTAACAAATGCAGAGAAATAATGGATAAGACAGACCCAAATATTACTGAGACAAACAAAGGGTGAGGCCTATTCAAACGATCGATCATTTGAAATTAATGGACACGAAGTCTACCTTGATGACGATGGAATCATCAGACAGAAAGGACGACTGCAGTGCAGCCAAGAATTCAACAAGCACGTAATAGTAATTCCAAAGGATGAACATTTCACGGAACTGCTAATACGTCACGTGCATAAAATGGTATCACACGGAGGAGTTCAAGTGACGCTAGCGCAACTTCGAACTAAGTTCTGAATATTGCAGGGTAGACAAGCAGTGAAAAGAGTTCTAAACAAATGTGTCGTCTGCAAGAGGCATAACTCCAGACCGGCGACTCAAGACATACCTCCACTTCCGGCAGACAGAGTCACTGAAGCAGAGCCATTCAAAGTTACGGGAGTTGACTTCACAGGACCTCTTTACGCAAAGGACAAGTTCCAGATTGTGAAGCAATATGTACTGATATTCACCTGCGCGGTAACAAGAGGAGTACACTTGGAAGTTACCAACGATTTGTCATCGTCGAGGTTTTTACAAGCATTTCGACGATTTACAGCTCGAAGGGGAATACCAGCCGTAATATACTCGGACAACGCCAAAACATTTATAAAAGCTGGAAAGGAAATCAACAGAATGCTCGAAACAATTAACAACGAGGTCTTAAAGAATTACTGCAGTGGCCAACAAATTAAATGGAAAACAATAGCCGAGTGCGCGCCATGGTGGGGAGGATTTTACGAGCGCCTCATAAGAAGCTTGAAGACTTCGATGCGAAAAATAATATCGAAAAGCACAGCTTCGGTAGAGGAGCTACGCACTATTGTAGCAGAAGTTGAAGGAACACTCAACAATCGACCATTGACTTACGTATACGGAGAACCTGATGAGCCAATGCCACTAACGCCGGCAGACATCATAGGTGGACGGCGACAGTTTCAAGACGGACAAACAAGACTATACAACGGTGACATTGAAGACGCATGGCGACGCAGATGCAAACTCGTGCGCGCTTGGTGGAAAAGATGGCATCAAGAATATATCAAGGAAATAGGAGCTACGGTCAAAGCCAAGACACGGCAAGCAAAACCACTCTCACCGGGTGACATCGTGTTGGTTGAGGACAAGGCTCCAAGAACATTTTGGAAAATGTGCCGGATTGAAAAGCTCTACCCTGGGCGAGACGGAATCGCAAGAGCTTGTCTCCTTCGCACAGGCAAAAAAGAGCTTCTAAGAAGATCGGTGAACCACATATACCCAATGGAAGGTTGTTTCAAATAGCCCGCCAGAGCTTATCACATTTCATCTTGGGCGGGCGGGAGCCTATAAAATATCATCATCAAACGACGGAAGAAGAAGAAAGAAGACTGCTGCCTGGAGCGAGCGCGCGCTACTTCACTTCTTCCAATAAACCGTATTCGTTCGAAGCAGTCCCTGGTCTCGATCGTCTTAATAACCAGCATTGATGTATGCAGATGATATGGGGCTAATGACTGACAACAAAGAAGATTTGCAGAGATCAATGCACATCTGCGGTAATGAGGGAGATAAGTTAGATTTCAGATTCAGTAAGAAAAAATCAGCAGTAATGATTTTTAATGATAATGAAGGTAGTGAGCTTAGGATACAGGAGGTCACGCTAGAGATAACGAATAAATACAAACATCTGGGTGTATGGATAAGCAATGGGACCGAGTACCTAAGGGAAAACAAAATAAACGTAACGACTAAAAGTAACAGGAATACAGTGGTGATAAAAAATAAGGCACTGTGGAATTACAATAGGTATGATGTTGTGAGAGGAATATGGAAAGGGGTCATGGTTCCTGGTCTGACTTTCGGCAATACAGTCTTGTGCATGAGATCAGAGGTTCAAGCAAAAAAGAAATTAAGCAACGTGGAATAGGTATGCTTACTTTAGGAGCTCACGGGAATACGCCAAATCAGGGAGTACAAGGTGATATGGGATGGACATCATTTGAGGGCAGGGAAGCTAGCAGCAAAATAAAATTTGAGAAGCGATTAAGAGAAATGGGGAGGAGCGTTGGGCAAGGAAGGTCTTCAGCTACTTGTACATGAGGAATGTCGATACAAAAGAGAGGAAGCCAACCAGAAAGTTGACGGGAAAATACTTCAAAAATATTAAGCGACAAAAAAAAAAAAACTATCTGTTAAGAAGAAGGTGAAGGAAACGGAGACTGACATGTGGAGAATTGGCATGATTAAATAGTCCGCGCTAGAGATAGATCGAAGGTTTAAGCAAGAAATTGCCAAGGAAATGATTTATGATAATACTCGGGGTAGTTCTCTACTGTTTGAGGCCAGGACGGGAGTATTGCGAACCAAGATTTATCGGGCCAAATATGAAGGGGTAGACACGGTATGCTGCACGTATGGAGAGGAGGAGGAAACTGCCGAACACCTGATAATGTTCTCTAAAGGGCTTATCCTATAGTTCAGGATGATGGCGCGGAGCTTTTCAGAGCACGGTGTTTAGGGACAGCGAGTGCAAAATAGACATTAAGTGGGTAGAAATAACTAGAAGGAGGTTATCTGATTGGTGGCTGAAATCAAGGCACGCGAAAAAATTAAATCCTTACTGCAAAGTACCAGTCGTCAACTTGGCTATTTAAAGGAAAAAAAAGAGACAAATCTAGTTGTTGGTTCACTAAGTATTACGGCTAAGTGGCGTTAGCTGCCGCCAGATTTAAAGGGTAGAACCATATCAATCCATCAAGCCATCCATTCATACTACTTTAAAATTATGAAGGGACCTCATATCGTACCGTTCCAGCGACTCCTGACTGTTCCGTTTTTCGACCGGTACGGCGGCGGAGGCCGTCATAGTGTTTCTCACAAATAGCTAGAGGGAAGTGTGGCGCCACCGTCTATGCGATTTTTTCAAAGAGGCGATGTTGGAGCGCTCGCAATGACGGGATATGTGTCTGCGAGGGATGTGTTGGCTGGTGTTCAGCGATGCTTCGGCTCAAAAGCGAATGCAACTGCGTAAATAAAGCTTTGCTAAAGCAAAACGTTTATAGGTGGATCTCATTCACGCGTACTATGTTCTAAATTAAAAGTCCATTTACCTTGACAGCACAACCAATCGGTGAACGACAGTAACAGATGACATAAAAGTGACGGAGGGAACACTTGCTTGTAGTCTGCCTGCCAAGTTTAGCGGCTGTTGGTTCTGTCCTGCTCCTGTCTTGCGCCAAGGAATCCCTTCCGCCCTCACGCTGTTGAGAAAATCAAAGGTTTCTCGGCGCAACTGTGCACGGTCGACACGGCAGTGTCGAACCGTTCGGCCAAGGGGCTGTCCACTCAAGTAGCACAAAACTACTAAGCAGGTTTTTTTCAGCACTGACCAATCGTCACCCAGGTGTCACGTTAGGGAAAAAAAATCAAGGTACTGCCTCCCGACTTCTTCAAGGTACCCAGACATTCCGAGGCGTTGCAACCTATAAATTCCATCGTAACAGCTGCGACGATCCATCGTCGAACTCTTATCTATAAGAGTTCGACGATGGATCGTTGTTCTATAAAACTTTGCTCAATAGCTGCACATGTTGTGACAAAACCTATGGCTTTTTGGACGAAATTGCCAGCTTGCACATCAACGCTTTTACACGAAAGCACACAACAAACAAGTGCGAACCACGGCGCCGCCAGCACGCTATCGGTGGTACTCTGGATGCACTACCTGTCCTTCGGCGTTCATATGAATGTCGATCTAGTGTAGCGCTGCGCGAGCACTCGCTGACTTGGTACTGAATGAGTTCAGCTCTAGCTGCGCTGTCATCTTAACTGCCTGGAACTGGTTCATGCAGTGCAAGGCAAACCGAACGGACCTTATAGCTACTCACATAGAAGTAGCTTGTTCGCTTCGTTTATGTACTAGAAAACGTTTGATTGATTGATATGTGGGGTTTAAGGTCCCAAAACCACATATGATTATGAGAGACGCCGTAGTGGAGGGCTCCGGAAATTTAGACCACCTGGGGTTCTTTAACGTGCGCCCAAGTCTGAGCACACGGGCCTACAACATTTCCGCCTCCATCGGAAATGCAGCCGCCGCAGCCGGGATTCGAACCCGCGCCCTGCGGGTCAGCAGCCGAGTACCTTAGCCACTAGACCACCGCGGCGGGGCAGAAAACGTTTATCTATTTTGTTCATAGCGATAGCGTTGCGGCAAAGTGTCTTCCGTTGTTTGCAAGCTTGCCGCCGTCATTTCCCTTTACGAAAAAAAAAATTCAGAGCTCTACAGAATATTTCACCGCGCAGCTTAGATATGCCATGTATACACTGTTATAACCAGTACGTGCATTCATGTTTGCAGCAGTTACGCCGTCGCGAACAGGAGCAACATCCCACTACAGAAAATCTTGAGTGATTGGTTCTCTAGTGATGAAGGAATGAACTCCGGTCTTGTTCACCATGATCAATTTCTCCAAACGAGCACTGCCAGCGCAGGACACACGAGTTTACTTACGCTGTACTGTGTACCATCCATGCTCGTCGGTTTTCTGTTTCGGAAATTCTGATTCC
This sequence comes from Rhipicephalus annulatus, assembly GCA_013436015.1. NCBI lineage: Eukaryota > Metazoa > Arthropoda > Arachnida > Ixodida > Ixodidae > Rhipicephalus > Rhipicephalus annulatus. The sequence goes on from WOVY01012425.1 coordinate 509,083, forward strand.
AGTCGCTGGAATTTCACTGCTGGCATCAACTCCTTCGCGTCCATTATGTTTGTGGTATGGGATCACAACGCAACAGAAAGTACCATCGTTCCGTAAAGGCTCAATCACAAACGCGAGACGTTTCGCTCGCAGAGTGAGATACTGGCCGAGCGCGACCTTACCGGCTCCTGAAAGCAAGTGGGGAAAATGCATACCCGCGAGTCTTTCCGCCAGGAGATAAACGAGCGCTAGTGTTTAAGGCGGAACTTAACCAGCCGACATGTAAAGTCGCTAAGGTTCTCGTTTCTCGCATTCAGTGTCACTGCCCAAACTTTGCTGCGCGCGTTGCTTCCTTGCAATGCGAAGTCACTCCATTGAAATACGCTGTCTACACATATTGGTGGTATAGTTTCGTTTTCTGTGTCAATTAGCGCCTTTCTATGAGAGTCGATGGCCGCACCGAAACGCTGTGAGGTAATGTTTGATGATTATTTTTCAAAAGGAGACTCTGCTTCTAGTGCACATTCAGCAACTGACGAAAAATTTACAGCCGCTAAAGGGACAGTTCCCAGCTGTTGTTCTTCACTGCCCGAATATTTCTCGTGTGCCGGAAGAACTTCTCAAAACCGACGAAAGCATGATGAATGCACAGAAACCACGATTCCTCACAACGACATTGGTTTTCACCTGTTTACTAGGTCAAGACGCGAGGAGTTGCAGTGCGACGAGACAAGAGAACGTTTGCTACAGACGTCATGGAAACCAGGCGCCAGCTACAGCGTTTCCTCAGTTAGTCAGCGGAAACTGAAGTTCCAACCTCACTGGCAAGAAATATTTTCCTGGCTCCTGGTGCATTTCAATGATCAGGAGGGAGCAAGTACTCGGTGCAAGACTGGTCCTCTCTCCGTGCAAACGTTGGAAGAACACGCTCGAAAATTTCGGAAGCCACAACGAGTGTGACCACAAGACCACTGCTTTATACGCGACGAATTTTCTAGAAGCACTCAAAGGCGAGTCACTCGCCGAAAAGATGACTTGCGAGTCATCAGCGCAAGTACAAAAGGAATTAAAAAAAAACTGATCTCCATCATATCTCCGTCTTCTGTTGGCGAAAAGGTGATTATGAGAGACGTCGTAGTGGGGCGCTCAAAAAAATTACCACTTTGGGTCTTTAACCAGCACGCAAATCAAACTACACGGGCCTCGAGCATTTTCACCCACATCAAAATACGACAGGTATTCGATTCTGCAACATTCGGGTCAGAATTAGAGCACTATAACCATAGGACCACTCTTGCGGGTAGTAAAAAGGATGGTTTAGGTAAAATAATTATGCGCTCTTTTCGTCCACCTGTAAGGGCGCAAGTTCAAATGATCGAGATATACTAGCTCCATCTGCCTTACTCTTGCGCTGTTTGCCACATTGCTGAACAATAAAACTTGTGCTCACTACAGCTGCTTACACTGCATTTCTCATTATGCTGCTTTACGTTTATGACCACCAACTTTCAGGGGCGAAGCTTCTTAGGGTATGGAACTGTACATCTTATGGGGTTCGTTGTTGGTGATGTACGTAGCCACTGGTGGCAAGTGCCCGCTCTACAGCGGGTATGTGCCACTGATCGCGGTACTTGTATGTGGAACTAGGTGGCGGTACTGGTAGTTGATGATGCTTGTATGCGATAAAATTTAAACACAGTAAAAGAATGCACCGTTCATACCAGTTGGTGATTTCAACGTTGGTATCGCAGACACGACCAATAATTGGCTTATCCAACATGTGGCTTTAGATATGCACTCAGATGTATATCGTATGACCATATACAAAACCAACAACGATCTTACGAACATGCATTGACCTATTTGCTGATTTTCCATTGCATTCTACACTGGAACCGCTCACCCTTCATTTCATGGATCATAAAGCCGTCATAATAAAGAGACATCGCAAGCCACCCATCGTCTCTGAGAACAAATAAAAGCTGATTTCTATACATATACACACAGTGTTTCTCATGATATCTTTAAATCATGATCGACTGGGCGAATCACACGCGGAAGATTCACGGTTTAACCGATGATTCTGTCCCGAGTTTCGTCCACTCGTCATCATACACCCCGTGGATATGCTGTGATTTTTTATTAGTCCCCTTAAGTTACATGATAAGTATGTTAGTAGGCTTTTCTAAGGTTGTGATTGGCCTGCACGTTTGCCTGTGTTGCACCTTCGCCAGTAGACAACAAGTTGGAGTGACTTTAGCCGCTAGGGCCTAGTGAAGATATGTATTACAATATTGTACACTCTACACTCGCATACAAGTGAAGTTCGGTGGACGAACCGAATATTCTGTCACGCGTGCGTGCGTGGTATATCTTAGCACACGTACGAAGAGTCACACTCTAATATGCTTGAACGTGGCCTATCAGACCTTGGAACTGTGTCTGATTTTTTACCATTTAAACGAATCTCTGCCTCGGGGAAATTTTCGCAGTGATCAACTCCGGCGAGATCTGTTCCGGCGGGCACACATATGACCATCGCTGCAGCATTAATCCCGTCTCCGAGCCAACTTACCACGCTCGCTGCCGAGATTCCTGCCCAAAATCTCAGAATGCCAAAGCCTTGACAAACGCCGCAACACGTTTTCCCAGTGTTCACACATTATTCACAGCAAAAACGCCCAGGAATGACATTGTGATAGATAGTAGCACCGAGTCATGTCAGTATGAAGTGATGAAAAAAAGGTGGGTAAGTGGCAGGGAGGGGGGGGGGGGTCCGCGCGAAAAATTTCGGGTGGTGGGTACGACCCCCCCCCCCCTCTTTTGGCTGCGCCACTGCAATGCAGATAGTTCTTTGTAACATGCCCCTTGTGATAGAGGGCGATTCCAACATGGCAGGGTCAATGTGAGCTGAAAACATCTACAGGGCCAATGAACACATTCGCATTGGCTTCACAGTGAGACAAATATGTAATGAATTAAAGGGACGCTAAAGTCCAATAAGAATTTACGTCAGAGTGAAATCTCAGTGTAGGACAACATCTAAAACGATAATATTATCAACAACAGTGCCCTGCTTACCGAGAAATTAAGGTAAATGCGCAAGAAGACATGCGCCACAGTAGGAAATTCTCAAAATGATTCCGATGACATCAGACGGACCGCCTACAATTAATCACAAGTAATCGATCTAGCTGCACAAATAAAGAACCTTCCGTGCATCAAGAAATGCAATAAAGTGCTGCTTTTCGTTTCTGTTTATTAATGAAAAAAAAAGAGCCGCCGGACGCTACTATGGGGAAGGGCGCGAGCAATTCAAAAGTTCCATTTTCGCGTTGTTACACAGGACAGGTGGTGCATCATAGCGGGGCGCAGTTGAAAAAAAAAAAAAAAACGACTGGAATTTCGGAGCCAATGCCGGGAGATTGATCAGTGGCCCTTGTTGCTGCTGTGGATCCTGCTGCTTTTGGTCTGCTGCTACTAGTGCAGTAAAGCCAGGCAACGTTGTGCACGGCTACAGTGACATGAGTCACTCCAGTCGGTCCGCTTCTTGAGGCGGGTAATTTAAAGTGCGCTAACCCGACGCGGACCAATGAAACGCGATTTGATTTCAAAATAGGCGCTTCCTCGGCGCAAAAGTAACACCACGAGGTTTCTGGACCACTATTTCAACAATCAACGTTGACTTAATAGTTGCCTTTAGTGTCCCTTTAAAAAAGGAAACCTTTATGGCTCATTTATTTTTTGACAACACCTTCAAAAACCCAGCAGACAATGAAGCCAAGTGAAGTACAAGGGACGTTAACTGTACAGTTTTAAGTGTATTAATATTGCGAAATTGATGTGCAGAAAGTGGCCGGAAAGAAAACTTTCCACAGGCGGGGACCGAAGCCTCCAACCTTCGGATTATGCACTCGACAGTGCCACACTGAGCTCGTGTCCTCTGCCTCCAGAAATTTTTTTCACCGGCAGACGCAGAACACAAATTGACATTTGAGCCCATGTGCTTGCACCGCCAGAAATTCAGATCAAGAAGGTGCCCCCTCTTTGTGAAGAACGCCTGCCTACACCCATGGCATCTAATGCTGTACTATAGCTGTACCGGTAGATTGAGCTAGGGTACGTTTTTATAGAACACAATAAATAAAAGTTCCACTCTACCAGAAACACAAAATATTCACCGTCATGCCTGCAGTTATGACTGTGCATAAAGAGATCCTACATTAGTGATAAGCTTGATGGAGCAATTAAGTGAAAGTGTTGGATAAGTCGTGAAAGCAGTTGTGAAAGTAAGTGAAAGTTGTTGAGTCCTTGCAACTTATTTAGTGACGTTTTTATACATAATGCTTATCATATGTTTTCAAGAAAAGAGTACTTACATAAAAAGCAATTACTTTTAATAACTACTACACCAGTGGTTTGCAGTGAACATATCATTCACATTTCTGGTTGTGGGCCCACTGTGCTGTCCCTTTGATTTACTTAGCCATACTTCATAAAACGATTAAGTAACACATGACACAATGTCAAAATGCACAACAAATAAGTTGTTCCATAAAATTTATGATCCTGCTCTCAGCAGTGGTGATATCTCAGCAGGGGCGTAGCCAAAGGAGAGGTTGGGGGTTGAACCTCCCTTCTTCCCCCCAAATATTTAGTTTGGCATGTATATATACACACGCACGCATATATATGCCCGTACAGACATACAAAAGTGTAAGTTTGAACCCCTCGAAAAAAAATTTCTGGCTCCACTTTTGCATTTGAGAATGGCTGACTGTGAAGGTGTTAAAATCAGCCACGTATATGTTCTCGTTTGATCACTCAGTTCACTACAGACATCGTTGTGTTGGGCAAGCAATTTTCAGCAGCCTCTACCTAAGCTACTGGTACACCCATAAGTGTCATATGGGTAAAACACTTTGGCTAGTTACTATAGAGCTATGTTTTCATAAAATGATATTAGCGTAGCCTGATCGAGTAACACAAATAGGTGAGTGCTACCTGCATTTCATCTCACAGCGCGCCCAAATAAAGTAACTGAGCTTTCCACTGAGTACAGTGAGTAAGCTCACACGATGCAAGACAGGGAACGAGATTGAACATTAGGTAGTGTCAGCTGTCACGCCAGATTCAGATCATAGTAAAGTAAATGTGTATTGAATGACTAGTAAATGTACCAATACATCTTGTATATTTGTATTAGTTTCTACTTATAGTGTGCAATGTTTGTATAATCAATATTCATTCGCAAAAATCCTTCTAATCGCCAAAAAAATTGTTTATTCCTCGATTAGCACCAAGGCCAAGGTAGGCTAAGAGGCTGAGAAAACATTTGTTGCCATTCTTCCCTTTCATTACAAAACAACCAAGTGATGCTTTGAGATTAATGTACTCTATGTTCTGTTTAAACATGCAAGCTGGATTTGTATAATCACCTAGTCACTACACAACTACCCAATGAAATTAGGATATTGCCCATGTGTGCTGTGAAAGGCAGCAGAGAAGCACATGCTGAACATAAAGTTGCTTCACGAAGAAAACATGCATAAGAGAAAAAATTGGTATTCTTTCACAAAAGTACTTGAATCACACATCGGGTACGATTTCTCATTTGTTCCACTATTGTTTTATAAAGGTCATACTTTGCTGCAGAACTACATTTAAGTAAAATAACCTCATAATTATTACAGCCAATTATAATGATCATGTCCAATCACAGTCATTAGTTGCCAAGGAGAATGAGTTGGTCCTACCTTACCAGTCAAACTAGCACAAGTGTCTACAAGTGATTCACTTAATTAGTAGGAATGCGATATAGAACATGTTATGAAGCCGGATCACTCATGCGCTACCTACTTGTTTATTTACTTCTTCATTCATTACCTACATTTCACCCGAGAACATTGCAGAAGGAGGGTTCACGAAATAACATTTGGGTTAACTTAGTTATACAAAGAGTGGTTTGAATTGCGGAGTTACTAACTCAAAAGCATTCTTTGTCGAGCATCATACATTGCCTGTATGCTACTGATTACTTTGGAAAAGAACTATGTTCCACACTTGTGATGACAAATACAAAATACATACAGATATTTTTATATGGAAATTAATGCATATATAATACAGAAATATTCTGCCGTGACATTATCTGCAGACAAATCAGTGTAAACGAAATCTGAGTGACATGTAGCTCGCACAGCTTAAATGAGTATCTTATTTTATTGATTTTTGGAATGAAAGCATGGTATATTTGGCTAAGCGACAAGAAGATGAGTTTGTTGGTTTAACTCCTGTACACTTTTTTCGTTAGTTAACGAATACAGTGCAAATACACATTTATTTATTTATTTATTTTATTTATTTCAATACCCTAAAGGCCCAATTGGGCATTACTTAGGGGGGGATTTAAGTGAATACATACATTTCAAGCAACATGATAGTACATTCCTGAGAGTATGAAAATATTGGTATTTTATAGGTGCCCAAAAATTATAAAGTGTGTCATATAACAAAGAAAATACATGAAATATGTGTCAGCTAGGCAGTTAAGGCCACTTGTGCTGTTTTGCAATTTATATTGTGTTAATTAGGAGTATAGCTTGGCACCTTAGATGCACTCAGTCATACTCATTTAAAAGGCATCAGTTAGTATAAGCGTGTAAAGAGGTGTGAGTAATCACGAGCATGAGCACGCATATATAATCAAATCAAATGAAGTTTACTTGCATCCTGTAATACAGAAAGAACTGTGCCGAAAAGCTGTCTTTCTAAGAGCTTGACTTGTTCACAGCCCCATACAAAATAAGAGAAAAAATAGTTGGAGTGGTTACAGGACAATGGTAAACAAAAGATAAATTGTCATTTCGCGGGTAGCATACTGCAACAATGCATAGACAATAAAGAACCGAATTGTGTATCTCGCACTGCATTTCGTAAGGTTCAAACCGAGTATTAGAATCTGTCTAATAGAAAACTTAAGCAGAATACAGCTTATAGTAACACCCTTATTTGATTGGTAATGCATGCGTACATTTAAAACTAATCACACTCAATGAAAAAAATTGATATTGATATTACTTTCCTAGAAACACCTATTACATAGTGTCAAAATAAAATAAGTAAACACAAGAATACCACACTGAAACAAGCTGCGTAACAGAAAACAATTGCCAAGTTGTCGCACTTGAGTTTCACAACAAAAAAAAACAACAACAAAACAACTTGGTAACATTCTTAAATGTACAGTTAAACAGGCCAAAACTTTCAAGATCATGCTGATTTCGAAATTAGGAGAGAGACAAGCTCTCTTTTCTGCAGTTTAGTCATGTGACATCTGCCCCTGTTGATTTCTCCATGATGGGTGGTCAACTTACATGCACGAACACGAGTCAGTACTGATGAGCGTGAGCTGGACCTGAGAGAGTACTAATGATTGTGAGAAGGCATGAGTATGAATGTGAGTGGTTAGTGCTCTTGAGTGTTAGTATTCATGAGTGTGAACGTGAGTGCGCACTTGTGAGAGTAAGAAGACGTGAGCAAGTATGTGAGTGAGCAGCATGGAGTATTAGTATGTGCATGTATAAATACAAGTGAATACCTGTGAATGTCAGTAGACATGAGTGTGAATGTAAACGAGCGTGCAGCCTGAGAAATCTCAGTGTGAGTGAGCATTCTATTGTATTACTGACCTATGCTTGGGAGTTGGACGGTATTAGTCGTGCATTCCGCTGCAGTCATGCATCACTAAAATATTTTATTTTTGAATGCTTCCATCTGCACAGTGTCTAGTAGAGCATAGCATGCGTGTAGTGAATGGCTGAGCTTTTTCAGCACAAGGAACAACAAGGACATTTGATAGATAGACACAACGGACACACAGGTACTACTCACAGGAGCGTTTAATTCCTTCACAAGCCAATCGTGCGTACCTTTGGAAGTATGTCACCAATTACGAGGTATCATTTCTGGCAATAGGAGTATAGGATAAGCCTGAGCTCTTACAACAGAAATAATACACGAGGGGCAGAGTACAGGACAATGGGAAACAAAAGATAAATTGACATTTCCCTGGTAGCATACCGCAACAGTGCATAGACAATAAAGAACCGAATCGTGTATCTCGCGCTGCATTTCGTAAGGTTCAAACCGACTATAAGAATCTGTCTAATGGAAAACTTGAGCAGAATACAGCTTATAGTAACACCCTAACATGATTGGTAATGCATGCGTACATGTAAAACTAATCACACTCAATGAACTACGCATGATGAGAAAATTCAAGTTTTTGTCAAACAAGGTAATGCAACAATGACTAACACACAATGCATCACAGAGGTTGATGTGCTCGCTCTCGATTATTACTTCAGTGAGCTCATCTTTGCATCATCCCACTATAGTGGCTTGATGAGCCCAAATTACATAACCACAGTTTTTTTTGTGAATCACAAGAAAACTATCCGAAGGCATTTCATTCACCGAATCGTGATGTAATAGTACCTTACAGTGACGTAATAGTACCAAACAAAATTAAATCAACAAGGCAGCTAAGGATGCTTAACTTCGTTACTTTCAGTTTACTCTGCTTAACTTTCTCCGAACTGCTCCCAGCAAGTTCGGGAGGTATATGTATATGCACACATACAAACATACGCACGAACATACTCAGAGGTCAGTTGAACCCCCCTTCCTAAGCAAATACCGTTAACCGCTCAACCATATTATGTACCATGGCAATCATGTTGTCACTAGACAAGAGATCGCAGCTCACTTCAATGCCTATTTCAGTAATATTTTCCCAAGCTCGCCTGTTCAGCATCACTTGAATGACCCAACAGTCAAATATGATTTCAGTTTTATTTCTTTGACAGGCGTATTTTCTATGCTCTTGAATAGAAAAACAAAATCACCCGGGCCTGACAACTTACCAAACGTGTTTCTTCAGATATGCATTAATGCTGTTGCAATCTCTTGTTATCATCTTTCGTGTATCACTATATTCAGCTGTGCTTCCGAACACCTGGCTATGTTCTGATTCTAAAGAAAGGCGATCCATAATTAGTGAAAAATTTCCGCCCAATATCACTAACCTTTTGTTATAAACATTTAAAATATTATCCCTAGAAACACACTACGTTTCTTGATGATCGAGCCATTTTAACTCCTATGTAGCATGGGTTCAGGAAGGACCTTTTCACTGTAAGCCAATTAACTACTGTAATTCATAGTCTTGCCAGCGTTGTCGACAAATCAGGACAAATTGACATCACATTTCTAGGACCCTCGTAACCACGGACGGGAACTTTCAAGGGAAAAGAGGGGAAATGAGCGGGGAAACTAAGCGACACAGCAGAGACGTTCGAGCTATCAATGAAGAACCATCAAGCTTGACGAACAAAGTTGTAATTTCTGTAAATTTCCTGGTTTAATCCTAAAGTAGAGCTGTACTTAAACGAAATCGAACCTTTTTGTAACAATATATATATTGTGAAGATGGAAGGCGTTTAATTGCACAATGGAACGATTGCGAGAGGTACAGCTCAGAGCCAGAAACAGGAGACCGAGCTACTTGTGAGCCAGTCCCGCTTCGACCTCGTACTCTCCATGCACCCATCGAGGTGTGATAAAGGAAACAGAGCATCGCCGAGTAACTTCCGTCCCGTTTCCAGAACAAGTGCCATTTGTAAATAATGGAGCATATCATTCTCTCATTCTGCTGACTTCTTAACTTCTGTAAATTTCTTTCACGCAAGTCAGCATGGTTTTCGCAAAACATTACTCCTGTGACACTGAACTTGCTCTTTTTCTGCATGATTCACACGTAAACCTAGACCATAACATTCCGACTGAAACAATATTCTTAGATTCGGAAAAGACATTTAACAAGGTTCCCCATAGTCGTCCTTTATTGAAACTATCCCGCATTAACACCCACCTCATAGGAGTTTTAATCTGGATTTGAAGCTTTTTAACTAACCGTCACCAATTCGTTCATATCTACTACATTATTCATCTCTAAGTCCCATTCTTTCAGGTGTACCGATAGTTACCGTTCTGGGTCCCCACCTCTTCTTAATATTACAATGTGATCTCACCCGCATACAGAACTGGTGTAAATCTTGGCTCATGTCTTTGAATGTTCTTAAAACTGTGTTAATGCTTATCCACCGTTGTCATCATCACGCTTTAAAACTACAGTATCAATAACAACCATATTTCTACAGTTGATTTGTTTAAATATCTTGGTCTGACCATCTCGTGTGACCTAGCTTGGAGATGTATTACTAACCACATCATAAATTCTGCTAATTGTACTCTAGGGTACTTGCACCGTAGCCTTTCACTCAGCCCCCTTCTATTAAAAAAGTTGCCTTTGAAACCTTTGTCCGACCTAAGCTAGAGTATGTGCATGCGATTTTTGATCCTCACCACCATAACCTCATTAACGCCCCCGAGTCTGCCCAGAACTGTGCGGCGTGATTTATACGATTTACTATTCATACACCTCAAGCATCTCGGCACTAAAAGCAAAGATTAGCTTATCCGACCTAGCTAAACGCCTCAAATGGCACGTTTAAACCTTTATCATAAACTATCCTATTATTTGACTTTAGAACCCATACATCAGAAGAGCAAATCGCATTTCCCACCACAGTCACATACCGCCGTTTATCCAGTGCAAGCCCATACCGTCACCATTCACCAATCGTTTTTTCTACGCACAGCCCGAGATTGGAATGATCTGCCCACCGAAGTCGCCACCATAATCGACACCCAAGAATTCAAGCGGTTCATTAAAACCATCCCATCATAAATACCCTTATAGTTATAACCTTTCTATCACCCACTCCCTCTTGTAACATCCCAACTGGGACCTTTGAGGTAATAAAATGAATGAATAAATGAATAAATGAAGCTATGGTGGTCGCTCATGACGTTGAAATGCTTGAAGTATAGGTAGGAACTTCGATATAGCCGGAATGATGGCAAGGCGCGTTTACTTTTCGAATAATAGGTTGACCCGCCATGGTGGTGTATGGGACACGACTCGAATGTCATGAGACTTAATCCCGGCCGTGGTGGCCTCAATTTCAGTAGAGGCGAAAATTCTTGAGGCCTGTGTACTTATATTTCGGTGCCCTTTAAAAAACTCCAGGTGGTTGAAATTTCATACCTGCAGTCCTGCACCCAGGCGTCCCAATCATATCGTGGTTTTCAAACGCCATACGCCAACAATTATAATGGATAATGAATTGACTTTTTACACACTAACAATCAGACTTCGCAAAACTATCGCAGCTTGGCTATTCGCGCCCTGCGTGTAGTCTTAAGAGAATGAGCTGAAACAATCCCGAAGCTTCTAAAACATTGCAGCGTGTTTTGCGCCGAGCGTTGCTAACAGCCTTTGCGGGTGAAACCTGAACACATTTTTGTGAGTGAAGTGCGCGAGAAAGGTGATTTGCAAAGTGGACGCGGCAAGATGACGAAGACGGGCTACTGACAATGTGTTACCTGCGCGAGCGTGGCGTTCACTGGGCGACTGACAAAGAAGACAAAATTAAGAAAATTGCAGATAGAATCCAGAGCCACTGCACCGAAGGAGGAAGAGGAATAGTCGTGCTGGTGGTTGGAAGAACGGGGCTTGGGTGCGGCGTGTGAGGTCATCGGGTGCGGGTACCCGGGCGCCAAAGCATCCACCTAGCCAGTGGCGACTTTCATGGGGTCCTGGTGACCACTCAACCGCCTAGGCTATTGGCGAGCCACTGGCACGGCCTGGTTGTGGCATTCAGGCAGAAGACAACGCCGCAGATGACGCCGTCTACCGGGAGTGGGAGCAAGCCGTGGGGCTATGGGCATGAGCTTGTGCACTCCCACCATGGCGTCTTCCTTGCTGGACTGATGAAGGGCATGAACCGCTGGTGGGCTGGACCTGTCTCCTTGCACGTCCAGACTCCAATAAGAACATGAACGGGTGAGCTCGGTAGACCGCTCAGACTCTTAGAGGTTTCCACTCGTTAACGAGAACTGTGTTTACTTTCCGTATGATCGACGCGTGTCAGTTTACATTTTGTTAATGATAGTGTGGCATACTTTTCTTCTTCTTCTGGCACGACATACTTGGGACATAATCTAGTAGTGGGTAGTCTGCCGAGGAGAAAAAAAGAGGTAGTTGGAACAATGGTGGAAATGCATGAATAAACCGCACTGTGTTTTCGGAACCGCGTTTCAGAGTGTTATATTTATTGGTGACCCGGACATGATCGTCGTCGGGAAAGTTGACTTGCAGGTCTTCCGGTGGCTCTTCAGGGAGGATACGAGTGGCGGGGACCTCATACCGCTGGTGGTCAAAAACGCTAGGGCAGCAACAGTTGTCACCAAAGTCGAGCAGGGGCAGCCTGTTCCAGGCATCTATCACCTAGCCTTGAGGGCAGCGTGGAGGCGGGCAGAACGACAGTCTCTGAAGAAAGGTCAACCGGAGCTCTGGACAGTGTTCCGGCCGATTCCGGCACCAAGGCGCCAGGCCTTGGTGCCGTCCCGCGACTGATCGACGCCGTCTGTAGACGCCATGCTCGATAATGCAGGAACCTGGGCTGGGTGGGCGTCTGCGCCTCCATCGGCCGATCGCGGGACGGCACCAAGGCCTGGCGCCTGCAGAAGTGCTTGCTGATGGTGCCATGGCCCTTAAACCAAGTGATGTCCCTGGCCGTCCACCTTACCATCCAGGCTGCGTACCTGGATGGAATCTGGGCGCACCTGGAGGCTGCGTACCCGGCATGCGGCTGGTGGCCAACAGTGCTAGGGCAGCAACAGTTGTCATCAAGGTCCAGCAGGGGCAGCCTGTCCCGGACATCAAGCATCTGGCACTGAGGACGGCATGGCGGCGAGCAGAGTGACAGGCCTTGAGCAGGGCCCTACCAGAACTGTGGACAGCATTCCATATGGTTGATGCAGCGCACAGACGCCATGCACGCAGGCGTAAGAACCAGGGCTGGGAGAGCGTCTATGACTCATTCAACAGTTTCAAGGACAGGGCCCACGCCTGGTGCTTGCTGAAGTGCCCCCTGTTGGTGCCAAGGGCCTTGAATCAGGTGCTGTCCGTGGAAGTTCACATGGCTATCCCTGCTTGCAAGGTGGTTGAGCTCCTGGATGATCGGTTTGTCACCAGTAAAATCGCCCAGCTGGCCCCACTACGCCCGTCGGCCGCCCTCCCGTGTCCAGCCTCCTGCCATCATCGAGGTTGGGTGGCCACACATATACAGGAACTGTGAGACGAGCCTATGCGGATGCAAGAGCTCATGGCAGCCCTCGAGGGATGTAAGTGACGCAGCGCCCCAGGAGCAGATGGCATCACCTTCCGGAGGCTCCGCAACCTGAAAAAGGGAGGCCGTCAATGTTTCCTGGGATACTTCAACGACGTCTGGGACATCGGAGTGCTCCCAGTGTCGTGGCGAATCGTGGTGGTGGCACCCATCCTGAATCCCGGGAGGAAGGCAACTGCGCTCTCCTCGTACAGGCCAGTATCCCTAAAATCTGCAGCCTTCAAGGTGCTGGAAAGGGTGACCGTAGAGAGACTGCAGTGGATGGCCGACCTGCTGGGCTTCTTTCCGGACCAAGAGACAGGTTTCAGGCGACACCGGTGCACTGCCGACTCTATCATAGACGTCGTTGCTACCTTGGAGGATGCCAAGAGCTGTGGGGATGTGGTCATGCTGCTGCTGCTTGACGTGGAGAGCGCCTTCGATGGCCTCCTGCACGTGGTCGTAGAGGCGAACCTGGACCAACTTGGCATCAGCGGGTGCCTCCGAGGCAGGCTTTGTGACCACCTTCCTGTCCGGGAAGGCCTTCTACGTTCGTGTTGGAGGGTCGACCAGCCAGCCCAGGGACATCATATCCGGCGTCCCCCAGGGCTCGTTGCTGAGTACTTTCCTTTTCAACATGGCGTTAGCAGGACTTCCGGCTTCCCTCCCGACAGACACCAGGTTGCCGGCGCAGTGCTCCGTCTACGCTGACCACGTGGCACTGTGGACAAGAGGGCCAAGGCAGTCCATCCCTGCCATCAGGAGGTTACTGCAGGCAGCGCTGAATATGGTGATCTCCTTCCTCGGGGGCATTAGCCTCAAGGTTTTGCCATAAAGACCTTGGCCCGGCTGATCTACCCACTTGCTGCGGCACAGGTCCACGTGAAGCAGCTGAATGTCAAGAACCACAGTCTCCCATGAAGGACGAAAGTGAGGTACCTGTGCCTTACCATTTACCACCGGCTCACCTGTATTTCTGCTGCCAAGGCCGCTACAATTCCCAGGACTGACGCGTCCAGGGTGCCGTCAGCTAGCTGTAGAAGCGTGGCCGCGGATACTTCACTGCCTGGTTGCGCCGCAATGCTCCAAGTGAGCACTGCGGCTCAACCAGGCTGCGGCGACCACTGTCCTGCTGTATGCCCTGCCCGTGGTGAACCTGACGCTGGCCAGGAGATGCCTGCTGGAGGAACTACATAGGAGAGCCTTGAGGGCCATCCTGCGACTCCCTAAGAGCTCCCCTGTTGCGGCAACGCTGGCGGAGGCGGGCGAGTGGCTCCTGTCGCTGTGCAAGCTACAGCGTGCGCAGGGGCACAACGACTGCCTTCACCATGCTGCAGACGGTGCAGCTCTCCTAGCCCGCCTGCACAGCCTGCCGGGACCTGGGATAGGAGGCATCATCCCTCTCTATCACCAGATATTACTGGATCCACCCGCCCCTGCTGCCTCTCCACCGCCACACTACCGGCACCCGGAGCTGTGTCTCCACCTGTACGGGGTGTCAAAGCGCAGAACACATACAGCTGCTGCTCTACAAAAGGTAGCATCCTGCAAACTCCAGGAGCAACCGTAGGGCCCGCTGCAGGTGTACACGCACGGATCCGTGATGCTGCATGGAAGTGCCGCGGCGGCATGCGTCGTCTCTGCACAGAGGAGCAGCAGGCAGTGTAAACTGCCCTTCCCGGTGGGCTCCATGGTCGGGCTTCACCTGGGCTTCACCCGGAGCTGGCCGGGCTTCACCTGGTGGCTGACCTCCTGGCGGAGGGCATCCCAGTGCAGTCTGTAGCTGTCCTCTGCGACAGCAAGGTGGCACTGCAGACCATGGCCAACCCCCGATGGGCCTGGCTGACCGGGAGCCTCCTGGTAGCCAAGCACTAGGCCCTTGCTGCTTCTGACGCATCCGTCATCTTCCACTGGCTGCCGTCCCACGTGGGCATAACCGGCAACGAGGAGGCGGACGCGCTAGTCAAGGCTGCACATTAGCCTGGCGCCTCATTCACCCGGACCGTCAAGGCCATGAACTTAACGAAGGCGCGCATCAAGCAGCTCCTTCTAACTGCACACCCAGACCCCAGGGTAGCCAACGGACGAGCCCCCAAGCTGTTGCCCGAGACAGGCCTCACCAGACGGGACTGTACCACCTTGCTGCGCCTGCGAACCGGCTGCGTTTGGACTGCTGCCCGCCGCCATGCCAAGGGACGCTGTGCCTCCCCCGCCTGCAGTGTATGTAAGGATAATGAGACCCTCGAACTCCTCCTCTGCTCCTGCCCTGTCTTGGAACAGGAACGTTCGAGGGTCACCACAGCCTATCGCAGACAGGGCTTACCTGCCACCATGTTTGAACACCTGCTCTTACCGTCCTGTCCCCACCTGCCAGCGCTCCGGAGCCCTGTATAGTTTCTGGACGAGACGGGAATAGCTGCCTTCGGATGAGCTGGGACCTGCCATCCCTGCCCCTGCTGCTGCCTTGTTTGCTGCTCCAGCCATGACCAACAAGCCTTGGCATAAGAGATACTCCTCTATCACACATATCCTTTTTCACTCCCCTTCCCCCTTCCTCTACAAGGCACTGCGGCATGTCGCCCATGAGGCTGAAAGAAATTAGGTGCTTTCTTCATCCTTCTAGAGTCACTCAACAACATCTGTCAGCGTGAAGAAGCCGACGGATGCGCACGCTGCTCGCGCCTCGAAAATCTCGTGGCGGTGACAATGTAGTTAGCGTGCCGCTGCTTGCCGTACGATCGCGCCGATGGACGAGACGCCATCGCAGCATGCTTCCCGCTATTGTGCACGTACATTTCCCGGCTGTCGCCGGCGTTGTGAGGGTTGGTGAAGCTGATAACGTTCGCGAGTGGCGATGTCAACACAGACTAGGCGGGAGCCAGGGAAGTCGAACACGAGCGTTGGCAGTGCAACACCAGTGACACCAATGAGATGCGAGTCAAGAACACCAATCGCGTTCGAGAATACCGATGGCGTGCGGGTAATACCGACGAGACGTAGGCCACGGATGCCGAGCGCAAGTGTCTTCAACGGGTCCCGCCTCCTGTGTTTTTGCGTTTTAAACAAACGTTCACTCGAGTAAACGCTAAACGGTACACCGAGTTTCGCTTTAAACAGTTCTTCCAGAACCCGCGTCAACGCCCGTTTCAACCGGGTCGACACCGTGTGCACCGCTATTGCTTCACATCCCATCAGGGTTCCCTTCGGGGAGATGGTCCATAGTTTTTATTTCGGTTCTATGGAAACAAAGCGCTCACCTCCTCCTATTGGCCCGTAATAACATTAGACAGCTGGTCCAGGTGGCTTTAATTACCAAACCTGCTACACACATATTGCCACGACATAGTGCCTGCATTGAAACAACGCGCCCATCACCGCGCGCCCAGGCACATACATGCGCGCCGTCTAGTGTTGCGCAGAGACGATGATAGCACGAGAACCCAGCTGGCCCCTGCTGATGTGCGCCACGCGCTTGGGACTCTTCTTGAAGAAGTAGAAGAAGGAGACATCTTTGGTGTTCTGCTGTAACGTGCTACGACCATAGTTCTTTTGAGTTGTGGGCACAGGTTCGCCCTTTAATAAATACGTTTTAATACACCCCGAGTCCTTCAACATCGTTACATTTCTGGTGGACGTGCTGGGTAATGAATCACAGCCCTACGAACGCAAGGCAGCGTATTCCCGACCACCAGCGAGTTGATCCTGGGGAGCTGACACCTGTGCATCAGAGGACCAGTCGCCGTCTTCGAGGTGATTCAGCAGAATTCAGTCCACTCCACTTCACGCCAAGGGGAACTCAGTCAATGGACGCTGCCACCATGACAAGTCATGTAACACCAGCCCAAGTGGTGATAAATCAGCCTCACCAGCCACCAGTATTTCATCGCGACTCGTATGAAGACGTAGAAGATTGGCTGAACCTCTTTGAGAGAGTGGCACGTTTGAACGGTTGGGACGAGAGAGAGAGAAGCTCCGCCGCGTATATTTTGCTTTGGAGGACTTTGCAAAGACGCGGTATGAGAAAAATGAAACCTCATTTACGACCTGGGATGAATTTCGGCGACAAGCTCTGGTGACTTATGCCCGCGCGGATCGCAAAAAAAGGAGCAGGCTGTGCTCGAATCCAGGAACCAACTCACCAACGAAAGTGTCGCAATGTATATCGAGGACATGATCCACCTGTTCAAGCATGCAGATTCCCATATGACTGAAGACAAGAAGCTACGCCACCTCATGCGTGGGGTGAAGCAAGAGCTATTCGCTGTTCTAGTCCGCAACCCACCACGAACAGTTGCGGAGTTTCATACAGAAGCGACAGCCATCGAGAAAACGCTAGAACAGCGGGCTCGACAGTACAATCGAGACATAAACTACGCACCTGCCAATGTCTTCTCTGGATGCCAGCGAAGTGACATGGACGCCCTGCGAGAACTCATCAGGTTGGTGATGAGGGAAGAGCTCAGCAAGTTGCAAGCACCTCACACTACAGCAACACTGTCTGTCGTCCACGTAGTACGAGATGAACTGAGGCAGATGATACGTGAGCCGGAGCGTGCGCCACAGCCGATCCAACGCATACCAACGTACTTTGAAATACTCAGACAACCCGCGGCGCACACCAATGCAGCAGTTGCGTTGGCCTCTCCTTGCCCACAGACGGTACGCAGCGCACCTCGTCTACTGGAACCTACGGCTACCTACCTGCCACGAGCCCGTGGTGTAGCTCGCTACGTAGATCAAAGGCCCCGGAAAAGTGACATCTGGCGTGACCATGAGCGCAGGCCTTTGTGTTTCCATTGTGGGGAAGCAGGTCACCTGTATAGGTTCTGCCCTTACCGACAGGCAGGATTAAGGGGCTTTCCGTTGTACGCACAATGCCCTTGAAACGGTGAACGGCCAACGGAGATTGAAGAGTACTTGTCCGCGCGCCAGAGCCCACTCACTCCACGCCAACATCAGCCAAGATTGCCGTCGCCCAGGCGTTAACGATCACCCAGCCTACGTGCTTCTTCCGCACGGTCTCGGCACCGTTCTACAAGCCCACACTCGGAAAACTGAAGCAAGCGACCTGTGGAGGTGAGGCCACTGATAACTACAGTTGCGAAGATCCTACATTACGGTTTCAAGGTGACGATGCTATGTTTACAGAGGATAAGCGCAGCAGTGCGAAGATTACTTCAGATTTGCGGTTGAAAATAGACGGATACGAGCTAAATGCTTTAGTTGACACCGGCACTGATTATTCGGTAATGAGTCACAAATGGGCAAAGAAACTGAAAAACGTTGTGACAAAATGGAGTGGGGCACAGATACGCACGGCAGGTGGCCACACTATTACAGCGCTTGGCAGATGCACCTCTAGGATCGAAATAAGAGGCTTTACTTACGTTGCTGACTTCATCGTACTGCCGGACTGTTGAAGGGAGCTTATACTAGGAATGGATTTTCTGCAAGCCAATGGAGCCATAATTAATATGCGCAGATCCAGTGTAACGTTTTCGTCCGAACAAGCTATGTCGGTGGAGGAATCGGAAAAGCGACGTATTACTGCTCTGCGCGTTGTTGATGATGACGTTACAGTGCCACCACGCTGTAGTGTAATGGTGCTTGTTGAAAATAAGGCATTTTGTGACCACGAAGGAATGGCGGATGGAAACGTAGAGCTCTTTTTAAACAAAGGAATTTGCGTGGCGAGGGGTGTTGTTCACTTAAGGAATGGCCACTCAGTTGTCCTCCTTACGAATTTTGGGAATGATTGATTGATATGTGGGGTTTAACGTCCCCAAACCACCATTTGATTATGAGAGACGCCGTAGTGGAGGGCTCCGGAAATTTTGACCACCTGGGGTTCTTTAACGTGCACCCAAATCTGAGTACACGGGCCTACAACATTTCCGTCTCCATCGGAAATGCAGCCACCACAGCCGGGATTCGAACCCACGACCTGCGGGTCAGCAGCCGAGTACCTTAGCCACTAGACCACCGTGGCGGGGCGAATTTTGGGAATGAATGTCAGCACATCGCGCAAGGTATGGTTATCGCCTATTTCCACGAGTTCTGCATGGCGACTGAACTATGCAGTTTAGCGACAACGCCAACCACTCCACAAGAGACCTGCAACGACGACGCATCAGTTAACGTCAACCATAGGCTCCCAGAATATCAAAAGAAACAATTTTTCGCCCTTATAAAAGAGTTTTCGGACTGCTTTTCAACGTCCTCTAAAGTGCGACGCACGGCTTTTGCAAAACATTGGATTATAACAGAAGAAGCCATGAGACCGATTTACCAACACCCATATCGAGTATCGCAAAAGGAAAGAGACGTCATCAAGAAACAAGTGGAGGAGATGCTTTCAGATGACGTGATCCAGCCTTCCAGCAGTCCATGGGCGTCTCCCGTAGAGCTTGTTAAAAATAAAGATAACAGCCTTCGATTCTGCATCGGCTATCGGAAACTGAACAGCGTAACGAAACGGGATGTATACCCTCTGCCGCGTATTGATGATACACTCGATCGACTACGGAGTGCGAAATACTTCTCCTCCCTTGATCTCAAGAGCGGATATTGGCAAGTTGAGGTGGATAAGCGCTACCGTGAAAAGACGGCATTCATAACCCCAGACGGCCTCTACGAATTTAAAGCGCTTCCATTCGGCCTGTGCACAGCGCCAGCTACGTTTCAGAGAATGATGGACGCTGTCCTCGCGGGACTGAAATGGCAGTCCTGCTTGGTGTACTTGGATAACGTTGTCGTATTTTCCGCTACATTTGACCAACGTCTGTAGTGACTCCGCACAGTATTAGAAGCCATTCGTTCAGCAGACTTGACCATCAAGCCAGAAAAATGCCACTTCGCTTTTGAAGAGCTTCGATTCCTCGGACACGTCGTCAGCTCCGACGGCGTTCGGCCAGATCCCGAAAAGACAGCTGCCATGGCAAAGTTGCCGACACCCAAATACAAGAAGTCAGTACGTCGCTTCCTGGTTTTATGCGCGTACTATTGGCGATTTGTGGAAAATTTTTCGAACTTTGCTGAACCACATACTAATCTAACAAAAGACGAGGTGCCCTTTACGTGGGAAAATGAACAACAGGAAGTATTTGATGAGTTATGAACATGCCTGCAAGCCTCTCCAATCCTCGCCCACTTCGATGAGACTGCCGAAACTGAAGTTCACACTGATGCGAGTAACAACGGCCTCGGAGCCATTCTAGTCCAGAGGCAAAACGGCCAAGAAAAAGTGCTAACGTATGCCAGCCGCAAGCTTTCGAAAGCTGAGGCAAATTACTCTGCAACCGAAAAAGAGTGTCTCGCGGTCAGCTGGGCCATAAGTAAATTTCGGCCGTACCTTTACGGTAGACCATTCCGAGCAGTCAGTGACCACCATTGCCTGTGTTGGCTGGCGAATCTTAAGGATCCCTCTGGCCAACTAGCAACATGGAGCCTTATAGGCTACAAGAGTACGATGTTACTGTGGTATACAAATCTGGGAAAAAGCACAGCGATGCCGACTGCCTGTCACGCGCACCAGTGGAGACGAGTGAGCCGGAGGAAGAAGACTTCCCGTTTCTAGGCATCGTCCAGGCATCAGAAATCGCTCAACAACAACAAAATGACCCCAATTTGCTGCCGCTTATACAGCGTCTCCAAGGACTCGACGTTAAAGTCCCGCGCACTTTATCCAGAGGGCTCCCTTCGTTCTGTCTTCGAGAAGGGGTCCTTTACAAGAGGAACTTCAAGCCTCATGATGACAAGTTTTTACTCGTTGTACCTGCACCTTTACGAAACGAGATTCTGCACGCATGTCATGATGAGCCAACATCTAGACACATGGGTGTCAGCCGTACATTCGCCAGAATTCACCTGAAATATTAATGGCCAAAACTGTTATCATCAGTTTAGTGCTATGTGTAAACTTTCCGTGAGTGTCAAAGACGCAAAACTCCATCCGTGAAACCTGCAGGCCTCCGCCAGCCAATAGAACCACCGCATGCCCCATTCCAATAAGTCGGTATGGATCTGCTAGGCCCGTTTCCGACATCGACTGCACGCAAGAAGTGGATAGTCGTAGCCACGGACTATCTCACTCGTTACGCTGAGACTGACTCACTGTACACTGCAACAGCTCTTGAAGTTGTCAAGTTCTTCATCAACAACATAGTCCTCAGACATGGTGCACCCAGCGTCGTAAACAGATCGTGACCCAGCTTTTACTGCAGACCTAATGAAATGTCTGATGCGAATGACCCATACAGACCAGAGAAGAACTACAGCATAGCATTCTCTGAAAAATGGCCTAACAGAGCACCTCAACAGAACTCTGACTGATATGCTTTCAATGTATGTCGACGTCGAACATAAACTGTGGGATGAAATATTGCCCTACATAACGTTCGCATATAATACAGCCGTTCAAGAAACAACGCGAGTGACACCATTTGAACTTGTATTCGGCCGAACAGTCACCACTCCACTGGATGCCATGTTGCCACTGAATGATGAAAGCAGCAATCCACCTGGCCTAGACGATTTCTTGCAAAGAGCCGAGGAAGCACGACAGATGGCGAGATACAGAATACGCCGCCAACAGCGTATCGACTCCTATCGGTACAATCAGCGTAGTACCGAAGCGCATTTTCAACCAGGTGACAAAGTATGGATATGGACCCCAGTGCGTCGCCGTGGACTTTCTAAAAAACTTCTTAGCCGCTACTATGGGCCTTACGAAGTACTCCATCGTGTAAGCTATGTAACGTACCAAGTCAGATCCGCTATACACGGGAGCTCAAAACGCCGCAACCCTACAGAGGTTGTACATGTAGTCCGGATGAAGCCTTACTATGAAAGATCACCGGAAGACCAGTGACGCCTACCACGAATCTATTCATTGCCGGACGCATCGGGACTATGCGTATGAGGGGGATTATGCCGCGACATAGTGCCTGCATTCAAACAACGCGCCCATCACCGCGCGCACAGGCACACACATGCGCGCCGTCTAGCGTTGCGCAGAGACGATGATGATAGCACGAGAACCCAGCTGGCCCCTGCTGATGTGCGCCACGCGCTTGGGACTCTTTTTGAAGAAGTAGAAGAAGGAGACATCTTTGGCGTTCTGCTGTAACGTGCTACGACCATAGTTCCTTTGAGTTGTGGGCACAGGTTCGCCCTTTAATAAATACGTCTTATTACACCCCGAGTCCTTCAGCATCGTTACAATATGAGCAGACGTGGCAATGTGCTTTATAAATGACCTTGAAGTCATACTGTATATACATAGATATGCAATATGGCTTTAAGCTCATTTTAAGGTACCTTATTGCAATACAACTCAGGAGCAAGTGGTATGCAGGCCCATGTGGTGTGTAGATCTCGCATTCATTTCCTGTTGTGGTACAGAACAGTTCTTTTTATTTATTTATACATACTGTCAATTCAAGAGGGATTATAACAGGTGGACAATCTAAGGCAGTGATTAAGTACAGTCAATATAAAGAAAAAATAATAAAAAAATTAACCAAACAGCAACAAAAAAGAAAGCATATAAACACATTTGTCAAAGTACAATCATATTGGCATTTTACTTAAATAACAAGAAAGATCACATAGCACCATATTATGTTTGCGAGGCTATCAAGTCACTTTCTACTAGTTTTGTGAAGGTGGCTAAGGATGTGCTACTGGTAATGGAGGGGGACAGGTTATTCCATTCTCTGATCGCAAGCGGGAAGAACGAGAATTTGAAGGCATCTGTGTGAAATCTGTAAGGGGCAAGAATATGAGAGTATTTGTGGCGGGTAGTTCTAGCTTCGGATAGCTTTATGTAGTGGGACTTGTCTATGTTTAGTTGACCATGTAACAGTTGGTACATAAGCTTTAAGCGTGCCAATATCGCCCGGTTTTTCATGGTTAGTAGTCCAGCCTTTTTAAGCAGCTCCGTAGGTGAATCTGTTCGGTTAAATTTGTTAAAGATGACCCTAAGCGCTTTTCGTTGAACACTTTCGAGCTTGCCGGTTAGTTTTTTTGTGTACGGGAGCCAGGCAGTGTTTGCGTACTCCAGGATGGGTCGTATATGTGTACTGTAGGCCAGTAACTTTGTGTGTGGTGGTTCTTGCTGTAAACGCCTTTTTATAAATAACAGTCTTTTCAGCGCAGATGATGTGATGTAATGTATGTGAGCGTCCCACCGTAGGTCATGTGATAGAATGACCCCTAGATACTTATGTTTCGTGACTTTAGAAAGGGTAGCTGAAACGATGACGTAATTGAAATTGGATGGATTCTTTTTTCTAGTTATAGATAAGAGCACGGACTTTTTTCGTTGATGTTCATTTGCCAATCACTGCACCAGGCTGAAACTGCGTCTAGCGCTGTATTTCAGGCGATATGGTCATCGTGTGAGTGGATTTCTTTGTACAAGATGCAGTCATCTGCAAATAATTTGCATCCAACATTAACAGATGAAGGAAGATCGTTCACGAAAATTAAGAAAAATACCGGCGCCAAAACACTGCCTTGCGGTACACCAGAGGTCACCGGTACGATTGAAGATTGGACATGGTTCAATTACACGAACTGCAACCTGTCTGTTAGGAAGTTAGTAATTCAGTCAACAATTTGGCCCTTGCCTAGAAGAAGTTGGAGTTTCAAGATGAGTTTGCTGTGCGACACCCGATCAAATGCTTTCGAGAAATCTAGCAGAATAAGATCAATTTGTTTTCGGTGATCGATGCTTAATGAAGCGTCATGGACCATTTCAATGAGTTGTGTTACAGTAGACATGCCCTGGCGGAAGCCGTGTTGAAAAGGGGACAGTATTTTGTGTTCTTCTAGGTGTTTCGTTATGTGCTTTAAGATTATGTGTTCGAGCAGTTTACCAACCGTACATGTTAATGAGATGGGCCGATAATTGGAAGGTTCGTTTTATTTACGAATCACTTTTGCTATTTTCCAATCCTTTGGTACCGGTACGTGACGACAATGATTGGTTAAAAAGCAGGCACAGGTATTTTGTTATCCATTCGGCATATATTTTTTAAAAACGCGTTAGGTATGTTGTCTGGTCAGGAACTTTTTTTGCCATCCAACTTCAATAGTAAGTTGAAAAGTCCCTCTTCTGAAACAAATCATCGCTTAATAGATTTTTCGCCTCTAATTTCTATGTGAGGCTGTTTTCTGTCGTCAACTGTAAAAATTGATTGGAAATAGCTATTTAATACGTTTGCGGAATAGGCATTTTCTTCAGGCATTTCGTGGGTCATTTTACGGACCTTGGGATTCATGTATTGCCAAAATTTTGTCCGGAAACTTTTTATGAACCGAGGTATAGTATTTTCAAAATAAGTAGACTTGGCGGCTTTTATTTTATTTTTCATGTCAGTGATACCTGCGCTCAGACTTTGTCGGCTATAATTATTTGGTTTCTCTTTTAGATTTTTCCTCAAACGCTTCACCTTTCTTTTAGCATGTATAACGACACGTGTGATCCATGGATTCATCTTTCTGCTCTTTTTTTCTGCGAAGGAACGTGGTTTTGTAAGCAAAAAAGAATATTTTCTTTGAATTCATGCCACAACATTTCTATAGTCGCAGTGGAGTCACAGGCGAAATCTTGAAATGATGGAGATTCGTCGAACAGTAAGTTATGTATTGCTACGTCATCGGCATTACAAAAGTCTGGAAATGTTTCCTCTGCGTATGCAGGCGTTTTACTGTCTTTTATAGGTATCCTACAATAAGTTATTTTATGGTCTGAAATGCCGTCTAGAAGTTCTATCGTTGCTTCATGTACCGGAAAGTTATCAGTGAGAAAGATTAAGTCCAGCACACTCGAGTTGTGTCCCTGTACACGCGTAGGCTGCGTCACTATTTGTGAAAGGTTTAAACAAAGAATTAAATTGTAAACTATTTCTGAGCAGGCGCTGTGGCACTGCATTGATTTCCAGTTGAAGTCAGGCAGATTAAAGTCCCCCACTAGAATAACTCTGGCATTAGATGTGTGACGCCGCATATACGTGCATAGGGCATCCATACACTCAAGGTTTGATGAAGGGGCGCGGTATGCACACCCGAGAACGATAACGTGGGTTGTGAATTTAAGTTTGAAAAAACAAAAAACAAAACAGCCTCTATGCCTTCTACGCCTGAAAGTAATGTGAAGGGGATTCTTTTACTTATGAAGACAGCTACGCCGCCGCCTCGTGTTGGTCTATCTTTGCGTATGATCGCGTAGTTTGGGGGTGTTAGCTCAGCATCTTCGATATCACTTGTTAGCCACGTTTCAGTAATGGCCAAGAAGTCGGGTTTGAGGCCAATAAGCAACGATTCTAGAGCATCTAATTTGTTCATGATGCTGCGCGCATTCACCTTTGCGAAAGTTATTTCGCGTGATGCCTTATTTGTCGACGCCTTAACGGCTGAGGTTTGGGATGAACTTTTTTTGTTACGTTTACTGAGGGTACTTCTGGCTTGGTTGTAAGGAAAATGAAAGCCATGTACGTGATCAAGGGAACTAGTTGATGATTCGCTTGCTTCAGATGGCTTATATAAAGGCACTGGTTGGTGATACGAGAAGACAGGGTGATGGACATTTGGGATGCGTCAAGTGTTGCGACGTGAAAGTTGTTTAGCACTGTTCGACTCTGTGTCCCACGTGTAAACGTTATCGTTAACGAACAAATTATTGAAAACGAGACCAATACGGTCACCGTCCTTCTTTAGGCTCTTTAAAGAAGGACGGTGACCGTATTTTTATCTGCTTAAGTCTTCTCTGTAACGTGTCATAACGCTCAATGATGGCATAATATAGCACGATCAAAAATAATGCATAGAAAATTGCATTCAAGACGGCTGAGCAGTCTCAGATTTCGCACAACGGATTACAGTATTTTTTTTGGTGTCTGTTTAAGATGAACTTGGCTTTCGTTCTGCTATATATAATGCATGCATGGGAATATAGCCATGTGTATGGTCCAAATTTATCTTATTCGTTAATTGCAGCCATGTTGCCTATTTTGAACGTGACTGTTGGTGACAGACAGTATCGAAAATAAGGCGGCATACTTTCATGTGGATTGTGATTCGTATACTCTGTGCTAAAGGAACAGCCGCCATGACACAACATTGACGAACTGTTGTTCATCTTTTTTAGCAATGTGTGATAATACTGGCTGTTTTTGGTGCGCAAAAAAGTATTTGTCTTGAATGAAGAATGAAAGTTGTTGAAAGATGTAAAGATGTTAACATGCCACACTCCAGCGTAAGAATTAAAAGCACAAATAAGACCACTGGCGCGCCCTTAAAGATGCCTAAAATCGATGGAATCTCTTTCATTTCCGCTAGAATTGATCCTGTTTTGCTTGAGCATTTGCCGCTGCTGCACTTACTGCCTGATAAGTATTTTCAGACCATCTGCCCGAAAAATCCTGTCGCACTCACGTTCCGATTCGTTCGTTTGTTGGCCAGTTAGTTGGTCGGTCGGTCTGTTTTTATAACATTAAGTCACCGCATGAAAAAAAAGCAGGCTATATGTATGTTTCCCTCGACTGCCAATGCAGTAAGGCACCAAGTAAGCACATACATCAAGTAATGAATTCGATATTACATCTAAGCTAAGCAAATATTCCGCAGACCAATATTAAGCTTACGCGGTGCCGGTTTGCACCTTTTTTAACGAGTGCACAAAATTAAATATGAAAACTTCCCCGCTCGACTTCGCTTGCAAGGGATCGAATCGCGCGATGGGCCAGCTGAGTGAGGAGGTGCACTTAACATAATAGCTAAAGTGCAACCGAGTGAAGCAGTGACGCGAGCGCAAGGCTTTATGCAGGGCCAGGCGAGGAGAAAGCCGCGCCACGAGAAGCGCCTTCGTTTGTGGCTAGAACGATTAGAGGCGCAATAACCCTAATGTGGTCCGATGTAATTACGAGAAGATGCTGCCTTTGTTTCTCGCAACGTAATAAGTGCCGAGCAGTGCCTATCCATGTTGAAATGCGCGCATTTCGGCAGCCTCCTGTAACTTGTCCTTTTTTTGCTTTTATTGCCTTAAATGAGCGTCTGAAGCTCAGAGTTATTTTTGGGGCTCCCGCCAATGTCAAGTTTGTATCACAAGTAAACTAAACAGAAAAAAAGGGACTTTCAGCATACCTCTGCTTTAAACACCCATTCGGGGCCTTATAGTGCACTGAAAAAAAGAATAAAAGAAAACAAGTTTGTTGGTCTTTTAATTTTTCTTTAGACCTAGAACGAAAACACACTGCATCTGCGGCCGAGCTGCAGCCGCATTCGGAAGAACGTTGGCAGCATTCTCCCGAAGGGTGATATGCCGTATCCTAATCGAATTCTTTCACATTGTCGTTAAACTAATGGCCGAGTTTCCTCTGTTGTCTAAGCGCTCTTCGATTGCATAATCAGGCTGAAGAAATTACATCTAAGGCAGTTGTCGAGAGGAATAAAAAAATTGGATTCAAAAGAACTGGGCTATGACTCGATGGCATGTCGTCATACGAGCGTCGCCCGCCTGAAGTGCCTCGAAAGTCGTTTCACGAACTCGTTTATGCCCCCCCCCCCCCCCGCGTGCTACTTTTGTTGTACTTAACTGCACTTATCGTCCTTTCTGGTGCTTCGTTCTGTGTGACCTGAATAGTAGTAACCACCGTTCGACACAGGTCATGCCTGAGGGTCTCGGAACCATGCCGACTATTGTGGACTTCTCTTATAAGACTGTTCACCTGACGCGAGTCCTCGAGTTTATTATGGAAATGACGCGACCACAAACGATGACGCTGGAATATTCGACACGTAAAAGCTGAAGCCTTTACGAACAATGTCGACGACCGTTGCCTGGGATATCACTGTAAGTACAGGGAGTGTTCCAGAGGCATAGCCGCAAATATCTTTAGAAGGGGGCTCACAACTACCCGACTGGCGGGGGGGGGGCGACATAGGCATCAGCTTTCCTTTGTGATGTGACTATAAGCGGCAATTTGAGCAGATAGGGTACATGTATATGAAAGGCATGGGACTCCCCTTACCATGCGTATGCTTGTGAAGAAAATAAGCCAATGTGAAGTCATCGCAGTAAAATACAATAAACGACAGGTAGAGTGACCGTTTGGAGCATTGGCCTATCATCCCGCAACTGAATGGACTAGTCTTCGAAAACGCATCATTGTGATGACCCGCCCGATCGGAGAAGACATTGTTAATCGCTGATTTCTGTTCAACGTAGATGGCGTAGTCCTCTTTGGGGGGAAGTGAGTTTCATAAATCAAGGAAGACTCCGCTTACAACGTGGATTGAGAGGTACAAGCAGCATGTTTTTATACATTCATAATTACATTTAGGTTTTGCTCACTATGTTGAGCGAATTTCTTACTGTCGATGGTTGTGACTGCGTGCCCATGGGAATGAGTTTTTTTATGTTAAGCTCCATATATCAAGCAGGCATGGTCGCAGTGATACCTTTTATTCCACTTTTTTTTTTACTTTCCTGCGCGCATCTAAGCATGCTTGTGATACGCAATTAGTCATTTTTCATGTAAGTTACGTGGCACATTGGCAACACGATTTCGCATGCGTTATTTTTCGGGCAGACTTTCTCACAACCTTGGTTGACATTCCAGTTGCACTGTGAATTTGATAGCAATGAAGTACTCCAATCTTAGAGGATTTATTATGCCATCTGCAAGGGCAAGGCAATCATTTTTGACAAATGTTCACTTGGTCTCAATCGAAAATGCACCTTTCACACCGTGGCAGAGTGATTCCGTTTTATCCCGATGCCTATTCGTTGCTTTTCGAAGGCAGCTTTGACTTGCACTTTGGTGTTTCGTGTATACGAAAGGTGTGAACGACAATGCAAGAACCCGAATTTACACGTGGCAATAATAGCAAACTTTAGGTAGCATATGGGGCATATAATGTGACATGCAATGCGCAGGATGATTTTCGTGTCAATAAAAAAAATTTTCAACAGTACTCCGGTTGGTCGTGGGTATTTGTTGCGTGAAACATTCTTTGCAAATAGCTTGTTTCCTTTTTAAATAAAAAATAACCATTATTGCGTATATTGTTTTTAATTTTACAACCTTTGTTTCATAATTCTGTGCATCGCTTGCTGTGCATTATGTCGCCAGTTTTAGGAATCGGTCTGTATGCCCTTTTAGTCATGTAAATATAAAGGGACGAATAAATGAAGCGAATATATATATATATATATATATATATATATATATATATATATATATATATATATATATATATATATATATATATATATATATATATATATATATATATATGATTGAAGAGAAGGACGCACGTACGAAATGTGGATTTATTAACGTTTCGGCTGGTGGACCAGTCTTCGTCAGAATGAATGCAGTATGTTACAGGCACTTAATATATAGGTAGGCGGATGTATACACAGGAACAGTGCACCACTGCCAGATGCTATGCGCAATGAAAGCAAGGTACATGCGCATGGTGGACACAACAACGCACTGTGACTCACAATCACAAAAACAAAGATATCGCGTAAAAAAATAATAATAATCGCGTCACTGGCCAGTGAGATACCACGAGGCACAGAACATATAAGAAATATTGGCAATGCGCCGAGCGTACATAGCACAAGATTGACTCTACAAAATAATAATAATAACGATACATAAAGCACTTTTACGAAGGATTAAACATCCATTCACACACACACGAACGAGATAAGTCTGTCTCCGCATGAGGCCGAGCACGCACTGTATTCTACGCTATTATGCTAGCCAGTTTGCCCGCGTTTTCGTTTAAACCCCTAGAAGCCGTTCCGAACTTATGAATTAGAAATGATTCGCGTATCTCACGCTTATAATGCGACGTGAATCCCGCCTCCAATACAGTTGCCCTAAATGATTCGAAACTATGTCCGGTAGTGGCGACGTGCCTTGAAATCGGCAGATGAGGCATGGAGTGCACATGGGCCTTGTGATTGTTGAAACGGTAGCGAAATGAATTTTCAGTATGACCGATATACTGCAAGTGACAAAAGGAGCACTCAAGCAGATAAACCGCATTATCTGTGTCACAGGTGAAATCGCCACGAATTTTTAAAGTGAAATTGTTTGCGGAGCTTTTAGCCACAGCGGTGGTTGTCATCTGTTTGCATAACTTGCATCGAGGTTTGCGGCATGGATGGCAACCAGCGTGTGAAATGTAATTGTTAGTCCGTACTTTGGAGGACGTGAGGATGTCCTGCAAGTTCCTACAGCGACGATACACGGCGCGGGGTGGCTCTGAAAAAACTTCTTTTAGGTGGTCGCTTTGCGTCAATATGTTGTGATGTTTCCTAAGAATGGCTGCTACATTGGGTGCGGAAGCGCTATGCGTGAGTACTAGGTTAGCATTATTGAGGCTATGGGAATGTTTCTCTGCATTGATCAGTGTTTTTCGGTCAAGCATATCAGCACGTGCCACTGCGTCATCAATCATCTGTGCCGGGTATTTCTGCTTTAGAAGAGAAACACGCAGTTTATCACAACTAGCGATGAAGTCTGCTTGCTCGGAGCAAAGGCGTTTAAAACGAACAGCTTGGCTATATGGTATGCTGGATTTACAATGTTTAGCGTGACTACTGTTGAAATGTAGGTATTGTTGTCGGTCAGTAGGCTTTTGATAAAGCTTGGTGATTAGGTTGCCGTTTATTAGGCTAATAGATACGTCTAAGAAGTTTATGGTTTCAGTCGAGTAGACGTGCGTAAAAGAGATGGATGGGTGAACGTTATTGAAATCTGATATGAATGAGAGAAGGTGCGATTCACCATGAGGCCAAATAAAGAAAATATCGTCAATGAATCTTTTATAGCATAGCGGTTTTAATTGGCGACTGCGTAAAAACTCCTCTTCAAGCTTCCCCATAAAAATGTTGGCATAATTTGGCCCAATCTTAGTCCCCATCGAAGTGCCGCTGACCTGTACATAATGCACTTCATTGAATATAAAATTGTTCATGTGGAGAATCATTTCAAGTAACACCGCAATGGTAGTGCTGTTTACTGGCTTATCATCGGAACATTTCTCATACGCTTCTACAACCGCGAAGATGCCATCCGAGTGAGGGATGTTTGTGTAGAGTGACGATACGTCCAGCGTTACCAGAAAGGAACCATTAGGCACGGTAATGTCGTTAACTACCGACAAAAAGTGGTTCGTGTCCCTCAAGAAAGACTGATACGTGGCGGGAAGGTGACGAATCAACGAGTCCACATAACAAGACAAGTCTTCTGTCACCGTACCGTTTGCAGAGACTATGGGGCGGCCTGGGTTGTTCGGCTTATGAATTTTTGGCAGCATGTAAAATCGGCCAGCAGACGGACTTAGCGGGACTAGTGTTGTGGCTGCCTTATCACATATTTTTTTATCTCGCCAGAGTGCATATATCTTTTGTTTTAGAGTTTCTTTGAAGTCCATTGTGGGGTCTGCATCAAGTCGTTTGTAAAATGAAGTGTCATTGAGCTGCCGAAGAGCCTCCTTAATATAGTCTGCTGTGTTCATAACACAGCAAAAAAAAAAAAACACATAACACAGAAAAAAAAAAATTTTCCGATGCTGTAAAAAGTAATTCGAAGAATTGACTAGCTTCGACGCATGCCAATGAGAACTTTACCTCGCACCTTTGTTCCAAGGGATTTCAAAAGATGAGAAGGGCAGTGGAAAAACGAGTTCGTTACGAGCTACACACTGCCACTTTAGAAACTTACCTCGCTGCTTCTATTGCACCAAAAGGTCTGAACCTTTTCCTACGCCCTGCCACTTCTCAATTGTCAAATAATAACGCAAAAAGGTGGCAAGACACCCTACAGAAGTCTTCGCTAGAACTTCTGCGTATTACTGTCAATCATTACCGCTCGGCTTTGAAATCTCTGATGAACGAAGAGAGGAATATGTGTAATCAAACCCCGCTTAGTACTCTGGAGGTTAAATCGCTGTGCATATTCGAGGAAAAGAAACGCAATGAAATATGTGCTGTCAAATGTAAGAAGTTACTCAGGGACGGCGTGATGTCTCATTGCACACCCGCGCAACTCCTTAAAAATTTAAGTACGGCGCCGTCCCGTTTCGAAAATACACCCCGTTCAGATGATGTTTCAAACGTAGTCAACATATCGAACTGTAGTCTGTCCAAAGATGAAATGTCTGTATTATCGCGTGGTTTGAAGTTTTGCCCCGCAACGGGTCATTGCGATGAATTCCAGCTACTCAGTGACTTAGATAATTTCGCACGCAACCTGAGATTGAGGGAGTTCTTTCACGGTAGAAATAACAGTAGCCATGCTTCCGGGGTGCTGCCGTCAGCTAAACGTTGGACACCACCATTACAACGCGATAAATACCTTGATCTATATATTGATGCTGTTCAGCGCGATGTAATTCAAGCATATAGGCAGAAAACTTCGTTCCGTCGAAATCTGCGCGACGGAGAACTGAAAGCGATCGAATTATTAAGGAAGCGCGACGACATCACTATTAAGCCAGCCGACAAGGGTGGTGCCATTGTGGTTATGAACACAGCAGACTATATTAAGGAGGCTCTTCGGCAGCTCAATGACACTTCATTTTACAAACGACTTGATGCAGACCCCACAATGGACTTCAAAGAAACTCTAAAACAAAAGATATATGCACTCTGGCGAGATAAAAAAATATGTGATAAGGCAGCCACAACACTAGTCCCGCTAAGTCCGTCTGCTGGCCGATTTTACATGCTGCCAAAAATTCATAAGCCGAACAACCCAGGCCGCCCCATAGTCTCTGCAAACGGTACGGTGACAGAAGACTTGTCTTGTTATGTGGACTCGTTGATTCGTCACCTTCCCGCCACGTATCAGTCTTTCTTGAGGGACACGAACCACTTTTTGTCGGTAGTTAACGACATTACCGTGCCTAATGGTTCCTTTCTGGTAACGCTGGACGTATCGTCACTCTACACAAACATCCCTCACTCGGATGGCATCTTCGCGGTTGTAGAAGCGTATGAGAAATGTTCCGATGATAAGCCAGTAAACAGCACTACCATTGCGGTGTTACTTGAAATGATTCTCCACATGAACAATTTTATATTCAATGAAGTGCATTATGTACAGGTCAGCGGCACTTCGATGGGGACTAAGATTGGGCCAAATTATGCCAACATTTTTATGGGGAAGCTTGAAGAGGAGTTTTTACGCAGTCGCCAATTAAAACCGCTATGCTATAAAAGATTCATTGACGATATTTTCTTTATTTGGCCTCATGGTGAATCGCACCTTCTCTCATTCATATCAGATTTCAATAACGTTCACCCATCCATCTCTTTTACGCACGTCTACTCGACTGAAACCATAAACTTCTTAGACGTATCTATTAGCCTAATAAACGGCAACCTAATCACCAAGCTTTATCAAAAGCCTACTGACCGACAACAATACCTACATTTCAACAGTAGTCACGCTAAACATTGTAAATCCAGCATACCATATAGCCAAGCTGTTCGTTTTAAACGCCTTTGCTCCGAGCAAGCAGACTTCATCGCTAGTTGTGATAAACTGCGTGTTTCTCTTCTAAAGCAGAAATACCCGGCACAGATGATTGATGACGCAGTGGCACGTGCTGATATGCTTGACCGAAAAACACTGATCAATGCAGAGAAACATTCCCATAGCCTCAATAATGCTAACCTAGTACTCACGCATAGCGCTTCCGCACCCAATGTAGCAGCCATTCTTAGGAAACATCACAACATATTGACGCAAAGCGACCACCTAAAAGAAGTTTTTTCAGAGCCACCCCGCGCCGTGTATCGTCGCTGTAGGAACTTGCAGGACATCCTCACGTCCTCCAAAGTACGGACTAACAATTACATTTCACACGCTGGTTGCCATCCATGCCGCAAACCTCGATGCAAGTTATGCAAACAGATGACAACCACCGCTGTGGCTAAAAGCTCCGCAAACAATTTCACTTTAAAAATTCGTGGCGATTTCACCTGTGACACAGATAATGCGGTTTATCTGCTTGAGTGCTCCTTTTGTCACTTGCAGTATATCGGTCATACTGAAAATTCATTTCGCTACCGTTTCAACAATCACAAGGCCCATGTGCACTCCATGCCTCATCTGCCGATTTCAAGGCACGTCGCCACTACCGGACATAGTTTCGAATCATTTAGGGCAACTGTATTGGAGGCGGGATTCACGTCGCATTATAAGCGTGAGATACGCGAATCATTTCTAATTCATAAGTTCGGAACGGCTTCTAGGGGTTTAAACGAAAACGCGGGCAAACTGGCTAGCATAATAGCGTAGAATACAGTGCGTGCTCGGCCTCATGCGGAGACAGACTTATCTCGTTCGTGTGTGTGTGAATGGATGTTTAATCCTTCGTAAAAGTGCTTTATGTATCGTTATTATTATTATTTTGTAGAGTCAATCTTGTGCTATGTACGCTCGGCGCATTGCCAATATTTCTTATATGTTCTGTGCCTCGTGGTATCTCACTGGCCAGTGACGCGATTATTATTATTTTTTTACGCGATATCTTTGTTTTTGTGATTGTGAGTCACAGTGCGTTGTTGTGTCCACCATGCGCATGTACCTTGCTTTCATTGCGCATAGCATCTGGCAGTGGTGCACTGTTCCTGTGTATACATCCGCCTACCTATATATTAAGTGCCTGTAACATACTGCATTCATTCTGACGAAGACTGGTCCACCAGCCGAAACGTTAATAAATCCACATTTCGTACGTGCGTCCTTCTCTTCAATCATCTATTACACCGGACCATCGATCTTCATTCCTAAAATATATATATATATATATATATATATATATATATATATATATATATATATATATATATATATATATATATATATATATATATATATATATATATATATATATACACTGTACCTCGCACCTCAATCTAGCTCAAACAACATAGCTCTCTTTTTGACAGAGCAACTGGTGGCTTGCCATGCGCTTCTGTCAAGCGCCATCTGAGCATTATACGCTCGTGTTCTTCTTTCCTTCCGAGAACTGTTGTCTTTTCGAATAGCGGAGTGCACCCACACGTGCTCACGTGTTGCGCCAGGAAGCCATCTTTGCCATTACGAACATTATTGGGCGTGTTCCCGTAAGCGTTCGTTTAGGCATCTGCCCGTCCGGCCCACGTAGCAGGCACCGCAAGACGATGGGGTCCTGATTGATGATGATATTTTGTATATTTAAATCTGTCATTTATTCACAGTTTTTTTCTGTTCACTCGGGTATATTAACAGCCTTCTTGTCAAGAAAAGTTTAGTTGCACTCTAAAAAATATTGAGTAAAAAGGGTGTCTTTTTGTCCCACAACAATAATCGTCATCAGGCTTGCGTGCGCTTCCTTTCTTGAAAACTTGGCGCTGGCCACTTTCCTATCGAGAATGTAATGTAACCCTGATAGTTGGCACGCCGATCGTGACCGAAATGTACTGGGAGTGGGGCGATAGCGCAAGGATGGAACGCAATATAGATGACGATTATTGTTGTGGGACAAAAAGACACCCTTTTTACTCGCTCTTTTTTTAGAGTGTGGAAGTCAGCGCTCGTCCCGTCTTTTTCCTGTCCGCCGTGTATTTTTTCGCGCTGTCAAACCTCAAGTATGCTAAACCAACTAGCCCAGGCAGCCAATTTGCTACGTTCCCAATATGAGTCCCAATCTTTAAGAAATTCAAATGATGTCGACGATGATGTTGTGCTATCTGCTCCACTAAAGCTGTCAAGCTTGTGCGTCAGAGTGAACGCGGTTGAGCTCAAGCCACGTTGGCGCAACAAGAAGCACCGCGAACAATTTGTCTCACTCCTGCGTAGAGGGTGTAATATATACTATTCCGCCCACGTGTGGCAAAGATTATGTGAGCCAGACAGGCAGATGCAGCAATGATTCATCGCGGGAGCACAGCCGCAATGTGAAAAAACAACTCGCCTCATGAGGCCACCTCGTTGCGAATCGTGCGCGTTGCAATTGCACGCCACTGTTCAACCATGGGCATTTACTAGCCCGAAATTCGGACCAACTAATGCGAGAAAATATCTAAGTGGCAGAAACAGAGACATGCCGTGTTCCTTGAGTCTTTTCAAAGAGATGCTATTTTAGTCGCGTCAGTCGCTTGTGTAAGATGTAAGAGAAAGCTGAGCTAAATGGTAAGTATCCATACTAAAAGAGGCAGCAAGCAAGAATAATAACAGATAAATAAGCAAAAAAAGAAGGCACGAAAACAGTCATCTTTCACATAGACCACCACGCATGCCAGATTGACAAGTTTCATTAGCCGTCGTAGAACTGACTTACTTATTGTATTCGTGTTTGCAGACCCTGCTTTTTTGAGTGATTATGCTAGACCACCTGCCATGTGTGCTTCCACGCCCACTTATTTTACAGCGAAAGCTGTTATGAGATCAGAACATAGGTCACGTGCAACACCGTAGTTGTCCACCGCCGCTGGCGTCCGTATCCAATATCACAAGAAATAAAAAAAATCATTAAATAAAACCGAAACACAATGGTATTCGAACCAGGGCAACGTGCGTGCCAATCCAGTATTCTAACGCTCAGCCACACCGACTCTTGACCCTTGTTTACAAACTGGCCTTAGAGAGACGATGTCGGGAAAGGAATCGCGTTAGTATGAGTAATAGAGCGTTGTTGAACATCAAAGGAACAGCCAGGCGTCACACAATGGGAATCGCGAAAAAAGTGGGTTACAAATGCTCCAACCCTTTACAAAAGCTCGTTCTTGTTCACTTGTTAACTGTGGCGCATACCCATTCAGGCGTAATTCTTCCTCGTGAGCCGCTGCATAAAAATTTTGCACAGTATTCCTAGCAGGTGTGTAGCGGATACCACGCTTCTCCGAAAAATGATGAACGATAGCATAGTGAATGCCAGCCTACTACACAAAAATTGTGATTATGTATGACATAGCAGGTACCCAGCAAGTCTGCTTGTAGCAGTTACTCAAAGAGTGTCACGAAAAGGCTCTGAAAGGCCACTCTTCCAGCATTCGCTGTGACTGTGCTGTGCGTTCTGCGCAGGCCTGGCGTGTTTTTTTTTCCTTTCGCGTGGTGTCACGTGCTTACATACGCGATCACATGCAATGAACAATTGCTTATTACACATGCCTCATCTTCCTCCCGCCTGCAGTGAAGCTGTTGTTCAGAAGCTTCACCTCTTCCACTGGACGCAGCATCCGAATTTCTGAAACTTTTCGCTAGGAATCAAAACGTTGAGCACGCCTGCTTAGGGACATTTTGTTATTTCAACTGAACAGCACCGAGACCCCTGGAATGGCCAAGAAACAAATGGCCGGAGTCTCCACGGGCAGAACGACGGAGTTCATCTGGCAGCATACTCTAGCGCACCGTCGGGCCTTCTCTGCCTTGAAGAGACCTCCTCCGAGCAAATCAATCCACACAGAGTGTGACGTGCCTATCCCGGATTGTGTACAGCGTGAGTTATTAGTTGAGCGCGTGGCCTGTATTGATGTGTTGCCGTGCAAGTCGTTGCGCTACTGTACCGAGTATACCAACTAGCCTGTCAGTAGCCTATCAGTGGGTCCTTCCGGATTATCGCCAAAGTGATGCCCAATGCTGGTCTTGTGAATCGTATAAGTGTCGTGTTTTTCTGAATAAACTACAACTGGAAGCGCCAGTCAGGCCCAGCACGCTTTGCTTCCCCGAGCTATCTGCAAGTCCATCATATACCATGAAGACGTTGTAAACCTACCCTAATGATAAGGAGAACATCTTTTTATAACTAGATGACAGTCTTCCCGAAGTTTGTGGCAGGAACTAAACATTTGTGCTCCGCCAAAAAACTTTTTCAGCGAACGCCGTGCCAAGTTTCCTCCGGCATCGTCAGTCTCGGGTTACTTGTGAAACAACAAACGACCGAGCCGACTGCTTTCGAGATGCTGCGTTGAGAAAGCGCTGCTAACAAGGAGTATTCACAGGAGCGCCTCTGCTGCTAATGAACACGGGCGCATTTCGCAGATGGGTTCCTCGCCTGCAACTTGCTTTCAATGCAGCATGTTCGTCTTTGCAGCCAGGCTCGTCTGGGAATGCGTAAGGATGGAAGAATGCCCGCCCTACAAATAATCACAAAAAGATCAAGCGTGATCTGTTTCTTCTTGACGCAGAATCATTTATTTTATTCGTAGCCTAATTTGCGACTCGTATGACGAAGCGAGCTGCATACAAAACCGGGATGTGACGAAATGCCATGCTTGCCAGCCTTGAAGGGACACGAAAGTGTAACACTAAAGAATTCGGACTGATGAGCTTTCCTTGCCCCGCCGCGGTGGCCTAGTGGCTAAGGTACTCGGCTGCTGAATCGCAAGTCGCAGGATTGAATCCCGGCTGTGTTTTCGATGGAGGTGAAAATGCTGTAGGCCTGTCTGCTTACGTTAAAGAACCCCAGGTGGTCGACATTTCGGGAGCCCTTTACCATGGCGTCTCTCATATTCATATGGTGGCTTCAATACCACATATCAAATCAATCAATCAATCAATCAATCAATCAATCAATCAATCAATCAATCAATCAATCAATCAATCAATCAATCAATCAGATGAAAAATCGATCAATAATTCAATCATTAAATAAATTAACCAATCAATGAATGCAGGGACTATATATACTCTGCGAGTCGCATGCTTAGTACTGTAGCGCAGTGAACTTGTTACGTCTATTTGTTCTTCGCGTTCACGACATACCACGCAAGGTCACCCAAAGGTCTGTAGTAATAAGACATTAATTGACCAGTATTAACAATTTAGAAATGATGTGCTGAAATGAACAATGCAGTATCAGTTACTTCTTTTTTTCATAAAATTTTAAAAGTTACTACCTATGGTTAGTAACGGCTAGGGTACTAACAGTTACTGAATGCGATTAGTAACGCAAAGGTGGTAACTGTTATTACCCTTGCCGTTACTAACTGCACTCAGTAGCAGGGCTGCAACATATGTGTAAAGCCCCGCCACGGTGGTCCAGTGGCTACGGCACTCGGCTGCTGACCCGCAGGTCACGGGATCAAATCCCGGTGGTGGCGGCTGCATTTCTGATGGAGGTGGAAATGTCGTAGCCCGTGTGCTCAGATTTGGGTGCACGTTAAAGAACCTCAGGTAGTCGAAATTTCCGGAGCCCTCCACTACGGCGTCTCTCATAATTATATGGTGGCTTTGGAACGTTAAACCCCACATATCAATCAACTTATGTGTAATGTCTGGCGTCGCAAGCAAGGGAAGTGAATGTTTTCCCGAAAAGTGCGCGTTTTCCAGGAGGCCAATTCTCGTAGGGATGCTCGTCTATTACGAGAAACATGGTATGGTGACAAAAATCTCCCACTTCCCGTAACCATTTGAGGGGGCGAAGCCTCTGGCCAGCGGGGTGCCAGGATGCGGTGTGAAAACTTGCAGTGTGTTGGCACTCATACATCTCAAATGCCGGTACGTGGCTGTTAAGCAAGAATGCAGACAATGTCGTGGTAATAGCATGGGCCCGCAGACGAACCAGCCTCACTCGGGTAACATGATCGGGGAACCGAACGGCGCCACCATCGTGTGTGTTTAGCACGCTTCGCGGAATGTCCCTTGTAGGCCGTTCCTTTCGTCTCCCTCTCGGACCGTACCCTTGTACGTGGAGGCCAAGTGCTGCAAAAAATAACCCATGGAATGGCAGCAAATCACTGTATCATATTTATTTACATGAAACTATTAGAGTGACAAGCAGTGATACTGGATGTACGAGCCTCGTGCTTACAAACCATTGCTCCCTTAACACTCCACTTATTCAAAACAATATTTCAGAGGGGCATTTTCAGGTTGGAAAATTAGCAGATTCAGCGGATACACTGGGAATCAATGATATGCGAAGCAGGAATGAGGAAGGTTCATATGTCACTTTAAAATCAGCACAACGTTACGAGGTGAACGTAAATTAGGCCGTACATGACCTCCATGCCAAGAATATTATGTTTGAACGTGTCATTTACCTTCGTCGTCCGTTCACGTCCCGTACTATTCAATTTGGTATATGTGAAGCTAGCGAAACGGCCGCGAGTGCATCATAAGCATGACAATTTGTCACGTTCTAACATGACACGCATGTCATGATGATTACGTTTGCACCATTCGCATACCTTTATCATTAATTCACGTACCGTAATAATCAATTTGGTATATGTGAAGCTAGCGAAACGGCTGCGACCGCATTATTAGTGTGGCATGAAGTCATGCAGTTACACATTACACGCATGTCATGATTATTATGTTTTCGAAGTGTCATTTACCTTTGTCGTCCATTCACATCACGTAATACTATATTTGGTATTTGTGAAGCTAGCGAAACGGCCGTGAGTGCATCATAAGCGTGATATTCTGTCATGTTCTTGCATACCATGCATATCATGATTATTACGTTTGGGCGTGCCATTCAACTTTGTCGTCAATGCGTGACCCAGCCATCAATCGCGACATCTTCCTAAGAGTAATGTCACGAGCGAAGACATTGATGGTGTCTTATTCCATGCCTCCTGCGCATGCGTCATGTGAGGTTAAGTGCGCTCTTTTATATACCGTTCCCCTGGCTTCTTAATAGAGCATTCAAAGTTATCGTCTGTGTGTAAAAGTGGTTTTTGTCCTTGTCTGTTTGCGTGCTCGTAATCCTACCGAACAAACAGAATTAAAACTACGCGTTCTCAGGCAATCCATTCATAGAATTCTCCTTGCATGGTCATAAAATGTCTCCCAGCTCCTTATTTCGCTTTTTCCCCTTCGGTATAGTTACTCAAAGTTAGTATCTTTTAAATGCGAATCGTGTGCGAATCGTCACAAAAGCGAATCGTCACAAAATTTATGTGACGAATGCGAATCGTCACAAAAATTATGACGTTTGTCATGAACGTCATGAAATACTTGTCATGTTCTTTCTGCTTTTGCGGTGGTTTCTCTGACATTACATATTGCAAAACTGGTATGGTATGACATGAGTGCATAGCCAACACAAGTGACAAACCCTAACTTAGAAATAATGGCATGTACGTCATGTAAGTCATGACTACATGCTACGCTCATAGCGCGCTGGCTGCTGCTTCGCTAGCTCCACTATACCAAATTTTATATTGCGTGGCGTGAATGGATGACGAAGGTAAATGACAAGTCGACACGTGATAGATGATATGGATTTCATGTAAAACATGACTCCATGCTACGGTCATAGCGCGCTCTCGGCCGTTTCGCTAGTTTCATATATACCACATTTGGTAGTACGTGACGTAAATCGACGAGGAGCAGAAATGCCAGGCGCAAACATTGTAATCATAATATGGAAGTCGTGTATGGCAAAAGTTACATCCGCCTCGTAACGTCGCGCTGATTTTAAAGAGACATATCAACCTGCCTCATTCGTGCTTCGCGTATCATCGATTGACACTGTACGTGGGATCTGCCAATTTTTTCCAACGGTGCCACCCGGTAAGTCCTCTCCACCTATCTGACGTTTCGCTTGGCGCTGTTTGTGCTATATCACCTACAGTCGTATATTTGCTAGCAGGCATTCTCGCTGTTTTTCTCTACTGCGTGTCAATGCTCGTCCTCCCTCTCTGCCCATCTACTGCCCTTCATATTCCTTCAAATTTTATTTTATTCTGAAGTTTCCTCTTTTCAATGCTTGATCATCCAGTATCACGATTAATGCCTCAATTGCCGTTTTTGCGTGAGCCGTACCCCAGTCTACCGATTCAAATAAATTCCTGATTACACCTCTCGGCTCATGCACACCACTGAGTTCCCAAATGTAAGTCGCCGAACTATTATACTTTCCACGAACCTCGAAGCACTTCGTGTCTATTGTATCCGCATAACGCTCTGTGCTTCATTATTGCATCATTACTCTTTCCCTTGCTACCGAAGTTTCCTGCTTTGTCTCCATGTGCCAATCTCCCTAATTTACCCATACATTCAGGTAATGTCACTCGCTTACCCTCGGTATTTCTCGGCCCTGTCTTGTTTCTCGGCCCTGGTTTTCATGGACACTGAATACCATCAATCCAAATATTGCTGGACTAAAGTCCAGGTGATGAGCTCCACCTTCCCTTCCGCATATATCCCCCAGCCGTTGTATGTCGTGTCGGCTGTACACAAATAAAGATTATAACCACCATAAAATAAATCTAAAAGCTTCTGCTCACTCATGATGCCACCACGTTTGAGGGACAGACTGCGGCCTCCATCACCGTACGATCGAACTTCGAGCCGAGTAGACATCACGGGAGAACCTAGAATGGTAGCTCGCGGCCGCGCCGTGACGATAGAGAAGCAGGGATTTTCACTAAGGTGTCGTGTTGCGGCGTGCAAAGCTTTCACAAAAGCTGTAGGAAGGCCATTAGAAAACAACTACCTATAATTTGGCTGTGAATTCCCTTACGTTCCACCAAAGCTGAGTGCCATGTACACCTCCTCGAACTTCGTCCATAAAAGACCCCGCTTTAATGCACCTTTTATTATTTATTAACGTGAAAGTGTCTTATGCCGGGGTCCACCACGGCTCCGCTGAAGTATTCGCGTCTCAGATATGAGGTTGGAAAACGTATACTAACAGATTTCAAAGAAAAATTAGAGCATATCCACGGAGTGAATGATAATTGGTGGGGCGAAGCGTTCATCAGTCTATTCATTCGTCCATCTGTCTGTCTTTCTGTTCGTGCGGCCGTCCCTCTGTCTGCCTGTCCATCTCTCCGTTCGTCCGTCTATCTAGTAAGCACTCACTCCAAGTACAGCCATCTCACATCTTTTCATCATGTATTCATCATGATGCCGCCACCCTGTGGACATTCTAAGGATCGCTCTTTTGGGTTTTTGCCACCGGTGGTTGCGCACTACAACGAGGGACGCACAATCTACGCCACAAGGAGCTTCACCCCTAAAAACCAGAAGGAATAGTGCTGCAGCGGGGCGTTGAACTAGTGGCCTCACGCTCTTCAGCGCGTGACGCTAACCACTAGTACACAAAGCGAACCTTTTTCAACTTGTTAACAGCAAGCCATCTATATACACGACACACCGTTTGAGAGCCCTCTGAGCTCAATCCCTTCAGCGCATTTTGATCAGGAGCGAGATAGCGTGATGGTCTCGTGCTGGGCGCGTCC
The DNA here is from genome assembly GCA_013436015.1 of Rhipicephalus annulatus. NCBI lineage: Eukaryota > Metazoa > Arthropoda > Arachnida > Ixodida > Ixodidae > Rhipicephalus > Rhipicephalus annulatus. The sequence goes on from WOVY01012425.1 coordinate 552,577, forward strand.
TGGGCGCGAGAGGGCCATCGCCTCTCGCGTTTCCATAAGTGCCGCCTCGACGGAGCGTGGTCTCTCCTGCGCACGCTAATCAGACCCGTGATTCGGTAGTGCACAAAGGTCACTTCGCTTGCTGCCGCGGCTTTGTTTACGAAATGAGCACGCTGCCAACACACGAAGCAAATAATAATTGTCACAGTTGTTCGTGCTCACTCGTCTTGTGCATACACATGCGTTGATTTCGTGCGTCTTTTTATTTGAGCAGCGTGCTTTAAATGTCGAATTGTGACAGTTGTTTGTCCGCGCTCGTCCTGCGTATGCTCACTTCGCGCGTGCTTTCTGCTTTAGGTGGCGCAGCAAGTTTCGAGTTCTTGCCGTTGTTTGCATGGCATTGCAATTCGTTGCTGTAGCATTCATTCCTTCACCCTTGCGGCGAAACAATGCACAATCAACGTTCCACTACCTCTGCTACGACACGTTTCACTTTAGCGTTATACCGATTCCCAAAAAGAGGGATCAACCGCGTTTTTTGATGTATGTAGACAAATATAATGGAACAAAAAGAAATAAAGAAGGCTGACAATTGCCACCCAAACAACGTCTGCCTGAGTACTTTGCTCTGACGCACGATTTCATAACGCAAGCCCGATCGGCGAGCAGTGGCCGTTAGGGCAGAATCACGCACGCATTTGCAGCTGGGAATGATATATAATAGTTAGACGGCTGAGAAGAAACATAATAAAAAGCTCACCTCTATACTCGTATGTCAGAGTCCAATATTTCCTTTTTTTGCACTATGCACTCGATCCTCAACGATGTGGAAAGTCCCCGTCACGTTTAGGAATCACATCTTTCAGACCATTCAATCAAACACCCGCATAGAACTTTGAACAAAGTGACAAGCAATTCTCGTTGAAACACCTTAATCGTATACCGCAGAACAATCACTGCTTCTCGTAGTCATGTGCACGCGAGGGGACGCTGTTACGCGTTCTTTTAGCACGAAGAAAGCACACATAAATAAAAACAGACGTCGTGCACAACACGAGCACCTACTAACAACTATTTGATTGATGACAAATGACATATATGCAGGGTGAAAGGAAGGAGGAAAGAGATAGCATGCTCAAAACACACCAAAAAGTGAACCATCTGCGTCAAGCGATCAGTTTTGTCCATGTCTTCTAACGAGATATTTATGGAAAACTGACACATCTGTCAAATGTGTTCATGAGACACTACCACACAAATCTTTGCCACTGTTGCGCGTCACGAGGGCTTCAACAATATCCCTTTTTTCTTGTATCTGTAGATCGCTATACGCGTTCTTTCCAGATCTGGCTGGCCATGGCACATGCTGGAACGGGTATCTATGTTACCAGAGTGCCAATTGTCTTTGGTTAGGTGGTTTTGCTTAATAAATGGCATCGAACCCTTGATATTGCTGCTGTCATTGCCGTTGTTATAATAATGTTCACGTAAATGCGTGTTTGTCCAATCCACTTTGTCCAATATATTGTTTCCCGCATGATAACGGAATACAACATTTATTTTTCTTTGGCAATAATGTCAACTCTCATGCGAGAGTCCTTACAGAGAATGCGGGAGTGTAGAGGAGGGGCCGGAGGGGGGTGAATCGGATCACTCCTACCCACCAAAAATTTTCAGTTTTGCTTGCCTATATACACGCGTACACATGCAAATTCACGCACTAACATACATAAAGTATAGTTAAACAAGCCCCGCCCGTCCCCCCCCCCCCCTCCCTACAGAAGAAAAATTCTGGTTACGTCTTTGACAATATGCTGCATATTTTACAAGGCACAAATTTGTTTATATGATTAACAAAGAAATAATTTTTTCTTTGAGTGTAGCCGTTAACTAGGTGACAAAACAATTTGTTAACGGTCATGAAGATCATGGGGATGCCGTAGGTACCTATACTTGCGAACTTTTGAGTCCACGTAAATGATTGATTGATTGAAATGTGGGGCTTAACGTCCCAAAACCACCATATGATTATGAGAGACACCGCATTCGAGGGTTCCGGAAATTTCGATTACCTGGGGTTTTTTAACGTGCACCCAAGACTGAGCACACGGACCTACAACATTTCCGCCTCCACCAAAATGCAGCCGCCGCAGCCGGGGTTTGAACCCGCGACCTGCTGATCAGCAGCTGAGTACCTTAGGCACTAGACCACCGTGGGGGGGGGGGAGGCTGTTCCACGTAAAGTAAAGCAGAAACTTTCCTTTCTTCTTTATGTCCATCCCCACCACGGTGGTCCAGTGGCTAAGGTACTCGGCTGCTGACCCGCAGGTTTTGGGATCGAATCCCGGCTGCGGCGGCTGCATTTTGGTGGAGGCGAAAATGCTGTTGGACCGTGTGCTTAGATTTAGGTGCACGTGAAAGGGCATGAAACACTTCTTTGAGTAACCGCGGAATTAATTTACTGCAAGAGCTTAGTACCTCCCAAATTCAATGCAAGATATTTTAAGAATCCGTACAGTGTGAGCAGAGTCACAAAATTTGTCACACGTTGTAATCTCATCCTCTCTTCTCTCGTCCCGGTGACGACGAAAGCGCTGGAAGCTAGGGAGGAAAGGATGGGTGGGGCAAAGAAAAAACGCCACGCGCAGCTCGTCACCTTGAACACTTTTTTTCTTTTTTTTTCGAATACGTTGAAAGTTGAAAGTTGAAATTTATTTCACCACAACAATACACCGTGATTTACACAAACAAGAAACAATTGTGGCATGGAAAGTGGGAAAAAAGCTGCGCTATAGCAGCTTGACTAGCCCCACCTCCCACGTCACTTTTTCAGTGCGATCGAGAGCACGCGTGGACAAGTGACGGCCTCCCACGGCGATCTTTTAACAACCACGCGCCATGTTCATTCAAATCAGTCAATGGCTGATAGATGGGAATTTTACTAGTAATTTTTTAGCGCCTTCCGTCATTTGTCGAGGGAAGAGAAAACAATTTTAGCTGACTGATAATTTATTGTGAATTCTAGGCCACGCGCTGCGTTATAACATTTGGCTCGCGTGTTTTCGGGAGCTCTACTACCGATTGGCAGCGTTTTCTGACCATGCTCAAAATGTGTTGCAGTGCCCTTTAAAGAACCTCAGGTGGTCGAAATTTCCGGAGCTCTCCACTACGTGTCTCTCATAATTATAATGTTGTTTTAGGACCTTAAACCCTCCATATAAATCGATAGATTAGTCGTATGTCCGTCTTGCTGCTCTTACTGAGGCTTCTTAAGAGCCTCCAAGCCAAAGAGTTGATCAATGCGCCAGGGTAAGCGTTGTCACTGAGTCTATGCTTGTTTCATCACACTTTGCGCAACACGGGGTCACACGACATTCGGCAGCGGTTCAACCTGCACGCATGTGCAACAGTTATTTTCACAAGCTCAACAAACGTTCATCATCTCTTACCGCGCATTCGTATCAAGTGTGACCCTCACCTTTCAAATTTATGATGCTTAATTGTTTTATGCCAGAGCGTGTGGGTTATTCATATATGTATATTCAAATAAAAAGATGTAGTTTGAAACCTCTCGATAATGCAGAGCGGTTGGAAAATGAGACTGTTAAAAGGAATGAGGGCGAAGAACAAAAAAAGAAAGAAAAGTGGGACGTGCACGCTCTTTTGTATTATTTGTAAATTACTTTGTAAGGGGTTCAATCCAGCAGCGTTGCCATACTTTTTTTTCACCCAGGCGGGTATGCTTAGTTGATGTATGTGCAGCTGTATGTGCGCGTGTATACTCCTGCAGTGCTGTAACGCTTTACTTCCTACCCTTTAACTCTTTCCACATGCCACCGGTTCACTGCTGCAGAGAAAACTGACTGCACGTTAGTTTACCCGGTCAATAGGAGGGATTCCTCCCTGCTGGTCTTTTATCGATTTGGCTATCCACTCCTGCTCTGCCCTTCACAGTCATGCCAAAAGGATGCCCAGGAGTGTGACGATTTAATTTTCTGCTCTCGACTCATCGCGCACAACACCGGAAAAAGCGTGCTATGCCAGCCGTCCGGGACAAAGCACAATTGCACAGCTAAGTTGAACTGCTGGGACCTTTGTGCCTTCTTCAAGGGGTATTGACACCATTTTTCGGAGGTGTGTCTGTTCAGCCATGTAGATATCCGGTATACACAGGCAGCTCTCAGCAAGTTTAAGGCTCAGAAAATGCTGGTGAAATATTTGTAATCACGATATTAAAGCACATTTTTCCCGCGGCACACTTATCGGCATTGACACTTGATTGAGGTTTCGCTAAAGTACAAATTCTGGTGTCTTCGATGAGCAGTCTGCCTAGTTTCGATGGCGTCAGGCTCCAAAACATTTAAAATGGCCACTTCTGCGTCACGTAGACATTCAAAATAACCTCTTGTGCGTCACCAACGGAGCCACTGTGACAAGCGACCACGGCAAAATCTTCCACGAGAAAGTGACGAGACGCTCAAACTATGTTGGGACGTCACGGTATAGTAGAAACCAAAACAAGCTTTTCAAAGCCCACTGTTATTACTTTTCCAGCATGAACTGACGCTTAGCAGTTTATTTTCTTCGCCTTGACGGCTTGGCTTTTCACTTGACGCAAGAAAACGGGAACTAAAATTTTTCACGAAATTACCTCTTAAAGGAACACTGTAGTAATGTTGCATATATTTATTTTTTATTTATCTGTTTATTTGTGTGAAGGACATCACAGGTTCCCGTTTGGAACACTATGTGGGGGGGGTTATATATCATAATTCAAACAGCACAGATTATGAGCTAGGGAATACAGAAACAGGTGAGTTGTACAAAGGGAATAGTAAACACCAATCTTTCAATACACTGAACATAATAGTAGTAATATGGCAGAAGGCGACGAAAGAAATGCGCAATAAAAAGCACTTGACTTGATAAAATAAACGAGAGCGAGCATCCTTTGCACAAGCTGATAGTCAAGGCTATGCGAAAAAAAAGACATTAAAAAGCTATAGGAAAACATAATGTGTAGTTTTTTTTTGAAAACTTCAGGGTCTCACGCATGCTACAGCTTTCTCTGGAAGATTGTGCCAATATTCTATGGCACAAGGTAACACAGATGAGTTGAAAGCATTTGTTCAACCAAACAGGTGTTCCAAGCTTTGATGATTGTGAATGGATGGATGAGAAACTATAATAGGGGTTCGGAAGGATTCCACCCCCGTATTATGGGGGTAACATCGCGGGCCAATCCCACGTAGGGACGGGGAGGCCTAGCCTCACCACCGCATCATGGGCCTTCTGAACAGCCTTGAGTTGTTGTATGAGGACCGGACTCGTGAGCCTTAAAGGAGAGGAATTTTCGGAATGTTCTCCATTTTTTTCTTGTAAGGAGGGGCACCTCCAGAGCATGTGGTGAAAATCACTGTGATTGTGGCAGCCCACACGAAGTTCTGAAATGTCGGAGTGATGGCTATAGGTTATAAGGCTAGGGTATGTTCCCGTCTGAAGCATGTGAAGAGAGATTGCCTGGACAACTTTTTGTGTGGCAATGGAAAGGACCTACGGCCTAACTGATAGTGCGTTGTGATCTCGTTGAAGGCAGTCAAATTGTCCCTAAAATAAAGGTTGGGAGCTGATTTTTGTGTCTGAGAAACACAAGTCCCGGCGCGGTAAGTGAAGCCTCGTAGCTTGGAGTGGGCCAGCTCGTTGACATTGGGAAGGCCGCTGACCTTCAAGCCAAGGTGAGCAGGGAACCAAATAATAGTGTGGTGGGTGAGTTCCTTGTGACTGGAAGTTTTGAAAACTTTTGTGCACACGGAACCAGAAGCGAATGTCCTAGCTGGGGACTTGGAGTGCGTATAAATATCAGTACTTTGTGGATCAAGGAGAGATAGTGCAATCCTAAGAGAACTTGTTGTTGGGCTAGTTGGTAGATCATTTCAAAAGTTAATTAGAGCGCGATAACTTGACACAACCACTCACACACGCACACACCCATGCATCAAACACACAGCGCTCACTTCCAACTGATTTATTCATGGCTCGGAGGCTTGAATATATACATGACACCTTGTGCGCACACACACCAAAAAAGGCCAACAGCAACATTATCAAAACGTACAGTTAATCAATGTCATCGCCTTAGAGCGATAAACTGAAGTTCGCTTGGTATCAACGAAATTGAAGGGGCGCTCACACAGTTATCTTTATTTTTGTCAATGAAAAAGGCTTCTAACACTTCACGTGCAGTTTTACTTGCGCTTCTGCCCAGAATCTTTGTTTCAGAAAATCGTGCGTCACATCCACATGAGATGACATGCGCAACCAGGTGCGCATACTTGTCATCTCTTTTCGTTAATTTTTGGGCGTGTTCCCTTAATCGGTCATTAATACACCGTTCGGTTTGGCCAATATTCACTTTTCCGCAGGATAAGGGTATGGAGTACACAACCCCCATGGAACACTTAACAAAGGCCCTCTCATGTTTCTTCTGGCAGCCGCGCTTCTTTCTATCGCACACACTTTGGCACAGTCTTCCAAGTTTTTCTGGTGCGGAAAACACCATCGGTATGCCGTGCCTGGCCGCGACTTTCTTAAGGTTGTGCGAGACCTTATGGATATATGGCACAACTTGTGGCCTAATCCTTGAGGGCTGGGTAGCAGTCATCGCTTCCCGTGTTCCACGTTTAAACTTCTGCAGAAGTGATTCAGCAACGGCCGTAATGACCGATCGAGGGAACCCAGCTGCCTCTAGTCGGCTCACCTGATTAAGGAAACTAAGTTTCATGCTGTGTGGGCACGATCTCTTTAGCGCCGATTCTAAGCAAAGAGACGCAACGCCTCTTTTTCACAATCTTTGAGTGGGCAGAATCGTACGGCAACAGCTGCTTCTCAACACGAGGATGATAAGACCAACACATATGCTCATCGTTCCACGTGAGGCTTAAGTCTAAAAACTGCAGACAAGCTTCTTCAGGCAGTTCGACAGTAAAGGAAAGCCCTCGTCCTAGTCTTATAAAACGTTTAAAATAAAATCAGGGGATGTAAGGTCACCCTGTTTATCTAAAAGAATTAAAAAATCGTCAACGTATCTAAAAACCTTTAAAACCTTCCCCCCTTTAAAAGCATTGTCCAAATCCCTATCTACATCCGCTAAAAAAATATCGCAAAGGACCGGGGCGACACAGGAACCAATGCAGATTCCTTGCCGCTGAAGAAAGGGTTTTTCGTCAAACATAATAAAAGTTGCATTCAGATAAAATTCTAAAAGCGATAAAAAATTGTCTACATTAATGCCCGCGTCATTGATAAAATCGACGTCACCATTCTCTTCTATGCAGGATTTTACGGAGGCTAGAAGCTTGTCATGCGGCACGGAATAATACAGATCTACAACATCCACTGAAAAGGCGTTGCCTGTGGTAACGCGAGATCGTAAAAAGTCGCACACATCACATGAGCCCTTCGTACGAAAAGGTTCATTCACCACGAGATTCTTTAGCTTACTCTGAAGAAACCTGCTAACGTTAATCTGCCAAGACCTTCCTTCACTAACAATAGTGCGAAAAGGTACATCCGGTTTGTGTGTCTTGGCCGAGAAAAAAACGTTCAGGTTGCTCCCTTTGCAGTTCTGTATGTTCTTAGCTAACATTGTAAGCCCAACATTCTTGCAAAAATCAGCGAACTTAGACTTAACGCGAGTCGCTCCCAACTTAACTGGGCGGAAGTTCTTCTCGATAGCCTCTAAAGCTTTTTCTTTGTAAGCTCCCTCAGGCATGACAACAAAGCAACCTTCTTTGTCAGCTAGCATTAATGTTAATGTGTGCTTTTTAAAGAACGACACGATGTTATTCAAGCCTGTAACTTTAAGTCTATCTTGATTATGCGGTGCACATTTCGATAAACAGTTCATACCATCCTGTAGGCATCTGTCCCGGTCTTGGTTGGCCTTCACAGACAAGTCCCTGTTCAGGGACTTGTCTGTGTTTAGGGACTTGTCTAAACAGGGACTGTGAAAAGAGGCGTTGCGTCTCTTTGCTTAGAATCGGCGCTAAAGAGATCGTGCCCACACAGCATGAAACTTAGTTTCCTTAATCAGGTGAGCCGACTAGAGGCAGCTGGGTTCCCTCGATCGGTCATTACGGCCGTTGCTGAATCACTTCTGCAGAAGTTTAAACGTGGAACACGGGAAGCGATGACTGCTACCCAGCCCTCAAGGATTAGGCCACAAGTTGTGCCATATATCCATAAGGTCTCGCACAACCTTTAGAAAGTCGCGGCCAGGCACGGCATACCGATGGTGTTTTCCGCACCAGAAAAACTTGGAAGACTGTGCCAAAGTGTGTGCGATAGAAAGAAGCGCGGCTGCCAGAAGAAACATGAGAGGGCCTTTGTTAAGTGTTCCATGGGGGTTGTGTACTCCATACCCTTATCCTGCGGAAAAGTGAATATTGGCCAAACCGAACGGTGTATTAATGACCGATTAAGGGAACACGCCCAAAAATTAACGAAAAGAGATGACAAGTATGCGCACCTGGTTGCGCATGTCATCTCATGTGGATGTGACGCACGATTTTCTGAAACAAAGATTCTGGGCAGAAGCGCAAGTAAAACTGCACGTGAAGTGTTGGAAGCCTTTTTCATTGACAAAAATAAAGATAACTGTGTAAGCGCCCCTTCAATTTCGTTGATACCAAGCGAACTTCAGTTTATCGCTCTAAGGCGATGACATTGATTAACTGTACGTTTTGATAATGTTGCTGTTGGCCTTTTTTGGTGTGTGTGCGCACAAGGTGTCATGTATATATTCAAGCCTCCGAGCCATGAATAAATCAGTTGGAAGTGAGCGCTGTGTGTTTGATGCATGGGTGTGTGCGTGTGTGAGTGGTTGTGTCAAGTTATCGCGCTCTAATTAACTTTTGAAAAGATAGTGCAATGACCATCTGTTCTGCTTTGAAAGAAGAAGTGGTTCGAACCGACGCTGAGGATAAAATGTGACCCTTAGTATCTATGGATATTACTTCAAAGTGAGCAGAAAAGCCGTACTGAGGGGCATCAACAAAGCATCAAACAGATGAGTGAGTGCGAGCCTGAGCTAAACGAGAGGAGGCTCGAGTGACACACCTGCCCACGTTGTACTGTGGATGCATATTTTGTGGAAGGTGACACACCTTGATGCGAGAGCGTGTATAATGATCAAGTAGCGTATTCTGCACTTCGAGCGCAAGGGTTTGACTCCAGTGTCAACCAGAATCTTTCACCCCGCTGACGAGAAATACAATGCGCATGGATAAGCGGTAGTGTGCATGGGTGATGACTGCAGATTATCATATGAAGACGACTGATAAATGCGATATTTCTACGCGACTTCAACTATGGAAGCGATAACTTCGACGTGATATAAGGCTCGCTTAATGCTCGCCTGTAGTCACCGACGATCAAGTGAGCTGTGCGATTTTGTATGGATTGGAGTGAATGAATCAGGTATGCTTGGCGATGGGACCATACGGAAGATGCAAATTCTAGCTCTGGACGGACAAATGATAAGTAAGCTAGTTTTCGAGTCGTTGACAGAGCATCCTGAAGTTGCATTTTTGGTATCCATGTGTACATGACGCCCTTGTGGTTATTATGGCTGGACAAAGACAAGTCTGGTGTCACATGAATACATAAGTATTTTTACATGGATACCTGGTTTGCATAATTATTTCTAAGCGAATTAGTAAATGCCGAGTTGGTGAGTTCACGACTGAAAGTAAGCAACTTGCGTTCGCCTATGTCAGGGGTCATTTGCCAAGATGAACACCAGTTGCTGATTCTGCTAAGACCCAGCTGGAAGGCCATTTAGCGAGTACTAGAGGAAGTCTTACGATAAACGAAACAGTCATCCACGACTAACCTGATGTTGGATGCAGTTCTGTCGGGAAGGTAAGGGACGAAAATAAAAAAAAACAATAAAGGGCATAAACCACTTGCTTGGGGACTCTAGATGTGATGTCACTTAACTCGTAGTAATTGTAGCTACGACTGTGAATTGACGTGAGAAGATAAAAAAATTTGAATCCAAAATGTTGTTAAGGAATGAAGATGTAAAGAGGATAATTTAGCTATGAAGCGGGCATGGGCTACGCGATAAAAGGATTTGGAAAAGTCAATGAATATAAAGTCTGCCTTGAAGCTATCGTCTATCCTGTGTAGTTCGTGGATAAATTCGATGAGCTGTGTTTTGCATGAAAGCCCTTCCCTGAATCCCAGCTGATTGGCAAAAAAAAAGTCATTTTCTTCTCTGAAAATTGAGCAGAGTTGGAATCCATGATGAGTCCGAGCATTTTGAATGGTATGCTTGTTTGTGATATGGGTATGTAGTTAGTGACACATCGTTGATTACTGGTATTCAAGACGGGAATGTTTTTTCCCACATTCAAATCCCCAGAGATCCCGCCTGTTGATAGGGATTGGTTAAATATGTAGTACAAGACAGTGCTAGAAATGCTGACGGTATTTTTCAAGATTTTGGAGTTCATGCCATCTATGCGAGAACTACTCGACAATTTAAGTTTGTTGATCAACGATGATATACCTTGGGAGGTAGTGAGTATTGGTGCCGTGTATTGATAGCTTACTTCAGAAGGTAGTGGCATATTGGAGTGGTCTTCCTTGGTATATACAGCCATGAAGTAATCATTCAGCACACCTGAGCAGTCCTCTTATGCAAGAGAGTACCCACTACTGTGGCATATATCGCTATGTAATCATACGTATTCGGAGGAGTGATAATTTGTCAAAACATTCTGGGGTTGATTTTAATGAGGGAAAAAAGATCGTGTGAATAAAATTGTTTTTAGTGACACAAATAGAGTTAGAGTGTTTTCTTTCCGATTACCTGTGTTTTTGTAGCGTTAGCTACACGGGCCTCACTGAGCCAATTTCGCGTGGCACTGGTCTGCGCATGCGCAATGATACTCCGCCGTCGCCGCGCGGCTCGCCGCCGGTGTGCGCGTAATTCGATGCGCTGCGCAGACGATCAGTGGTGTCACGCACCGGAGCCGGCACCTCCCTCGCACTCGGCCACGGCCGCGCACGACTCGCCGCCACCGGTGTGCGCTTCTTAGAGGAGTGCCGTCATAGCCTTGGTAGACATATGGACGCCGACGCGCGCGCCTTCCCTGTGCAGTCGCCATCTGACACTGCGCTGGAGCCGCTTGATAGCGCCTCTGACTGGCGTTTGCCACTGTGGTATAGCCATGGAGAAGGAGAGTGCAAATGCTGCTCAACGGTGTAGCAGAGCGGAGAAGCTTCACTCAACGGATCCCGAATTAGTTGCCCGGCAAAATAAATATACATGTGCGACATAATACGCATACCGTGTGTGTCATTGGAACAGCTGTAAGCATGATATCTGGAAAGCTAATAATATTCAGCTGAACCTTTGCTCACGCTACGTAAATCCTGGCATAGCTGAGCTAAGACACTGCCATTTTTTTCGGCGATACGCAAGTGCCGGTGCTCTTGGCAATCTTGAATAAGAGCTTCGTTTTGTTCTTCAGCGTTATAAGGGACCTGTGGAACCAAGGTTGTGATATGTTTAAACGTAGCTTTATGCGGGGTATATGAGCGTGGCTAAGGTCCACAAATTTCTCTTTGTAAGTGGTTCAGTTTTATTTTTTTAAAGAATGTGTCGGTAGAACGAGCGCATACCTTGGAAAAAGTACGGAACCGAGAAATATCGGCCAAATTATTGAGACATTCACGTTTCTTTAAAGACAAGCAGCAGATTATAGAAAATTTTCACATATTAAAAGGCGCTCCTTTCGCAGTGCAAAAAAGCTTTTCCACTCACACAAGGCTGACTCGGAAAGAATTGCTTGCAAGAACCAAAACACATGCCGTTTAGGCTCAACATTGGCAAACTACGAATAGATAACTGTACTTATGTGCACAATGACACAATCGACTCTATCAAGCAGTACACATAATAGCTTCTGCACGACAAGCGCGCACGCGTTTTCACTAATCCTTCTTCCTTGCTTCGAAACACAAATTGACAATCGGTGCTATTACTGTCCTTCACTAACATACGTATTACATTTCCTGAGTGCGCCGAACTCCGCTCATACCTCGAAATAAGTGATTGCGATATTCTGTTGCTTACCGAAACGTGGTTAAATTTTGAAATGGCTGATACAGAGATCCTGCACGACTTCGATCAATTTAACAACTTTGGAAAACTAGGGCTGATAGGCGGAGTGGGGGCGTTCTCATTGCAGTGAGAAAACTTATGACATGTTTCGTGTTCGATACTGCTGCTATGATAGAAATATTGTGGGTCTGTGTTGCGCAGGACACGTCAAAACGATTATTGAGATTTCCTACCAACCGCCAGATAGCCCAGATACATTCATCACTAACTTGATGAATGTATCAAGTTAATTAATCACTAACTTTCATGACAACATTGCTGCTATCAGAAAGAAGTATCCAAAAGCCGATACTCACATTTTCGGAGGCTTCAACTATACCCGACATTGAGTGCATTAACTTCCGTTCTTTGATTTCAATACCCACACCCTGGATTTTTCATTCGTACAGTTAGTTTACACTCCCATCAGATATCTAAATATAAAATATTTAGTGCTAACATTTGCTGGGAGACTGTAGCTGTTGAAGGGAACCTGCAACACTTTTTGAGCATTGTCAGAAAACGCTGCTGATCAGTAGTACAGGCTCTCGACAACACGCCAGCCAAATAATATAGCGCAGCACGTGGCCTGGAATTCAGAATAGATTATCGAAGTCAGCTGCAAATTGCTGTCTCTTTTCTCTACAAACGACGGAAGACGCTAAAAAATCACTCCTAGAAAGCCCATCTATCAGCCGTTGGCTGATTTGAACATGGCGTGCTCAGTCGTTTGACGGATCGCTGCAGAAGGCCGCGACTTGTCCACACGTGTGGGCGCGATAACACAGAAAAAGCCAGGCATTTGAAAAAAAAGAACAAAAAAGTGCTCAAGGCGACGAGGTGCGCGTGACGTATTTCTTTTTTCCTGCCATCTCTCCCTGCTTAGGTTCTAGCGCTTTCGTTGAGACGAGAGAAGAGAGAATGCAATTTCAGCATGTGACAAATCTTTGCAACTCCACTCGCACTGGATAGATTCTTAAAAATTTTGCGGCATTAAATTCGTGAGGAAATAAGCTTTTCCAGTGAATTAATTTCATGTTTATTCGGTAAAGTGTTTCAGGGTCCCTTGAAAGGATGCAAAGATGGCTTCAGTGGTCATCACCTTCTAAAACTGACAAACGTTATATTGAGGCTTTTGTAAAAAACAAAATTAATGAAAATGCTCTCTACCAAACGCCACACCAACATACTGAACTACAAGAAAGTTGAATTCTACGCCGTCAACGATGGCCTGTGATAATTTACGCCGCCATCGCTGCTCAGCCCAAGCAACAGTCTCTGTCTTGTGCTCAACCTGCCCCGCCGCCCCATGCCCTTCCCACAACCGTGAGCACTACGTCGCATCCCTTCGTGGGATCTTAAGCTCCGTTTTACCGTCGCTCAGACGCTTGGATGAAGCTGGACAATAGGCCCATGTATTTCACCTGTGATATCGCTGGACACGTCGTCCGCCACGGACGCCAAGCTCCTTCATTAGACACCGTGGGGAGGACGCCTACCTCGTAGTTAAGGACCCCACCAAGATACAGCATCATCATCACCATCAGCTTGACTACGTCCACTGCAGGACAAAAGACCTCTCCCATGTTCTGCCAGTCAACTCGGTCCTGTGCTTGCTGCTGCCACTGTATAGCCGGAAACTTTCCAATCTCATCCGCCACTTAACTTTCTGTCTCCCATTAACCCACTTGCAATGACGGTCAATGATTACGCGAGCCATGGTCCACCATCTACCGGATGACGCTCTCCGCTACCAATGCGTCGCCGGCCAACTACAGAAGAAGGAAACTAACCGCTTCAGCTCCGGAGGCAAGAACTGCATGTAAGTTGAACTGCCCAAGGCCTCCATTTCTTTCACCTGAAAATGTTATCGACGTCAATGCTGAGGGGACCACCTGACAAGTGCCTATTGACACAGGAGCTGCCGTTACCGCAATCTGCGAGACCCTCTGCCGTTAGTTAAAAGAAGGTGACGACGTCGCTATCGGGCCTGATGCTCCGCACGGCCGACTCGCAGTGCACAGAACCATCAGCTGTGTGCACTGCACGTGTCGCCATTCAAGGTGAACGTAAAATCGTCGAGTTCTTTATGCTGCCGTCATGCTCCTCCGAAGTCATTCTTGGATAGTACTTCTTTTGGTGTAATCAGGCTATCATAAATTGCTCCCATGCAGAAGTCGCCCTCACACCACTGCAACCTTCTCGTTTGGTGGATTCCCTTCAAGAAGCTTGCAAACTTTCCAAACGCCCATCCAGTTAATCTTCAGTGGGCACGGGAGCAGTTCCGTTGGCACGGCTCTCACCCACTACGCTTTCAATTCATAGGCGCTACTGGTCTTCTGAGTCCCCTCGCTATCTTTCGCAACAGACGGAGACATCACGTGCGATAATCAAAATTTCAAGCTTGCCCTGCCTCATGACACCTTGGTCACGGCACCCTTCATCTTGATTACACATGCGAAAGCCACCCCCGGCTCCCCCTTACGGCCATCAGTGACATATCCGAACATCAACCGTATAAGAAGCCCGCCCATCCAGTTCATCTTCAGTGGGCACGGGAGCAGTTCCGTTGGCATGGCTCTCAACCACTATGTATTCAAATAAAAGGTCTGTGCTACCTATTCCTTGTTTTCTAAGGCATATGACAATTCGTATTTGCTTGTGTTCCCATGCCCAAGAGTGTTATGCGAAACCGCATGTGAGTGCGGTATCGGCCATGCGGACAGCTCAAACTGTGAGCGCTGCCAACTGCGCGAAACTTTAGCTGACATATTTTGTGACGGCCCATTATACGTGGCGCAAAGAAAAATGCTAACTTTTACGTTGGCAAGCATCAGACGAACGCCATTGAGTAAAAGCTACATATTGTCAGCAATGAACGACCAAACAGTGTCATGATGTAGGCCCGTGTGCTCAGAATTGGGTGCATGTTAAAGAGCCCCGGGTGGTCGAAATTTCCGGAGCCCTCCACTACGGCGTCTCTCATAATTTTGGGACGTTAAACCCCACATATAAAATCAAAAAGTGTCAAAAACTGCTACAAAGGCTGTTTTAGACTTTACCAAAAGCACTGAACTAGATTCTAGACTGTAGGGTACTATTCTAAGTGATTACTGTACATACGCACCACTTCTTCTTGTCCTCATTATCATCCTTCATCTCTCTTTCCTTCCTCCTTCCTTTATCCCCTGTGTAGAGTAGCAGGCTAGAGCGAACTAGCTCAGGTGAACCTTTCTGCCTTCTAATAAATTCTCACTCACACACACACACGCATGTGAGTGCTTTTCTATGGAATTTCTTCTGCTATGGTCTTGGAATGTCTAAACAAACACTGGCCCTAACACCCGCTCTGAATCTCTGTTGGACATTGATTCTTTACCAGCTGATCCTGCTGAGCAGATGAACCTTATCCTCAAACTCATGAAAGACTTGCATACGCGTTCTCTGCAGACGTCTGAATTCCAAACTGAGATCACTGCTGATGTTAAGGTCATAAGATCTGGACAAAAATCACTTGAAGCCAAAATATCTGGTATTAGGAAAAGGCTAAACGCACTAGAGAAAGAGTCGCTAAATGTGGAAGCGGTCACTTCGAGGGCTTCTAGCCTGGCAAAATTTGTCGAAGAAGTTACCGCTCAAACCAGCCTTTTCGAAGCTCGTCTAAACAAGCTGGAAGATTTATGCAGACGTGACAATTTAATTTCTCGTGGTCTCCTCATAGCAGTGAAACCTGGCACGAAACTGAAGCGCATGTAGTCAGAGTAATCAAAAGCATTACCAACACATTGCCGTCAGACGCAATACAACGTCTGCATCGCCTTGGCTCTTTTACGCCTAATAAATCCCGTCCTGTTATCGTAAAGCATACTAGCTTCAAATCCAGAAAAAAACTACTGTCTCTGCGCAGTCAATTCAAGCAAAACAGCATGAATATAAGCGAGGACTTTTCGGCTGCTACACGTACCACTCGAAGAAAATTGATAGCCTGCGCTAAAAGCCAAGCCTCTTCCGAACCTTTTAAGCTACATTAGGACAAGCTAATCCTGAAAAAAAAATGGTTGAAGTACAATGCCATTACCGATCAAATTCATGAAACTCAGAAACGCAACGATAATTTTGGGGGTTAATCCCCTGTTTCATCACGTCCACCTATACGTAGCGGTGTAAGAGGGGTAGTGGCCCACCTGCTTTTTCGCAAGTTCTAGTTTTTTACTCGAACGTAAGGAGTGCCTCTAACAAACACGATTCCTTATCCGCCGCGATTGACACTTGTTCAGCGAAAATCGTTGCTCTCACTGAAACATGGTGATCTGCACACGTCACCGATGCTTAAGTCTTCAATGATGCGCTACAATTTCGCGTTTACCGTTGTTATTGTATACTTAACGTAGAGGAGGTGGTGTCATTTTGGCGATTTCAAATGATATTCCGTGACGACTGAAAACAGCGCTAAGAAACGGGGACACAAAAAGAGGACACACGGCACAGGCGCTAACTTCCAACATAATGTTTCTTAGCGCTATTTTCAGTTGTCACAATGCACCAACAAGCCCAAATTTTGACAGTGCTGATATTCCGTTTTCTGTTATTTTTACTGACGACGACCTAGAGCCCGTGTGGGCTTCCATAATTATTGACCACAAACACTTCTCGCAGGTGTCTGCTATCGTCCGCCTTCCGCACCACCCGCATTTTTTTTTGCTGCGCTACATGGTAGTATTAACCTTATCCGCACACGATTTCCTTCCTCACCAATCTTCCAAACATAACATGCCGGTTATGGGTGGATCATACTCAATTACTTACTCCTTTTTCGTCATAAGCGAGCGACTTTTTAGATTTGTGTTCCATTTTTTTCTTCTCGCAGCTCGTATCCAAGCCGACACTTGAATCAACTAATAGCTAATCAACAAGTTTACAAAAAAAAACGAACTTCATGGCGATAAACAATGAACTATCTGCATTTCGGGACACATTTTTTAACCAAATTTTGAACATCGTTCAATTCAGTACATCTACGACATTTTTACCGCTAAATTTCAGGAGCTAACTTATAAATGTATTCCATCTCGTACCATTACCTCCCATCCCAGTGCTCCATGATGGAACGCCCATCTAAGGCACCTATGTAACCGCAAAAACGTCTATATCGCTCCGCAAAACTCGCACTCAACAATACACGCTGGTCTCTACAAAGCTGCACTCGACACCTACGTAGCGGCACTAGAAAAAGCAAGATATAACTTTCTACACAACGTACTCCCAACTATGTTAAAGACAAACGCTAATGGAGTGTTATTAACCCCTCACGTGACGAGCATATATCTCTAGAGGATTCATCAGGCCACCACATTTCAATAGAACTCTGTGCTTTAGCTCTTAGCGACACATTTGCGAAAAACTTTTCTGCATCCCGCAGTGTTCACCTTCCTCCCGCTCACCAATACGATTTTGTTGTTATGCCTCCTGTGATTGTTGAGGTCGATGGCGTTGCGAAACCGATCGACTCCCTGAGCCATCACTCTTCACCAGGTTGCGACTCTATCAGCCCGAAATTTCTGAAAAAAAACATTAAGGCCATTACTTCAATCATTCTCACGAAACTTTTTCAGCAATCACTGGATTCATCTACTCTGCCTATACAGTGGAAAATTGGGAAAGTTGTACCACTTCATGAACCAGGCAATAAAAGTGTCGCAACTAATTATCGTCCCATTTCACTCTTAAGTATACTAGCTGCAAACTACTTGAACCCATCAATTTAAGACATCTTGTTAGCTTTCTCGATTGTAAAGCATTTTTCACTCCAGCCCAGCACAGATTTAGAAAATCATTCTTATATGAAACTCAACTTGCGATCTTCACTCACAAGCTTCACCGTATTCTTGATCGTTCATCTTTCGCTGATTGCATTTTATTAGATTTGCCAAAACATGTGATGAAATCTCGCATAAACATTAACTTTATAAACTAAGTCTATTAAATCTTGATACAAACGTTTTTAGGTGGACTGAATGCTTTCTGTCTAACTGCACATAATTCGTAGTTGAACGGCTATAATTCACCTCCCAGAAACGTTACATCCGGTGTACCTCAAGGTTCAGTGCTCGGGCCTCTCTTGTTTCTTATTTATATTAACGACCTTCCTCCTTCATTATCGTCTAACATTCATTTATTTGCCGACGACTGCGTTATATTTCGTGAAATTTCCAGTGTCGATGGTCATGCTCACCTTCAATCTGATTTACCTATCATAGCTAACAGGTGTAAACAATGGTTAATGGAACTTAACCTCACTAAATGTAAAGTCATGCGCGTGTCCCGTTCTGCTAACGTCACGCACACGTAATACATTAAAAATGTTCCCCTTGAATGTGTTGACTCACATGAATATCTAGGCGTACATATAAATCCTAACCTGTCTTAGAACGCCCACACTGACTACGTGCTAAAATGCTAACCACACCCTTGGCTATCTACGCCATAAATTTTCTAATGTCCCTTCATCCCTGAAATGCTTCTTTATATTATCCTTGTATGTCCAAATCTAGAATATGCGTGCGCTGTTTGGGATTCTACTTCTGACAAACTAATTACCTCATTAGAACGTGTTAAAAATAACTCAACTCGCTTCATCTTGTCTAACTACAACCATACTGCAAGTGTGCCTTCTATGAAATCCTATCTTTCACTAACATCGCTATCTCATCGTCGCAAAATCGAATGTCTTGCTTTTTTTCAAAAAATATATCACCATCCATTTCTCAAAAACGAACCAATTTTGCAAGCACAATACATATCATCTAAAATGGACCATCGTCACAAGGTTGGCCTTGAAATATGCCACACAAAAACATTCTTTCAATCATTCATTCCTCGAACATCTATCGATGGGAACCACTTTTCTGGTGACATCGGATCAATTCGAGATAATCAACTCTTTAGAGGAGCTTTAGCATTGTATAGCCGGTTTCTCATTCCTTTGTTTTTCTTTATTCTTTTGCTCGCTCTACACGTATGCATTCCGTTATTCATGACTACATTTTCATTATGTACATGCCTGTATCCTTAGCACATTTCCTAAATCATTATTTATTATTAGTCTGCGAACACTATTTTGTCCTCATTCCCCTGAGCTAAAACTGTATTATTAGAAGCCTATATACTAAAATCATTTTATGTGTTTTCTGTTCTACACTCGTTCATTGTAACCACTTCCCTCTTCAATGCCTCTGGCTCTGAGGATCTCAATAAATAAATAAATAAATAAATAAATAAATAAATAAATAAATAATAAATAAATAAATAAACTTGTCGTTGCTGCAGACACAGAGCGCTGAAAACATCCAGCCTTGTAGCACTGACCTGTACGGCCATTCCAGACGGAACTGTCCTGTTTACTTCGTCAGACGTGTTTTCGCGTCGCCGCGGCCTACAACTGCCCTTTGCCGTACTCACCGTGAAATTTGGTGCTACCATTACGCTAATTGCGAACTTGCCATTATCGTCAGTTACCTTACTTCGCGGAGAATGTTTGGGCAGCATAGCAGACGTTGACCTCCATCGCTCTCTGAAGTTGTTGTTAGTGGTTCGTGAGGAAAAGGAAGAAGGCAACTAATTTCAGTCTGCCTACAGGCGACCCGGTGCAGTGCCTGCTCTCTGGAGTCTGCCGAATACGAACCTCACCTCCAGCTGCCGTGACGCCACCTGAGGCCCCAGCTCCCGCGCCATACTCTTTCCACCATTCTGCTGCCGCCGAACAATCGCCGACACAACGGGGATCGGGAGAGCCGAGTGAGATTTCAACTGAGAAGGAGGCGTGTCTTTGCGCTCCCGTCCTTGCCCTGATCCTCGCTCCGCGCTTTTAGCGAGCAAACGTTTTAAGGGCTACAAATGGCGCCTCAGAGAGGCAACCGGACCAAAACGCCGCAGCTGGACACGATCGTGGCATCCTCGGCATCGTCATCGGTGCTGATGTGACCGTGGGGCACAGGCGGACACCCTGGCGCCGGGGAAGAGGAACTCTTGCGGGGCTTCTTGCTCACACAAAGGACAGACGATTTATTTACGTATTTAGAGAACTTTGCAAACTAGGCGAGCAGACGCGCCTTTACATGGCGCACGAGAGAGCCAGCGAAGGCCAGAGAGAGAGCACTGAGCGAACACGCGATGCGCTTTTTATACCCTCGTCCGTGCACGCGCTTCTTGTCCGACGCCGATTGCGCGTCTCAGCGACGCCGATGCGCGTTCGATGTGGCGCACGCGAATGCCTCTCGCGTTGCTGCAGCACGCGGGCCGCGTTAGCAGGGCTCACTGATGACGGTCTCTTTGCACAGCTATGTCCGTGCTCTTCCAGTCATACCAGTGTCAACCCAGCAGCAGCAGGCTGAACCCAAGCCGGCACGCTCTAAGAAAACCCAGCCGCAGAAGGTCAGCAGCCATCATACTGCCACCCCCTCTCCAGCTTCGAGCGAAGCAAAGATGCAAACGGGAGCTTCCTCGTCTCTTGCTACGACTGTGAATTCCTGCAAGGGATATCCCTTTGCAGCATCAACTCCTCATCTTGTCTTTCAACCACAGCGGCCACCGAGCAAACAGCACCCGCCCCCAGTGCGCGCGTGCCGCCAAGCACGGCTCCGCGCTCCAATGGTTGCCACTTCGTTGGCGACCTTCCTCCGTGTGACTGTGCGGCCACCATCTTCTTTGGGCCCGTTGAAAATAAGGCCGAACATTCACCACTCCACTGGATGCCATGTTACCCCTGAATGATGAAACAGCAATCCACCCGACCTAGACGACTTCTTGCAAGGAGCCGAGGAAGCACGACAGATGGCGAGATACAGAATACGCCGCCAACAGCGTATCGACTCCTACCGATACGATCAGCGTCGTATCGAAGCGCATTATCAACCCGGTGACAAAGTATGGATACGGACCCCAGTGCGCTGCCGTGGATTTTCTGAAAAACTTCTTAGCCATTACTTCGGGCCTTACGAAGTACTCCATAGTGTAAGCGATGTAACGTACCAAGTCAGATTCGCTATTCACGGGAGCTCTAAACGCCGCAACCCTACAGAGGTTGTACATGTAGTCCGGATGAAGCCTTGCTATGAAAGATAATCGGAAAAGCAGCGACGCCTACCAATTATCTATTCATTGCCTGACGCATCGGCACGATGCGTATGAGGAGGGGGATTATGCCGCGACATCTTGTCTGCATTGAAACAACGCGCCCATCACCGCGTGCACAGGGACATACATGCGCGCCATCTTGTGTCGCGCACAGACACGATGATGGCACGAGCACCAAGCTGGACCCGGCTGATCTGCGCCACGCACTCCGGACTTCTCACGGAAAGGAAGAAGAAGGCAGCTGAAGGACATCTTTGGTGTGTGACTGACACGTAGTTCTACGACCATAGTCACTTTGAGTTGTGAGCACAGGTTCGCTGTTTTAATAAATACGTTTTATTATATCCCCGAGTCCTTCAACATCGATACATATAGACGACAATATAAGACGCGCGAAAGAATAAAACTGCAATAAACGCACACAACTACACATACGGTGCAAAACGCTACTCGGCAGTAGTTGCCTCAGAACGTGTCTCTGGCATGAACCTCAAAAATAAAATAAAAATGATAGCTACGTTTTCTTTCCCACCTTCGCGCTAATTTTCTCCAACACACTTTACTTTGCTTTTTCGCGAAAAACATTCACAAGCAGTTGCCGCAGAAAAAACGAAGTAATTTTGGGTGTCATGCAAGCTGTTACCAATGCGGAAGTGTTTACTTAAAGATTACGTCCTAGCTTTAACTAACAAACGTGTTTCTAGATTCACGACTGCTCTCTTATTGCCCTTGTTTGAGCTTCAAGCAATTTGTGAACGGCACAGAAAACGATACTGAGCATAGCCGCCCATTTCACAAAATTTGACTCATGCAGTGAACTCGAATACATGTATTGCGGCGCAAAGAAAACCTAACAACGTGGGGGGTGACTCAATTTCTTGAGCCAAGAAACAATTTTCTCGCCAACGTGCTGCGAAGCATTCGAAACAGTTTTCGTTCGTGTGAAGCAATCCACGAAAACAGTACGCGAAGTGAAGAGCACAAAAAAATGCCAGAAATGTTAGGTTAAGGCTTCTATGACAAATGCAATATGCACTTAACAAAGTAATGATGGCGTTCGTACCTAGCAGCACCCAAGCTGAGAGGCCGACGAAACAAGCGAAGACCCCGACGCACGCCGGGCACGTTATCGCACATCTTTTATGGCGTCTCCATGTTTATGCCCGTACTTCTTCGTTGCCCCAAATGCTCATGGAGAACACGGAGCGTGACAACGTTGCCGTCGCGTCGACGCCTTGTGCACTTCTCTCGCGTCCGATTCATGCCTGATGCCAGCCCGACGATATCACACCGTACAATCGCAGACGATAAAGACGGATTCAGGTCACTCACTAGTCATGGAGGTAACTATCCTCTATCACAGTCTCAAAAACATGTAGATGTATAATGCACCTAAAGGGCTGCTGTAATAAATAACTAGTCGCGTGTTTCCTTGAAGCAGTAAGCGATGTGTTGCCATCTTATGGCTGGCGTGAAGCTGCGTAGCTCAGCCGCTTTTTGGCCGAGTGACCACTCTTGTCATTTTTATGTTACTCTATGGCAGAACTACCGAATCGACTGATGAAACATGAGAGAGGCCTTTGTCTTGCAGTGGACGTAGCCAGGCTGACGATGATGATGACAGTACTATCGTTAGGGGGCCCGTCAGCGTAGTGTAATCGTAAATGACGAGGCCCGTCATAATAGCAATGCAACTATGTGGACGGGCCCCGTACCCTAAGTGTAACGGCAAAAATGAGGGGAAGGGGGGCAGCATTGACGTAAATTTGTGGTCGTTTTAGACACCTCCGCCTAGCTGTTCAGGTGGCGTAGAGGTTTGACGCGCAGTTGGGAATGCGGTCGTGCCACAGGTCATTAGTTCAATTGCCACTGTGTTATTACTTTATTTTTTAATAATGCGTCAATATTGACGTTACTATTTTCAACGGGACGTAATTTTGTTTTTTTTTGCAAGAAAATCACCTCGCTGTTTGAGCCGGTTGTTAGCCGGTGTTAGCCCTGATCTTTCGGGGGCAGTGGGTATGTTGTTAGCACCGAACTTTTCTCCTTTTATGCTTACAACATTGTTTCGAGTAATGTTGCCTATTTTAAAGGCAGCATCCTACAGCCGAGCGATGGGAGGAGCCGCCACAGGTCAGCGAGAACCCGGACGATCAGCTGAGTCGAGGTTCTCGCTGACGGACCCGGCTCGCTGAGTACAAGCTGCCGCAGAGCTCTGGTCTGAGCTCCTACCATCGCGAAATACGGTGCAGTACTGCAAGTGTAGCAAGTTTTCACCGCCAACATTGTAAGCGCGTGCACAGACACTACCGCATCAAGGCAATTCATTAGTATACAGTGCCGTACTAGTGTAGTAATGAGGTGGCCCGTTTTAACAACGCTGCCTATAGGGACGGGCCTCGACATAATGTTGCTGTTTGTGCTATTACTGAAGTTATTGAAGTTTTTATTTCTTTTTTTTCTTTGCACGATGTTATGTACATGATATACTCCTCACGGGTATACCTTCCCTCAACGTATACATCGACGCTGTTAGATGCACGTTCATTCTTGCGTATTCGTTTCATCGACTCGGTCACACCTTGTGGTTTACCCAAGCCCGCAGCCACACCACCCAGCATTTGCAAATTAAAGCCTCGCGACGACCGGTCACGCCCACGATTTCGGCGCGCTCGCATTTTAATGGCCGAGAACGATAAGGAACGTGTTTCGTTCCCGCAGGACAGACGTCGACTCAGGGTGGGAAGACAGCTACAGAGAGCACACTACCGTGCGAGTATTTACTGCACCGTAGAGAGCTCGAATGTCTATCTACGTTTGATGATATGTGGGGTTTAACGTCCCAAAACCACCATATGAATATGAGAGACGCCGTAGTGGAGGACTCCGTGAATTTCGACCACCTGGGGTTCTTTAACGTGCGCCCAAATCTGAGCACATGGGCCTACAACATTTCCGCCTCCATCGGAAATGCAGCCGCCGCAGCCGGGATTCGAGCCCGTGACCTGCGGGTCAGCAGCCGAGTGCCTTAGCCACTGGACCACCACGGCGGGGCTGTCTATCTACGTTTGCATGAAGCAATAGTACACATTCATGAGACGAAAGTGGCGTGCATATCGCCTCGTTTGAAGGAGCTGATTCGATCACGTGAATAAGTCTGTGTGTGCGGTTTCAGGCGATGTAGGCCCGAAGTGGGAGCTACATGTATTGAAGTCATATGTACTGTTGTTTTGGGACTTATTGAAACACGCAGTCCAACTACACAGCCATTGGAGTTGGAACACATTCTATGTTGACCCGCACAACGTTTGGCATCAGTCCATATGTCGGATTTATGTAGCGACACGAAAAGTACTGAGAACGCATTACTTTGGGAACATCACATTATGTATAGCAAACTATTAAAGGGAGCTATGGTACCAATGCAAACGAACGAAGACCCCGCCGAGGGTGGTAACGTTGTGAAATGCGATAATAAAGTCGATTCGGGCGCATACAACGATATCGGGTTTCTCGGCGCAGTATCAATCGGAAATCCTCGGGAAAGGTCTTAATTTTATACGTTAGGCGGAAAAGAAAGCAAGTTGATTGTTATATCCCCGATGAAGGAACGCCATTCTTATTTAAAAACAAGTAGCAATACTTGAAGCAATATACTGAGAGAAGAAAATGAAAAGCGCGATTCGCACCGAAGTCGGACACCAAAAACAATGCGCCACCAAATCCACATGGTATGGCTGTCGGCAACGACTGCAGACAGCGACGTAATTCTCTTGCAGCTATACTTTGAAAAAAAAAGTAATACATTCAAAAACGGGAATTCCACTTACCTTGTCACGACACGGCCGCTTCCACAATGCGCGTCAAGCCACTGTGCCACCAGAACAGCTAGGCGGCGGCGTCTAAAACGACTGTAAATTCACGACAACGAGTCACCTCATTTTCTTCATTACACTACACGATGACGGGCCCTCTCACCGTAGTCATTGCTTTACGGTGTAAGGGCCCGTCGCTATAGCTACATCACCGTTATGACGGGCCCCGTCACTGTTACGATTTCATTTTACGGTGGCGGGTCCCCTCACTTTAACGATAGTACTGCGCTTACAGGCCCAATCGCTATACTCAAGATTACAATACGCTGACGAGTCCCCTCCCTCTAAGGATAATAACACTGCGTTGACAAGCCCCTTCATCAAAGTAACTGCATATCTGCAATTAGGGGCCTTCAAATAATCTAACTTCTAAACATGACCTCTGTGCCATTAATATGCGCTGAGCTTTACATCGTCTTCAATCAATAATGATATGTGGGGTTTAACGTCCCAAAACCACCATATGATTATGAAAGACGCCGTAGTGGAGGGCTCCGCTGATTTAGACCACCCGGGGTTCTTTAACGTGCGCCCAAATCTGAGCACATGGGCCTACAACATTTCCGCCTCCATCGGAAATGCAGCCGCCGCAGCCTCGCCTTCAATCAAGTAGGCAGAACATATATAAGCGCTTTCGTCGGAATCTCGTTTTCCTCGCGTGATCGCTGAAATGCAGCCGGTCTTTTTATCTCCGTCGGTCGGAAAACAGAACGTTTTGACTATCACATAAAATTAGTTGAGGCTTGCAGACTACATCCTGGCACAACACAACTCGGCCCGAATCGCGAGCACTTCATAGGAACAATTCTATTCGCACTAGCAGCCGCGGCGAGCACGTAAGAACAAGCTAAAACACGCAAAAATGAGCTAAAGCTGAAAACAGCCAAAGCTAAAAACAGCTAGAACTAAAACGACGTAAAAACAAGCTAGAGGGGAGGGCAATGCGCTACGGTGGTCTAGGCAGCTGCTATGCTGACCTGAATGTGGCGGGATCGAATTCCGGTCGTGGCGGCCACATTTTAGATGGAGGCGAAAATGCATGAGGTTCGTGTGCTTAGATTTAGGTGCGCGTTAAAGAACCCCAGGGGGTCGGAATTTCCGAAGCCTTCCACTACGGCGTCTCTCATAAACATATGGTGGTTTTGGAACGTTAAACGCCAATAGTTATTAATATTAAACAGGAAGTTTCCGAGAACGTATTTATGGTGAACGCACAACTTTGCCAGAGAGCGGCGGTCATTGGCAAAGCTCTCTATAATGCACGAACTTTCCCAATCTTCAGTGCTTGTAGAAAGTAAGCGCATAGATACGCTGTAATGAATTACTTTTATAAACGGCATTAATCAAACTTTAAGCATTACTATGGTTTGCCCGCGGCCTAGTGATTCGAAGTAGATGGCTGTTCGAGATGAACAAGCTTACCGGACACTATCTTTATGCCTTTTACTGGAGCCGAAAACAAGGTCAGAAAGAGCTTTCGTGTTTGCATAGCATCGTCCCGCCATTAGCAAAAAAAAAAAAAAAAAACACGACGAAATCGATAGCGAAAGCGCCCTTCGTTTTGGCCAGGCTTTTTTTGTTGCCGTAGAGAGCCAGCATCACGAACGCAGCAAACAGAACGTCCTATGCTTGAGAGGTTTTCTGGGGCGCGCGTGGGGACGTTCCGGTGGGGCGCTGCTGCATTGCTTCGGCCATCTGCAACGGTAACTGAATTGTGCGAGCGTCATGACCACGTCCTCTAAGGGCTGACCTATAGCGTCCTTGCCACTTCTGCTTTTTCTCAAGTTCATTTCGAAAAGAATGCTCTTGCTTAACGAGTCGTAGGCGCCGTCATGAGTGGTGGCGTCAATCCATAAATATCCAAACGGGGGCAAAGGGACACACATACTGCCATGACAGCTGTTTTGTTTCCCAAATATATGTTTTACTTTTAATTATGTAATAATAAAAATAACGCTCTGAAAAAAAACGAAAGAAGCCAGCATGTTCCTCGGCACCCCATGTCGAGGAGCTTAACCTACTAGGTAACCCACAATACACAGGTACGCTGTTAAAGTAAGTTTCCGAGGGTAGCCTGTTGGCGGCGCATCTCTACCTAATATGATTTCGGTTAAACAATAAAATGCTAGCAGGTTTTGTATTAGCACGTAAGGTACACCGTTTCTTTAAATGCAGCTCCATTTCTTATGTACACCTCCAAGCATGACGTGCACCTACACACGCGGGCCCTTCGAAGAAAGGTAACAGTGAGGTCAGCGATGCTGACAGTGGGTTCACAAAACTATATTCGGCCGGCAGCCTGACGATTGTGACGATGACTTCACGCCTGTTCACAGTCGTAAACAAAAGCGCCAGGCTAGCGCAGAACGTGCACCATAGTCACAGCGAAAGAGTGAAAGCTGGAAGAGTGTTTTTTTCACAACCTTCGTTAATTAAGCACTATTTGAGTGATTGCTACAAACACTTTTGCAGTCTATCCAGTACGTCATAAAACACCATTTTTTTGTGTATTAGGGAGGCATTCACTATGCCATCCTCGTCATCTTTCGCCGAAGCGTGGTGCCCGCTACACACTTGCAAAAAAATTTGTGCAGTTTTTTTAAGCTGTGGCTGGCGAAGATGAAGAATTATGTCTAAAGCTTTCGTAATGGGTCGGAGCATTCGACGACCCACTTGTTACGCAACTCGCATTGTGTGACATCTGGTTGTTCCTTTGCTGTTCTAAAACGCTTTATTACTCATATTAACGCGATCATGAGTCTTTTCCCGACATCAAGCCTGCCTAAGGCCACAGTTTCATGCACAGTTTCATGCACAGTTTCATGCACAGGCGCGGGTTTGTAAAAGACTACTTGGCTGGCACCCAGGAGACCCGGGCTGGAATCCAATGGTGTCGATAGTGTTTATTTACGTAGTTTTTTATTATTTCTCGCGATAGTGGTTAAGGACACCAGCGGTGGCCGCGGCGCACAACTACGGCGCAGGCGACCCTTGCTGTGATCTCACAAGAGCTTTAGCTCTAAAACAAAAATTTCAGGGTGTTTCACCACCTTCGACCCGATAGAACTAAAGAGCTCGTTTCGCAGAAATACCGGCATCGGCGTTGTTGATTGTGCGTGAAAAGTTAGCATCATATGCGTGACCGAAAAATCGAGAACGATAGAAATAAAATAATGAAAAAAAAGCCTGGGTTGCAATGGGAATCGAACCCGGGCCGGATCGCGTGGCGAGTGGATGTTCTAGAACAGGGCCATGTGTCTGCTTTCGAATGTATTGAAAATAACTTGCTCTGCTTTGAAATTCAGTGAAAGTGACATGCCTTACAAGCACACGCGTCCTGTATACATGCTTCACAATATAATATGAAATATTGCAGTAATAATGCTTGGTACAAGCACCTATTGCAATTAGGCGTCAAAGAAGTGATTAATATTTAATTATTATTAAACAAATAATTAAATAATAGCATATAACCAATGATTCAATTATTTAATTTTGTTCATACTACAGACACGACTGTGGTCTTCGCAGGACGAACATGTATAATTGTTCACAAAGCTAAACATATATATGTACAAAAAGAATACATACATTCATTTACATACGTATTCAAAGGAACGTAACAAAGTTATTACAGAATGTTAATTGAAATACGCTCAAAGGTGCATGTCAAGCAGATTGTCACAGGTGCTAAGGTGCTGGCAGAGAATTCTATTCTGGAATGGTGTGTGGAAAAGAGGACAACTTATACGTGTCTGTTCTGGCATTGATGGGCGTTAGTTTATTAGAAAGGTGGTGCCGTGTTTGCCTTGTGGAAAGCGGGCTAACATCAAGTGAACGGTCGTAATTGAATTTGTGGTTAATTAGACTATGCAAAAATTTCAGGCGGTATACTTCTGTCTCCTTAATTGAAGAGAAGGAATGCCATTAGCCAACATTAGTTGGGGCGGGGAGATGGAACGTTGGTATTATTTATAATTAAAATGAGCCACTTTTCTTTGCATTCTCTCGAGTTTGTTTATATTGAGTTTAGTATACGAATTTTACGCACCGCAGGCATATCCTAGTTTTGGGCGAATGTAGGTTTGGTAAGTCAGCCATTTTATGTTTGAAGGGGAATTTCTAAGCTTGTGTAGCAGATAAGCTAGTTTGTGGAATGCAGCAGAGCATGTGTTTTCGATGGGAAAGTTCCATGAAAAATTGCCAGTAAAGGTTACGCCAGTGTATTTATAAATCTTAACTTGTTTTTAATAAAACAGATCCCATTCTGTACACGCAATCGAAAGGATTCTTTTAATGAGGTATGCAAAAAGAGACTGTTCTGTAGGTGTTTGCAGCCATGCGCCATTTTTTTACACCACGAGGATACGTTACTTAATGGAGCCTGGTTATACCTATGATCTTCCACAGACTTGATTATACGAAACAGAACACAGTCATCTTCGAACAGTCTTACTTGAGTACCAGGTGAGACGATGGTTGTGATGTCATTATTATATATATAAAAAAGCAATGAACCCAAGACACTGCCCTGGGGAACACCTCAAGTGATAGGCAGATAGGACGATCTGTGCCTGTGAATTGTAACATAAAGTTCATGGTCATTCGAGTAGTCCGCAATCTAAGAAAGTAAGATGTTGGACAGATTTATTAGTCGTAGATTAAAAACAAATTTTTTGTGGATCACTCTGTCTAAGGCTTTACTAAAATTCCAAATCACAGCATAAATTGGACTGTTGACATTCGAAGCTTTAGCAAATGAATCTATTACTATAACTAATTGTGCGATAGTTGAGCAACTTTTTCTAAAGTCATGTTGACAGGTGGTTAGTACGAAGTTTTCTTCTACGAATTAAGTAATGCAAGTTGTGATTATGTGCACAAAAGCTTTGCAGCATGACGACGTCAATAATATGGGAGATAATTCTGTAGTAACGATCTATCGTCTTTCTGAAAAACTGGGACAACTGGAGCCATCTTCCAATGACTAGGTACTTTTGCACTTGACAAATATTCTCTGAATAACAAAATCAAAAATTTAGGAACAGTTTCAGCGTATCGTCTAAGGAATAAATTTTGGGATGTTATCGCGTTGGGGAGTTCCTTTGCTTTTTAAATTTAGCAGCACCGACACACTGCCTTGGTGTCATATGAAGGTCGCCTGATGTGGTTGAAACAATCGTGAGTTTAAAGATACTCCGGGAAATAATCCTAGACTTGAGTTGGTGAACACGCTGTGTAAGTAATCGTTGAAGTGTTGTGCGATGGTATTTAGGTTCGTAATAACGGTTTTATTCATTCCGATTTCCATGACAGACTTCTTGGTTTCGCAGACGTATTCCTAAAACCTAAATGATTAAATGATATGTGGGTTTTAGCGTCCCAAGTCCACCATATGATTATGAGAGACGCCGTAGTGGAGGGCTCCGGAAATTTCGACCACCTGGGGTTCTTTAACGTGCACCCAAATCTGAGCACACGGGCCTACAACATTTCTGCCTCCATCGGAAATGCAGTCGCCGCAGCTGGGATTCGATCCCGCGACCTGCGAATCAGCAGCCGAGTACCTTAGCCACTAGACCACCGCGGCGGGGGCTTCCTAAAACTTATCCGGCTCGTTTTTGATAAAGTAGGACACTGTTGCGTTGAAATATAAGTGTTTCTAATCACGTACAACGCATGCAAGTTTTTCTTGTGATTTATTGGTAACACCCGAACGTGCGTGCTCCTTCTTTATTTGTTTTATTTTGCGCTTCGTTTAATTCTACAACGCATCATCTAAGGCGTATTTTTATTGGCTCTTTTAAGATTTTTTTGGTAATAATGTAATTTGGCAATGTCTGTATATCATGATAAAGGTTTCCCATAGTGCACACACATCACCGCCAGTCTCAGTAAAGCCTGTGCAAGAGGTTTCCATGTAGGCAAAGACGCTGGTGTCATCAGCTCTTGAATAATTTTTAATAAATAGGACTTTGGGAATTTAGCGAACAGCAATCTCGACAATGAGCACACAGACCGCAAGAAGGAAATCTTCTGATAAACCATCCTCAAATGACAAAATATGCTCAGAGAAAGCGCGGTTAAAAAAAAAAATCATAGTGACTTCGTGGTTCGAAGCCCGCAACCCACTACAAGAGACAAACACGATACTGCGCCTGTTTACTTGAAGGGGTCGTGAAACGAGAATTAAGCTACCCGGTTGCAATTTTTCTTGCATCAATAAGGATTAGACATACCAATTCCGAAATATTTCGGCACAATATCTAGTCTGTAATTATTGACGCCCGTTTGAAATAGCAGTTTTTTTTTTTTGGGGGGGGGGGGGGGGGGCTTGCGATCGACCATGTGGCACAATTCGCCGCTATTCGTCCTGAGATCGAATGGTGTCGCCGCCTTGTGGCGATTGGCTGAAGCGCGCCTAGTATGGATTGCTCCCTGCGTCGTCTGCTGGCCGCATAAGACTAACATGTGCGCTACGACATGTTCATCCTGAAAGATTGGTTTGTCCCGCTCTGTTGGCGCAAGTTTATTTGCTTGTACATTTGCCCAGCACAATCTACAGACACATTTCAGCTTGCTCGGCTGAATATGCACTGCTGTAACATCCATTCATGCACTTGCCGAAAGTGCTGTGTATTGTCGTCGTATCCTCCGATCACCAAGATAATTTCGCTGTATCCGCTTTGTGGCTGAAACACACCCTTAAGTGCACTTGGCGTCGTCACAACCATGAGTAGTATTAAAAATTGTGTGAATTCCGCGTTTCAGTGACTCAGCGATAAACGAAGCTTTGCATTGTTGTTAATTGTCTAACCGTGGCGCTGTTGATTTTCGATTATGCGACGAGCTCTAATTGTGATTGAGATAACAATTTACCGTACGCTCCCAGTTCCACTACAGGGAAATATTTCTCTAGTAAAACCTGACACGTTGGTACCTGAATTGTGCCTTAAGGAGAAAAGAAAATGGAATGACAGGGAGTTGGTTTTTAACTTCAGTCACCATGCGCACATTAAACAGGTATGCTCGTGGGGTTAGATTCGGGTTCCTTTTAAAAAATTCAGGTGGTCGAATTTAATCCAGACGGCATGCTTTATCTCGTATAATTTCACGAAAAACGTCATCCTTTTTTTCACGTTATCTTGAGTGCTTTTGTGGCTTTGTTATAGATTGAAGGAAAGAGCGGAAATTAATCGCACAAGAAAAAAATACTTTTGTCCCACCAAATTACCGCACCTTTGTTGCGCAACTGCCATGTAGATGATCAGCCGAAGAAACCTGTGTGGTGAACTGTCACCTTTTTATAGTGGTATTTGGAGTAAGAATATATTCTCACTCCTAATACCTTTATAATATATAAGCACGCTTATAAGCACGCTAAAGTGCTGTCAGCCACTCAGCTTTCATTAGTAAACTTATCAAGTCTCCTTCAATAATTTCATTCAGCACTGAATAAGAAAAAAAATGCGTGTGAGCATTTGCAGTTACATTAGCTCCTCGCCTCGAATATGTGAGTTTTTCGTTACAGCGAAAGCTGTAGTGAGATCTGAACATGGGTCACGTGGGGCCCCGTAGTCGTCCGCCGCCACCGCCAGTGTCCATAACCAGTATCAAAAGAAATAGGAAAAATAACTTGGTAAATGAAAAAAAAACACCAAGGTCACAATGGGATTCATCCTCGGGTCCACTGCGTGCAAATTCTGTATTCTACCACCTAGCCGCGCCGATGCTTGCAACTCGTTCCTAAACTGGCCTTAGGCAGGCTTGATGTCGCGAATGAATCCGATCATGTTAATATTTGTATAAAGCATTTTAGAATACCAATGGAACAACCAGGCGTCACAAAATGCCAATTGCGCAACGAGAGGGCCATCCAATGCTCCAACAAGAAAACTTGGTTTTGATCACCAATTAACGGTGGCGCATACCCACTTTAGACAATTTTTCATTTTCGTTAGCCACTGCATAACAAAAACAGCACAAAATTCATATCAAGCGCGTAGCAAATATCACGCTTCCTCAAAAAATGACGAAGCATGACATAGTGAATGCTGGCCTAATACTACACAAAAATTATGATTATTTATGACGTTGTGGGTGCCCAGAAAATCGCAGCAGTGACTCTAGATTAGTTTTCCCCCCTTTAGCTTCCAGATATCATGGCAGAACTTTTAACGATCAGTCTAGCGCATCATCAACAAGTTCTCCAGTAACAAGTTCTGACGGATTCCTTATCGGTGTGTTTCCTCTCAGGCAATGAGGAATAACATGTTCTGAGTGCACTGAAATTCGCGATTTCCCCCATATGAATCGGATTATGTTGGCTCTGCTTCTAGCACATAAAGGTCTATTTCTGATTGGAATGGCGGATGCGCTAGCAATCATATTTTTCATTGGCCTGGTTTCTCATGTATTTCCGGCATCCGAATTCATAAGGTGCGCTGAAATAAGAAGAGAAATATTGTTAGAAGAATTTTTCACTCTAATACTAACGGCCACATTAGAATTTAAGCACCACAGACACCGGTGGAACAGTAAACTACGTCAAACAAGAGAACGTGAAGTTTCAACCACTGGACTACGCTGTAAGACTGCATATCTTAATTTTTATTTACCCAGAGCCTGTCTGGCAGCTTCTCCAAACTGTTCTTTTTGCGGGGTACATGAGACAACAGAAAATTATCTCCTTTCCCGCAACAGATAATCCACGTTGCGGAATAATACTTTATGCACCATTTGCTGACTCCTTAGACTAGTTCTAAATGTACCAAATGTGCTTTCGTTTGGGCCTTTGTCCCTGGACCACAGTGACGGGAAGGCTGCCGATTCCTTGGCGAAGTTTAATAAATGTTCAAAGAGATTCAGATCGTAGAGCCAACTCACACTCCTATTTTCGAAATTGCTTTTAAATTTATAATAATTATTTCCTGAAGTACGCACATCAGAGTTACTCAGTAATATTGTGGTTCCGGATCAGAGTTACTCAGTTACTCAGTGTGGATGCAGCAGCGGCATGCCATTCGGTTGCTGCAGTTACGTCTTTTTCGTCTTGCAGATGGCCGCTATTTTCGATGGTAGCCATCTCATCGGAGATGATGACCATGACTGGCGCATGCGCAGTTAGTCACTTAATCTTCATTGCTCTTCACGCGCACCCATGGACATCGCTGCTATGCTTCGAGTGTCCGTCTACATTACACTCCGGCCTTCCGCTCCCGTCTAGTTGGTGCTCCTATGCCCTCCCTGGCTCAACCGGAACCTCGACTGTCCTGCCACAGTTTAAAAGCGCTCTGCTTTTCAGTGGGTACGGTAGCGGCATGCTGCAGTTACGTCTTTGGTTGCTGCAGTTACGTCTTTTACAGCGGAAGCTGTTATGAGATCCCAACTTGGGTCATGCACAGTTGTCCACCGCCGCCGCCACCGGTGTCCGTAACCTAGCACCAAAGACACGTCTGTTTGAAGCCCGGGTCTGCTGGGTGTCAGCCTAGTATTCAGCTACTGAACTACGCCGGTGCTTGTGACTTGTTGACGAACCTATAGCACCAAAGGCACAGTGGAGTTTGAGTCCAGGTCCGCTGGGTGCCAGTCCAGTACTCTACCACTAAGCTACGCTGGTGCTTGTGACATGTTGGCAAACTTGCCTTAGGCAGGCTTGATGACGGGGAAGCAATCGCTTTATTACGGCTTATAAAGCGTTTTAAAACAGCGAAAGAACAACCAATCGTTGTACAATGCGAATAGCGTAGGGAGTGGGCCATCCAATGCTCGAACAGATTACAAAAGCTTGTTGTCGAAGCCAGAGGGTTCCTGGACAAGGAAACTCTCCCACCTTAGGGTTACACCGGGCCTCGCTCGGAACAATGTTTTCTAAAAAAAAACGTTTATTTCTCTCTCTTACTTGTTCCCCTACAAACTGCGGCGCATACCCACCTCAGCCATAATTCCTCGTCGTCGTCAGCCGCTGCACGAACAATAGGTACAAAATTCCTTGCAAGTGTTTAGCGAATACCGCGCTTCTCAGAAGCATGACAAAAAATAGCATAGTGAATGCCGCCTTACTACCCAGAAGTTTATTATAAATGCCCTAGTGGTTATCAAGCAAGTGTGCTGGCAGTAGTTACCCAATGAATGTTTTGAAAAGGCTCTGAAAGGCCGCTCTTCTAGCTTTCACTGTGACTGTGCTGCACCTTCCACGCAGGCCTGGTGTCTCTTTTTTCGCCTTGCAGGTAGGTTATACTTATGACTATAAATATTATAGAATGGATGATCGCTTCCTTGTATTGTGGCCGGACCCTGGCGGTTCCCTGTCTTCGCTATTATGTTTCTTACACTCTTTGAGAAAACTTTTTTTTCTCACGGGTGACATTGAGTCGAACCCTGGGCCAAACACTGAGGAAATGTTAACTGAACTGTTAGCAGGGCAGGCTCGTATTGGTCAACATATAGCGGCCCTATCTGCCAAGGTTTCGTCATTCGATGACCGCTTGACCAAATTAGAGTCTCTCGCCATCAGCAGCAAAGACATAGCCCAGCACCTGCATGTACTCGAGCAGTCCGTAATTACCCTAAATATTACGTTAGAGAAAACACACATGAAAAATGATGATCTGGTGAACAGTTCGAGAAGAAATAACTTCGTCATCCATGGCCTGATTTAACCGCCTCATGAAACCCCGGACATACTTCTTGCCTCTTTCACTAGCCTATTAAATGGGTGTACACTGCGACGCTACAGAGCACTGCCATAGACTCGGGGCTCGAAGACAGGACAAAGAACGTCCTGTCATAATAAAACTGCTTGATTACAGGCTTAAACTAGAAATACTGAAAAATTCTCGTAAACTCAAGAACACTAGCATGTTCATAAACGAGGCTTTCTCGACCCGTGTCCGCCTCTTGCACAGATATCTGTGGCAGCATTCGACTGACTTGAGAAACGGTGCGAAATTGGCTCAGATACGTTTATTGATAATGTGCACTACAAATGGGATGGCTCGAAATGCTGTACTTTGAAAGCCTCCGGATCGCGACGCACTCTCTGACCGCTCTCTGATCAGCAGCTGAACCGTTTTGAATGTAAACGCAAGAAGTCTGGTCAAGAATGTCGGAGACTTCAACTGTCTCGTCGAATCGCACAACCCGACTGTAATCTGCGTGACGGAAACCTGGTTTCACGACGCAACATTAGACAGTGAATTTTCGCCAAAATACTACAGCGTGCTAATAAAGGACAGAACTGGAATTTTAAAAAGACAGAAATTTTTAAAGAGCTGGAAATATAAAGACAGAAATTACTATAAAGAAAGGCATTCATTACTTCCTCCTGTCCGACCTGCCAGGTACTAAATCGATATGGTGGAAAATCATGGTTAGAACTTTAACTGCGGCGGTAGGCACAATTCACCCCCCCCCCCCCCCTTGATATGAATACAGACATTTTCGACCTTGTAAGGAACTACATAGCACAGCACAGGCTACACAAAGGGAAACTAGTTTTAGCTGGAGATTTCAACCTCCGGCATATTGAGTGGCAATCACTCAAGCCAACTGGTCTTGATAGGCAGCTTTGCCAATCGTTTGTAAAGATGTCCTTGTCTTTCAGTATGACCCTACTTGTTAACTACCCAAATCGAGAGAAATCTGTCCTAGACCTTGTTTCTGTAAACAACGAGCTTGATCGTTATGAACACCAGTGCTACATCATCAAAGGCTCGTCAGACCATAAGGCAGTAGTTGATACTGTGAATATTACATGTAAAGCAAAAAACACGGTGTTAAGTTGGTTACAAACTTTGCCAACGCAGATGACGTGTCTATAGTAAATATGCTTGCTTCTACGTACGACGAAATCTTGTTTCATAGCTCTCAGTAGGACGTTGACTATCTCGCCAATAAGTTTGATGCTATTGTTGACAACTGTATCACTAGTCATATTCCTATGAAGTGTGTGAAGCGCAATGGAGGGCATCGTTGGTACAATCGGGAAATCATGGACCCCGTGCGCCGTGTTAAGCGTGTTCCTAAACGCTGCCACAAAGACCATTCTTTAGTTAGTCTTTTAAGTTTACTAAAGACCACACTAAAAGCCAAAACTTATGAGGTGAAACATTTCCATTATAACCTCCCCCTATTAACTGTTCTCAAAGATAATCCCTCGCGGTTTTGCAAAACAGTCAATCCTAAACACTCTAGTACTTCGTCATTCCTTATTGATGGCACCCCCTCTTCTGAGCTTTCCTGCATTTCCGAGGCATTCAATGACTTCTTTCAATTTGTTTTCGTCGATGACGATGATCCCACTCCATCTTTTAATCCTCCCTCCATCCTAGCACTTGCTGACAGTGTTATTACTTATGAAGGTGTACATAACCTTTTGTTGAATGTTGACACAACTAAAAGCAGTGGTCCTGACGACATTCTCAACATCATGTTACTCTGAGTGGAATGCTCGCTACTTAACAATCACTTTTAGGAAGTCACTTGAGTCGTGTACCGTTCCTTTCATATGGAAGAACGCTAACGTCATTCCAGTCTTCAAGTCCTGTAACAAACAAATAATTTCTAAGTACAGACCAATTTCATTGTTATCTACCACATGTAAGTTACTAGAACAAATTGTGCACAAACACTTTGCTAAGTACTTAACTGAGAATATTGTGATTTCGTCCTGCCAGCATGGATTTCCACTGGGTTACTCAACAATCACGCAACTCGTCGAGTTTTCGCATGACATCGCTTCGTTACTTAATAATCGATGTCAGCTGGATGCTATATTTATTAATTATGCCAAAGCTTTTGACTCAGTCTGTCACAGAAAACTCCTACTAAAGCTTCGCGAGTTAATAAAAAACGATACACTCATTTTTTGGATCGCTGACTGCCTGCATCGTAGACATCAGTATGTTTGTTTTAACAAAGCAAAGTCCAATACTTTCAAAGTCAAATCTGGCGTCCCCCAAGGCTCTTTATTGGGACCACTTTTATTTGTTATCTATATTAATGACGTCGTGAAGGTCATTCGAAACACGCCAGTTAAACTTCCCGCCTGTGCAGATGACTGCGTTCTATATTCTGTAATTTCCAAGAGGGCTGACCAGTTCGTAATAAATGAGATATTTTCTAGGTTGTGTACCTGGAGTGATTCCTGGCAACTAACCACTAACCGAACGAAAACAGTTTCTATGACTTTCTTAAATAAGTTCCAGCCGTTACGCTTTCATTACAATTACAGTGGAACTAACATTACACACGTTGATGAGTTTAAATGCCTTAAAATGACAGGAACATATAGACTGCATTCACTTGAAAGCACTTCGTAAATTATTTACTTAAATCGTACATTGAGGGATGCCACTAAAGACTGCAAATTAACTGCATACAAAACCCTAATCAGGCCAATCTTGGAGTACGCATTGATTGTCTGGTCCCCATACTTCTCTTGTAACGTAGCCAAGTTGGAAGGCTTCGCAAATAAAAGCCAGAAGGTTCGTATAGAGCAGATACGATCGCTGCTTCTCTCCTCCTTCGCACGCACATATTTTATCACTTGAAACACTAGCACACTGACGCATGTGCGAACGGCTTGTCACTTTACACAAAATCGTACGTGAATTATCGGTAATCACGGCTCCAGTTTTATTTGTGAAGCACCCTACTTGAGCTACCAGAAGATATCAGCCCCTTAATCTTGTCTCTTTCCGCCCACGTTTAAATAGTTTTAAATACTCATTTTCCCCATCTACAGCCAAACTACGAAATGGACTAGACGGCGCACTTCGCCAGTTACTTCCGCTCAATTTGCTGAAAGAATTCAGCCGTATGTGCCTCCGGAGTCCTAAATGAGTGGTGAGCTTTTGGTATATGTTGTATATTTTTTGTTTATTTGTGCCACTTTTTCTAACATCTGACAAGCATTGTTTCATGCAATGTTGATTTGCTATCTGCGCATTTGCATAACTTTCTTGTTATATGCTTGGTAATTCACGTAGTTTAGTGTTCATTTTGTATGTTAATTTCTTCTATGTTATGCCTGATTTCCAAGCAAATTTAGTACCCACCCCTGCAATGTCTCGAAATGAGACGGCAGTATACGTAAATAAATAAAAAATGAAAGAAAATAAATAAAACTATAGCTATGCTTGTACTCATCTGTTGGTGGTATTTCCAATTTTGTTTCACTACTACTGTTGTCATCTTTAACTGGACGACATTTATTCAAATAATTAAGATTTTTTCTGAAAACTACCAGGTTTTTAGTCAATTCCTCAGCATGGCTGTGTGTCAATATCCAAGGTTCTAAAATGTGTACTCTACTCTGAAAGGCCGCTCTTCCAGCTTTCACCGTGACTGAACTTTTTTTCTATCTTTTTTTAGTATCCAAGACCAGCGTGCGTGAACAATAAATTCAGTAGCGTTCCAGCAGTGCATAGTACATAGGAAACAAGCCCAATAATGAAAATAACAAAAAACAAGAAACTTGACATAGTGTGAAAGCACAGACAGTCGCCAAGCGCGAAAATCCCTTTCAAGGAAATATTGCCCATCTCTCACAAATAATAATAATAACCTCCGGCGAGCTTCGTGCATACATTCAACAATAGACTACATGTGTATTACGAGTAAGCAGCATTCAATGCATTTTACCTGCAGACAATCAGTGCCGTGGCGTACATTCGTATGTGCACCGCCAGCCGCCTATCCTCACCAGCGTGGTGACGGTGCTGCCCCCTATAGCCCAATCTCAATGTTAATAAGGACTAAAATACGACGTTAATGAACCGCCAGAATAAGAGAAGTTACAGAGTGTTAGCTTTATTTAGCTCTAAAGTAAGATATTTTTAAGAACCTCGAATATAAAAGAAATTAGAGCAGTTTTTGTGCTCTGAGTTGTATGCTGTGCAATTACAGCGAGTACTCTGCTTGTTTCTGTTTTGAAGTACATGTATCTGGACTCTGTCATATGTGTATCCTTGCCATCCTGCCGGTGGTCTTCGCTTGATCGGTCGAACCAGTGCATGCAGCATCCCACTTTTCTTTCTTGTATGTATACACAAAAGCACTACTGACATTCTTACGGGCCACAGGCTTGAACGAAAGGTTATAAATAGTGCAGTGCGTGTGAGTGACTGTATGCGTTATGAGACTGTTATGCGTGTATGCAACTGGATGTGTTGTGTGTTTATCATTGTATATATCATTGTCATCACCCGGCTCCTGTAGTAACCTGTCAGGTGAAAAACCCGGCAAACCTCTCCAGCTCCCCATTAAAATAATTCTCTTTCTCTCTCTCTCTACTGCGTGTTCTGGATGGCTTAGTCCTCGCCGTACCAACCATGTGCGTCGTCAGACAGTGCCGCAGAACTTATGACAGCGCAAACAACGTTTAGCTGCCCAGCGATCCACAGCGCAGAGCAGTGCAGATACGAACCATCAGCCACGGTGGTTCCGATGGCACACAGAGTGGAGGCTCGTGGTCGGGGCTTCCGCAAGCGGAGCTTCTGCCACGTGGTCTGGATACAGCATTTCCAGGGCGCAGGATTCTTCGCCGTCGTCACCCCCGCCACTGTCTTGCTCCGACGATGGCCGATCTCGCACTCGCATGGGTGCGTCGGCGTACGACTCAATGTTCAAGGGCCGACAATGCTCTAGCAAACGACGCTGTAGTTCGATAAGGTGCCGACATCTCACGCTGTGTGTTCGTGACATTATGGTATTGTTATGGTGCTGACAGCACTGTAATGAAGCAGTATGATGCTATGAACCATGGTCAACTAAGGCTCAAGAACATAGCTGCATCGTAATATTTTGTCGACAACAGAGACTTCTCATTGGCTGTCTTAGAGTGACGTCAGCTGCACAGTTGACGGGAAAGTGAGCTATAAAACCGAAGTTGAACTTTTTCAGCTATTAATTCAGTGAGCACAGACGATCAAACGAGTCGAGGTATAGTATTGTATCGACAGCCAGGATTCTCAATACACACGTAGTTGAAATTTTCAGAAAACATTTCACGACCCATTTAAGGCCATGCTAGCGGGTGCATGGCGAGTTCGAAAAAGTTTAATGCACTAAGTGTTTGAAGTGCGCACTATATAGAATGTTTTGGCCATCCACGTTATACACCCGGCATCTCTTCTTGCTGCGACCAATATCGCAGATATCGACGGTATCAACGTCCAAACTCACATTCCGCTTAACAATGCCATGGTGCTAGAGGTGACATATGATGTCGACATCTCCATTCCTTCTGGCAGCCTGACAATGCTGATCAAAAAATTAAATTACTGACTATAGCAACATCGTCCAAGTCTAACGGCCAGGCAACTCGCGTAGCGCAATGATTGTCTTCAAAGGCGACATATTGCCATCCCACGTGAAAGTGGGTCCCTTTCGTCACTCCATCTGTCCATTCACACCAAGATCACTCCAGTGCCATAAATGTCGAAAAAGGGGTCACGTGGGCAGAGTTTCCGGGAACCCCCGCTGTGCAGTCACAGCATGCGTAATCCTGCCGTGCAACCACCCTGAAATGCTTAACCGCCATGGATCGAACGAAGCGTCATCAAAAGACTGTTCGTTTGTGAAAAAAGAATGCAGTGTTTTGAAACAGATACCACGTAACGGCGCAACGCACAAAGAGACGGTTGATATTGTGCGAAAGAGACAATGATGCTCGCGAAGGCGATGAACGTCCAGGCTCTTCAACCTAGGCGGGCAAGACGATCTTCTTCTACTGCAGCCTTCCCTTAAAGGGCGCGTAAACCACCCAGAGGTCAAAATTCAGTTGTTGCGGGGAAATTGTGCACGAGCGTACAAGGAACACAGAGCCGTGAGAATTTCGTGAAACGGGGCAACAATCGCGGAGTTAGATGCGTTTGATGATCGTAACCGTAACGACCACTCCTTTCGCTCTCTCCTGCGCTTCCCTGCGCTGGTATCTTCTCCCACGCTGTTTTGCTCTCTCGTCGAGCGCGCCTCCTATGCCCTATTCTCGAGTGACATACGTCATCACTGACGCGCTGCTTGAAACACCATCTACTTCTGGTTTCCGTGCCCCCAACCATCGATTCCGTCAGTGGCGTGCTTGTTGGCGAACTGTGGTTGCCCTAATTGTACTGGTATGGACCCTGCGTTGCGCACAGGCCTTCAAAGGATTACTAACGCCATGGGTCCGTACGGGGACACGCCGTGCCCCGCACGTGTTACACGCACACAGGCAACATGACAAACAACAGCAAGCAGCTCGGACAGCTGCTTGCAGACTGATCCGAAGTCGCAGGCTCTTGTTCGAACGCCAGAGATGGGGCATGGCGCGTCACGCGGAGTCCCGAAAGGACCGGAAAGGAGGACGGATGGTTTCTTGGAATTTGTGACCCGCCGGCGGCTCGTAGAGCTACCACGTGTAGAATCGTTGATCGTGACGCCATTCTGCACACGATGCGTGCGTTTACTTGAAATGTTTGAAAAAAATATTTGAGGTGGTTTACGGGCCCTTTAAGCGATAGTTACCACACCTGCTGCCACTACCACCGCCCAATGCATCGCAGTCAGAGAGCCAAGAAGGGGCAGAGGCTTCAAAAACGGTGGCGGATCTGGCATGGTACTCACTGCCACCACTACACGCACATAAAGAGCCACTGCAGAATGCCCTGCAGTGTACATCATCGTCCACAAATTGCTTCGACGACGAAAACCGAGAAGTCGTCACTGTGTTGAGGTCTTTAATGACCATGATGCCC
This sequence comes from Rhipicephalus annulatus, assembly GCA_013436015.1. NCBI lineage: Eukaryota > Metazoa > Arthropoda > Arachnida > Ixodida > Ixodidae > Rhipicephalus > Rhipicephalus annulatus. Next base: position 595,476 of record WOVY01012425.1, read on the forward strand.
ACTCTCCTTCATGGAAGGACAACTCTATCAGCTCAATGCTGACGACATGTTCTGGTCTCCTAGGAGCCAGTTTTAGCAAAAATTTTTGAAACATATTGCATTCTAGTATATTTTTACACAACCCACGAGGAACTGGTCTCAAACTTTTCACACTATTGACTGTCTGATGGCGTATTCGGTTGGGCGTTTTCGCGCTCTGAAAAGTGGCTGCGCCCTCGGTTGGTGGAATTGGAGTGCTCGGACTACCTTCGGTCGGTTCTTTAAGAGCGTCAGCCTCTGACTCAGAGTACTCCCGACTGCTCTGGCTTCGAAGTTGGAGTGTGGGACGATCTAACCGGGAGGACTGATCACGTGACTCAAGTTGGCCAATGACGTGGCTGCCGGCGGGTGTACCAAGTGAGGAGCGCAAGGGTGCATTTTGAAAGGGGGCATTTATGTGCGCGTAGTACTTCGTAATAGCGTTTTCAAGCATGTGGGGGGCGAATTTACATCTACGAAGCCATAAATGCACCATGTCAATAACGAGGCGGCTACCGATTGCGGAGGAAACGTCAATGCTGTCGTTACAGCAGCTCGGAGACAGCTCCGTGATTTCGGATGAGGACAATCGGGAGATGTGTTGAGATCAGAAGGCTTTCGCTACATCCAGACATGTCAGAGAGAGCAAAAAAAAATATCAGAAAGGTAAGACATAACAGAGATGTCCACTGAACTGATCGGCAGCGTTTGTTGACGCGGCGCAGCAATGTTTCCCCGGCAGCTTCTTGCGCTGGCTGCCCGGTGGTGCTACAGGCGCACTACTGCTCAGAGCACTCTGAGGTCGCTGATGTATTCGGTTGGTACGCTGCCTCTCGCGCTCCGATTGTGAGCAGCCTCTGCATCTCGCGACTCTGAGCCAGAACGGCCTACCGAATACGCCATAAATGTGCGCATAGCACTTGTTCTCTCTTGCCTGCTTGTCATTGGTACACCGAAGGGGGGGGGTAAGGTGGTTGTAACCCTCCCCGCAAGGCCGACCGAATCCCACTCGTATATGCCCTATTGTCTTTGGCACCAAGTCACCTACGTCAGTCGCGCACCGACATGGGGAGGGGGGAGGACCAGGGGTTCTAACTTCCCCTCAGAAGTCGACCCCCCCCCCCTCGCGTAAGTGAAGCCTTGTTTTCAAGTTGTCGTTTCAATTCAAGAAGCGGCTTAAGGAAAAATCTCCCAGCTTTATTCTATTAATTATGTCATATTCCCATATCTACCCCTAAACTGACAGAGCAGAAACCGCATGCACCGTGGCTCCACGTTCACTTTCAGTGAAGCAGCTTTGTAGAAAAAAAAGGTGCTTTCACGAGTCACCCGTCTGACTGTTCTTATTTTATTCTTGGTGGAAGTCCAAGAGTGGCTGCGTACAATGAAAATGACCTGCGTAACTTGACCATGAGCTTCAGTGCACAGTGCATGTTACTTCAAAATGTATTACGTGCAGCTCAACCAGCTGTGCATGCAATACTACATACATGTATGTTCAGAACAGAAGTTCATACTGTTGTTCACCGTTTGTAACATTATCCGGTTCACACGGGCAAATCTACGGCACTGACTTGCATACATGCAAATACCTAGTGTACCTGGACGGTCTTAATGCCATTAGAGATTACGATCTCAAGTACGTAGATACCACTAAATTATCGGCTTCACAAGACTTGATGTAATAGTCATAAGGGCGTGACGTGTGACACCTTTATGACGAACTTGCGAAAAAAACACATTAAGCTCACTTTGCTTTAAATATGCAACTTCTTTAAAATAAAAAGTCATATAGCTAATTTTATAGAAATAACTGGTGTTTTCAAGTTCATTCAATGGCCTTATTCGCTATGAAAGTGAACACAATCAAGCGTGGCGCCCATTTCTAGTTTCAGTGCCGGTGGCAGTCTCGTTACTTTTTCCCAAATCCTTTGCAACATAGTGAACACAAATTGTGTTTATCACGTAGCTTATTTTCCCTTAAATAGTCAACAATGGGCGCACTACTTGCCAAAACACATTCTTTTTGCATCATGAAGGAGCTCCTCAAAACATCAAATAAGAAGGAAAGCAAACACGTGTCGCCACAACAATGCTCTTTACATTTACAGTATTCCCAATTAGCGTCACTGTTGACGTGCCAACGGTGTGTAATTCAAATTGGCAGGATGAAATCAAGGTAACTAAGTATGCTACTCTACTACTATTGGCGTGAACTTGTCGTGGCAGCTGCATCATAGGAGGCCATGTGTAATGTTTATAAAATTATGTAGTTCTCAATGCACCCACAATTGATGTTTCACCAACATTTCACTTGAATAGTGTCTATTTCTAAAGTTGTATTGAGACCTGGTGTGGCTCTGTGATAGAATACTTAATTGCCACGCAGAATGTTTTGGTTCGATTCCTGCTGGGACCCTAATATTTATTCATGCATTCATAGGGTCAACACTGACGATGTCAGCTTGTTTTCTGAACGTTGTCGTGTTTAAATCACCAATGTCCGTTCTTGCCGTTTCAGGGTATACGAACTATCACTTACCTGTGGCACATAACAGCATACCTATGGCACGTACTCGCCCGTGGGTATGTGCCACACATATGGAAGAAATGGTTTCAGGACTTACATGACAGCATTGCGACATTATCCATGTCATGATCGGCAGGTCATATTTGTCAAACCATCTTACCCTCCCATACTAATTTGGTTTACCCCAAGCTAAGGGGGACATCACGACAGCTACCAGACGTAGATAGAAAAATAGATAGATCATTGATGTCGACCTTGCCTTCTCAGTCAATTGAACGCTGTACAATGGTAAATTTTTTCAATGAGCCAGATGTAGCTAAACACTCGAAGTCTCTTGTTTTAAATGCAATTAGTAATTTTAGCGTTGTATGTGCAATCGAAGTCTCCTATCTTAGAACAATGAAGCTTCCTGTGACAATATTCCACTTGGCTGCATTCAGTGTTGCTCCCAATCCCATCTTCATGCTCTACACATTTTAATACCAGGAATATGACTGCTTTTCCAGCAGTGGCTTGTCTCAATAATAGCTCTAAGGAAATATACACACACTCCTGTGTTTTCAGTATTACAACACCTTAATGTTGCTGCCAGCACACTACAGAAATTACCCACCAAGTACGCATCACACACATCTGCCTTCTGATTAGTACCTGGAGAATCTTAGTGCTGCATGCTCAGTACATTCTACTTTTCACTATTTTTCTTGCTTGAGAATACCTAATATATGAAATAATGTGTAATAATGATTCACTTCTGAAAGCTGTATTCTCACTTGCAATGAAGAATGTGCTTTAATTTATTTGTGCTTTACGTTCCTGCAGGTAGCAGCAGAAGGTGCATTGTCATTCACTGAATGGCTGACATATCTTTTCACGAATAGATGTATTGTTGTCCTCTCGTTTCAGAATTCCCAGTGCACTTGAATAGCACTGGCACTGGGCTTATCTGTGCAATATTATCTGTGCAATAATGTCTAGTTGTTTCCCAACCTGCCCTTCCTTTACAGCTTCAAAAACTAAGAGAAAGACCACCAGTTGCACTCCTTTCATTACCATATTGCTTTGCCGCTTCAATATTTTATTTTATTTGCATTAAAGGACACATTTGCCTATTTCCCATTTTCTGCATTCACACTTCAAAGCCTTAGACCTTGGGTGCATCATCTGGGATTCCACAAGTGTGCCTGGAAACCACCTACAAAGTGGGTTCTAATAGACCTACCCTCGATGTGTAAATCTACTATTTGTTTACTATGATTCCAAATTACAATTGCACCTTCACTCTTGACTTCTTGCTGAATGAGCTCGTAGAAACAAAAAATGTTGTATTTTATTCACAGTATGTACTAAAAAGATTTGTATCCTCCATCTCATACCTGTCAACTTCATAATAGGATGTGACAGTCTTGTGTGCCTTGAAACAAATTGATATTCATACCCTGGTTTCCTGTGTGGCTTTGTTGATGCCAGGGATGCATGCATAGTCCCGGTGCACAGTGTGCATCTCATGGCTGCACACTGTGCAGCCATGTAGTAAGAAACACACACACACACACACACACACACACACACACACACACACACACACACACACACACACACACACACACACACACACACACACACACACACACACACACACACACACACACACACACACACACACACACACACACACACACACACACACACTCTCTCTCTCTCTCTCTCTTCTCCACAGTAGATGTACGTGTGGGAGGGAGTAGAGATTAAGTGACAAATTGCTAATGGGGTTCTTTGGGTGGAGCCACATGGCTGAGCTAGCGGGGCCTCTGGTTCCATCAAGCCTCTGCCACTTTTGCAATACAGCTAAGTTCTCACCAACTCCAGAATGAGCAGAGTTATGTGTTTATGTCAGCAGAGAAGCAGATAAAACCAGGTACTAATTTGAGAAGCAGCATTGCATCTTTGTCATCCTCAGTGTAATTATTTCTGTTTGTTATGATTAATTTCTCCTGTAATTCTTTAGCATGAGGCTATGTCAGACAATCTTATGATGTACAGTAGTGCCAAAATATTCTACGCCAAGTGAAGGCTTTGCTTTCCAGGTCAAATTTAGCAGTTGTGTAGGCTGACTTAGCATAGGACTGGATTAAGTTGTTCATTCCTTGATGAGGAAGGAATTTCATAGCGCCAAGGAAAGGTGAGGCGAAAGTGACAAATTCAACAAATATGTGTCTGTAGCCTTCTCTACATTTTATCTGTTGCACTGTTTTATTACCTTCTAAAAAGATCAATATTCAGTAATACAATTTCAGTGAGTGCTACCATGCACATTATTCAATTCAGAGTATGGGAGTAGATGCACCACATCTGACATGTATAGATCACATAATTGAAAAAACAATTAGTATACTAAACTTACGAGAAAGTTAAAAGAATGCCAGCCATTCTAAAGCTGAAAAAAAGGTCAACTTTTTCCAGTGCTATGCTTGGTGAAAAATTTTAAATATGCCTTGCTGAGCGAAACGGTTTTGCAGGAAATAGTTGGGTTATAATTCGTACTGAGGATGATTTTAAGTATGCTCACATATATGATATTTTTACATATTGTGCATCGGCACTGTACAACAAAGATTGTTGCAATAAATTCATCCAACAATGTACGTTTACTGTATAGTTTCAGCTTCAGAAACTGATCACGCCACGCCCAAGTTTTATCTTTGCACCTAGGCAAATTTAGAATAAGATGTAGATTACCAACTGCAATTGATACAAGTTGTGGAAATTAACGGCGTCTACGTAAATGCGTAAACGAAGTCATTGAACAACTAGCTTGTCCAAAGCATACAGGCGATAATTCACTGCATAAATGTATAACGTAGCAGTTTATTGGCTTCACTGCAGGACAAAAATATTACGTGGTGAAGCATATTTGCTTTGCGGTAAAGCATGTTTTTTTTTTTTTTTGTGAGCATAGCGAAAGAGCGATTCCCACATTTAACTCGCAAGAGCTTCTTGTGCAAGCTCACACTAAGTTTGAACAGCGCGACTGAATGCGGACAAAATGTAACACACACACCCACACAGAATAAACATAATCGGTGCATGATCATTGATTGAAGGTGTTCCTGTGAAAAGTCTATATGTAATGGAAGGTATTGGATCACTTGGGTTGGTCATGGCAAGCAGAGTAATAAAAATTATCTTCTCTTGTGCATCAAATTGATATCTCTCTTTGCTTTTATAGGCGCGAATGCACACACAAATACACGGATTGTAGCAATTCAGGGTTGCGTAAAGCACATGTTTTCGTTTCCACCGTTTTCAACTCTGGTCGCAACGGCGCAGTTTTGACTCGAACGAGTAGACCACAGTCAACATTATCTCTATAAACCAGCTTCGTGATGACATATGACGTGACTATGTCGATCTATTGCACAAACAAGTATGATAAACACACTAGCCCATCAATGGACTTTAGCTCACACGTCTTTGCGTCCAGTAGTTTGATGACTACGCACATCATTCATGAGGCAATCAGAACCGCTTCTCATCTGACGATCTAATTCGTGCAGTGTCTATTGTAATTTGTGTTTATGACGGTATGCCGCTTTATGAGAAAGGTAGCCATGAGCTAGATTAGCTGGCTAAAGAAGAAACTCTAAATCGAGCAGGCATGTGCACAGAAAAGCAAACTCACTGGATCACATGTACGCAGTGGAAATTGCCACCAATAATCTAACCGTTGGCGGAATGAGCGTTATCGTGGACGCTCGCTTGGAAGCCCAGTAAATACTGTGTTAGCTACCTGACTCCTCGTACGAGTCGTACGCGCAAATAATCTAAAGCAATCTCGAAGTTTCTCAAATCTTCTGGTGCGGTTTGCACCGATCATTTTTTTTTTCGTGGGTACAACGTACTTGATCTTATGAAAAAGAAATAATCGAGTCCGGAAAATCAGCACTCCTCAATACGGCCTCATCTGTTTCAACGACTCACTCACCATTTTTGTACAAACACCGGAAAAATCAACCGTAAAGTCATACAACAAACTCGGCTGTTATAAACACAATTGTGATAGTCACGTGGGGTTCACAACATTATTATGCTGTAAATTATCGACTGCATTCCTTGCACAACTTGTTTCATTTGCAGTACCTAATGCATATACGTGCGTCTTGCACAACAATTTATCCCAGTGTACAAAGAGAGAACCCAAGATCCACTGAGCACTTTCTGTAGGTGCAAATATTTTTTACAGAAAACCTGGTTGCCTGAATTCACCAATTGCAAGGACTTTTGCTGTGCAGTGGCGATGCACATGTATTTGCACAGTAAACGGTAGGAGTTATGCAACCATACTTGTGTAGTACTATTTAGGCAGTGCTAACCTACAGAATATACCTTCTCTTAGGAAGGTATATTCAAAGATTTTATTGCGATAGCAATTATATGGGCACTCTCGGCTGGATTTCGCCACCGGCGTCGGCGTGGGCATCGACGTGGGCGTCGGTGTCGATGTCATGCACCGTATATGTATACGTATCTATACATATGAAAACGCAAGAAAGAAAAATATCCCAGAAAAAAAAAGACTCCAGAGCGTGGAATCTAATGTGGGATTTCCGCGTCGTTAATGCGAGGAGTTCACCACTGAGCTACCGAGGTGTACCTCCTGTAACGTTCAAACGGCAAGCTATTTATACCTACCACTTACCGCCGTTAGCAAGCATCTCAAAGGGTAACTATCGTGTTTGCAGCATTATCAGCAAGATGGCACACTGAGCGTGTGGCGGCTCTCATCTCTCACGCGTACTTTGGCCCGCGGAGAGAAGGTGATGAGTGGACGATCTCTCGCGCGCCCTTATGCCCCGGTGGGAAGGATCATACGTCTTGGCTGGCGTTGGGGCACTGGAGCGAATCTGTTGTAGTTACGGGGTGCACGAAAGTCACTGCAATCATTGCACAGCCCCCGTTTGCGAAAAGGGCGCGCTTTTCAGACAGAGCGAAGTAACAACTGAGACGCTTATTCACGCTCACCTGTACCTGTGAGTATGTTTTGTGCGTCATTTGTGCGTGCGAAACGCGGGGCTCGTTTCGATCTGCTTGCCATTCTGCATGTGACCTTACAATTTGTCGCTATTGCGTTCATTACCTCGCCTTTGCGGCAAAGCTATGACTTCTTTACCAAATACCCAGCATTTAAAAGACATTTTTTTATGGCTAGCTTAGAACTGGTGGGATGCTTTTATAACTTTTTGGCAAAATTGACATACATTCTTTTTCAAATATATACCCCATACATACCAGATGTGGAGCTTCCGTTTTTATACATGGCTCTGAAACGAATGAATTCCACAGTTTTGGTCGAGCACTTGTTTGGAATGTGCGCGGTGGCACACAGTGCAGGTGAAGTGTTAAATATGGCATTTTTTAGGAAGGAATAACAGCACTGTCAATAAAATAGAGAGAAGCAGTGTTGCGGAATGGGCACCTTCATTGCATTCCATTCCAGGGAATTAGGACTTACCTCAATTCCATTCCTTTCGATTCTTCAGAATGAAAAACCTTGCCGCCATTCCCACTCCGGGAACGGCAGGGCCCTTCAATTGCATTTCTACAATTCTTCAATGTTGGAAATGTATCTTGATTGTTTTGTAGAGTTAGGAATAAAGGGCCCCACAAAAAATGATGTGATCCTATGTATTAAGAACTGCGGTACGCAATACACGTTACCAAAGCCCAGGTATATTAGGTTAGTGGCATATTTCGTGCCATAAAACCACCCTACTGATTCTCATAGGGGCAGTTCTCTCACTACACATAGTATTAGCAAGACAAGCATGTTCACATGAATGGGCATGTTTAAATGTTTAGGCCTAAATTCGTTAATGCCATATTGATGACAGCGTAGTTTTGATTTTGACAAATGTAGTGTTCAAGAAGACTGAGAAGTTTTGCCATGCATTTAGAGTGGTCGTGAACATGAAGAAAACTAAACTTTAGTTAATGGAGAGCAAAACCTCCTAGTTCTGCGGCTATGCGGAACATTGCACCACCGCTCTGCATATTGTGGTTCTGCATCGAATAGAAAACACTGGGTCGCACTGCTCGTCAACACTTACGCTTGTCAAGCGTGCCTTAAAAGCATGGATATGCCCCGCCGTGTTGGTCTAGTGGCTAAGGTACTCGGCTGCTGATCCGCAGGTCGCAGGTTCGAATCCCGGCTGCGGCGGCTGCATTTCCGATGGAGGCGGAAATGTTGTAGGCCCGTGTGCTCAGATTTGGGTGCAAGTTAAAGAACCCCAGGTGGTCAAAATTTCCGGAGTCCTCCACTACGGCGCCTCTCATAATCATATGGTGGTTTTGGGACGTTAAACCCCACATATCAATCAAAAGCATGGATACGGTGAGGAAAACTTCCTGTTTGCGTGTGCACAATATGCAATTCCTTGTCCATGTTTCAAAGGTTATTTACGTGTGTCAGGTACTGAACTGCTCTCGAGAAAAAGATGAGGCCGTGCATAGCGTGTTCGCCACTTTCGTGGCAGGGTATCAAGGAGAACCAATAGGCTGAGATACTTTGTTTCTGCCTTCAGTGTCTATCGCGATAGAGCATTTGTTTGTACGCCCACAGTTTCCCTGTTTACATTAGCAGACTGTTCACAATTTCACACCACGCGTACCTTGGCTATGGCTAACTAAAGGTGGACCTTTGAAACGCGTTGTGGCCTTTGTTGTATCCGCTGGGGCTCCATTGATAAGAGCACTCTGCAAAGTGCGCTTGCGCCGATAGGTGCTAAAAGCAGAGTGCCGCTTTGCACCGGCGCCCGTCTTGCCCAAGCCACAAGCCCACAAGTATGGGACAATAAACGTCGATCACCCGGAACTTGTTTGGTCTTTTTCGGCACATCTGTTGCAAACGTAAGACTTGGCGACGAGGATGGGATCTTGAAGAGTAGCACAGCGGCAAGGAAAGCACGTGTTCTCGGCATTTAGCCTCTGTTCAGTATTGACGATTGAAGAGTGCTGAAGTTTTGTATCGCTGACTAATATAATGAACGAAGAAGCCAGTGCAGGTTTGATGCAGTTTTTTGCTTAACTGGGACCGACGAAACCATTCGACGTTTGCACGAATGACTGGGCACCGTATGAAGAGCATCGTTTCTAATCGTAAACCGGTTGCCCGAAGGTGACGGAGTACGTGCATTCCTCAGCATCATTGGTCCCAGAACCTACAGTCTTCTGAAATCACTGATCGCCCCGGCACTGCCTTAAACGAAGAGCTTCGAGGGATCGAAGAAGACCCTGGGGGACCATGTGTCGCTGAAACCATCAGTCATCGGCGAGCGAGTGAAGTTCCACAGGAGGCAGCAAGTGGAAGGTGAGTCCATTTCCGATTAGGTGGCCGAGCTATATGCGGAAGCTAGCACGAACCTGTGATTTTGGAAGCTCGTTAGACGAATCCCTCCGGAATAGCTTTGTGTGTGGTTAGCTAAGAGAGAATATGCAGTGAATGTTGTTCACTGAGGACAGCAAGCTCACGTTTCAGAGAGCGGTAGAGCACGCACTGGCTATGGAGGCTGCAACAAAAAGCACTTGTGAAGCACGTACGGGAGTGCCTGCAGCCAACGCCATGCATAAAGTAGACGCGGCTTCGAGTGTCCAGTCACAGGCATGTTTTCGCTGCGGATCGTCAAAACAGTACGGCAAAGCGCGTCCGCTTACACGACAAATGCTGCAAGTGCCACAAAAGGGGGCACCTTCAACGAGTTTGCCGTAGTGCCTCCGACAAGTCGTATGAGAAACGCCCCATGACAAGCCCTGTAAAAACCTTAGCGGTGGTATTCCGTCCAGAAGTAGGAGTCGTAAAGGATGTGTCGGCTCCCAGTATTAGGCCTATCATGGTACCGATGAAAGTAAATGATGTGGCAGTCTCAATGAAGCTCCACAAAGGTCCACCGCCAGAGTCATGCCTTTCAAACAATACCGGCAATTTTTTTTCATCAACCAGACTCGAGCTGACAGAAGTCAAGCTGCGCACCTACACAGGAGTCCTTATGATCTTAAAACGCGTCCTACAGGTCAAAGTGCAACACGGCGACAACACGACGAGCCTGTCTTTATACGTTATGGTCCTGGAGGGACTGACATTGCTTGGTCGGGAATGGCTTCAGGCAATCGGGCTGAAGTGCAGCAAAATCTGGAACATCCACCATCTGCCAAGCTCAAAGCTGCTCATTCCTTGTCGTTCAGAAGAAAGGCTACAAGTTTTGATCACAGAGTACGACTCTCTTTTTAAAGATAAGCTAGGCATAATTAAAAAAAAGAAACGCCGAGCTGTATTTCAAGCCTAATCAGGCACCAAAGTTTCTCAAAGCAAGAAACATGCCGTTTGGGCTAGAAAAGGCGTTCGAAGCGAAGCTTTCAAAGATGAAAAAACAAAAGGCGTCATATAAGCCATTGCTACATCAGATTACGCCACGCCAGTAGTACCTGTTATCAAGAAAGACGGTGAAATACGCCTATGCGGCGATTATAAGCTGACAGCAAGTCCGTGCCTTGAAGTCGCCCGTTATCCGTTGGTGAAGGTCGATGACTTGTTCGCGGCTCTGGCCGGAAGCACGCCTTTCTCAAAGATCGACCTAAACCACGCATATCAGCAAGGCATCATGTCGAATGCCTCAAAGCAATACCTAACCTTGAATACGCACTAGAGACTGTTAGTTGTCAACAGATTATCTTTATTTGAATCTCTTCCGCACCAGGGATTTCCTAAAAGATAATGATACTATGTTGAAGGGCATCAAAAGTATTTGGTGCTACCGAGATGATATTTTGGTAATGGGGAAAACAACAGAGGACCACTTCGCCAATATTGCAGCGCTGCTAGATCGACTTCAAGGCCGAGGTGCCAGAATAAAGAAAGACAAGTGCTCCTTGTTCCAAAGCAAGCTCATGCCCAGCAATCTAGAGAACAGCTAGTGCGGCTAAGTCGACCCCAAGGGTAAGCGCAGTGCGTAAGACTATGGGAAGCGTTCTTCGAAAATCGATTACTGAGCGATTCCTGGTTTTTCGTTATTTGCACTTCAGACACTTAATACTGATAACGTTTTTATGCTGTACAACGCGATTGTTTTACTTGGCTGGCGGGATTTTTTTCAGGACACTTTTGAGTATCGATTGAATATGTGTGGGGTGATTTTTGAAAGGTGATTGTAGTGCAACTATCAAATATTCGCTAAACACACTCATGTTCCATATGTGGTAAAACAACCTGTCTTTGCGTTTACAATATTGTGGGATTACGCTGGGTGAATTTTTTTCTGAAGAGCTTTGCCAAATCAATAGTGCAGGAAGGCAGCATTACAGGGGCGAAAGTATCGCCCGTCGGTAAATTGATGAGAAAGGGATCATGAGTAAAATCCCAGCAAAAATCTGCAGATGCGATATACGTTATGTCGATGAAGCATCAGGAGTTTCATAACTGTAATAAATAATTATCACAAATGTAACTATTTAATGAGAACTCATGGGGGGAGCTCTTAGTGTAGATGTGCAGATGTATTACAGTAAAGCACAGATAGTGTTTCAATGTGAACAGTTACAATAAAGTGGCAGATAACAATTTTGTATCGTTGATTTGTACTGTTTATTGTTTTCGTTAAGGACGAGTACGGGTTAATTACATTCACTAATAATATGTTATCTATGGGTTGAGCAATGCCATACGAAAAGTTTCTGAAATGGCTTACTGATTTGAAAGTATGAAGTTCAGACATTGCTGTGGCATGACATGACTGCATGATTAATATAAACGTCAGGTTGCAACTTGAAACTCACGACACGCAAATCATGAGCGGTATGAACTACATGCTACATTAAGAGAGCTCTTGCGGCCGTTTCTTAATATAAGGGAAGCCGAAAACAGTGAGGCCTATCAAGAGTGTATGATCAACATAAAGAGCAGGTATTAGCAATTATGGCATGTACGTCATTTATGACATGATTTATATGCCACCTTCATGGTGTGCTAGAAGCCATTTCATTCACTGGATATATATACTAAAATTGGTACTATGTAATGCTACAGTGTGACAAATATAGATGAAAGGTATTAATTCAAACTTCATTACATGTATGTCATGTATGACATTACTTGCGGCTTACGCTCACGACGCGCTAGCAGCAGTTTCGTATCTTGTATATACACACAATTTGTTATGGCAAGACATGACTGCATGACGAATGCAAATAATGAATTCGTACATGCAAACTACGGCACGGATGTCATGTACGGCATGATTTACATGCCACGTTCATGGCGTGCTTGCAGTCGCTTTGCTGGATATATACAAAGTTTGATATATACAAATTTTGATACGTGACCATATAGCGAACCTTCATAATTTCAGTGATCCTTCATAGGATTCATTGTTTGAGTTTGTCATGCCGTCATGTTTTGCGATAACGAATTTGGTGTATATCCAGGAAACGAAACCACTGCGAGCGCGCCGTGAGCATGGAACGTAAGTCATGTCATTCTTTGCATACATGTGATGGTTTTTATGTTGATATTTTTCAGGAATATTTGTCACACAGTAACATTACATAGTGCCAATTTTCGTATATATTCAGTGAATGAAACGGCCCTAGCATACCATAAAGATGGCATATAAATCATGTCATCAACGGCATACATGCCATAATTGCAAATACCTGATCTTTATGTTGGTCATATACTCTTGACAAGCCTCACTATTTTTTGCTTACCTTAAACTAAGAAACAGCCGCGAGTGCGCTCTTATTGTAGCATGTAGTTCATACCGTTCATGATATACGTGTCGTGAGTTTCATGTTACGACCTGGCGTTTATATTCTTCATGCAGTCATGTCATGCCACAGCAATTTCGGAATTTCATACTTTCAAATCTCTATGCCATTTCGGACGCTTTTAATACGACATCACTCAACACACAGCTAGCATATAGTTGATGATTGCAATTAGCCCAAACTCCTAAATAATTAGAACAATAAACAGTAAAAAGAAATATTATGAAATTATTATCTACCACCTTACTTTAACTATTCACATTAAAAACTATCTGTACTACCCTACATGTGTGCTTCTGTACTACATATGTGCTTCTACACTGAGAGCTTCCCTCCATAAGATTAAACTAACTGGTTACACTAGTGATAATTATTCACTACAGTTATGAAATTTCCTATGCTTCATTTACATAATGTACATGACATCTGCAGATTTTTGTTAAGGTTTTACCATGATCAACGTCCACTTTCTCATCGTTTTACTGACAGGTGATTTTTACCCCTCTATTGCTGCTTTTCTGCACCATTGATTTGGAAAAGCTTCAGGAAAAAAATTACGCAGCATAATTCCATGAAATTGCGAATACGAAAACAGGTTGTCCTTCAATGAATGCCACTAGAGTGCAATTAACGAAGATTTTGTCGTTGCCCTACAATTAGCTTTTCAAAAATCACCCCATGCATTTTAAATGGACACATGTAAGTGTCTCGGGAATAAAATCCAGCCGGCCAACTGAGACTAATCACGTTGTACAGAATAAGGCTGTTATCAACATTAAGTGCCTGAAGTGCAAATACCAGAAAACAAGGCATTGATTAGTAATCATTTTTTTGAAAAACGCTCCCCGTAGAGTTAGGCCCAGAGCTTCCCCTTGGGGTCGGCTTTGCCGCACTAGCCATGTCCCAGATTGCTGGGCATGTCATTACCTTGACCGCAAAATCAGCACTGAAGGGGTTTCCCCACTGTCATATAAAGGGCACCAGAACCATAGTCAAAGAAGCAGCTGCAGTCTTTGTTGGGCGTTGTCAACTATTACAGCAAGTTGGTGCCCCAGTTGCATACGGTAGCTCAACCATTTTACAGGCTTCTCCAGGAGAAGGTAGCGCGGCACTGGGATGACCGTGCTCGAAAAGCGTTCAACCAAGTGAAAGCTGTACGGAGAAACCACCTACACTCGCGCACCATGACCCTGAAAAACAACTTAGTCTGTCATGGGATGCGTCTCGGTATAGTGTAGGAGCCGTCCTATTTCATGTCTACGATGATGGCAAAGCACGACTCATTGCTTACGCTTCAAGAACGCTATTCTAAGCGGAAAAGAAATACAGCCAACTGGAGAAGCAAGTGTTAGCCATCATTTTTGGTGCAAACAAGTTTCACTTCTATCTATACGGGTGCTCACTCACCTTAGTCACAGACCATAAGCCTCTACTAACAATATTGGGCCCGACTACTGGAATTTACATCATCGCGGCTGCTCGGTTGCAATGCTGGGCCGTAACGTTGGCAGCGTACTCGTAAAATTCCGTCTTCAAGAAATCTAGTAAGAATGCAAAAGCCGATTTCTGCTCGTGGTTGCCACTACCAGATGCTGAAGCTGAAACGAAAGAAACAGAAAAAGCGCTTTATTCGTTGCGATTGAACTCGCCGCCTGTTTGTAGTCGAGACATCACAGCTACCACGAGTAAAGACCGAATTTTTTGTCAACTGAAGGAATTCATGAATGTTGGATGGCCAACGTCGATCACGGACGAGCAGTTGAAGCCTTTTTTTCGCAGGTCCAACGAGCTGATGGTGCATTAGGGATGCGTTATGCTAGGAACAAGAGTAGTCGTCCGTGCAAAACTTCAAGGGTTCGTCCTGGATGAACTCCATGAGAGCCATCTTGGAACCGTGCGCAGCAAAAAGCTAGCGTGCTGCAATGTGTGGTGGCCGATGCTTGAGATGGACCTTGAAAATCTCATCAAACTTTGCGCTAGCTGTCAAGAGCAACGTAACGTGCCAATCAACGCACCTCTTCCGAATGACGATCCCGACGATCTCTCGAACGTCTGCTCTTCCGAACACGGGCGAACGCTTTAATACCATTGACCCACTTAAATTTATGTCTCCCCCTCATGTGTTTGCCTTCTCTGGTAATCGCGTTTGTTCTCCCAATGACCAGTGGTTATCCTGCCTACAGACTACGTGCCCGGCCCATGTCTATTTCTTTTTGATTTCAACTATGATATCGTTAAGCCCGGTTTGTTCTTTGACGCACTCTGACGTATTCTTGTCTCTTAAGGCTGCACCTTTAATTTTTCTTTCCACCGGTAGCTGCGTTGTCCTCATTTCAAGCTGAACCCTCATTGTAAGCCTCCAGGTTTCTACTCCGTAGGTAAGTACCGGAAAGATGCTGCAGTTATATACCTTCCTCTTGAGGACAAGCTTTTCAGAATGCTTATACCGAATGTGACAGGCCCCATCCTTGTTCCTCTAGTTATTTCTCTCTTTACGGTCAGGCTCTGTGGTTGCATTATGCCCCAAGTAGGCATACTCCTTTAGAACTTCCAGCATCTTTCCACGTATCGCAAAGAGCTGTTTTCTGGCGAGACTGTTGCACATTATTTTATTTTTTATGCATATTTATTTTGAGACCTACTTTTCTGCCCTAAAGCACGAAAGGCAATGTCACAACCAATATGAATAGGATAATTGAGATGACGGAGAAATACTGCAGACAGCTGCACAGAAGCCGGAACAAACAGGACGATATCGTAAAAACAATAATAGCCTAGAGAAATTCCACATCCAGTCAGTAACGACAGCAGAATTATTCAAAGTACTAGACGGAATGCTAAGAAGCAAAACCGCTAGTGAGGATAAGGTGACAATGAACCTGCTGAAAGAGGGTGGCGACAGTGTGACAAATACTGGCGACCTTTTTATATACGAAACGTATTTTGACGGGAACGGTACCAGAATCTTGGAAGAATGCCAATATAATCTAATCCATAAGAAAGGACACGTCAAAAACATGAAAACATTACAGACCAATAAGCTTACCATTTGGTCTGTATGAACTATTTACAAATATATCTAATAGAATGAAGGTGATATTAGAGTTCAATCAACCAAAGGACCAAGCAAGATTTTGTAAATGCAACTTCACAATAGACCATATTCATACAGTTAATGCGGTAATACTGAAATGTGCGGAATAAAACCAATCTCGTTATACTCTTGAAAATTTTCGAGAGGAACTGCGCAGTTACCCCGAAAAAGGCTCATTGCTCCTCCAAAAGACGAAATGTGTGCAAAAGATTGCACTCGACACGGCAAGGAGGGGCACTTTCCTCTTTGTGGAATTAACCGCCATTTTTTTTCAGTAACTGCAGAAATGTTCGTGCCGTATGGAAACGACCCACAGGTGCCTACAAAATCTATTTTTATTCAGACAGTGCCGTAAAGTGGTGTGGTGTAGTGGTTAGTGTACGCGCATGCTGGTCGCGAGTTTGAATGTATGTCTGAATTTTTGAAATGTATTTCTGAATGTATTACTTGCACAACGATTGTACCTTTAATCAAATGCCTGCACGCACTTCGAAAGGGTGGTTAAGTTAACCAACACCTGACTTTTTTTGCGCAACATAACTGTTCCTCCTTTGAGTAACTGTTAGAGCGTGGTTACTCCATCGCAGTTACTCCCAAAATGGTGAAAGGGGGGTGGCAGGTCAGTTACTTCCATAAAAGAGCAACCTCGATACCCCTCTTCAGCCTCTACATTTTAGAGTTTACAGAGCCTTCATATATTACGAGAAGGCATTTGACACCCCGCCGCAGTGGTGTAGTGGCTAAGGTACTCGGCTGCTGACCCGCAGGTCGCGGGATCGAATCTCGGCTGTGGCGGCTGCATTTCCGACGAAAGCGGAAATGCTGTAGGCCCGTGTGCTCAGATTTGGGCGCACGTTAAAGAACCCCAGGTGGTCGAAATTTCCGGAGCCTTCCACTACGGCGTCTCTCATAATCATATGGTGATTTTGGGACGTTAAATCCTACATATCAATCAATCATCAGAAGGCGTTTGACTCAGTCAAGACATCAGCAGTGATACATGTATCACGGAATCAGGGCACCGACGAACGTTACATAAACTTACTGGAAGAAATCTACAGCAGATTTGCAGCCACCATAGTTCTCTATACATAAATCGACAGAATAACAATAAATGTGTAAGGCGGGGAGACGCGATCTCTACAAGGCTATTGACTATGTGTTTGCACGAGGTTTTCAGGGCCATAGAGAGGGAAAAGTTAGGGATAAGAGTTGATGGAGAGTTTCTTTGTAACCTGTCATTCGCTTATGACATAGCCTAGATGTGTAACTTAGGAGACAAATTACAGCTCTCTATTGCGGAACTGGGCACACTATATGAAATGACTGCTCTACAAAGACGGGATATTGCAGCGATGGCAAAAAAGCAGCCGAGAGTCATTCCCATAAGAGATAAAAAGCATGAAGGACGCTTGAAAGTCGCCTTCAAGAACAGCGTGCTGTGATAGCTTATTTGGCCCGTGGTAAAAGGCGCAAAGAGCAGAGACACACGTGGATCCGTTGGCCAGTTTTTGCTGCTTGGAGGGCACTTACGCGGTGCGATAGACGTCTGTAAGCGCAACAAACTGCCGAAGAATGCTATTAAAGTAGTCAAGTGCCACTACCTGTTTATAGGTGCACAGAACGCAGCTGCTGATGCTGCCGATACTGGTTGGCTACGTGTTAACAAATCGCATTGGGTATGACTTTAAATTGCACAATTCACGTGTTTAACAGCCGGGCAAGTCCTAATTTTCTGCCCCGCTATATCATAACGTCATCATACTTCATAATAATTTTGCAGGGTTATTTTGCATTGCAGCATTGGGCAATGGTATTGCTCAGGGGTAGAACTCTACCTTGCTACAGGAAAAGTACGGGTTGGATTCTGACCAAGACTCTTGGTTTTAATTCTTTGCAAATTCACCGCGAACGCCGTTTATTCGCCGCAACCAACGACGCCAATGTCCGCACCAGAATTTCTACGAAATGCACTCCTGTACGCCATCGCGTTAATAGTAAATTGTGCTGAGGAAGAATTACGGCTATATTGTCTTTAAGCCACGAGGTCACAATAATAACTGCGCTGTACAGTAGAATCATTAGAAAAGAAGGTCACAAATAGCAGGCATTTCAGGCTGCAATCATCAAATTATCAAATGTCAGGTGAGCTTACAATCGGCTTCCGCAGCCATTTAGCGCCAATATTCGGCTGGAAATATTTCTGAAAAGATGCTGAAATTCACGGCCTTCAGGCGCACAAGATTGAGAAAAAAATCTGGGCCCTTCAAAGTCAATTTCGCGCTTCCCATCATTTCGAGTTCTTTTATAAAGGAATGCGATTTGGTTATCACTCTGCTCGTACACATTCGATTTGCCCGGCTTAAGTCGGCAGTGTCTAGGCTGTTGCACGTGGCAAAGGCTAGAATCATTCGTGAAATTTCGTTTCACTGGCAATGGTGCGAGCTTAGAAAAAAAGGGACGTAAACAACGTGCCTTACTGTGGAAAATGGCTGATGATGGTGCCTCACGCACTTGCCTACACAAGTTGCCTTCCGTGCGTCTCGTCATTTAAGCCAAAGGTGCCTGGCGTGCCACATTTGCATCAACTGAGCGCGCTTGAAAAAGTTGACGCTTATTCTCGACCATGTGCGCAAATTGCGTGACTCGATCATCTTAGATTTGGCAAAAGTCAGCCCGCAACAGCAGTGCTTCAAGAGGCCTTCGTTTTACACGTGGCTGTGAATATCAACAGCAAAGGAATGCGGGACGTTGGATCCACAAAAAATGCGAATGTCTGCTATATCAGTGCTTAATGCTTGTAATCAAGCTAGTGATTGTATAAGTGGGAATGCCAAGAGCAGTACTATGGAACGTTATTTCGAAATTACATTCGCAGCCAAAGCGGGAATTTAGCTTTATCGAACATTTCGCGTCCCACGAACTATTGCTGTTGGTATTGATTGATTGATATGTGGGGTTTAACGTCCCAAAACCACTATATGATTATGAGAGACGCCGTAGTGGAGGGCTCCGGAAATTTAGACCACCTGGGGTTCTTTAACGTGCACCCAAATCTGAGCACACGGGCCTACAACATTTCCGCCTCCATCGGAAATGCAGCCGCCGCAGCCGGGATTCGAACCCGCGCCCTGCGGGTCAGCAGCCGAGTACCTTAGCCACTAGACCACCGCGGCGGGGCTGTTGGTATTACATATAGAACGTTCACGTAAATGTAATTTTACAAGCAGCTCATCCACGCCACCTGAGACGTCTATCACTTAAGCACAGCAGGCCGCCAAATTACAGTGATGGGTACACGGTCCGAATCTTAGGGTTGGTCCTGGATATCATGGAGAAAACGCAGCTGCACAATTGTGTGTAAAGTGCTTGAGGTCATCGGGTAAACCAACGCAGTAAAAAAGGCGCCTACTGTTATGATATATCAAACAGAGCCGTCAAGTACAGCTGCGTCCGCGTCAGTGTATAGTACGCGAGCAGGCGGCCTTGCTATGCGGCGCGACACCATGCGGCGGTTGCGGGCTCTGACGTGGTGGACCCGGGAATATGCGTGGCCTATATGCATGCTGACTCGTGAAAGCACCTTTTGAAAGCACCTTTTTGGTGAAAGCACCAATATTCTTCCACAGGCGTTGCTCTGCGGTAAACAAGTGACGTCATTATGTGTGCACTAGCGCGAAATTCGACCTCAGATTACTTTTCATGGGCCCTTAATCGCTAAGGACTCACGCTAAAGTGATCGCCGGCAAGTCATCCACGAGTGCACTTCGGCTAATAAAATACGGGCTCATAACTAAATATTGATGTTTAAGTTTGCAACCGTTTAATTTGCCTTGATTGTGCAAGAAAACCTATTCGAACTTATATTCGAAATTCGTAGCATCTTCTGCCGATAGATTAGCGCAACGAACAGCGTAGCAGCGTATACCTGTGATGCAGCGTGGCTTATTTGTTTACCACATACGCAGGTTCTTTACCATGCACAGTGCTTGTGATCTTCTGTTTTAACAGGAAGAAATGACACCAAGTCACGCCGAAATGATGACTTTTTTGCTTTATTCAATGGTCACAATAAATCAAATTTATTACACTTCAAAAATGGAAATAAGAGCAAGAAGATGTGCGGACACTCCCTGCGTTATGTTTTTTCCTTTATTTTGCATTATGATCTGATAAACTACCGCTACGTATGCGAACGAAGACACGCGAATCGTACCGTGATAGATATTTTGACAATCTGCTCACCGATAACGCGAGTAGAAGGCATTGCACGCTCAAGAAGGAAACCGGGCTGCAGGGGTACTGGTGAAAGTCCAGCGATCAGTGCATTCCGAACCATTGTCCTTGTTTCTTATCTAGAAGACATGGGTCACCAGGCATACGTTTGTTGCTACTGCATCTTTGCACAGCACATAGTTTCCACAGCTACCGACGAAAGCAGTCGGCGTTAACTGTAATTCACATTGTTCCGCTTCCCGTTGGAGAATGCACTGAAGACTTTCGCAAATTATAGAATACACCTAACGATTTCATGTACAACAGAGAACGAAATTCGTCTTAGCAGACGAACTTTAAGAGCGGGCATTGCCATGTATACCCATGCAGGGCAAGTGCGGCACCAAGTAATAATATAGCGTGGACAGAGGGTGTTAGAATTTTTTTAATAATAAAAACCGTCATGTATTCTTTGTTTATTACACCTACATAATATTGCTGTGAAAAAAAAATCTCACTCGTAAAACCTATTGATTGCTTCGACTTTTAATCAAACTTGGTTTTTTCGTTATTAGTGTTTTTCCCTACACACATATATAGTCGCGCTTCAATCGCAGCTCCCATAACTGCCCATGCTGATGTCGCTGGCAATACCTTATGAACCGCTTTTCACACGAGCCTTCGCGACCAATTTAAATGGACCTTGCTGGCTCCATAATCGATTGTATCTTTCTTGATTATCAAAAATCTTTTGACACTGTTTCTCGCCATTTGCTCCTACTAAAACTAAGCATTCTAAATATTACCATATTACGGTGTATTGAATGCTTCTTCATTAACAGTACTCCGCATGTAAGGCTAGTAGTCATAATTCACGCAATTGCCCCGTAACACCAGGTGTGCCGCAAGGTTCCGTCCTCCAACGCTTTTTCTTGCTAATTTATATTAGTGACCTTTCAATCTTCATTACAGCAACAATCAGGCTATTTGCCGATGATTGTGTCATATACCGCATAATAACTCAACCACATGATTCAACACAACTGCAATCTGATCTTCACAGCATTAACTCTTGCGGCTCAGTCTGGCCGACGAAACTAAATACTACCAAAAAGTAGAATAATGAGGATCAATTGAGGATGTGCTGACTGCAGTAGGCGCGTTTATTCAACTCCTAATTCCCAGTTGTCCCTTGTTAATACTTGCAAATATCTAGGTGTTCACATAGATAACAATTCAGCATGGCATATAATCATAAAAATTATGTGTCTAGCAATACGAACCGCAGTCTTCGCTTCTTGTGTCGTAACTTTGCATTTGTGCCTGCTTCCTAAAAACTTCTTTATGAAACTAGTCAAGTCTAAACTCGAGTGCGCCTCTTCTATCAAATATCCTCATTTTTGTATACTTTTTAATGCCCTAGATGCCATCCTAAATCGCTTAGTTTTATTGGTGCTAATTACTTCCGTACCGCCACAGTATCTCCTCAATAAAAACTTCTCTACACCTTCCTACCCTTTCTACCTAGATTCTAACTTAATCAAGCAGGCCCGCCTATGCCTCTTCCACAAAATCGTTTCCATGAATCTTAAGATAAACTCGCAGTGTTCTAGCCATGTTCCTACGTTTATTCTCACATTGACCATACCTTCA
Source organism: Rhipicephalus annulatus (assembly GCA_013436015.1). NCBI lineage: Eukaryota > Metazoa > Arthropoda > Arachnida > Ixodida > Ixodidae > Rhipicephalus > Rhipicephalus annulatus. The sequence goes on from WOVY01012425.1 coordinate 617,801, forward strand.
AAATTAATGGGCCATTCTGCCATATATAAATATACTTCCACTCCTATGGCCCACGCCGGTGGTTTATAGACACTGGGCTACTGACCCGCAAGTCACGGCATTGAATCTCGGCCATGGCGGCCGCAATTTAGATGGAAGCGAGAATGATTGCGGCCCGTGTGCTTAGATTTAGGAGCACGTTAAAGAACCCCAAATGGTCGATATTTCTGGAGCCCTCCACTACCGCTTCTTTCATAATCATATGGTGATTTTCGGACGCGTTGAACTTCGACAGTCATTATTATTATCCTACGTGCCGAATCAGAATGGAATTACCTTCCGGCCCGCATCGCCAGCAACCGTGATCATGCATCACTAAAGAGCGCCATTTCAAACTTGTGAGCCCATTCCTCTTTGCTGTGTCGCCAACGGCATTTAAATAAACAAACAAATCAACAATACCGTAACAAGCCACTGGTTCTTCCGGCCTGTTAGGTAGGGATTCGAAACGCTGGGGGTGTCGCTGGATCAGAATTTGCAGTAACATTGCATATAGGAGGCACTCGCATTCAGCCCTTCACCCATGCATGGCAATACCGTGCAATTCATTTATGTTTCAACATTAAAACCGCGCGACGATAGAGAACAGCGTGCTCTGGCAATTACTCGGAAAGCGTCCCGAAGCACAGTACCTATTCAAAGGGACGGCGGCCGAGCGATTCGCCCTACGGCGCATGCAGGCTGGGCTCTTGTTTGCCTTTTTAGCTGCAGTATTTGGTCATACGTGTACTCTCATTACACGGCAGCAGTAAATGGGGAAACGGCATTCCGGGCTTTAATTACTGTCCCCCTCTTTTGTGTCGCGTGCGTCTGACGAAGATATCGGCAGTAGCTAAAAAAGGAACAGCTCGCTGGCAGCGACAGGACGTGACCCCCGAAACGAGATGATTGCCTAGTGCCGCTGCTTGGCCCACAGTCGTGCTCAATTACCCTGCCCGAAGTGGCACTGGCCTACTTGTGATGTAGCGACACACCCGTCGCAACAAAGCCATGGGCAGCGGTTCTTATGAGAGGCCATCTTATGAATGGAAATGCCTAACGAAGTGGAGTTCATTCATTCAAAATTTGTAACATTACTTTATGCCTTTATGCATGCGTTACTCGCGTTCAGTCCGGGTACAACGGTGCATTGTGTTCAGATAACGTACCCACATTATATCAGACCCCTCTGAATACTCCTCCAAAAATAACTTACAGGTACGAAATTGCACGTTTGTTACGCTACACTGCAGCGATAATAAAAACAAAAACAAAAACAGTTTGGCGGTTTGTCCAATTCAGCGACAAGCATTCGACATGCAGTACACCGTAACAGAGTGCGCAAAGATGCAGTATTTGCTTTGCGCATACTTTACCGTGGTGGAGTGGAGAAGGCACATTATTGTGTCAACTCATATGCTATGAACGAAAAAAAAAACAATTGCCTTTTTCGTGCACCTTGTGAAGCGTACTTCACCTTAAATCATGAAAGAATAAGCTGCTGGCGCGTTAAATCTGCTCCTTACCTATGAATATTGTCATAAGTGTACAGTACGACTCCCTGAGGCAGCAGAAGGTCCCACTCTGTACATCTCCTCCCAGATGTAACCATTTTGCCACTGCTTCTATGTCTGCCATATGTGACCGTCTAGTAATGTATCCATCCTTATGCTTCACTTACTCAAAGCAACAAAATAAACCAGGCGAGTTGTGAAATAAGGACGGAGGCATATACGGCAATTGAATGACACACATGTACACACAGAGTAATTCAAGTTGCGAAGAATGTTGATCTGTTTCTTTTTTATTAGTTGCAGCCAACATTTTCATGTTCTTTAGGTGTACAAAAAAACGCAGCTCACCTGATATCTGTTTTATTTGTACGAAAATATTTGCACTCGGACAGCACAGAATAAAGACGAGAGTCGGTCATGAGCAAAGAAAACAACTGAAATCACTCGCACCTAATTGGATGACCTCACTTGACAATGCGCAAGCAGGAGTTGCGAGTACATGAATACAAAGCCAGTGTAACAAGGCGATCAAGAATTTACATGGTTGTCTCTGCCAGTGATTTAGGTACAGCTTACTATTAAAAACACTTTTAGTTTTCAACAGCGCAAAAACATTAGCATCACGCCCTATATTTATACTTATCACACTTATTTACTTCTTGATGTGTAAGGCTAGACAGCGACAACGGACAGAGTAGACACAGAAAGAGTACAACTTCCAACAATGTTTATTTCAAAATGAGCCTAGTGTCTCTACACACACCACATGCTGTCACAGGTCCTCAATTCACAGTCGCATTCAAGTACAGCAACTCATTACGTGATAGTGAAATGGGAGTCACGCTGACGCACTCATCGCCTGCTTCGGTTGCTTCCTTGGCCTCCAAGATAAATGTTACTGATTTATTTTGTTTTCTGGCGACAATTAGGCAGGTGCTAAGGTAACAATTCAATTGGCAGTCACGATTGCTTACACAGTCATGGTAATGAAGATTGCCTATTTGTCAATTATAACAATGTTCCTACATTAAATTAGCCTATCGTTCAGGCATCGCTCGGTTCGGCCTACATATTTGTACCACATGACATTATGATCTCGTAGACCACACCCTTCTGACAGGGGACGTACTTGTATTTGTGGTTGACGATGCAGGCCGGAGGTTTCCCGAGAGAAAGGTTGATCACCCCACAGAGCAGGCCACGTTTACACATCTTCTTTGGACGGTTCTTTGTTCAAGTGGTGGTTCCGCGACTTCCTTCGCTACAGACCCGTCCTGCAGGGGGGTGGTAACCTACGTCCTGTACACAGTCAACCTGCTTGAGGAAACTACCTACTTCTCTTTGTAGGTTGGCTTTCCTAAAGGGCGACTCACCAGGTTTGAAAATGGGCCTTTTCAGGGGACTAGCTTTAGCATGTGCAGCGATGGTGACGTCACGTGCGCCATGTTTTTTGGGGGTCACTGGGTGGGGCCGTTTGGAAATTACCACGAGAAAAACCACGCCCCCGAGATTTTCTACAGACAACTTCAGGGGCCTCTGATCCTAATTTCTATTTCACCGTTGTTATAACCTGAAAAGTAAAAAAAACAGGCTTATTTCGAGCTTACAAGCGCAATGCGTACTATAGGGGCGTTCACGGTTACATCTAGCAAAATTTGCAACGTACGTTACGCGCTGTGAAAATGGGTGAACTTTTAACACGAACGTTGCTCTCCCTTCCTTTCGCAGGCGCGCGCCCAGATAATGAGGGCATGACGTACACGTAAGAATTGGCCTACGTACACGGCAGTGCTGTGACGTTGATCCTGCCGCTCGCGTGCTCGGGGGCGGCGCTTGTTCGGGAACGTTATGCACACGTGACCATTTGGTCAGATGCCGGAGAGGGCAGGGAAGAGATTTGGTCTGCGAAGCCTACGCGGGGAAGCGGCAGTGGTTTAGAGCTCGCCTCCTCACATACTCGTTTCGTGCCACTTCAAAAAAAAAGTTTTTCAGCTCGTAATGAACCGATTGAGAACATTTTTGTGACATAATGCTCCTCATCGCACACACAACTTCCACGGTTATGGGGCCTGCTGAGTGGCCCCTTAAGCACATGGTGGCGATGGTATACGTTAGGCGACCTTATAGTGGGACAAGCTAAACGGTAGCATTGGTTTGTTTTCATGAGGCTTGTAATGGGGACATACGTGCATGACAGTCGCTAAAGTCAGTCTTAAAACTGAAAATCTCACGGTGTAACTTCTGTGTGAAATAAAATAGGCCTAAATGTTGTCAAAGGTTTAGTAACGACTTAGTCAATGGCGATGAATTTCTCGTGTACGAGAACTATAAAAAATAATCTAGGAATCTAGCTCTACCACGGTGGTTTGGCTAAGGCACTCAGCTGCTGACCCGCAAGTCGCGGGATCAAACGCAGGCTGTGACGGCTGCATATCGATGGAGGCGGAAATACTGCAGGCCCGTGTGCTCAGATTTGGGTGCACGTTAAAAGGACTGACTATTGACTTTTTTCGATCCAGTTTTTTCCTGCGCGACAGAAAGCTTACCCTTCGTAGTGATTACCCTTTGCAGGAGTTATTCCCAAGAGCCCATAGTAATTTTATAAGCACTATTTTTCGATCTCAAAAACTCTTAACACGGTAGTGCCTTTTCATCCAGCAACGCTGAGTATTGATAACGATGCCGGTAGCCTTTCTGATGGTTTATTCATGCTGTCGTTGTTCTTTTTTTCGCAGGATTTCTGGGAACTATGCTTAACCTCGTTTATTCTGCGCTTTAAGACAATTTTTGAAAATAACGAGCTGCTACAATGAGACGGTGTGGCTCAATAGAGCTTCCCTGCATTTGTACAGCGTCGCTAAGCCAAAACATCGAAAACGGAACTGCGCATATGTTCCGCAAAGGCAGCGCCACTTTAATGCGTACTACTAACGCAAGCTTATAGCTTTACTTTTATGAAATATTACCTATTGCTATAAAGAATCCAACAATATTTCAGCACTAATCAATTAATTGATTTGATTGATATGTGGGGTTTAACGTCCCAAAACCACTATATGATTATGAGAGACGCCGTAGTGGAGGGCTCCGGAAATTTAGACCACCTGGGGTTCTTCAACGTGCACCCAAATCTGAGCACACGGGCCTACAACATTTCCGCCTCCATCGGAAATGCAGCCGCCGCAGCCGGGATTCGAACCCGCGCCCTGCGGGTCAGCAGCCGAGTACCTTAGCCACTAGACCACCGCGGCGGGGCAATAACTAATGCCGCAATTAATTGGTAACCGATTGTATTACCGCAAGGTCACGTGACGGGGCATTCATGATAGTTTATGTTTTTGCCACCAGAAACGCCACAGGCCATGTTCGCGATTTTAATTGAGGAAACAGAAATAAAAATCTACTTCTCACGAGAAAATCAGGGTGGGTTTGTCACTATCAAGGACAAGCTTTCCATTCGTGCAGTCATCTCATTTCATGTTTTGGGCAGTTGTTGGTCCCTTTCAAAAACCCCAGGTGGTCGAAATTTCCGGAGCCCTCCACTACGGTATCTCTCATAGTCATATTATGGTTTTTGGGCGTCAAACCCCACGCATACAATATATATACAAATCTAAAGACTCTGATGACACCGCTGGGTTCGAGAAGCCTGCAAATGATCCCACCCGGACAAGATAAAAATATGCCACTTAAGATTGGGGCTAAAACCTGGGGCGGAATCACTGCAGGAGTTTAGAGATGTTCGGAGCTCAGCTAGACTGAAAGCATTGTTATATGCCTCGTATCTAGTGCATATGTGTTCGAGTTTCTGCTTTTCTATTCTTCTTCAGTATTTTTGGAAAGTGTCAGTATAGTGGGACGAGCTCGACACCTGTTCGAAGTGTGCACCGACGAAGTTTGCCTGATCTTCCAAGGTATCACCCTGAGTGTTTACGAGTGGAAGTGGGTGTACTTGTTTTCCTGCTATCCTACCAACCATGTTCCAGACTTTAGCCTCCTGTGTGTATGAATTGATCCCTGACAAAAACTTCTGCCAGCTTTCTCTTCTGGCCTGCCGGTGCGTTCTCCTGCCTTGAGACTTTATTTTCTTGAAGGTGTCAAGATTTTCGGCTGTCGGTGAGTTCCGAAGCAACCTCCATGCTCTGTGGCAATTTGCAATTTGTGGCAGCATCAATCAAAAACTCTGTCAAGTAGTTGACAGCAGCATCGATGCTCAAAGTACATATGTCATTCCAACCTAAACGAGCGATGGTACAAAACTGTTCCCAGTCGGCTCTGTTTGTGAGCTATTTGGGAACCCATGGTGGACACTCAGTTGCTGTAACTGTGCTCAAAACTATGGGAAAGTGGTCCCTTCCGTAGGGATTACTGATGACTTTCCCCTGGAGTAGAGGCAAAGGGACAGAGATACTATGCTTAGGTCTATGGAGGAATAGGTTTTGTTTGCGACATTATAATAGGTTGGTTATTTTCAATTCAGGAGACACGTGCTTGACAAGAGGAGGAACTGCTCAATCAGTCGACCTCGTGCGTCGCAACGAGAGGTGCCCCATAGCTTGCTATGTGCATTCAAGTCTCCAAGAAGAAGGTAAGGTTCTCGAAGTTCAATTAAAGATTGAAAATCGTGTTTTTGCCGCTGAGAGCTCGGGGGAATGTAAATAGTACAAATTGTGATCAGTTTATCAAAAAGAACAGCTCGACCAGCCACTGTCTCAAGGGACGTTTGGAATTATAAGTGTGTAAATGCGATCCCTTCATTCACTATAATGGCTACACCCCTGGATGGTGTCATGGCATCATCACGGTCCTTTCGAAAAATAATGTAGTTGCGTAAAAAGTTGGTGTGTCTTGGTTGTAGGTGTGTTTCTTGCACACACAGCACTTTTGGTGAGTGTTTGTATAACAGTTCTTGGACATCATCAAGACTCCTTAGAAGGCCCCTGACGTTGCATTGTATAATTAGAGTGTTCGTGGTGAAAGTAAAGTATTGCTGTGTGTACGAAGAGCGAGTGGCTGTTCAGGCGGGAAGTTTGAATTTAAGTAACAGGGCCATCACCAGGCCCCGTTATCTGTTTTTTTTTGTTTTCCTGGGGCGCTGCAAGGGGCCACGCCGCTCCCTCGGCATCAAAGGTACCGACGTATTTATTGCCTCCTCGGAGGCACTGGATGCCCGCACGTGTGAGCCGGTTGTTCGAAGTTTAGGCCTCGCCTGATGAGGGGAGGCCTAGAGAACCGAAGACCCAACGGTCTCTGATCTCTGCTCGTATGTAGGCGGAGTAGACTCAACTACTGCCGCCTTGGGGGCAGGTGCCACAGCTGACGGTTCGCTCTGCGCAGGCCGAAGCAGTGCGAGGGCTGGTGCGACGCTGCCCCCGGACGCGCCGCATCAGCATATGATTTTGGGCCATGGAATGGCGAGACCCTTCTTCTTCCTTCTTTAAATGAGATGTTTTCTTTCACCTTCAACGTGATAATCTCTTTTTCTTTCTTCCAGAATAGACATGACCGTGAGTATGAGGCATGACTTCCATCACAGTTGACGCAGTGTGCCGTTTTTGTGCAGGTAACGTAGGTGTGACCCTAAACTCCACATTGTGCAAACGTTTGTCGGCCACGACAGCTTTGCGAGCCGTGGCCATATCTGTGACATTGAAAGCATAGTCGCGGGAGAGGTATGTAAGGTCGAACACGAAGCTTTCTGTACCCTGTTGTGAGTGTTTCGGGAACGATGCTAAAGCCAAAGGTAACGATGATATGTTTTGTCGGAGCCTCTTTGCTATTTCGCTTCATCTTGATTCTCTGTACATTAATTACATTCTCTTCTTTCCAGCCGTCGAGAAGTTCGGCATCTGTCAAGTCAACTACGTCATTCTCCGATACGACTCCTCGGAAAGTGTTCATCAAACGATGTGCTGAAACAGTGATGGGGACATCACCAAAAGTCTTTAAACGGGATAGCTTATCATATTGTTCCTTGTCTCGAACTTCAATGAGAAGGTAACCATTGACCAATTTTGTAGCTTTGTACCTGTTACAAGTGTGTCTATTAGGCACCTTGAAACTAGGAACAGTGAAAGTTTTCTGACAGGTTTTGCTGGTGTGTCACTGTGGATAACGTGGTAGCGCGGAAAGTTGTTTTTGTTTAGTTTGAATAGCTGAAAGCTTGCTTCGGTGTGCGTCCTCTTCAGGGAGCGATCAATAGAGCGTTGGAAGTTTTTGGCCATAAGATTTGGAGTGTGTTCAGTAGCGATGGCAGCCACCCACCATCGAGCCCAACGAGGGGACGCTGCAAGAGGGGACGCTGCAGGACGCTGCATGAAAACATGCACGATCAAGAACCCCATGTGGTCGAAATTTCCGGTGCCCTCCACAACGGCGTCTCCCGTAATCATTTGGTGGTTTTGGGACGCTAAACCTCACATATCAATCAATCAATACTTTATGATGTCTTCGAAGTTTGGCGCGTGCGTTAGCACATCTTCAATAGAACTCACAGATAAGCAAGTGGCGTGCTTAGGTAGACAAATATAAACTTTTCTGGACACTAGTGCTACCTTTGGCACATGTACGAAACAAGGAAAACGTTAATATTGAGTTTGATGAAAGCCCGTGTTCAACTGCAGCACCTCGGTAGGATCGTACCTGGTTCGCCAACAGTGCCCCGCCTTTTTTGTATGTTCCCTCTTCCCCCTACCACCTTCTTGGTTTTTCTGTTTCAATAAAATAATTGTTAGAAGCGCTTTGCCTGTGCATAGTGATTTTTCGACGCTTAAATTTGCAGCGTTGCCTTTACCTATAGTATGCTCGAACTAGCCCCCACACATTCTTTTATGAATGTAATCGATAAAATTGAAAGTGGCTTGTGAAGCTTCCGAATAAGGCTCCACTATGTGTAATGTAGTTGCATATTTTAAGCAACGGACGATTATGCTCGTGAAATCTTTTCATACTTGCCACGTGGCTTTAAGGGAACAGGCGTCGTAACGTGTGTGCCTTTTTGTAGTGGGTGTCGGGCTTCAAACCATCAAGTTATTATGAAAATCACATGTTCCGGCGCCGGGTGGCAATGTTGCTAGCAACACGCATTATTATTGTGATGTCACATGCTGCACTATGAAGCATGTATAGAGGACGGGTGTGTTTTCAAAGCTTGAAGGTTCAGTTTCACTGCATTTACAAGCTGAAAAAAGCTATTTTAACAGTATTTCAAAGCGGACGCGTGGTTTTCTAGCGAACACCTGATTGCCTTGCAAACGACCTGGGTTCGGTCCTCACTCGGACCCGGGATTTTTTGTTACTTTATTTGCGTTTCTCTCGATTTTCGGTCACGCACAAGGTGATGGTTTTTCGCTCACAACCAACGCCGCCAACACCAATGCTGACGCCGAAAGTTCTGTGAAACAAGCTCTTTAACATTTTCAGGAACAAGAAGCATATGATACTTACTACCCCAGAACGACCACTTTTCCTTTGGCGGGGTGTGTCTTCTTTGATTTTGACAAGTGCGGTCTCGTGTTATCCCATATTTTTAACGTGCGGCCAACTCTGAGCCACGCATGCTCTGAGTGGGCCGCACGTTAAAAAAAAACCCAGGTGGTCGAAATTTCCGGAGCCCTCCACTACAGCGTCTCTCATAATCATACGGTGGTTTTGGGACGTTAAACCCCACATATCAATCGAATAAAAATTTGGGGGGCCCTTAAGCTTTGCCTTTAAGAGTTGAACGCAATAGCGAAATCCGGCCCCTCGTGCGCCCTTCAACCGCTAAGTGCATACTTATTAATATGTGTTGTTACATACATACACACACGCACGCACACAAACACGCACACAGTAGATCATACCAGCGTGCACGCGCGAAAGGTACATACATGTGTTTGATCTAAAGCAAGAGTCTCACGGCTTGCAAGATACACGCCCTGAACTCGCCATCCCGGAGGCCATAGTCTGACAATGCCTCTCAGATAGCAGCGCATTTTCTAGCGTTTGCTGTTCGCTTGATCAACGCCTCTGGAAAGGCATGATATGTTTTCCACTAGATCGAATCATCATCATCATCATCATCATCATCATCAGCCTGAATACGTCCACTGCAGGACAAAGGCCTCTCCCATGTTCCGCCAGTTAACCCGGTCCTGTGCTTGCTGCTGCCAATTTATACCCGCAAACTTCTTAATCTCATCTGCCCACCTAACCTTCGGTCTCCCCCTAACCTGCTTCCCTTCTCTGCGAATGCAGTCAGTTACCCTTAATGACCAGCGGTTATCCTGTCTACGCGCTACATGCCCTGCCCATGTCCATTTTTTCTTCTTGATTTCAGCTATGATATCCTTAACCCCCGTTTGTTCCCTAATCCACTCTGCTCTCTTCTTGTCTCTTAAGGTTACACCTACCATTTTTCTTTCCATTGCTCGCTGCGTCGTCCTCAATTTAAGCTGAACCCTTTTTGTAAGTCTCCAGGTTTCTGCTCCGTAGCTAAGTACCGGCAAGATACAGCTGTTATATACCTTCCTCTTGAGGGATAGTGGCAATCTACCTGTCATAATTTGAGAGTGCTTGCCGAATGTGCTCCACCCCATTCTTATTCTTCTAGTTACTTCAATCTCGTGGTTCGGCTCTGCGGTTATTACCTGCCCTAAGTAGACATAATCTTTTACAACTTCAAGTGCACTATTACCTATCTCGAAGCGCTGCTCCTTGCCGAGGTTGTTGTACATTACTTTCGTTTTCTGCAGATTAATTTTAAGACCCACATTTCTGCTCTCCTTGTCTAACTCCGTAATCATGAGTTGCAATTCGTCCCCCGAGTTACTCAGCAATGAAATGTCATCGGCGAAGCGCAGGTTACTAAGGTATTCTCCATTGACTCTTATCCCTAACTGTTCCCATTCTAGGCTTCTGAAAACCTCCTATAAGCACGCGGTAAATAGCATTGGGGAAATTGTGTCCCCCTGCCTTACACCCTTCTTGATTGGTATTCTGTTGCTTTCTTTATGAAGCACTATGGTAGCAGTTGATCCCCTGTAGATTTCTTCCAGAATGTTTATATATACTTCATCTACGCCCTGATTCCGTGGTGTTTGCATGACGGCTGATATTTCTACTGAATCAAACGCCTTCTCGTAATCTATGAAGGCTATGTATAGTGGTTGGTTATACTCTGAGCATTTCTCTATTACCTGATTGATAGTATGAATGTGGTCAATTGTTGAGTAGCCTGTTCGAAATCCTGCTTGTTCCTTTGGTTGATTGAATTCTAATGTTTTCTTTACTCTGTTAGCAATTACCTTTGTAAATAGCTTGTATACTACAGAGAGCAAGCTGATCGGCCTGTAATTCTTCAAGTCCTTGTCATCTTCTTTCTTATGTATTAAGATGATGTTAGCGTTCTTCCAAGACTCTGGTACTCTTCCCGTAAGGAGACACCTCGTAAACAGGGTGGCTAGTTTTTCTAACACAATCTGTCTTCCATCTTTCAGCAGATCTGATGTTACCTGATCCTCCCCAGCAGCTTTGCCCCTTTGCATGCTCTCCAAAGATTTTCTGACTTCTATCATTACTGGTGGGGTGTAATCTGGGTTACTGCTAGTTCTTATAGCATTAAGGTCGTGGTTGTCTCGGCTACTGTACAGATCTCTGTAAAACTCCTCCGCTATTTTAACTATCTTATCCATATTGGTAGTTATTCTGCCTTCTTTGTCCCTTAGTGCATACATCCGACTTTTGCCTATCCCAAGTTTTCTCTTCAATGCTTTGACACTTCCTCCGTTTTTCAGAGCATGTTCAATTCTCTCCATGTTATACCTTCCTACATCACATACCTTACGTCTATTAATCAACTTCGAAAGCTCTGCCAGTTCTATTTTGTCTGTTGTACTTGACACTTTCATGATTTGACACTTCTTAATTAGGTTCTTCGTTTCCTGGGAAAGCTTGCCAGTGTCCTGTCTTACTACCCTGCCTCCAACTTCCACTGCACACTCCGTAATGATACTCGTCAGATTATCATTCATTGTATCTACGCTAAGGTTGGTTTCCTCACTAAGAGCTGAGTACCTGTTCTGCAGCGACACTCTGAATTCCTGTACTTTCCCTCTCAGTGCTAGCTGATTGATTGGCTTCTTGCGTATCAGTTTCTGTCGTTCCTTCTTCAAGTCTAGGCGAATTCGAGACCGTACCATTCTATGGTCACTGCATCGTACCTTGCCAATCACTTCCACATCCTGCACGATTCCAGGGTGTGCACTCATTATAAAGTCTATTTCGTTCTTATTTTCGCCATTAGGGCTCCTCCATGTCCACTTGCGGTTTTCTCGTTTTCGGTAGAAGGTATTCAAAATCCGTAAATTATTGCGTTCTGCGAATTCTACCAGTAGCTCTCCTCTGGCGTTTCTAGTACCGATGCCATAATCTCCTACTGCCTGGTCTCCAGCCTGATTCTTCCCTACTAGATGGAATAGTTGTTCATTTTTAAAGCTCTTTGACAGGTCCTGTCCGTTTTTAGCGGCGATGGCCGCACTATCTCGGCCTTTTTCGACGTAGTTCGAGGATTCCCAAATGCGCCTACAAATCGCCAAATGTACTCGTTTTCGTCGTGACACCTGTTGAACGAAATGCGTTGAAGGGGCCCTTAAACACTTTTTCAAATAACCACGGAATGACTTCACTAGAAGAGTTTATCGCTGCATGGATTCAACACTGCGAAATTTGAGGAATCCGTCTAGTGCAAGTGGAGGTACAAAGGTTTGTTGCATGCTGCAGTTGTATCATCTCTTCTCTCGTGCCGCCGAAAGCGCTAGAAGCTAAGCAGAGACGGGTGGCAGGGGCAAAGAATTTACCGCGCCTCGTGAGCTTGATTGAGCACTTTTTTGTTCGCATGTGTGGCATTTTCAGTGTGATCACGCGCGCACGCGTTGAGAAGTAGCGGCCTCCCGTGGCAATCTTGGAAACTTGCTTTTTCGCTCACAGATGCACGGACGATTTTCCGCTCCCAACCAATGGGGCCGACACCAACGGCGGGATTTCTGCGACACGAGCTCTCTAACACTATGAAGTTAAAACATTAGTCTAGTGACTAAGGCACTCAGCTGCTGACTCACGGGTTGCGGTATCGAATCCCGCTCGTGGCGGCCGCCTCTTCGATGAAGGCGAAATTGCTTGAGGCCGATGTGCTTAGATTTAGGTGCTCGATACAGAACGCTAGGTGGGTGAAACTTTCGGAGTCCTCTACTGCGGTGTCTCTCCCGATGATATGGTTCTTTTGGGACGTTAAACACGAACAAATGAATTAGTTAGGTTGCGAGGTCAAATATAGGCCAGGGCGGCCGCATCTTCGATGAAGGCGAAATTGCTTGAGGTCCATGTGCTTAGATTCAGGTGCTCGATAGAGAACGCTAGGTGGGCGAAACTTTCGGAGTCTTCTACTGCGGTGTCTCTCCCGATGATATGGTTCTTTTGGGACGTTAAACACGAACAAATGAATTAGGTTTCGAGGTCAAATCCAGGCCAGGGTGGCGGCATCTTTGATGTAGGCGAAATTTCTTGTGGTCCATGTGCTTAGATTCAGGTGCTCGATAGAAAACGCTAGGTGGGCGAAACTTTCGGAGTCGTCTACTGCGGTGTCTCTCCCGATGATATGGTTCTTTTGGGACGTTAAACACGAACAAATGAATTAGATAGGTTGCGAGGTCAAATCCAGGCCAGGGCGGCCGCATCTTCGATGAAGGCGAAATTGCTTGAGGTCCATGTGCTTAGATTCAGGTGCTCGATAGAGAACGCTAGGTGGGCGAAACTTTCGGAGTCCTCTATTGCGGTGTCTCTCCCGATGATATGGTTCTTTTGGGACGTTAAACACGAACAAATGAATTAGTTAGGTTTCGAGGTCAAATCCAGGCCAGGGTGGCGGCATCTTTGATGTAGGCGAAATTTCTTGTGGTCCATGTGCTTAGATTCAGGTGCTCGATAGAAAACGCTAGGTGGGCGAAACTTTCGGAGTCGTCTACTGCGGTGTCTCTCCCGATGATATGGTTCTTTTGGGACGTTAAACACGAACAAATGAATTAGATAGGTTGCGAGGTCAAATCCAGGCCAGGGCGGCCGCATCTTCGATGAAGGCGAAATTGCTTGAGGTCCATGTGCTTAGATTCAGGTGCTCGATAGAGAACGCTAGGTGGGCGAAACTTTTGGAGTCGTCTACTGCGGTGTCTCTCCCGATAGTATGGTTCTTTTAAGACGTTAAACACGAACAAATGAATTAGGTTGCGAGGTCAAATCCAGGCCAGGGCGGCCGCCTCTTCGATGAAGGCGAAATTGCTTGAGGTCCATGTGCTTAGATTCAGGTGCTCGATAGAGAACGCTAGGTGGGCGAAACTTTCGGAGTCCTCTACTACGGTGTCTCTCCCGATGGTATGGTTCTTTTGGGACATTAAACACGAACAAATGAATTAGTTAGGTTGCGAGGTCAAATCCAGGCCAGGGCGGCCGCATCTTCGATGAAGGCGAAATTGCTTGAGGTCCATGTGCTTAGATTCAGGTGCTCGATAGAGAACGCTAGGTGGGTGAAACTTTCGGAGTCGTCTACTGCGGTGTCTCTCCCGATGGTATGGTTCTTTTGGGACGTTAAACACGAACAAATGAATTAGTTAGGTTGCGACGTCAAATCCAGGCCAGGGCGGCCGCCTCTTCGATGAAGGCGAAATTGCTTGAGGTCCATGTGCTTAGATTCAGGTGCTCAATAGAGAACGCTAGGTGGGCAAAACTTTCGGAGTCCTCTACTGCGGTGTCTCTCCCGATGATATTGTTCTTTTGGGACGTTAAACACGAACAAATGAATTAGGTTGCGAGGTAAAATCCAGGCCAGGGCGGCCGCTTCTTCGATGAAGGCGAAATTGCTTGAGGTCCATGTGCTTAGATTCAGGTGCTCGATAGAGAACGCTAGGTGGGCGAAACTTTCGGAGTCGTCTACCGCGGTGTCTCTCCCGATGATATGGTTCTTTTGGGACGTTAAACACGAACAAAATGAATTAGTTAGGTTGCGAGGTCAAATCCCGGCCAGGGTTGCCGCTTCTTCGATGAAGGCGAAATTGCTTGAGGTCCATGTGCTTAGATTCAGGTGCTCGATAGAGAACGCTAGGTGGGCAAAACTTTCGGAGTCCTCTACTGCGGTGTCTCTCCCGATGATATTGTTCTTTTGGGACGTTAAACACGAACAAATGAATTAGGTTGCGAGGTCAAATCCAGGCCAGGGCGGCCGCCTTTTCGATGAAGGCGAAATTGCTTGAGGTCCATGTGCTTAGATTCAGGTGCTCGATAGAGAACGCTAGGTGGGCAAAACTTTCGGAGTCCTCTACTGCGGTGTCTCTCCCGATGATATTGTTCTTTTGGGACGTTAAACACGAACAAATGAATTAGGTTGCGAGGTAAAATCCAGGCCAGGGCGGCCGCTTCTTCGATGAAGGCGAAATTGCTTGAGGTCCATGTGCTTAGATTCAGGTGCTCGATAGAGAACGCTAGGTGGGCGAAACTTTCGGAGTCGTCTACCGCGGTGTCTCTCCCGATGATATGGTTCTTTTGGGACGTTAAACACGAACAAAATGAATTAGTTAGGTTGCGAGGTCAAATCCCGGCCAGGGTTGCCGCATCTTCGATGAAGGCGCAAACACTTCAGGCCCGTGTACTTAAATTTAGTGGTCCATTAAAGAGCCTCACGTGGTGAAAATTTCTGGAGTGCTCCCCTACGGCGTCTCTTATAATTTAGATTTAAGTCGTTAAGGTTCATCAATTATATCGTGTTCATCATAGCTAGCCTGGCAGCCGTTCAGCGTATCAGTCAGTCCACTGTCCCTTGGTTCATGAATGACCATATTCATTCGTCTTTCAGAAAAAAAAGCTAGAGTGCTTGAAAAGTTCTGCCCCCCTGTACAATGCAAGATCAAGGCATACCAAAACGCTAAACTTTAGGTTTACAAGGTGTTTCTGAAAATGTGCGTAGGAGGAATGCCACGCAGAAGTTGAAGATACTATGCGATACAATAAAGCTGCGTGTTTAAGCAGACGGGCATGTGGTGCCTCAAAGTTGGTTGTTCAAAGATTACAGAAGAACACGAGTAGTCATTTCGAAAGTGCATGAAGCAGCGCTATTTATATGTGCATGAATTGGTCAGCGTAAGTTTACAATATGCAACGTGTGGCGTATAGTTTGTGATGAGTTTTTCGTGCAGTTACGAGGCCAAGCCTCCTAACAATACTTGGCCACAAAGATGCTGCGTCGTCATTTTATTGTCTTTAGTGGTCACCTTGCAGATAGCCTCACACAGCCCCGCGTAAATTGTGCCAGTGTGCAGTGGTTTGTGGAGAAAGAAAGGATGCGGCAACCTCAGCCGCCCAGGCCAGCGCATTCCATCTGCGGACGACTATCAGTAGAGTTTACGTTCAGATGAAGGTGGGCTTCGTAAGCAGTATACGCACACGGAAACATCGGTCAGCTTCTTTACCAGCTGTTTCTTCTATGATTCTGTATGTACTGGAATAACACCTTTCGAGCTACTGTTTATACCAAGGCGAAGAAAAGCGCGTAATAAGAAAAATTGACAGACACAGGACAAGATGCCGACACAGGCGCTGACAGCTTGATTAATCGCTTTCACTGTTATGAAGCCTTGCTTCTTTGGCATGCCCCTGTTCTTTGTTTTTTTTTGTGTTGGTACGTGCTATCTATTTTCGTGGGGTGTGAGCAATAAACCTTCAGTTAGTCAGTGCTCGTGTCTGTACATTGATGATTGATATGTGGAGTTTAACGTCCCAAAACCACTATATGATTATGAGATACGCCGTAGTGGAGGACTCCGGATATTCAGACCACCTGGGGTTCTTTAACGTGCACCCAAATCTGAGCACACGGGCCTACAACATTTCCGCCTCCATCGGAAATGCAGCCGCCGCAGCCGGGATTCGAACCCGCGCCCTGTGGGTCAGCAGCCGAGTACCTTAGCCACTAGACCACCGTGGCGGGGCGTGTCTGTACATTTCCTTGTGTCTGTTCGTTCTCGTCCATGCGTGCTGTTTTTACCTCGGTATGAGTTATGTATTGTTTACTGCTGATTAAGAAAAAAAGCACAGCAACATCGAAAACTCCTAGTGCTGGTACATGAGTCCCTGGTACCCGCGAACACTCAGTTTTAAAGCAGCCATGCGATGCGGTTGTGCTTTCAAAAAAAAACACGACAACAAACAAAGACTTACGAATAACGAGAACATAAAAAAGGAAAACTTCCGTAATGGTTCTTCCCACGCGTCATCTTTTGAAGGCAATGAAATTCAGTACTTTATAAACTACGAGAAATGATGCCATCTTACTTTTCTTGCTGTTTTGTCTTCTCATTTGTATTTGCGTAAGAGCGAGCAGCTGCGTTACATTGTAAGTGGGTGCGACGAAGGTCCGTCCCTTCTAGAAGCAGTTTATTCTTGATTTAGTGGATTCTACTGCAGCGGGAATGTACGTTCAGGTTTTATGGTATGTAAAATATGGAACATATTTTACGTGCTTCTATGGTAATATGCACGCTCTGCATAACGCTTGCACTTCTCGAGAGGGGCAGAAGAAAACGTCCACTCTCGCGTCGCGTCAGCCTAGCAATTTGTAGCATGTTCACCGTTCTGCAGTGGTATGATGTTATAAAATTTAGAATTTATAAAATCAAGAATTAAACCAGTTCTCAAGACCGGAAATAAGAACTCCGTTAAGAACTATCGTCTGATTTTATTAACATGTACGGTATGCAAGATTCTGGAACATATCATTTACAATCACGTCTGCGAATTTCTAGACAACCATAACGTTCTTACCGAATTCCAGCATGCTTTTAGGAAAGGTTATTCAACAAATACTCAGTTAGTTGAAACAATACATGACTTTTCCAAATCAATAAATAGTAGAACACAGACTGAAGTTAATTTTATGGACTTTTCGAAAGCCTTTGATAATGTATCTCACACTAAACTGATATATAAGATAGGTAGAATAATCAATAATTCCCGAGTAGTTAACTGAATTTCTGCATATCTCACAAAACGCGAAGAATTTGTTGTTTTTGCTGATTCCTGCTCACATAGACAGCTTCTTGGCTCTGGCGTTCCGCAGGGCTCAGTGCTAGGACCACTTCTTTTTCTCCTGTTTATTAATGATATTGTTGATGGCATCCTCTTAAAATCAAACTCTACGCTGATGACTGCGCACTTTATAACGAAATATGCTGTCGTGCAGACCAACACGTGTTAAATGATGCTCTACAAAAAGTGTCCTCCTGGTGTGATGAATAGCAAATGGCTATTAACTTTCAAAAAAAACAGTGTTTATGCACATAACTAATAAGAGGAATACTTTAGAATACCAGTACTCTACTACCCATACTAAACTTTCCCAAGTCCCACATTACAAGTATCTTGGCTTTTGATCACAGATGACCTGAATTGGGCGAAACACATTAATAAAGTAACTAACACTGCAATGCGTCAACTGTTCTTCCTCAGAAGAGCATTGAAACTCTCAACCCCCTTTGTCCGCCTTCTGGCTTTTAAAACAATAGTTATACTAACTCTGGATTATGCTACCACTATATGGGACCCTTTTACCAAAACTAATATCAACAAGCTAGAAAGAGTACCAAAAAATGCCATTCGTTTTATTTATAACAGCTTCGGGCACACTTCAATTACGGAACTTTCAACTCGAGCTAATCTACCAACACTAACAGAAAGAAACCACTTGTCTAAACTAAAATTTCTATATCAACTAATAAAGGGACATTACAAGATAGACATTTCTGCAGTTCTTTCATTTTAGGCCGGTTTTACAACTCGACAAAGGCATGAGCGCTAAATAACACCCTTGGCAACCCGTAACAACTGCTTTATATTCATTCTTTCCACGAACTGTAAACGACTGGAACAAGCTAACCAACACCGAAGTTTTACAGCCATCCTTAACATTGTTTCCTTCTAGCCTCAATAACAGTGTTTAATATAGCATGCCAATTAAGCTCTGTCCCCATAAACGTTCGAATTTTTGCATATTTGGGTTGCTTTGTGCGCACTTTTGTTTCTCTGTGTTTTTATCTTCCTGTTCTGAAAATTTGTTCGTCTTCATATTGAGCATTCATGTAATTCATGTAACCCACTCTGCGAAAATCCCTAGTAGGGATTGCAGTATTCATAAATAAATAAATAAATAAATTTTCACACCAACCTCTTAGTAGTAGTTTTGCCACAATGTACTTATATATATATATATATATATATATATATATATATCAGGTGGGGCTTACCATTTATCTGTTGAAACAAACACTACACCTATTTAGTTCTGGTTTTATTCTCTGATGACGTGGTTTTGCAGTTTTTCGCTTTGATAAAGGTACATGCCGCACATTCCCGCTGTCTTTTTATTGGGCCTCTTGACAGAAAACGAAAGGTCACAGAACTTACGAAAGAGTTGACTTCTCGGTGTGAGAGTGTATCCGATTTGCTAATGTGCCCATGTGTTGAGTTTTTTTCAAATTTCGCCTAATTTACTGTGCTTCGAAGTTTTCACGTGTTTCGGGAGAGTTGAAGCAAGCGATAAGCAGGCTATACTGAATTTCCCAGGCCTACTGTAGCTCTTTATGATGCATACATTGTACATCACAGCGTGCACGCATGTACAGCACTCGCGGATTCAAATAGGACACTCGGAATGTGTGGCCGCCGGTACAGCAAGCGCATATTGTGGGTGCTCGTGGAACCAAGGTATTGTATTGTGCTATAGAGCGAGGGGGAGAACATCTGCGGAACAGGCTTGGTTCTTTCAGTCACGAACAAGTCGGCCTTTGTACACCACCAGCGTGGCACGGCTAGGCTAGTGCGCTTTCACATGTCGACCGACATGGCTCACTGGTGCACACTACTCATAATGCGGGGCAAGCAGACGACACTCTAGTTCTGCGCCGTAATTCGGGACGTATACTATGCAATTGCGATTCAGGTAATGTATGATTCCTCACGTGCGTTTGCCGACACGATAAACCTAAACATCTACGCAAAAGCGTTGTAACTTTATTTCTTAGTTTCTGTCACGACAAAAGAAAAAAAACAGAAGTCACAGACCTGTCTTCGTGCATAATTGAAAAAAGTCACAGCTTTGCCAGAAAGGCGAAGCAATGAACACGATAGCAACGAATTGAAAGCTAACGCGCAGAATGGAAAGCAGATCAAAACATGTCCCGCGTTTCTCACGCACAAATGACGCACAAAACGTACTCACAGGTACGAATGCACGTGAATAAGCGTCTCATTTGTTACTTTGCTGTGTCTCAAAAGCGCGCGATTTTCGCAAACGGAGACTGCAATGATTGCAGTGACATTTGTGGACCCGGTAACTACAGCAGAATTGTTCGAGGTAAAGCCCGAGGCCCGCCAATGCGTACGACATTCCCCCTCCTCACCGCCGCGATGTGAGGGCACGTGAGGGAGCGTTGCTCCCCTTCTCTAAGTCGGGAAAAGTACGCGTAGGAGATTAGAGTGGGCGCCGCCGCGCGTTGTGGCTACGCGCGCTCATTGCGACATCTTGGTGGTAATGCTGAAAACACAACTCCCCCCTAGATGCTCTTGAGCAGCGGTAAGTGGTAGAAATAGGTAGCTTCCCGTTTGAAAGGTGAAGGATGTGCTCCGGGGTGGCGCAGTGCATGGTTAACGCCTCGCTTTCACGACGCAGAGGTCCCACGTTCCAATTCGAGCGCCAGATTGTTTTTTTCTGGGTTTTTTCTTTCTTGCGTTTTCATATATATAGATACGTATACATATACGGTGCATGACATCGACGCTGACGCCCACGTCGACGCCGACGGCAAAATTCAGCCTATAGTGTCCATATAATTGCTATCGCAATAAGATATACTATAGTTAGTCTCCTTCAGACAACCGATGGGCTGCCATTGAGAAATAATGGCAGTTCTTCCGTGACCGATAGCCTGTGCGAACGTTTTCCATGCACTATGGCGGCAGTATTAACTGCTCGGGGCGAAACAACAGAATTTGCAGTCACTGTTTTAATGTTGCAAGAAGACAGGCCTGTCACTGCTTTTTTTGTGACAGAAGCCACGAAATAAACTCCCAACGCTTTTGTGCAGATGTTTGTCATGTCTGCGAACGCACCTAAGGCGTAATTTTTTAGTCGAATCGTACTTGCACAGCCTACGTGCCGAATCACTGAAAGGCGCAGAACGAGATCGTCGTCTGCCCGCGCCGCAATATTAGTGTGCACCGGCGAGCCATTTTGGTCGGCATGCGAAAGCGCGCTAGCATAACAGCGCCTCGCTGGCAGTGTATACATGGTTGAATACAGGCCCACCCGTTGGCGACCGGAAGGAGCAATTTTGCTCCGTAGATGTTCCCCCCTCGCTGTGTACTACAATGCGGCACGTTGTTTGCCGGAGCACCCGCGAGTTGCGCTGCATGTACCGGGTGTCTTATTTTATTCCGTGAAAAGCATACAGACAGCTGTGCCACTCATTACAACCCAGAAAATTGCACCCAGCAGCTCACATTCAAGTTCTGTGAAATAATTTATGAACAATGCTTACTGGCCTAAGTACGCACTGCTCAGATTTTGGTGATATATTGCACTTTACATCTAAATACTTCAACATCGAATAAAACGTACAGTACATGTACTTTCAATAAATACATAATCAAACTTCACTGCTGCTTCCATTTTAAGTTCCAGTTTCAGCGGGAAAGGTGGTTCCTCTTCACAAATCAGGCGACGTTCATAACCCCCGAAATTACAGGCCCATATCGTTAACAAGTATACCGTGTAAGCTCATGGAACACGTCATCTACTCCCACATAATCACTTTTTTAGAAAACAACTCGTTCCTTAGTGATCACCAGCATGAATTCCGGAAACAGTACTCGTGTGAGACCCAACTTCTCTGCTTTACTAATGACCTTTTTCTTGCCATTGACGCTTCTTCCCTTATGACTGTGTTTTTCTCGACTTTGCTAAAGCTTTTGACACTGTATGCCATAAACTGCTACTGCTAAAACTAAGCAAACTTAATCTTGATGCTAACATATTAAAATGGATTGAATGCTTTCTAATAGACCGCTCCTAATTTGTAACTGCGAATGAATCCAACTCCACCCTCTCACCCGTAACCTCTGGCGTCCCCCAAGGATCCGTTCTTGGCCCACTACTCTTCCTGATTTACATTAACGATTTGCCACATAACATCTCTTCTTCTATTAAACTTTTCGCCGATGATTGTGTTATTTACCGCGAAATTAAAACCCCTTCTGACCACCTTGCCCTTCAGTGTGACTTAGACAATGTTTCATCTTGGTGCGATACTTGGCTAATGAACCTTAATGTTACTAAATGCAAGGTAATGAGAGTTTCACGTCGAACATGTAATATTTCTACTAACTACGTACTTATTAATTCTCCCCTTACTAAAGTTAGCTCTTACAAGTACCTTGGGGTTACAATTTCTGACAACCTTTCCTGGCAGTCTCACATTGACCTTATTAAAACAATGCTAACCGCACACTTGATTATTTGCGCCGTAACTTCTCCCTTGCCCCGATGCAACTGAAACTTCTGCTCTATAAAACATTAGTCCGACCAAAGCTAGAATATTCATCATCTGTATGGGATCCCCACGTAAACATCCATATCAGTAGCATCGAAGCAATTCAAAATCGCGCCGCTCGTTTCATTTTGTCGAACTATTCCCGTACAGCAAGCGTAACCCATATGAAGTCAACTTTAAATCTACCTAGCCTATCATTTCGCCGCAAAATCTCGCACTTGTGCCTCTTCCACAAGTTGTACCATACCATGCACTCACTGAGTAACTCGCTTTTTTCGCCGCCATCCTACATTTCATCCCGCAGCGATCACCACTTCAAAGTACGAATTACAAGCAGCCGTACAAACCTCCATTTTAATTCATTCGTGCCCAAAACAAGCACGGACTGGAATCACCTTCCCGCTTCCATCGCATCCATCACTGACCCGGCCAACTTCAAGGGTACCATAAACGCATACCCTTTTTAAACATGCTCCTTTTGTTTGTGCAGATTGTTACTTGTTTTTCCACCACTCCTCTCTGTAACGCCTTGTGCATTGAGAGAAAATAAATGAAATGAAATTAAATGAAATTATGTTTATCGCCACTTCATAATGTTGCGATCAATAAAAGAATTACAACACAGTCCCCTTCCATCCGAACGCTTCGCATAACATTGATTCCCAAGGTACGAGAGAGCTGTCGAATTTTCGCCTAACAACCGTAAACACAGCGTTGATTTGAATTGAGGACAACGCAGCAAGCGATGGAAAAGAACTTATAGGTGTAGGCTTAAAAGACCGGACGAGAGCAAAGTGAGTCGCAGAACGAACAGGGGTTCAGGATATCATAGTTCACATCAAGAAGAATAACCAAAGAAGAAAAGCGTGGGAGATGGAGACAAACAACTTAGGTGGGTAGAAGAGATTAACAAGTTTACAGGTATAGAGTGGCAGTAGAAAACACAGGACTGGGTTGATTGGCGGTACATGGAAAAGGCTTGTGCCCTGCAGTGAGCGTAGTTAGGCTGCTGCTGCTGCTGCTGCTGCTGCTGCTGCTGCTGCTGCTGCTGCTGCTGCTGCTGCTGCTGCTGATGATGATGATGACAATTATTACTTGAGTTCCTGTCTTACTTGGATTGTTTGTTTGCTGCCACCGAGAACGTAATAGTTTGCATTACGATGATTGTAAATACTGAGTCTGTTGCACACGATTCCGACGTGTGGTCTGCTATTCATGCTACTGCAGGAGTGCATAGACGAAGATAATCGCAGAGCTCTCAACGTTAAAAAGGCAAGGTCTCTTTTTGCTGTTAACTTTGGCAAAAAATCAGGCGTAATATTGCACTTTTTTACGTATGTTTGGAGAGACCAAGCCTCGAACATTTCAGCTTGAATTGCTGTTGTTTACATAAAATATTGCCTTCGTTTAGAGCACGAATGGATGGTCGCCGAAGCACCTTCCCGCGTTTCCCGAATTGAAGGCTCAGACACGTCGAGAGGGACATGGGGTTCTTTCGCCAAAAGCCCATCATTTCGCCATTGCGAGAAGGCCGACAAAAGCCAGCATTCCAAATGGCAGACGGTAACAAAGCGCCCGTTCGGAAAATTTGCCGACGGAAAAAGTTTCGAGGGTCGTTGGGTTGAATGCATGCGCTCGGCGATCTGCCGTTTACTGCTTTCTTTAAATGGCAAATAGCGACAGAGGCTCGTTATGGTACGTCCGAACTCGCTCCTAAAATAACAAATCGAAAAGAACAAATGTCACAGAACGCCACAGATGGCGCCTCAGCACAAAATGTTGTTTCATGTCCTGCAAGCGGTTTCAGATAGGGGGAAATCGGTGACGTAAAGTGCGAGAATTCCTTCCTTTCGAAATACGCCCTCTGCGTACGTGACCAAAATACATGCGAAGCACTATAGAGCCGGTGAACCATAAATGTATGTAAAAGGCAAAATCGCGTCATACAATACATTCTTTCTTGGGTACCCCTGCACCTAACTGTAGCCGTAGTGTAAAAAAACGTACTAGCACTGACACACTAGCAAATGTATATTGCTGACTAGTGCATAAAAATGTTACATGATTTGATGTGCTTCTGCCTAACTACCTAATTAGGCAATATTAGTTAATTAACCGCGACAATAAACAAAACGGGAAGAAATTGTTGACAGAAACGTCAAGTTTGGTTTGTGGAAAGGGCAAATTGTGCGTTTTCTAACTTTCTGTCTACGGTGTTTTCTGCTTGCTGCAGGTTCTCGCAATTTAGAAAATAAAATGTAGCTCCGCTACTGCGGAGACAAGTGGAACTGGGCATGAAGGTATTCATGCTCCCAGAGCTCCCAGTGCCTCGTTTACCAATTCTTCTATCCCAGTAATGCTGCCCCGCCGCGGTGGTGGTTATATAGCGTTCGACTTCTAAGGCGAACGTCGCGGTATAGAATCACGACTGCGGCGGCTGCATTTTCGATGGAGGCGAAAACGTTTGAGGCCAGTGAACTTCGATTTAGGTGCTCCTTAAGAAACCGCAGGTGATCGAAATTTCCGGAGCCCTCTGCTACGGCGTCTCTCATAATCTTATGATGGTTTTTCTTTACAAAAATACACAGACTATATTGTGCAAAATTATCAGATATGGCCCAGATATGTCTTTTTAAAAATGCCTTAACATGATCACATAAGGACACTTATAAAGTCATTTATGGTAATATACGTTTTTATAACCTGTTATAAAACGATTTATGTATGGTCATATACTCCCATATATGAGTGTACTTACAAGTATATAAGGGCTGTTATTACAATATATACTGCCATATATGAATGCAAATCGGCTTTAAATGTAAATATGCCGACAATCAACAAAATTGGGGGGGGGGGGGAATGAACCATGTGCTCGCTGCCTTCATAATTGCTGATAGTTTTGGTGGGGGACATCTTATTATCAACTCAACATGGCAATTGTCTTTAAACAAACACTTTTAATTAACCTTTTATTAGCGGAACCATGTCTTCGGGCAAATACGAGAACAGCTTACCTTTATGGGGTTAGGCTCTAGCCGCCCTTGAGTTTTTGAGCAATCAGCCCTTTGTAATTACTGTAGAGCAGTGAAATTCCCACAATTCACGAGATATGATAAAATCGAAGATCCTACGAGCGCAGCATAGCAGACGAGTGACGTCACTATTTGCACACGGCAATCGCAGTGCTGTTCTGCGTGTAACGTTCGCACGCCATACGTGCTCGAATTACAAACGAAACCCGCCCAACAAAAGCGAAGTCAATATAGAGTTGGTAAAATGAGCTCGCTCCTTCTGGATGTATATGAAGACCATGGAACTATTCCGACTTTCTGTTTCGCCTACGAAACTTGGATAATTTGTTGTTCGCTAGTGATTTTCAGGGGCTGTTTTTGCAAAATCAAAACATGGCTACAGACTCTTGGCAAAAAGTGCTTCAATTTCGCCATTTGACTGGACCACTCGTCTCCCCTAAAAAATAGTGAATTAGGTCCGCAACTTTTATTTAATTTGTAACAAATTTATGTTTCTCCTCAGCTTAAGATGCCAGGCACTACGAAAAAAAAAGAAGTGTGAAGGTCACATCATACCTTTTCTTTCTGAGAAAACACCGTGCATAAGGTTGCTAATAAAGTCATGTGCTGTGATTTGTGTGTGTTAGGTAGGCCTAGCTGCATTGACCAGATGTTTAAGGCTTTCTATGGGAATTATACAGCCTGCCAACTGCACGATAATGAGGTTCACTGACGCTTATGTGTGTGTGCATGCATTTGTATGATTTGAAGGCACATATGTCTTCAGTGGGCACAACTAGAAATGTGACAGGTGAACATCCTATATATGCATTCATCTATGAGTTCAAGACGCCGCCAAAGACGGAGGTTTTTAGAATTGTTTTAATTATTTGGAAAGGCTAGCTAGGCGTAAGGGTAAACATTGACTTCAGATATCTTTTTAAAGTTATTCTCACACTACCATAGTCCTAATGCTTTTGAAATGTTTCAATGCAGATTTTTCTAAAGACCCTAGTGCTGACTTTTCAACAGCCATTATGCATACTTAAAACACATATAGAGTGACTCCCCATAGGATTGAACAAAGTGTGGCGGGTCGACCTCCTAAATTTCTTTCAAAATTTCATATATTGTTGCCTCATCAGTGGAGAGATGAGATGCGCAATTGATTTTGCTGTAAACAATTTTCGAAGCACAGTAAATTATTAATGACGGAGGGGTTGAGTGCCAATATTACCTGTTCTGCTGTGTTGTTTTGTTTTGGTGATGAATAACACAAACTGTATTAAAGCTACGTAGCTCAAATTTCTTTAGCTAAATATGCGTATTTGGTCTTAAGTTTAATTAATTTCGTATCTCTGCGTAGTGTAGATTTTTTAACAAAAGTTCTGAAATTTGACCAACAAATGTTTTTTTGTATTAGTTTGCAGGCCTTTATTTCAAAAAGCGTCTATGACACGGTGGTAAAAATTGTGCATTACTTTCTCAGCTAGCCTACTTATAAGACTGGCAAAGCTTATATTAATAACAATTTTCAAGCAAAATATATATTCGTGCCAACTTTAAAAAAGGAGCATACAAGGGAAACTTCTGACAATTAGAAAAACTCCTTTTTGATATTTTTTATTCTTTTACTACTTATTCTCCTGCACATCAGCTTTCCCAATCATTAAAACATGTTGCGTTATGTTGTTTCATTTGCAGTTACAAATCGTCAAAGATGCCCTTGCGCAAGGATAGGCAATGGTATATCGCACTTCCTTCCCGCTAAGTATAGAATACAGGCCTATACATAAGTTTTTTTTTATGCGAGTAGCTTTAAAACAACTTTCGGCTGCACTGAGAACGCCAATTTATACATGATTTTGTCATGGGAGTGGCCATGAGTGCGGCATTACCGAGCAAGCAAGTGCGCACAGTTCATGACCTGGTGTGAAAAGGGCCCGTCGAAGAAGGCCTTTGTGCAAGACTGAGCAAAACATGTGGGTCTGAAGATTGTATCAAATTTGAGATCGTGTAGAGCTTTTTAATTTGACATGATAATGTATTGTGTAGTTATTTCTTGCCCCAGCAAAGTAGCAGTGATAAACACGGTAGGGAATGATTAGAAATTAGTGTTGTACGCGTGGTGTTCATTGAAGCACTGAGGCATCAAGATGTGATGTATGAGTTGGTAACGAGGATCACATTCAAAAGGGGCATTTGTTCAAGCTGACAAAAGCCTTACATTCAAAGTGAAGCTGAAGGCAGGCCTTAGACAAATGGCAAGAGCACGGCAGTGGTATGGTGTTATTTTCGTGCTGCATAGTGTGTTGTGCAGGCTTCGCATCTCCTTGTTTGTATATTCCATATTTGATTTGAGAGATAGTGTGTGTAGATTACTGTGCCCTTTAACGATACTGGAACTTGTGGTTTAGGTTCTCTTACCAATTACACAGTGTGTTCAGCGGGCCCGCTTTCTCCACGTTGGTGTCTCGTATGTGTGTCGTGAGTGATTGTCCTTGTGTATTAGTGTGTTTTTCATAGTGGCGCAATTTGATGTTTAGATTTGCTTGCACACAGTGTGTTCTGTAGGCCAGGGGTTCACTCTCCGTGCCATGAATGATAGCTTTGGCAGTAATAAATTAACGCACTTTTATTACGATTGTTTCATTTTTGGCTGATGTTTAGTTACACGCAGTTCTAAAGAAAACGTGAAATGCTTTCTTGATGATGCGAGTTCGCAACAGAGGTGTAAGTGCAGAGCACCTGAAATAGCTGCTCTATCACATTTTCATCAGTCACAGATGTAACCAGATACTTGACTACTGCAAACAGTAGTCAAGACAGTTTTGAACCAGGATGAGCACCTCAATTTGTCCGAAAGCTCATCATATCTGTATATTTATGGTGAGTTTGGCCGTGCTTTTGCTTTATTACCATATCCGGTCACACAATTTTCTGTTTATATCTTTTGCTCGAAGCATTTATTGCCTTTTGTGTTCCCCAAGAGTAAGGTCTTTGTGAAACTGCAGTGTTTTCTAGCCCCATGGTTCCTATTGGTTCCACTTGCGTAGTTCCTGCCAATCACAAGGTTGGTTGTGGTTGTTGACTGGCATCATGCAAGCATGTAGATACTGCTTTAGCATATCTGTCTGTTATATCTTTAATCTGAAACCAGTCTTTAAAACATGACTGGTTATGCATCATATTTCAGACTCACTTTGGTATTATAATTGCTTGCTCATTCAATAATGAAATGGTTTGCATGCATTGTCATTGCGTTATTCATAAGACTGATAGAGCAGACATGAAAAGAACGTAGGAGAGTAATAAACAAGACAGCCCTTTGTCGTGTTTTTTACGTTCCTACGTTCTTATTATTTACATTCTCTGTTAGTCCTATGCATGTACAACCAACTTGCCCAGAGATTCGGTTCTCTATACATTCAATTATTTATGGTACTGGGTGAAAGCGTATAAGGCGAAGTCAGGATACAGACTTGGCACCCACAAGGGATGTGTGTCAAGCCTCTTCTCTGTCCTTGTCTTTACCGTTTTCAACATGTACTATGCCAAACCAAGCCCAAGCTATCCTTATAAATTTATCAGCTAATGTTATTTTTGCCCTAATTTACTCTCACAGTTACACTTTTGAGCAGTAAAAATCTAGTTTTATTATGTTCGCTTATTTTTATTTTTTACCACTACAAGACAATCATATAGTTTTTTCCGAAGCACTTTCAAGAAATATGATGATTCTTTGGTAAAACGCTTGCTTACCACTTAGACGGCCTGTATGTGATTTTCACTCGAACTGAAGGATTTTGATATGTTAGTTTATTTGTACCTTTCTAGATTTTTTGTTAAGGACCAAATGATTTTTTTCTCCCAACCAAGGACACCGACGTGCAAATTTCTGCGAAACACTCTTTAACGTTGTCACTTTAATAAATCTTTGCCTTGTGTGTTAACTTTCTGCTCCTTCTGTGACAATATGAAATACTGAAGTATTGAGGCATCGGCTTCCTTTTTCCGGGTTAAGGTCTGCATCATCCTGACTGTTTTTGAGTACTGTGCATCACGTCACACTTCCATTGTTTTAATTGAATAATTGCTCACAGACTCAGTATGTCTGGTGCTGTCTTTGATGTGATGTTAACGATGTGTAGAGTAGTTGGCTATTTCATGGTTGTACAGTTTTGTCTTGGGCTGTACGTCTGGGCATGTTTCTCCTTAAAGACTTGCCGTGACTGTTGACATGGTACGAAGACTTCAGCGCCACAGGCTCTGGGACATATCTCGCCATTATATGTAGGAGTTCGCAAGAGATGTTGTGGGCATGTGCGAAAGTTTGGTTTATTTGCATCTTGTACAGAAATAGAGCTTACAATAATATGAAAACATAAATTCAGTGTTTTGCACAGCAGCAAATAGTATGAGACGAACCATTCCCTCAGTATTTTTTGACTTATAATGCTTCACAGCACATCCTTTTCAGTGAATCTCGAACTAGGTCACACAAAGTTCTGTTTGTCCAATCGTTGAGTTGGTACGGTGGCATTATTTTTGTCAATAGAACACTGAATGGCCGCATTTTCAGGTGATAGAACTCCTTGCAGCATTGAGTAATTAGTGTGAAGGCACATAGTTGGAGGCATCGATTTCTTCCTGCATGGTGAAGACAGCCTTATTCTGTTGGTGAACAGAGAACTTGAACTGCTTCTGCTCCAGTGCCACGACATCCTTACTTACCTAATGTCTCAAGTTTCTATGCCTCTGTGCCACACCTAGGCACTCGAGATCTGAATGTTGAAATGACTGAACAGTCAATATCTAGTAGACAATACCTTTTTCATTTTTCATGTGGTTCATTGTGCTATAATGGAGTCTTATTTCTGCATTGTTGGGAGGTCTCTCGATAACTTGCAGTAGCGTTCCATTTGTCTTGTCTACCCCTTTCATTAAGTACCTTTGTTTAGCCTACATGGCTTTATTAGTTCACTGTTAGTGGAAAGCATGAACTGAGTACTTGGCCTATGATCAATTGCACTTTACTTGCCTCTCTTTTTTGACATGGTATTTTGTGGTGATATAGAAAAGACATTTGTGGGTGGCTATCGGTCTGCAGGCCTTCGTCTGTAGCGACTACGTTCTTGCAATCTGATTCCACCATGAAGTAGCAATAGGCATGACCTGGACTTCATGAGTTATGTGTAAATTGGGAGGGAGCAGAGAATTCTGCTAATTCAGTGCTCATGAACTAAAGAATGTTGTCACTGAATAGGCTTCGAGGTTTCATTTATCAGGCAAAATGTTGTCTTGAGTGTTTTTTGGCTGCGAAGGCTGTGATCAATGTTACTTCACCCACTTCTCTAAAGTTGCGGAAGTCACCAAAAATCTTCGATTTTTGTATATGTGTGCCTCATCTTTCCCATGACATTTCTGTTTGAGGGTTGGCATTAGATGTTTCCTCGGTTGTGCATGAACTGTTTTACTTTATTTTGTTAAAACACTCTTTTTTGTTAAAAACATGCGTTTTCACAGCACCTGCCTATTCAGAGGATGTCGTTGTTGTGTGTTGCTTGTGCTTTGCTGCCTTGATATGTGTGCAAAGGGTCTGTCTCTTCCACGGGAATAATGGCATTCTGCATGAATGCTTCTAGTCGACCTACGAGCATTTCGTGCATGAGATACTTTTGCGACTGCTTCCAAGGTTGGGTCCTCCAGTTTCAGCAGTTTTGTGTTTACCCCTTGATTGCTAGTGCCAGGAATTACTTGATAGGGTAACATTTTGCCACGGTGACCTTTGTTGTAACAGTAGCGTCTTTGCCTTGAGGTTCATAAAACGTGCGCCAAAGGCTTCCCCCGGCTTTGCTGCGTGCATGACAATACATATTGTGCGTAAATTTAATGTCTTCTGGGCTGAGTATCCTCAAAATTTTCTACTGTTGAAGTAGGAACAGCGCGAAATTCTACGTGAGGACACAAAATAGAAGACACATTTCTTCAGGTTCTAGTACTGTCTGTATTGGCCCACCAAATTCCATGTTGTACACATCAGTGACATCTATGATCCTGCAAGAGACGCCGCAGTACAACTCTTATGCTATACTGACTTGTTCTTTGACTATTTGTCGTTATGTATTGTTAAAAGCAGTGTTTTAAGGATATTCAGTTTTCTTGAAGGCATTCTGTGCAACACATTGCTGATGGCACATTCATCATGTTGCTCAGAATTCTTTCACTCGGGAAACATTGTCACTACAGTTCTCTTGCTACGCAGTCATGAAATTGGCTCATTTCAAATGCATTCTGATCTTGATATCTGCTCGGTGGCTCTTCTCGCTTCTTTGTCAGTGTCAGTGACTTTAGTCACGTCTCTATAACTGAAAAAGATCCGAAGGGAGTTGGGTAGCAAATCTAGCTGTAACTCAATGCCATGGCCTGCCTCGATGGCCATGGCATCGCTGGCCTGCCTCGATGATGAGGCTGAATACGAAAGCAAAACTGAAAACACTGCAAAATACGAGTGCTATGTTTACAACCACAGAGTAATACCTTATATTGACAAAAAATTTGCATTCTTCAACTCTGCATGCATATGTGTTGAGAGAAAGCCTGCCTGCAGCAGGCTTTTTATAGCCTAGAAATTCGTCGCCTGAATCCCTTTAACGGCGTGTGAAAAGGCTTGCTTTTGCACATATCTTTCTCACAAATGAATTCACTGTGTTTGGTGTATCTAGTTACAGACATAACAGCATAACGCAATGTTCTCCTCAATGTGATTGTGTTCTTGTGGACGAATTGTTTTGCCAATGCAGTCACTCTGTGTGAAGGCTTAGTGAGGTGACTCATGATGTTGTCTTTCGTCTTCTGCACTACGGCAATCATGTATTGCCAAACAAATGAAAAATTCAATCAAAACATAGGCTGCAGCTACATTAAAAATCCGATTCTCAGAATGAATAGTGTGAGAAAAACATGGGCTGTATTGTCTGTATTGTTCGTGCTTCCTCTATTGCTTACTCAACCACACTAAATAGCCTCTGTCAGCTGTTATTCAAATGAGCACATCAATTTGAAGAAGTATCCATTTGTGTTATTAGATCTTTCATCAATTATGGTGTCCACGTTACCTGTATACATTGTCTTTTAAACATGGGCTTGATGTCTTTATATAGTGTTGATGCAATGTGATTATTTGATTGTTGTTGCCACATTAAAAACATCAGGTTAGAATAACGTGACTTTATGAAGGTTGCGGATGCAAAAAAACACTGTGCTATCACAACGTAACACTAGAAAGTTAGTTCAGTGTTAAATTTCGCTGTCTGACGTTGGCTCCCATTCTTCGCATTCAAATAACGTCGACTGAATATCCTGTGTTACTTGGGACGCACCAATTGATGCACGTAGCGTCGATTGTGTTTATTTGCAAGCACTGGGTTGGTCACCCTTTGTGTCCAAATTTACGTATTGAAATAAATAAACAAATAAATAATCAACTTTTTTTAGGATTTCTTCGAGAGGTCACAGAGGCACGTAAGTCACGCATGGCTCTTGTTAATTCCGGGAGAAAGTGATACGAATTTGTTTATGAAATATAACTCCCACTGTTCACGCTCCCTCGAGTTCTGGAAGCTGAATTGTAGGATTATGACACTTAAAAACTCTAAAGAGTTAATGGTCAGGTAATAACCCTGCCACGCGGCCACCACCTAACTCTGATAAAACCAATCACCGTAAAACTCCCCTATGGAGTTCGACCCAAATGGAAATACGCTCATGTCACACGGAAATTTTACAAGCTCTGGACTGAAGCCGCAAGTGGCCCATGAGGCGCGGCTGCACCTTCTCTACATGCAAGATTTCACGTATAATACCCATGAAAACATTTTCAATCGTACGTGCCATCATGTGAACTATCATTCATTTGGAATGACATAACAAAAAATGGCAGATACCATGTACGGTCGAAATCGACGATATGCGAAGCACGAATGAGGAAGGTTGATATGTCGCTTTAAAATCAGCACATTTCGAGGCGCATGAAAGTAGTACACAGTAAACACAAGTATATATGTTATGTGCACTGAGGTATCTAGATAAGATGCAAGTGTGTGGTATATAGTAGCATAACGACAGCCGCACTAACGTTTGTAATACCAGCTCCAGCAGTGGTAGGCATGTAAACTAGGCCATGCACGTTTAGATATCACGATTATCATGTTTGCGCCTGGCATTGGTGCTCATTGTTCATTCACGTCACGTAATACAAAATTTGGTGTACGGGAAGCTAGCGAAACGGCTGCGAGTGCGCTATGACCATAGCATGTGGTCATGTTTTACGTGACCCGCATATCATGATTATCATGCTTGGATGTGTCACCTTTGTCATCGATTCACGTCACGTAATACCAAAGTTGGTATATGTGAAGCTATCAAAAGGGCCGTGAGCGCATCACGAACGTGGTATTCAGTCATGTGCTTACATGACACGCATGGCATTTATCATATTTACACGAGTCATATACCTTTGTCATTCATGTAACGTAAAACCAAATTAGATATATGTGAAGTGAGTGGTACGCCCGTGAGCGCGCTATGAGCGATGCATGTAGTCATGTTTTACATTGCACGATTATAATGATTATCTTGTTTGGACGTGTCATTTGTCTTCGTTGTCCACCCATATCACGTAGTACCAAACGTGGTGTATGTGAAGCTAGCGAAACGGCCATGAGCGCATCATGAGCGGGGTACGTAGTCATGCCTTACATGACATTCACGTAATGATTATCATGGTAGCACAAGTCATATACATTTGCCATCCATTCACATCACGTGACACCAAATTAGGTATACCGAAGCTAGCGAAACGGCCGCGAGCACACTATAAGCGTAGCATGTAGTGATGTTTTACATCACACAATGCCATGAGTATCATGATTGGACGTGTAGTTTACCTTCGTCGTCCTTTGACGTCCCGTAAAACCAAACTTGGTATATATCAAGCTATCAAAACGGCCGCGAGCACCCTATGAGCGTAGAATGTAGTCATGTTTTGCTCGACACGCATATATGATTATCATGTTTGACCGTGTCATTTACCTTCGTCGTCCGTTCGCCACACGTATTAACATATTTT
Organism: Rhipicephalus annulatus; assembly: GCA_013436015.1. Classification (NCBI taxonomy): domain Eukaryota; kingdom Metazoa; phylum Arthropoda; class Arachnida; order Ixodida; family Ixodidae; genus Rhipicephalus; species Rhipicephalus annulatus. The sequence goes on from WOVY01012425.1 coordinate 652,101, forward strand.
TTATATGTGAAGCTAGCGAAAGGGCTATGAGCGCATCATGAGCATGGTATGTAGTCATGTTCGTACATGATACGCATGTCATGGTTATCATGTCTGCCCCAGTCACATAACTTCTTCATTCATTCACATCATGCAATGCCGAATCCGGTATATGTGAAGGTATAGCGAAACAGCCGCGAGCGCATTATGAGCGTCGCATGTAGTCAAGTTTCACATGACACGCATGTCATGAATATCATGTTTGCACCAGTCATATACCTTCGTCATCAATTCACGCCACGCAGCACCAAATTCGGTATGTGGCGCTAGCGAAACGACCGCGAGCACACCATGAGCGTATGGCATGTAGTCATGACTTCATCATCATCATCATCATCATCATCATCATCATCATCATCATCATCATCAGCCTGACTACGTCCACTGCAGGACAAATGCCTCTCCCATGTACCGCCAGTTAACCCGGTCCTATGCTTGCTGCTGCCAATATATACCCGCAAACTTCTTAATCTCATCTGCCCACCTAACCTTCTGTCTCCCCCTAACTCGCTTGCCTTCTTTAGGAATCCAGTGAGTTACCCTTAATGACCAGCGGTTATCCTGTCTACGCGCTACATGCCCGGCCCATGTCCATTTCCTCTTCTTGATTTCAGCTATGATGTCCATAACCACCGTTTGTTCCCTAATCCACTCTGCTCTCTTCTTGTCTCTTAAGGTTACACCTACCATTTTTCTTTCCATTGCTCGCTGCGTCGTCCTCAATTTAAGCTGAACCCTCTTTATGAGTCTCCAGGTTTCTGCTGCGTAGCTAAGTACCGGCAAGATACAGCTGTTATATACCTTCCTCTTGAGGGATAGTGGCAATGACTTACATGGCATGAATTGTCAAGATTTCCACGTTAAGGCCTGTCCCCTATTTTCGCCAGGCACTCATGTCATACTATACCAGTTTCGCAATATGTCAGGTCAACAAAACCACTGCAAAAGCAGCAAGACACTGATATATAAATCATGACATTCATGACATATAATGATTTTCGTGTTATGACTAGTCACTTACGCTCGTCATACAGTCATGTTTTGCCATACCAATTTTGGTATAGATCTCATCATCGAAACGGCCAGGAGAGCTAAAAGCCGTGGGTGGAAAGATAGATAGATAGATAGATAGATAGATAGATAGGTCGTCTAGACGACCAAAGATGACCGTTTAGGTCGAAGACGACCGTTTAGGTCGTCTTTGACGTGAAATAGCCTTTTTTTCTGTTTAATGGGACTGTCCTTTTACATAAGACATCATATCTTTCACACTTTAAGCAACCCGTTACAATACGTTAAGGTTTTTCCTTGCCTTCTCATAGTCGATCGATGCGGCTGTTTTATGAAGCACAACTAACAGGAAGCAATCTCCCGGTATGTGTTTTTAACAATGCCGTCTAAATTACACCTTTGACGTTATAGCGTGTTCAATTAAACCGCTTATCGCTCTGTTTTTGGCATCAATTGTTACAGCAAAACGAATGGATTGTGTCACCTCGTTGACATGGACGTCTTTCGCCTGTGATGATTGAGATTATTTTGAGGGGATATTGTATGTGTAGCCAGTAGTCAGTATTTAACATGGCTTGGGAGTAAAGAGGAAAAAATGAAAAAAAGATGACCCAAAAACAGAAAAGCAGAATGAACGGAAAAAACGCATGTTTGGAGGAGCAGCTCAAAAGGGACTGTTGGCGCCATGCCACGGCTGTCACGGCAAATTCAGATCGGAATCGGTTGGCGCTTGATACCTAGGTGTCGGGAAAACCGCTCCGCGCCGGGTTTGAAACATGGTGTTTATATACAGACTTTATGGTTTGAAAGCAGTAACGTAGAGATGGCCGCTACCAGAACCGAAAACGGCTCCACGTTGTGGGCAACAATGTGAGAGACATCTCTTTAGGCCCGGCCATACTGGAATAAGAAATGGTCAAAGTGAGCAAATTGCGTGGCAGTGTTACAGTTCCTGTCTCTCGACGATAGATTGCTTCATGGACATGTGCTTTGTGTGCACATACTTGTCACCTTTTTGACCCTAACTTTATCGTACGGCAAGGATACACAAAAAATCTGCCCCTCATACATGATAGCTCAAGATTTTGCCGGCTGTACATGGTAATTTACCAGACGCTTTTCATAAAATCCGCTGCGCTCTGTAGCGTACAATTGGAAAACTTATTTTCTATCCCGCTGCGATAAGAGATAAAAGATGTGGAAAGAAACGTTTTCATTGCTTTGTGGCAGGAAAGACACCACCGATCTTCTGTATTACCCACGCATCCCTTTTTATACTCCATTCCTTATGCAATACACCAAGTGGTGGCATGTAAACGTATAATGAGTGCATATAACGTTCTGCCAAGTCAAGTGCCGTCTTAGTTGATACTAATCATATTTATGGCAGTACACACGTATAATATATTATCGCACTATCCAGGTACTTCCGCCTTTGTACTTGTGAGCGTAGGTCGACAGAACTTGCGGAGCTCACTTAGACTCACTCACAAGGTATATTTTTGTCTTTGGACTTACTTGAACTCACACTCATGAAAATTTGCCTGAGCCCAACTCACTAAGACTCAAGCTCACCAAATCATTCATCACTCGGACTCCCTCAGCCTCAGACCCACAGCTCCACCTGAGTCTGAGTGAATTCGAGTGAATCGACCCATGAGTGCGTCAGCCAAAAATCAGCTTCTTCAACCGTGGTGTTAATGCTCCTTAGCACCAATATATCACGTAATCGGTGGTGCTCTACTTGGCACCGTTTGACATATCGTATTCGAAACCGAGTGCTGAGTGCTTTCAAAACAGTAACGTAATTTTTTGAAAGAATTACAACACAAGATTTAATAATCGAAAAATTCCCTGCAAGAGTTCGTGAGAGAGGACAAGGAACCTCCCCCACAACATAATTCACACCTCTAATAAATAAATAAATATTGAAATGGTGTATGCACGACACTGCTTGGAATACTTTTGAATAGATGTCAGTATAAACGTGAATCCGAGTAAGGCTGATAGTAGTGGTAAGGATGACTCGATAGGACCTTTGGTCGAAAAAAGAATGGGAAACTCACTCAGACTCACTCAAAGGATATGTTTTGTACTTTAAACTCCCACGGATTCCGACTCACCAAAATTTTACCGAGGCGAACTCACTCGGACTCACACTCACGAAAATTTTATTCAACCGGACACACTCAGACTGAAACTCACGGCTTGATCCGAGTCTGAGTGAGACGACTCATGAGTGAGTTGGCCGACCTATGCATGTCAGCGATCAAAGTTGTAGAAAAAGTTACACATTGCCTATCCAGTTAAAGTTCTTCGCAATGCCCATAGAATGTCACACCACCAAGCTTATGTCAGGAGAACCTACTGAAAGAAGGTTAGCTGGCGAAAAACTGCAGCCATTTGTTTATTCGGTTGTCCTAGCCTGATAGATAACGTACTGTAAAAGCCTGGTCATATGCAACCATTGCAGTGCGTCAGTTCATGACTTTTTGACGGGACTCCGCGCCCTCTTGTAGGCGCGTGGGTACGCGATGATGTGCACCCTCTGTCAATAGAAAGAGGGCGCGGCGCCTCGTTAATAAAGCCACGCGCTGACACACTGGGACTGGTGCATGTGGTCTGGCCTTGAGAAAGCAACGCTGTTTAGTGCGTCAGTGACGAAACCTGGCCGACAGGATGAATCTGATTCTGTCAAGCGAGGCGCGTTTTCGTGAAACAGTTGGTACCCCGGGCGAGACACACTGCTTATATGGCCTACTGCATGGACATTTCTGCCCCATGAAGTTCGCTGTAATCACCTAGGTTAGTGAAGTGTTATTTTCTCTTCTGGTGACACTCACGCTGCTTCGTTGGTACATTGCCAGTAGCCTAACGATTCCATCCCATCAGCTGGGGATATCATCTTTTATGGCTGAACCCGGACTCAGAATTCTTAACAAAATGGAGACCCTTTAAAATAGAGTGTTTCATTTTTTGTCAGAAAAGATCTTTTATGAATCGTGTGAGCGACCATTCCGTCACATAGTGTGATGAGCAAGATAATTGGTATGCTTACTGAGACACAAAAAAGAGGCGTACCATCTCTGAAGAATTGTAGACAAGAATACAAGAGTGCGTCATGTGGCCTTTACTGTTTTATTTGGTATTCTTTCTTAATTTGATGGTAGCCTTCGCCTTTGTAGATCATAAGCATGTATGGAGCAGCCCAGCACTTGTTTACCTAATACACATTTCTTCTATTGCGGGCCGGCCTTTGATACGAAGCCTTCTGATATGGAGCCGTTCATGCTAATTGCGCATATTGTCTCAGCTACGTTCCGTGCAAGATACCTAGCGTTTTGCATGCCTCTTGAACGGCAAGTCTTATTTTAGTCGGCCAAGCCTTCAATTGGTTATTCCAGAAGAATATGCTGGATTTCTAAATCTGAGTTGGGAAGACGCATTCACGTCCTTCAGGACCATTTTCGTGTGAAGACATCTCCGTTTTCTGATCCATGCTTGAATGCACATATATACCCTATACATTGGATGGAGGCCTGAACGCCTTTTTTTGGACGAATAGAACTTTTAACCGGGACGGTTGCCTTTTTTTCGCTCCTCCCATGCGTTGCTTTCCGACGCCCGCTTCGCATCCTCAAGCACACAGCCCTTCTAAATCTACCCCAGGCATGGGCGCTCCTGCAATTCAGTACCAGACTCAGGCCAACAAAAAAACTGAAGACTAACTTCTAGCCGAAGCAGCAGAAACTGCATGATGCGTCAGCGACCCAAATGCTCCATGACAGGCACCCATGGCCCTCAGCCGCAACTGCGCAAAGCTTGCTTTCGGGCTTGCCCGAGGAAGAGCGCTCCGACAAGGCCGCGCCAACTCCGGTGGATCGTTCACTAACGGAAGAATCACCCGCCTCCAGTTCCTCATGGAAACACCGAACATTATCGTCATCGTCCCCAAACGACCTGAATATGACATGGGAGATAGAAAACTGACACCCCTGGCTTCCGTTTTAACCCCACTCCTAGTCTCCCAGCACAACTGGAGACTGACCAACAATCGGAGCCCGTGTCACAGCCCCCAGCCCCTCCTGCAGCAGTGGGAGAGAAAGGCGTCACTATCCTGTATATCCCAGATCGCAAGAAGGCCAACATCCTAGCTACAATCCGCGAAGCCATCAGGACCTTCCTGTCCGACTTCCCAACCACTCGGCGCGTCCACGTCAACATTCGACGCAAAGTGGTCGCAGTGAAGTCCATCTTCTTGCAGATCCTGTAATTCTTCTGCAGGTTGACCGGCTCTGCGAGATCCAGGTCAGGAAAAAGCTCCACTTGGAGAACAGCTGCGTGGGCACCGTCTATGGCGTAGACACACCCATCGATTCGGATGACATTGTGGCCAATCTCGTTTTTTGCCGTCCCTGTCGCCTCCTGTGTTCGAAGAGGCAAGTGCCAAACAATCACATTTAGGGCACCACGGTACTGCCGGTGATGTCCCTGTACAAACAGCAGAGGCCAGTCCACCCTTGACAGCCGCGGCCTCTTCAATGCGCCCGCTGCGGGACGAACACTGCCTCCGCTGAGGTGGCAGGCACGCCAGGGGATCGTGTCCCACTAGATACCCGCGCTCCCTCAATTGCAGCTGAAACCATTCAGCGAACGAGCCGCGCTGCCCCTCCTCGTAACTCCAGCGCAAACCGCAGTCATGCTTGCCTCGTCAGATGGCCTCGTGACTCACCACCAAGTGCAGGAGCGCGCCCGCACATCTGTCAACAACACCGACAAGCGTAGAGGTGCAGCCATCGTCGAGGGCACCGCCACTGGATGAAAAAACGCGCGGTGTGTGCTTTTTCAAGCAGCGGCCATGTCAAGGGACTCTCCTTTTGCGACGCTCTCGCAAGTGGCGCCGAAACACTTCGGAGACCGCCCTCACCCTTCCACGAGTGTGCCGGCTGCCTTGTGAAGCCCCAGCACGACCTCACCCTCTCTTTTTACCTCGGCAGCTTCATCTGTCGCGGTGATGGCGGTGATGGCGGCCCTAGCCGCAGCCGTTGGCGCTGTGCTTCTGATGTTGCCGGCTGACTCAACATTGTGTGGACTTCGTGTTGCACCCTTCGTTACACATGATATCACCATGCCGAGGATTTAGCCATTTGAGTTGTGACCATACCGAGGCCATCAGAACTCTCAGCCGTGAGTTCAACTGAACTCTTTTTTTTCTGTTCCTGGGCTACGCGCCCAGGTGAGTGTTTCGCGCGCTCCTGTTTTATAACGCACTTCTTCGGTTCATTGATTTGATTATTATGTAGGGCTTAGCTTCACAAAAACCACCATATGAATATGAGAGACGCCTTAGTGAAGGGCTCCGGAAATTTCGACCACCTCGGGTTCTTTACCGTGCACCCAAATTTGAGCACACGGGCCAACAGCAATTTCGCCACCATCAGAAATTCAGCCGCCGCAGGCGGGATTCGGTCCCGTGATCGCGATCGGCAGCCGAGTACCTAGCCAATAGACCACCATGGTGGGGATTTTAAGCTCATCAACTTCTTTTTCGGCAAGTAGTTTTCCCCGGCCTTCTTAGCAGCTTTTCCGGACGGTTGCGGTTCTCGCGGAGGTTCGGACGCGCGCTGTGTGCGGCAGAACGAATGTGTACTACTTTTTTTTAATTCTCTCCATCTCTATCCTTTCCCTATCTATCCCCCTTATTCCCACGATCCCATCCCTGTGCCGACTTGTTGAGGCGTCATCGTAAAGGTGGACAGTTACGGGTGGTACTTTTGTCTTCTTCTTCTTTTCATAACCAATTAGAGAGGAATATAACGCCACCATAGCTTAGTGACAAAGCATTAGACGTGTTATTCAAAGGTCGTCGGGCCGGTCTCTGGTGATGGCAGGTTATCGTTTCTTTCACTTTTCTTTTTTCATTATTTGTAAAGTTTTCATGCGGACGATGCAACTGCATGTCGCGCCGCGGTTCGGGCGAAACGGAAGAGACGCATGATGGGTGGTCCACGCCGCCACCGGGGGACGCCAGCTAGCCACAGCATGGTGGGGTTGAGGTAGAGCGCCGAAGAAGAATGGATACTTGACACGAGTGCTCGTCACATACTGCTTTATTTACATATCTCACCTCCATGAGCCTCGCGTCGCATATATGGTTACGCTGAAGCGGGAACCTATGAACGAAGGAAGAGGAGAACAATATGGTCCGTCTTGGAAGCAGCTTGGTGTTGGCGTGGCTACCCTTTAACATTCGTCCTTGAATAAACACGCCTCATCATAACAGTTTTGAGAGAGGTGCGGGCTAAGATATTGGCGCCCTCGAAGAACATCGGCTCATCAACCCTTTAGGCGCAATACGTGCAGCTTCGCTGAAGTCGACGTATTTCTGGATGCCACCTGCGATGGCGTCTCACAGCAACAATGTCAACGAGCCAATTACTTCCCGCGTTCTGTGGCAGCCCTACATCCAGCCCCAAACTTTGCAGGACAAGCTGGGAAAGATGTCGACGCATGGCTCTGCCCCTACCAACGGGCGAGTCGGTTTAATGGCTGGGATGCCACCTGCCATCTCAAGAATGTGTGACTCTTTTTTAAGGAAGCCGCATTCATATGCTTGTAAAACCATCAAGAAATCCTGATGACATGGCAGAAGTTAGTCGATTAAATAAAGAATTGCTTCAGAGATGCGGCAGCTGAGAAGAAGCGCGCCGTGCAAAACTATAATTCAACGAGCGAAAGTATTCGGGGAGACCTGCACGACGTATACGGAGAAGGTGCTCCAGTTGTTCAAGGCGCTGGACCGCCGGATGACAGAAAATGACAAGGCTGATCATATTCTAAAAGAAGTCGCGGAGGACGTTTATCCGTTCCTCATCGCAAAAGACAGTTTGGAGTCTGTAAGTGACGTCATCAAGCACGGCCTTACGTTTGAAGCGCTGAATGTGCGGTGAATTACACCAAAGTTTGGCTACCTGCCGAACGTCACTGATGTCGCCAGTGCCGACGTACATTCAGCCTAAGTCAAACCTCGCATCAGTGATTCGTCAAGTAGTGCGCGAAGAGCTCGACCAACGTTAGGCGGCTTCTCAGCCGGCATCTAATGTCCGAGAGCCCTCATCTCTCTGCGACATCGGCACCATAACTATCAACAGCGCCTCCACTGATGCCTACAACTATACTTCTCATCCTCGAGGGCCAGCCAAGCCACACTATGCATCCGTACTACCCGCTGTATGATGACTACGCACGCAGACCACCTGCGGTTTCTAAGCAATGGAATGGTCAGGTCATTCATCTTTTTGCTGGCAGCAGCGAACCTCGTGAACGCCCCTCGTGCATTTGCTGTGGCATCCGCGGTCATGTCGCTATATTCTGTCCTGATCGCGATCGCACAGTTGCATCATCCTATGGGAGGGGGGGCACGCACTTTCTACGGGCGCCGTAACCAGCAAATTGACGAGACACCCTGGCCCTCAGACTCTGACAGCAGAACTCACCATCGGTCGAATCAACGCAGTGTCTCACCAGCGTCTGTGCGGTGCTTGATGCCGCCACCTTCACGCCACCGAAGACCCCCATCTGCATGCACGACGGTGTCCCACTTCACCGCTGCCGGGAAACTAGGCGGCGTGACAGATGAAGGTGAGGTCGTTAGTCATCTTCAGCTACTCGCCGCTACGCCTCCACCAGTGACCATGCGTCATAAAAAGATTCGCGTTTCTGTAAACAATGTTACAACGCCATCTTTAGTGGACATGGGAGGACACTCGCTCCCATGTCCACTAAAGCTTGCGTTCTTTATCAAGCGTTCCTTATGAGGCGTTAAAGTTACTGTTGCTAATGCCGACAACAATTTATTCGATGCTATTGTTGAGCTGATGCCTTCGATAGTCACAAAGAAGGGTGTGTTCGTGCCTCGTTGTATTGTCTCTGTGGCCAGTGGCACAAGTACAATGTGGGTGCCCGATCTATTCAACCAGTCTCTTGCACTTCCAAGCAGTATGTGACTTGCCTCGTTTTAAGCGGATACAAGTGTCAACAAAGACACCCTTAGCAATGACGCCTCGCGTGAAGCCCATGCGCATGAGACTAGCCCTGGTGCCCCTGAAGACTCTTTGCCGTTTAAGATGGTTAGCAAGGCACTGAAGCGTCTTAGAGGCGTCAAGCCCTCGTCAGCATCCATAGCAGGCATGCTTGATTGTTTAATTTCACCCAGGACACTACGAAAGTTTGTGTTCCCAATACGTGGGCTCGCCACCAGATGGACACGGGGTCCACGCATCTTATAAGGCAGTAACCATACCGTATATCTGTATCGGAGTGCAAAGTGATCGCCGAGCAGGTGAAAGGCATGTTGACTAAGGGTGTCACTCGAGACTCTTCTAGCCCCTGCGCTGCGATGGTTATCCTCGTGAAGAAAAAACGGGTCCTGGAGGTTTTGCGTCGACTACCGGCGTCTGAATTCGGTGATGAAAAGGATGTGTATCCACTTCCCCGTATAGATGACGTTATCAACTGTCTTCGTTTGGTATCTTAATTACTTCTTATTTGTGGACCTTCGATCGGGCTATTGGTCGATACCTATGCCTTTTGTCGAGAAAGAAAAAAAAACACTTTTGTGACACCAGATGGTTGTTCGAATTCAATGTCATGCCGTTTGGTTTGCGCAACGCCCCTGCGACATTTGAATGGTTTATGGACACGGAACTGCGTAATCTTGTGGGGGATATGGCGTGGTACTGAAATCTGTCGAGGTACATCAAAGGTTGCCCCAAGCCATATCCGTCACATTTGGTGCCGGTCTACCCGGAATTGACCAACTGACGGCTACGGGTCACCTAGAAGACATGGAGAAGATCAAGGTAAAGCGAACATTGCGACGATCTCTGAACAACCGGATCGCCACTGAGGCAAGTGTCCTACTTTGCAATGACTGCGCGAAGCAGGAGCAGGTCGTTTCAATATATGAGAGGCTAAAGAGAAATTAAGTTGCGCTGAACAAGATCAACTCTGATTAGAAAGTCTCATCTTAGAAAAGGACTTCGAAGCCGAGCACCAGACAATTTTAGAATTCAAGGACAACGTGACGCATATCCTGTCCGAGTTTATAACCAGGCAGAAATGCATTTCAAGTGCACAAGAAGAAGTTGGATCGACTATGGCTACCGACACAATCGCTGCATAGTTGGACAGGACGGAGCCAAGCAACCAAAACTCATGATTGCATTATTCGCTAGGGATGTGTGTAAATGGATGGAGTTCTTGGAGTAGTTTGCCCAACATATCTATAACAATGCCACTCTGACAACGAAGAGAAATTTCAATATTTGCGGCACTTCTTGAAAGGAGACACTGCTTCAGCGGGAGCCGGTCTTTCAACGACGGAAGCATTTGAAAAGACGCTGTAGAAATGCTACAGAAGCACTTCGATGACAAGACGCGCCAGGAACGGGAATATTTCGCGAGATTGCGTCATCTGACTCATGTTTGTCCATCTGGTGACAAAAGAGCCCCCCTACAACTCTATGACCAAGTGATTGTGAACATCTGAGGGCTGGAGCAACTGGGTGTACAGCGGGCTTTATTTTCGTCGATTCTCTGTGACATCATACTCAGACCATCGCCCTGAGACGTCATGGTTCTATATCATCGTACCTGTGGTGCACAAGGGGCTATGAATCATGCTGCTGATCCTTCGGGGCTTGACGGTCTACTGAACTTTCTTTCAATCAAACTAGAGAGCCTCGAGAAGAGTGATTATAAGGATATCAGCGGACGATACATTGGTGGTCAATATTCTTCAAAACATGCAACTCAAGTCACAGCTGGGACCAGCCGTCCTGATGTGCTTTGCTGATGAACTCCTCTGGAGAAAAAATTGAATTGCTGCACAAACTTGAAGAAAAAACAAGGGAGACAGGAAAGAGCGCAGACTACCAACTGTTTATTGTCGTTTTTGAAGCCGATATATACATGCTACGCTGCGCTTCCACGATGCGCACAAAACCAAAGACGCCGCAAACAAAGCCGACCAAAAACAAATCAAATCGAAAATTGACTGCCACCACAATGACAAAAGTGAAAAATGTCAAAATACAAAAGTGATACCCATCACAATCTAAACTGCGTAATCCCAAGGTGTGCGCTCATCTTTTTTATTTATCTTTTATTATTCATTGCACCAAGCATCAACTAAGGCATGAAAAAATGAAAACATACTCTAGAGATTTTTGTTTAAAAACCCTAAATATAGCGCTTAGCACCAAATAAAACAATAAATTAACATTTTTATATTCACTCCAAGCAGCCCCAAATGAGAAACCCGAAGAAGCAGTATGCCGAAAGAGTCAAAAACTTGCTGTTGTATATCTAATTCCTTTGTCGTGTGGGAGGGTGTACATAGGGCAGACGGGGCATTGCCTCAACGAACGCTTGCGTGAGCACAGTCTGGCCGTAAAAAGAAAAAAATGGTGGTCATTTAGATTTCCACTGAAGGACATGCGGTTGCACTCCCCGGTTCGAAAGTGCGTCAATCATGGCTAAGGCACGTGAAAAGACCGAAAGAGAGATAATCGAAGCGTACTTTATCAGGCAATATGATGACAAGTGCATAAGCATGCCTTCAATTTCACATTCGGACAGGGAAATGGTCTTCCTACATGGTCATGTGTAATGTTGTGGCTAAAGTCTTGCATTGTGTTCTCTTCCATTCCTCTTCCTTTGTGATGTTCATTAGTGTTCTTGTTTTCTTTCCCATGTGACGCTACGTAATGTTTTGTAAGATTTTATGTTAGTATAGTTTTTGACTCTTTCGGCATACTGCTTCTTCGGGTTTCTCATTTGGGGCTGCTTGGAGTGAATATAAAAATGTTAATTTATTGTTTTATTTGGTGCTAAGCGCTATTTTTAGGGTTTTTAAACAAAAATCTCTAGAGTATGTTTTCATTTTTTCATGCCTTAGTTGATGCTTGGTGCAATGAATAATAAAAGATAAATAAAAAAGATGAGCGCACAACTTGGGATCACGCAGTTTACATTGTGATGGGTATCACTTTTGTATTTTGACATTTTTCACTTTTGTCATTGTGGTGTCAGTCAATTTTCGATTTGTTTTGATTTTGGTCGGCTTTGTTTGCGGCGTCTTTGGTTTTGTGCGCATCGTGGAAGCGCAGCGTGGCATGTATATATCGGCTTCAAAAACGACAATAAACAGTTGGTAGTCTGCGCTCTTTCCTGTCTTCCTTGTTTTTTTCTTCAAGTTTGTGCAGAAATTCAATTTTTCAAGTATGAACCAACTAGTCTGCAAAAAAGTATTGCTTCCTCTGGAGATTTCGAAGGTAAAAGAGAGATTTGTGTGCTCTGCATATCAAGAAAGCACTCCACAGAAGCATGTCCTACCGACATGCCCCTGACACAGAAGAAACAAGTGTTGTCTAACAATAAACGTTGCTTCACGTGTACAACCAAAGGTCACAGGGCGTGTGACTGCAAACAAAGAGAGTAGTGCTTGAGGTGCAAAGGCTGACATGCCTCAAGCATATGTGATCTATGGAGGATTACTCGAAACTAGCACCAAACCTCACCAAAGACATGTCGGAAAAGCAAATGAATACGCAACTGAGAAGAAAGGCGCAAAGAAGTCAGAACTTGGAAAAACATCAGCGGTTGATGGTCGACAAGAGGCAAGCTCTCCTGGCTTTACTACTCTGAACGAAACCTCGGAAGACTATAATGCGAGTGCGCTTTTTCCCAAGCTATCTGCCATCTCAGAAGAGAATACCCACGAGAAGACTGCACTGTACGCGAACCGTAATTGACTCATCGAACAGAAAGACGCTGCATTACGTCAATTGGTTGAAAATCAGAGCAAGAAGTAGCAGGCAGCATTGCTAGAAACCAATATGGTCATGTTGCAATCAAAGGTGCACGAAGCGAAGTTGTTTTGTGAGCAGGAACATATCTTTAGTGCGAGCAAGTTAAACGAACTCGAAACCTTTCTTCACGAGGCGTGACAGCATTGAGAGATACTGGTGTATAAACTCGAAGTAGTACCGAGGAAAAATGCACAAGCTGACTTGATTATAGAATACCAGCCCAAGCTATATCGAATGACCCAGGAGGTGAGCAATTTGCAGAAGCTGCTGCTTTCCGCGGAAGAGAAGCTACGGCCGGCGACGCCTTTCGTGCCCAAGATGCAACAGGAGTTTGTTAAAGAGTGGTGACACGGTGAATTAGTCCAAAGACAGGAACAGCCAGAAGGCATATTGGAACGTCCGCATTAGCAGACGACAGGAAACGAAGCACGACTGGCTTGCTTGGAGAGCCATTCAAGAGTCACCACATGCAGTAGTGCAAACGAGCTATTGTTCACACAAAAGCATGGTGCCATTTAGAAGCTGCGAGGTCGTCTCTTGCAGCTTGCCGTAGAAGATGCATTTGGAAATAATATTGTGGACATGGGTGCCTATACGGCAAAGCTCCCTTGCAAGGACGCCAACCTAGACTGGAAGGCTTTCGTTGACTGTGTTACCAAAAAGCAAAAACAGCCTAAATATTCTAAACAGAGGAGTGAGAGGCCTACTGACTTGATTGCTTTTTTCCTTGAGCTTGCGGGAAAAGAAGTACTCAGTCTGCTGTCCAAGTGGAAAGAGAAGGCTTGCAAAATTGATTGATTTGATTGATTGATTTGTGGGGTTTAACGTCCCAAAACCACCATATGATTATGAGAGACGCCGTATTGGAGGTCTCTGGAAGTTTAGACCACCTGGGGTTCTTTAACGTGAACCCAAATCGGAGCACACGGGCCTACAACATTTCCGCCTCCATCGAAAATGCAGCCGGGATTCGTACCCGCGACCTGCGGGTCAGCAGCTGAGTACCTTAGCCACTACACCACCACGGCGGGGCAAGGCTTGCAAAATGCAGCTACTGTTTGAAAAGTAGAACACTCATGATGATAGCTAGCAAGAATGAGGCTAGACAACTGCAGAAGTTCATATATATATATATATATATATATATATATATATATATATATATATATATATATAGAACTTCCGTGGTTGTCGAGCCTTATTTTCGCTATCATCGTGAGCGTTCTAAATATTTTTACGGGGATTAAAAATACACGGAAGCGAAAAACGAGTGTATTTGCAATATTTACAGTTAGGTGTGACACCCTAGGGCTGCTAGGATCTCGCGCGCCGAATCCGCTTCTTCTTCATCGATGCGTCCACGACGGCGGAGTCATGCCCACTCACTGCCTCGTAAAAACAACCCCCCCGGCGGACGAAGCGCCGTCACGGCGCCACTAAGGCAATCAGGACTGGCAGTGTAGTAGCGTTTTAGTCGCGACACATGAACAACATCAGTAGGTGGTGTGGCATAAAATGAGTGTGGTTCAGCGGGAGTGATGAGGTAGTCGACGTCGGTGACTTTGCGGAGAACTTTGTAGGGCTCGATGTATCGTGGAAGGAGTTTCTCGTACAAGCCTTCACGCCAATGCGGCGTCCAACGTAGGACGAGAGAGTCAGCAGGGTAGTCAACGTCGTGGTGCCAGTCATCGTAGCGGACTTTTTGTGAGGCCTGGGAAGCAGTGAGCCTAGTGTGCGTGGTTTGGCGAGTGACGCGGGCTCGAGAAGCAACGTCCTGAGCATACACCGTTGGTTTGGTAGTATCAGAAGGAAGGAGTGTCGAATCGCAACGCAGGGTTGTGGCCGTACAAAAAAAAGAACGGAGAATAGCCAGCGGTGTCATGTCTTAATGAATTGTACGCAAACGTAACGTCGGCAGCATTGCGTCCCAGTCACGGTGATCAGCAGAGACGTACATGGACAACATGTCTGTAAGAGTTCAGTTGAGGTGCTCTGTGAGACCGTTGGTCTGGGCATGGTAGGCAGTAGTAAGGTGATGTTCGGAAGAGCAGCTACGGAAGGTTTCGTCGATAACGTTTGCGAGGAAGAAGCGGCCACGATCCGTCAAAACCTGGCATAGCCCCATGCCGCAGAATGACATCATTCAGTAGAAAGTCTGCGACGTCTATAGCGCAGCTACTCGACAAGGCACGAGTTATAGCGTATCTGGTCGCATAGTCAGTTGCGACAGCAATCCATTTGTTGCCTGACACGTACGCTAGGAAAGGTCCAAGCAAGTCGATGCCGACGCGGAAGGATGGTTCCGGGGGAATGTCGATAGATTGGAGCAGGCCAGCCGTACGGAGAGACGGACGTTTGCGGCGCTGGCAGTGCTCACAAACAGCGACGTAACGGCACACAAATTTATACAGGCCAGGTCAAAAAAACCGTTGCCGCACGTGGTGATAGGTGCGTGAAAAACCCAGGTGTCCTGCCGTCGGAGCGTCCTGCAGATGTTGAAGAATGGTGGCACGCAGGCGTCGGGGAATAACTAACCAAAATTCCGGACCATCAGGCTTTATGTTGTGGTGGTACAGAATTTTGTTGCGAAGGGCATATTGACGGAGTGAAAGGTCGGAATGTCCTGAAGATACTCGCTCAATGACCGTCTTGAGGGTTGCGTCCCGGCGTTTATCTGTGCCGATGTCGTGCAAATCGGATATGGCGAGCACAGAAGAATCGTTCTCACGGACAGCGAGGCTAGCAGGGTCAACGGGATAACGCGAGAGACAATAGGCATCTTGGTGTAACCTGACAGACTTATAAATTACGTCGAAGGTATACTCCTGGAGAGGTAGAGCCCAGTGACCTAGACGACCAGTTGGGTACTTGAGCGACGACAACCAACACAGAGCGTGGTGGTCCATAATGACTGAAAACTCCCGGCCATACAAGTAGGGGCGAAATTTCGCTACAGCCCAGACAAATGCAAGACACTCGCGCTCTGTTATCGAATAGTTTTGCTCAGATGTGGAGAGAAGGCGGCTGTCATACGCAATACACGCGTTCGGCTCCCTTGGTGTTGAGCGAGGACGGTGCCGAAGCCGTGAGCACTGGCGTCTGTGCGAACTTCAGTCGTCGTGGACGGGTTGAAATGAGCCAATATTAGTGGTGAAGGGAGCAGCTGCATCAGCGTAGAAAACGCAGCCGCTTGGTCGTGGCCCCACGAGAAGGGCGCATTCTTTTTGAGAAGATCAGTGAGTGGTCGTGCAATTGTAGCGAAAGTGGGTATAAAACGTCGGAAGTACGAGCCCAAGCCCACACAACAACGAACATCTTTGGTAGTAGAGGAAAGTTCTTGACAGAACTAATCTGGTCAGAGTCCGGTTAAACGCCAGCAGCACTTACACGATGACCAAGGACCGTGATTTCTCGTCGGCCAAAATTGCACTTTTTCGAGTTCAGCTGGAGTCCCGCTCGACGAAAAACGGCTAGAACGGTCGACAAACAAGTTAGGTAGCTTTTAAACCCTTCTAAATCCACATATAAACCCAAAAAAGTGAACGGAGGGAAGGCTGCTGTGGTAGCTCAGTGGTTAGAGCATTAAACGCGTTATTCGAAGGTCTTAGCTTCGATTCCTGCTCACGTCTGGTTATTTTTTCATCCACTTTCCTTTCTTCTTATTTACACTCCATTGGTTCTAATAACTTCCGCTGTACATTCCTTAGCATTACTTTCTGTTAGACCTCATTATTAATGCGCTAAAACACGGAAAAACGAGCCCTTTGGTATACACTTCTTTCCCTTATTTTATTAAAAGAGGGTCTCGTACTGGCAAAATTGGTGTAATAAGGTTGTATACGAGGGACTATTAATCAGCTGCCCGCTCATAATAAGTTCACGTGCTACGTGACGCCAAACATGCGCATAAAAGAGTGTTTTTACACTCGTCGCTTGGCTTATAGATGGCGCTGACTGTCACCCCTTCTTCTAAATTCACATATAAACCCAAAAAAGTGAATGGAAGGAAGGCTGCTGTGGTAGCTCAGTGGTTAGAGCATTTAACGCGTTATTCGAAGGTCGTAGGTTCGATTCCTGCTCATGTCTGGTTATTTTTTCATCCACTTTTTTTCTTCTTCTTTACATTTCATTGGTTTTAATAACTTTCCCTGTACATTCCTTAGCATTACTGTCTGTTAGATCTCATTATTATTGCGTTGAAACACGGAAAAACGAGCCCTTAGGTATACGATTCTTTCCCTTATTTCATTAAACGAGGGTCTCGTACTGGCTGACTTGGTGTCATTAGGTTGTATACGAGGGACTATTAATCAGCTGCCCGCTCACATCAGGTTCACGTGCTACGTGACGCCAAACATGCGCATAAAAGAGTGTTTTCACACTCGTCGTTTGGCTTACAGATGGCGCTGACTGTCACTCCTACTTCTAAATTCACATATAAACCCAAAAAAGTGGATGGAGGGAAGGCCTCTGTGGTAGCTCAGTGATTAGAGCATCGAACGCGTTATTCGAAGGTCGTAGGTTCGAGTCCTGCTCACGGCTGGTTATTTTTTCATCCACTTTTATTTCTTCCTATTTACATTCCACTGGTTCTACTATTCCCCTGTATATTCCTTAGCCTTACTGTCTGTTAGATCTCATTATTAATGCGTTAAAACACGGAAAAACGAGCCGTAGGTATACACTTCTTTCCTTTATTTCATTAAACGAGGGTCTCGTACTGGCAGATTTGGTCTCACTAGGTTGTACACGAGGGACGATTAATCAGCTGCCCGCTCATATTAAGTTCACGTGCTACGGGATGCCAAACATGCGCATAAAAGATTGTTTTCACACTCGTCGCTTGGCTTATACATGGCACTGACTGTCACTCCTACTTCTAAATCCACATATAAACCCAAAAAAGTGGATGGAGGGAAGGCCGCTGTGGTAGCTCAGTGGTTAGAGCGTCGAACGCGTTATTCGAAGGTGATAGGTTCGATTCCTGCTCACGGCTGGTTATTTTTCGTCCACTTTTCTTTCTTCTTATTTACATTTATATAGTTTTAATAACTTCCCCTGTATATTCCTTAGCATTACTGTCTGTTAGATCTCATTATATTGCGTTAAAACACGGAAAAACGAGCCTTTGGGTATACACTTCTTTCCCTTATTTCATTAAACGAGGGTCTCGTACTGGCAGACTTGGTGTCATTAGGTTGTATACAAAGGACTATCAATCAGCTGCCCGCTCATAATAAGTTCACGTGCTACGTGACGCCAAAAATGCGCATAAAAGAGTGTTTTCACACTTGTCACTTGGCTTATAGGTGGCGCTGACTGTCACTCCTACTTCTAAATTCCCATATAAACCCAAAAAGTGGATGGAGGGAAGGACGCTGTGGTAGCCCAGTGGTTAGAGCATCGAACGCGTCATTCGAAGGTCGTAGGTTCGATTCCTGCTCACGGCTGATTATTTTTTCATCCACTTTTATTTCTTCTTATTTACATTCCGCTGGTTCTATTAACTTCCCCTGTACATTCCTTAGCATTACTGTCTGTTAGATCTCATTAATAATGCGCTAAAACACGGAAAAACGAGCCCTTTGTTATACACTTCTTTCCCTTATTTCATTAAACGAGAGTCTCGTATTGGCAGACTTGGTGTCATTAGGTTGTACACGAGGGACTATTAATCAGCTGCCCGCTCATAATAAGTTCACGTGCTACGTGATGCCAAACATGCGCATAAAAGAGTGCTTTCACACTTGTCACTTGGCTTATAGATGGCGCTGACTGTCACTCCTACTTCTAATTACACATATAAACCCAAAAAAGTGGAGGGAGGGAAGGCCGCTTTGGTAGCTCAGTGGTTTGAGCATCGAACGCGTTATTCGAAGGTGGTAGGTTCGATTCCTGCTCACGGCTGGTTATTTTTTCATTCACTTTTCTTTCTTCTTATTTACATTCTATTGTTTCTAATATTTTCCCCTGTACATTCCTTAGCATTACTGTCTGTTAGATCTCATTAATATTGCGTTAAGACACAGAAAAACGAGCCCTTAGGTATACACTTCTTTCCCTTATTTCATTAAACGAGGGTCTCGTGCTGGCAGACTTGGTCTCATTAGGTTGTACACGAGGGACTATTAATCAGCTGCCCGCTCATAATAAGTTCACGTGCTACGTGATGCCAAACATTCGCATGAAAGAGTGCCTTCACACTCGTCACTTGGTATATAGATGGC
Organism: Rhipicephalus annulatus; assembly: GCA_013436015.1. Lineage (NCBI taxonomy): Eukaryota > Metazoa > Arthropoda > Arachnida > Ixodida > Ixodidae > Rhipicephalus > Rhipicephalus annulatus. The sequence continues at coordinate 671,251 of WOVY01012425.1, forward strand.
GCTGACTGTCACTCCTACTTCTAAATCCACATATAAACCGAAAAAAGTGGATGGAGGGAAGGCCGCTTTGGTAGCTCTGTGGTTAGAGCATCGAACGCGTTATTCGAAGGTCGTAGGTTCGATTTCTGCTCACGTCTGGTTATTTTTTCATCTACTTTCCTTTCTTCTTATTTACACTCCATTATTTCTAATAACTTCCGCTGTACATTCCTTACCAATACTGTCTGGTACATCTCATTATTATTGCGTTAAAACACGGAAAAACGAGCCCTTAGGTATACACTTCTTTCCTTTAATTCATTAAATGAGGGTCTCGTACTGGCAGATTTGGTGTCATAGGGTAGTATACGAGGGACTATTAATCAGCTGCCCGCTCATAATAAGTTCACGTGCTACGTGACGCCAAACATGCGCATAAAAGAGTGTTTTCACACTCGTCGCTTGGCTTATAGATGGCGCTGACTGTCACTCCTACTTCTAAATTCACATATAAACCCAAAAAATTGAACGGAGGGAAGGCTGCTGTGGTAGCTCAGTGGTTAGAGCATTAAACGCGTTATTCGAAGGTCTTAGCTTCGATTCCTGCTCACGTCTGGTTATTTTTTCATCCACTTTCCTTTCTTCTTATTTACACTCCATTGGTTCTAATAACTTCCGCTGTACATTCCTTAGCATTACTGTCTGTTTGATCTCATTATTAATGCGCTAAAACACGGAAAAACGAGCCCTTTGGTATACACTTCTTTCCCTTATTTCATTAAACGAGAGTCTCGTATTGGCAGACTTGGTGTCATTAGGTTGTACACGAGGGACTATTAATCAGCTGCCCGCTCATAATAAGTTCACGTGCTACGTGATGCCAAACATGCGCATAAAAGAGTGCTTTCACACTCGTCACTTGGCTTATAGATGGCGCTGACTGTCACTCCTACTTCTAAATCCACATATAAACCGAAAAAAGTGGATGGAGGGAAGGCCTCTTTGGTAGCTCAGTGGTTAGAACATTGAACGCGTTATTCGAAGGTCATAGGTTCGATTCCTGCTCATGGCTGGTTATTTTTTCATCCACTTTTGTCTTATTTACATTCCATTAGTTTTAATACCTTCCCCTGTATATTCCTTAGCATTACTGTCTGTTAGATTTTATTATTATTGCGTTAAAACTCGGAAAAACGAGCCTCTAGGTATACACTTCTTTCCCTTATTTCAATAAACGAGGGTCTCGTACTGGCAGACTTGGTGTTATTAGGTTGTATACGAGAGACTATTTATCAGCTGCTTGCTCATAATTAGTTCACGTGCTACGTGACGCCAAACATGCGCATAAAAGAGTGTTTTCACACTCGTTGCTTGGCTTATAGGGCGCTGACTGTCACTCCTACTTCTAATTACACATATAAACCCAAAAAAGTGGAGGGAGGGAAGGCCGCTGTGGTAGCTCAGTGGTTTGAGCATCGAACGCGTTATACGAAGGTTGTAGGTTCGATTCCTGCTCACGGCTGGTTACTTTTTCATCCACTTTTATTTCTTCCTATTTACATTCCACTGGTTCTACTATTCCCCTGTATATTCCTTAGCCTTACTGTCTGTTAGATCTCATTATTAATGCGTTAAAACACGGAAAAACGAGCCCCTAGATATACACTTCTTTCCTTTATTTCATTAAACGAGGGTCTCGTACTGGCAGACTTGGTCTCACTAGGTTGTACACGAGGGACGATTAATGAGCTGCCCGCTCATGTTAAGTTCACGTGCTACGTGATGCCAAACATGCGCATAAAAGATTGTTTTCACACTCGTCGCTTGGCTTATAGATGGCACTGACTGTCACTCCTACTTCTAAATCCACATATAAACCCAAAAAAGTGGATGGAGGGAAGGCCGCTGTGGTAGCTCAGTGGTTAGATCATCGAACGCGTCATTCAAAGGTCGTAGGTTCGATTCCTGCTCACGGCTGGTTATTTTTCGTCCACTTTTCTGTCTTCCTATTTACATTCCATTAGTTTTAATACCTTCCCCTGTATATTCCTTAGCATTACTGTCTGTTAGATCTCATTATTATTGCGTTAAAACACGGAAAACGAGCCTTTAGGTATACACTTCTTTCCCTTATTTCATTAAACGAGGGTCTCGTACTGGCAGATTTGGGGTCATAAGGTTGTACACGAGGGACTATTAATCAGATGCCCGCTCATAATAAGTTCACGTGCTACGTGATGCCAAACATGCGCATAAAAGAGTGCTTTCACACTCGTCACTTGGCTTATAGATGGCGCTGACTGTCACTCCTACTTCTAAATCCACATATAAACCGAAAAAAGTGGATGGAGGGAAGGCCTCTTTGGTAGCTCAGTGGTTAGAACATTGAACGCGTTATTCGAAGGTCATAGGTTCGATTCCTGCTCATGGCTGGTTATTTTTTCATCCACTTTTGTCTTCCTGTTTACATTCCATTAGTTTTAATACCTTCCCCTGTATATTCCTTAGCATTACTGTCTGTTAGATCTTATTATTATTGCGTTAAAACACGGAAAAACGAGCCTTTAGGTATACACTTCTTTCCCTTATTTCATTAAACGAGGGTCTCGTACTGGCAGACTTGGTGTCATTAGGTTGTATACGAGGGACTATTTATCAGCTGCCTGCTCATAATTAGTTCACGTGCTACGTGACGCCAAACATGCGCAAAAAAGAGTGTTTTCACACTCGTCGCTTGGCTTATAGATGGCTCTGACTGTCACTCCTACTTCTAAATCCACAAATAAACCCAAAAAAGCGAATGGAGGGAAGGCTGCTGTGGTAGCTCAGTGGTTAGAGCATTGAACGCGTTATTCGAAGGTTATAGGTTCGATTCCTGCTCACGGCTGGGTATTTTTTCATCCACTTTCTGTCTTCCTATTTACATTACATTAGTGTTAATAACTTCCCCTGTATATTCCTTAGCATTACTGTCTGTTAGATCTCATTATTATTGCGTTAAAACACGGAAAAACGAGCCTTTAGGTATACACTTCTTTCCCTTATTTCATTAAACGAGGGTCTCGTACTGGCAGACTTGGTGTCATTAGGTTGTATACGAAGGGACTATTCAATCAGCTGCCCGCTCATAATAGTTCACGTGCTACGTGACGCCAAAAATGCGCATAAAATAGTGTTTTCACACTCGTCACTTGGCTTATAGATGGCGCTGACTGTCACTCCTACTTCTAAATTCCCATATAAACCCAAAAAAGTGGATGGAGGGAAGGACGCTGTGGTAGCCCAGTGGTTAGAGCATCGAACGCGTCATTCGAAGGTCGTAGGTTCGATTCCTGCTCACGGCTGGTTATTTTTTCATCCACTTTTCTTTCTTCTTATTTACATTCCGCTGGTTCTATTAACTTCCCCTGTACATTCCTTAGCATTACTGTCTGTTAGATCTCATTATTAATGCGCTAAAACACGGAAAAACGAGCCCTTTGGTATACACTTCTTTCCCTTATTTCATTAAACGAGAGTCTCGTATTGGCAGACTTGGTGTCATTAGGTTGTACACGAGGGACTAATAATGAGCTGCCCGCTCATAATAAGTCACGTGCTACGTGATGCCAAACATTGCGCATAAAAGAGTGCTTTCACACTCGTCACTTGGCTTATAGATGGCGCTGACTGTCACTCCTACTTCTAAATCCACATATAAACCGAAAAAAGTGGATGGAGGGAAGGCCTCTTTGGTAGCGCAGTGGTTAGAGTGTCGAACGCGTTATTCGAAGGTCGTAGGTTCGATTCCTGCTCACGTCTGGTTATTTTTTCATCCACTTTCTTTCTTCTTATTTACACTCCATTGGTTCTAATAACTTCCCCTGTACATTCCTTAGCATTACTGTCTGTTAGATCTCATTATTATTGCGTTAAAACACAGAAAAACGAGCCCTTAGGTATACACTTCTTTCCTTATTTCATTAAACGAGGGTCTCGTACTGGCAGACTTGGTGTCATTAGGTTGTATACGAGGGACTATTAATCAGCTGCCCGCTCATAATAAGTTCACGTGCTACGTGACGCCAAACATGCGCATAAAAGAGTGTTTTCACACTCGTCGCTTGGCTTATAGATGGCGCTGACTGTCACTCCTACTTCTAAATTCACATATAAACCCAAAAAAGTGGATGGAGGGAAGGCCGCTGTGGTAGCTCAGTGGTTAGAGCATCGAACGCGTTATTCGAAGGTCGTAGGTTCGATTCCTGCTCACGGCTGGTTATTTTTTCATCCACTTTTCTTTCTTCTTATTTACATTCTATTGGTTCTAATAACTTCCCTGTACATTCCTTAGCATTACTGTCTGTTAGATCTCATTATTATTGCGTTAAAACACGAAAAAACGAGCCCTTAGGTATACACTTCTTTCCCTTATTTCATTAAACGAGGGTCTCGTACTGGCAGACTTGGTGTCATTAGGTTGTATACGAGGGACTATTAATCAGCTGCCCGCTCATAATAAGTTCACGTGCTACGTGACGCCAAACATGCGCATAAAAGAGTGTTTTCACACTCGTCGCTTGGCTTATAGATGGCGCTGACTGTCACTCCTACTTCTAAATTCACATATAAACCCAAAAAAGTGGATGGAGGGAAGGCCGCTGTGGTAGCTCAGTGGTTAGAGCATCGAACGCGTTATTCGAAGGTCGTAGGTTCGATTCCTGCTCACGGCTGGTTATTTTTTCATCCACTTTTCTGTCTTCTTATTTACATTCCATTGGTTCTATTAACTTCCCCTGTACATTCCTTAGCATTACTGTCTGTTAGATCTCATTATTAATGCGCTTAAAACACGGAAAAACGAGCCCTTTGGTATACACTTCTTTCCCTTATTTCATTAAACGAGAGTCTTCGTATTGGCAGACTTGGTGTCATCTAGGTTGTACACGAGGGACTATTAATGAGCTGCCCGCTCATAATAAGTTCACGTGCTACGTGATGCCAAACATGCGCATAAAAGAGTGCTTTCACACTCGTCACTTGGCTTATAGATGGCGCTGACTGTCACTCCTACTTCTAAATCCACATATAAACCGAAAAAAGTGGATGGAGGGAGGGCCTCTGTCGGTAGCGCAGTGGTTAGAGTAGTCGAAGGCGTTATTCGAAGGTCGTAGGTTCGATTCCTGCTCACTGTCTGGTTATTTATTCATCCACTTTTCTTTCTTCCTATTTACACTCCATTGGTTCTAATAACTTCCCCTGTACATTCCTTAGCATTACTAGTCTGTTAGATCTCATTATTATTGCGTTAAACACGGAAAAACGAGCCCTTAGGTATACACTTCTTTCCCTTATTTCATTAAACGAGGGTCTCGTACTGGCAGACTTGGTCTCATTAGGTTGTACACGAGGGACTATTAATCAGCTGCCCGCTCATAATAAGTTCACGTGCTACGTGATGCCAAACATGCGCATAAAAGAGTGTTTTCACACTCGTCGCTTGGCTTATAGATGGCGCTGACTGTCACTCCTACTTCTAAATTCACATATAAACCCAAAAAAGTGGATGGAGGGAAGGCCGCTGTGGTAGCTCAGTGGTTAGAGCATCGAACGCGTTATTCGAAGGTCGTAGGTTCGATTCCTGCTCACGGCTGGTTATTTTTTCATCCACTTTTCTGTCTTCCTATTTACATTCCATTGGTTCTAATACTTCCCCTGTATATTCCTTAGCATTACTGTCTGTTAGAATCTCATTATTATGCGTTAAAACACGGAAAAACGAGCCCTTAGGTATACACTTCTTTCCCTTATTTCATTAAACGAGGGTCTCGTACTGGCAGACTTGGTGTCATTAGGTTGTACTACGAGGGACTATTAATCAGCTGCCCGCTCATAATAAGTTCACGTGCTACGTGACGCCAAACATGCGCATAAAAGAGTGTTTTCACACTCGTCGCTTGGCTTATAGATGGCGCTGACTGTCACTCCTACTTCTAAATTCACATATAAACCCAAAAAAGTGGATGGAGGGAAGGCCGCTGTGGTAGCTCAGTGGTTAGAGCATCGAACGCGTTATTCGAAGGTCGTAGGTTCGATTCCTGCTCACTGGCTGGTTATTTTTTCATCCACTTTCTTTCTTCTTATTTACATTCCACTGGTTCTAATAACTTCCCCTGTACATTCCTTAGCATTACTGTCTGTTAGATCTCATTATTATTGCGTTAAAACACGGAAAAAACGAGCCCTTAGGTATACACTTCTTTCCCTTATTTCATTAAACGAGGGTCTCGTACTGGCAGACTTGGTGTCATTAGGTTGTATACGAGGGACTATTAATCAGCTGCCCGCTCATAATAAGTTCACGTGCTACGTGATGCCAAAAATGCGCATAAAAGAGTGTTTTCACACTCGTCACTTGGCTATAGATGGCGCTGACTGTCACTCCTACTTCTAAATTCACATATAAACCCAAAAAAGTGGATGGAGGGAAGGCCGCTGTGGTAGCCCAGTGGTTAGAGCATCGAACGCGTTATTCGAAGGTCGTAGGTTCGATTCCTGCTCACGGCTGGTTATTTTTTCATCCACATTTTCTTTCTTCTATTTACATTCCATGGTTCTAATAACTTCCCCTGTACATTCCTTAGCATTACTGTCTGTTAGATCTCATTATTATTGCGTTAAAACACGGAAAAACGAGCCCTTAGGTATACACTTCTTTCCCTTATTTCATTAAACGAGGTCTCGTACTTGGCAGACTTGGTGTCATTAGGTTGTACACGAGGGACTATTAATCAGCTGCCCGCTCATAATAAGTTCACGTGCTACGTGATGCCAAACATGCGCATAAAAGAGTGTTTCACACTCGTCGCTTGGCTTATAGATGGCGCTGACTGTCACTCCTACTTCTAAATCCACATATAAACCCAAAAAAGTGGATGGAGGGAAGGCCGCTGTGGTAGCTCAGTGGTTAGAGCATTGAACGCGTTATTCGAAGGTCAGTAGGTTCGATTCCTGCTCACGGCTGGTTATTTTTCATCCACTTTCTGTCTTCTTATTTACATTCCATTAGTTTAATAACTTCCCCTGTATATTCCTTAGCATTACTGTCTGTTAGATCTCATTATTATTGCGTTAAAACACGGAAAAACGAGCCTTTAGGTATACACTTCTTTCCCTTATTTCATTAAACGAGGGTCTCGTACTGGCAGACTTGGTGTCATAGGTTGTATACGAGGGACTATTAATCAGCTGCCCGCTCATAATAAGTTCACGTGCTACGTGACGCCAAACATGCGCATAAAAGAGTGTTTTTCACACTCGTCGCTTGGCTTATAGATGGCGCTGACTGTCACTCCTACTTCTAAATTCACATATAAACCCAAAAAAGTGGATGGAGGGAAGGCGCTGTGGTAGCTCAGTGGTTAGAGCATCGAACGCGTTATTCGAAGGTCGTAGGTTCGATTCCTGCTCACGGCTGGTTATTTTTTCATCCACTTTTCTGTCTTCTTATTTACATTCCATTGGTTCTAATAACTTCCCTGTACATTCCTTAGCATTACTGTCTGTTAGATCTCATTAATATTGCGTTAAAACACGGAAAAACGAGCCCTTAGGTATACACTTCTTTCCCTTATTTCATTAAACGAGGGTCTCGTACTGGCAGACTTGGTGTCATTAGGTTGTATACGAGGGACTATAATCAGCTGCCCGCTCATAATAAGTTCACGTGCTACGTGACGCCAAAAATGCGCATAAAAGAGTGTTTTCACACTCGTCGCTTGGCTTATAGATGGCGCTGACTGTCACTCCTACTTCTAAATTCACATATAAACCCAAAAAAGTGGATGGAGGGAAGGCCGCTGTGGTAGCCTCAGTGGTTAGAGCATCGAACGCGTTATTCGAAGGTCGTAGGTTCGATTCCTGCTCACGGCTGGTTATTTTTTCATCCACTTTCTTTCTTCTTATTTACATTCCACTGGTTCTAATAACTTCCCTGTACATTCCTTAGCATTACTGTCTGTTAGATCTCATTATTATTGCGTTAAAACACGGAAAAACGAGCCCTTAGGTATACACTTCTTTCCCTTATTTCATTAACGAGGGTCTCGTACTGGCAGACTTGGTGTCATTAGGTTGTATACGAGGGACTATTAATCAGCTGCCCGCTCATAATAAGTTCACGTGCTACGTGACGCCAAACATGCGCATAAAAGAGTGTTTTTCACACTCGTCGCTTGGCTTATAGATGGCGCTGACTGTCACTCCTACTTCTAAATTCACATATAAACCCAAAAAAGTGGATGGAGGGAAGGCGCTGTGGTAGCTCAGTGGTTAGAGCATCGAACGCGTTATTCGAAGGTCGTAGGTTCGATTCCTGCTCACGGCTGGTTATTTTTTCATCCACTTTCTGTCTTCTTATTTACATTCCATTGGTTCTAATAACTTCCCTGTACATTCCTTAGCATTACTGTCTGTTAGATCTCAATTATTATTGCGTTAAACACGGAAAAACGAGCCCTTAGGTATACACTTCTTTCCCTTATTTCATTAAACGAGGGTCTCGTACTGGCAGACTTGGTGTCATTAGGTTGTATACGAGGGACTATTAATCAGCTGCCCGCTCATAATAAGTTCACGTGCTACGTGACGCCAAACATGCGCATAAAAGAGTGTTTTCACACTCGTCGCTTGGCTTATAGATGGCGCTGACTGTCACTCCTACTTCTAAATTCACATATAAACCCAAAAAAGTGGATGGAGGGAAGGCCGCTGTGGTAGCTCAGTGGTTAGAGCATCGAACGCGTTATTCGAAGGTCGTAGGTTCGATTCCTGCTCACGGCTGGTTATTTTTTCATCCACTTTTCTTTCTTCTTATTTACATTCCATTGGTTCTAATAACTTCCCCTGTACATTCCTTAGCATTACTGTCTGTTAGATCTCATTATATTGCGTTAAAACACGAAAACGAGCCCTTAGGTATACACTTCTTTCCCTTATTCATTAAACGAGGGTCTCGTACTGGCAGACTTGGTGTCATTAGGTTGTATACGAGGGACTATTAATCAGCTGCCCGCTCATAATAAGTTCACGTGCTACGTGACGCCAAACATGCGCATAAAAGAGTGTTTTCACACTCGTCGCTTGGCTTATAGATGGCGCTGACTGTCACTCCTACTTCTAAATTCACATATAAACCCAAAAAAGTGGATGGAGGGAAGGCCGCTGTGGTAGCTCAGTGGTTAGAGCATCGAACGCGTTATTCGAAGGTCGTAGGTTCGATTCCTGCTCACGGCTGGTTATTTTTTCATCCACTTTTCTTTCTTCTTATTTACATTCCACTGGTTCTAATAACTTCCCCTGTACATTCCTTAGCATTACTGTCTGTTAGATCTCATTATTATTGCGTTAAAACACGGAAAAACGAGCCCTTAGGTATACACTTCTTTCCCTTATTTCATTAAACGAGGTCTCGTACTGGCAGACTTGGTGTCATTAGGTTGTATACGAGGGACTATTAATCAGCTGCCCGCTCATAATAAGTTCACGTGCTACGTGACGCCAAACATGCGCATTAAAAGAGTGTTTTCACACTCGTCGCTTGGCTTATAGATGGCGCTGACTGTCACTCCTACTTCTAAATTCACATATAACCCAAAAAAGTGGATGGAGGGAAGGCCGCTGTGGTAGCTCAGTGGTTAGAGCATCGAACGCGTTATTCGAAGGTCGTAGGTTCGATTCCTGCTCACGGCTGGTTATTTTTCATCCACTTTTCTTTCTTCTATTTACATTCCATTGGTTCTAATAACTTCCCCTGTACATTCCTTAGCATTACTGTCTGTTAGATCTCATTATATTGCGTTAAAACACGGAAAAACGAGCCCTTAGGTATACACTTCTTTCCCTTATTTCATTAAACGAGGGTCTCGTACTGGCAGACTTGGTGTCATTAGGTTGTATACGAGGGACTATTAATCAGCTGCCCGCTCATAATAAGTTCACGTGCTACGTGACGCCAAACATGCGCATAAAAGAGTGTTTTCACACTCGTCGCTTGGCTTATAGATGGCGCTGACTGTCACTCCTACTTCTAAATTCACATATAAACCCAAAAAAGTGGATGGAGGGAAGGCCGCTGTGGTAGCTCAGTGGTTAGAGCATCGAACGCGTTATTCGAAGGTCGTAGGTTCGATTCCTGCTCACGGCTGGTTATTTTTTCATCCACTTTTCTTTCTTCTTATTTACATTCCATTGGTTCTAATAACTTCCCCTGTACATTCCTTAGCATTACTGTCTGTTAGATCTCATTAATATTGCGTTAAACACGGAAAAAACGAGCCCTTAGGTATACACTTCTTTCCCTTATTTCATTTAACGAGGGTCTCGTACTGGCAGACTTGGTGTCATTAGGTTGTATACGAGGGACTATTAATCAGCTGCCCGCTCATAATAAGTTCACGTGCTACGTGACGCCAAAAATGCGCATAAAAGAGTGTTTTCACACTCGTCGCTTGGCCTATAGATGGCGCTGACTGTCACTCCTACTTCTAAATTCACATATAAACCCAAAAAAGTGGATGGAGGGAAGGCCGCTGTGGTAGCTCAGTGGTTAGAGCATCGAACGCGTTATTCGAAGGTCGTAGGTTCGATTCCTGCTCACGGCTGGTTATTTTTTCATCCACTTTTCTTTCTTCTTATTTACATTCCACTGGTTCTAATAACTTCCCCTGTACATTCCTTAGCATTACTGTCTGTTAGATCTCATTATTATTGCGTTAAAACACGGAAAAACGAGCCCTTAGGTATACACTTCTTTCCCTTATTTCATTAAACGAGGGTCTCGTACTGGCAGACTTGGTGTCATTAGGTTGTATACGAGGGACTATTAATCAGCTGCCCGCTCATAATAAGTTCACGTGCTACGTGACGCCAAACATGCGCATAAAAGAGTGTTTTCACACTCGTCGCTTGGCTTATAGATGGCGCTGACTGTCACTCCTACTTCTAAATTCACATATAAACCCAAAAAAGTGGATGGAGGGAAGGCCGCTGTGGTAGCTCAGTGGTTAGAGCATCGAACGGCGTTATTCGAAGGTCGTAGGTTCGATTCCTGCTCACGGCTGGTTATTATTTCATCCACTTTTCTTTCTTCCTTATTTACATTCCATTGGTTCTAATAACTTCCCCTGTACATTCCTTAGCATTACTGTCTGTTAGATCTCATTATATTGCGTTAAAACACGAAAAACGAGCCCTTAGGTATACACTTCTTTCCCTTATTTCATTAAACGAGGGTCTCGTACTGGCAGACTTGGTGTCATTAGGTTGTATACGAGGGACTATTAATCAGCTGCCCGCTCATAATAAGTTCACGTGCTACGTGACGCCAAACATGCGCATAAAAGAGTGTTTTCACACTCGTCGCTTGGCTTATAGATGGCGCTGACTGTCACTCCTACTTCTAAATTCACATATAAACCCAAAAAAGTGGATGGAGGGAAGGCCGCTGTGGTAGCTCAGTGGTTAGAGCATCGAACGCGTTATTCGAAGGTCGTAGGTTCGATTCCTGCTCACGGCTGGTTATTTTTTCATCCACTTTTCTTTCTTCTTATTTACATTCCACTGGTTCTAATAACTTCCCCTGTACATTCCTTAGCATTACTGTCTGTTAGATCTCATTATTATTGCGTTAAAACACGGAAAAACGAGCCCTTAGGTATACACTTCTTTCCCTTATTTCATTAAACGAGGGTCTCGTACTGGCAGACTTGGTGTCATTAGGTTGTATACGAGGGACTATAATCAGCTGCCCGCTCATAATAAGTTCACGTGCTACGTGACGCCAAACATGCGCATAAAAGAGTGTTTTCACACTCGTCGCTTGGCTTATAGATGGCGCTGACTGTCACTCCTACTTCTAAATTCACATATAACCCAAAAAAGTGGATGGAGGGAAGGCAGCTGTGGTAGCTCAGTGGTTAGAGCATCGAACCGCGTTATTCGAAGGTCGTAGGTTCGATTCCTGCTCACGGCTGGTTATTTTTTCATCCACTTTTCTTCTTCTTATTTACATTCCATTGGTTCTAATAACTTCCCCTGTACATTCCTTAGCATTACTGTCTGTTAGATCTCATTAATATTGCGTTAAAACACGGAAAAACGAGCCCTTAGGTATACACTTCTTTCCCTTATTTCATTAAACGAGGGTCTCGTACTGGCAGACTTGGTGTCATTAGGTTGTATACGAGGGACTATAATCAGCTGCCCGCTCATAATAAGTTCACGTGCTACGTGACGCCAAAAATGCGCATAAAAGAGTGTTTTCACACTCGTCGCTTGGCTTATAGATGGCGCTGACTGTCACTCCTACTTCTAAATTCACATATAAACCCAAAAAAGTGGATGGAGGGAAGGCAGCTGTGGTAGCTCAGTGGTTAGAGCATCGAACGCGTTATTCGAAGGTCGTAGGTTCGATTCCTGCTCACGGCTGGTTATTTTTTCATCCACTTTTCTTTCTTCTTATTTACATTCCACTGGTTCTAATAACTTCCCCTGTACATTCCTTAGCATTACTGTCTGTTAGATCTCATTAATATTGCGTTAAAACACGGAAAAACGAGCCCTTAGGTATACACTTCTTTCCTTATTTCATTAACGAGGGTCTCGTACTGGCAGACTTGGTGTCATTAGGTTGTATACGAGGGACTATTAATCAGCTGCCCGCTCATAATAAGTTCACGTGCTACGTGACGCCAAACATGCGCATAAAAGAGTGTTTTCACACTCGTCGCTTGGCTTATAGATGGCGCTGACTGTCACTCCTACTTCTAAATTCACATATAAACCCAAAAAAGTGGATGGAGGGAAGGCAGCTGTGGTAGCTCAGTGGTTAGAGCATCGAACCGCGTTATTCGAAGGTCGTAGGTTTCGATTCCTGCTCACGGCTGGTTATTTTTTCATCCACTTTTCTTTCTTCTTATTTACATTCCACTGGTTCTAATAACTTCCCCTGTACATTCCTTAGCATTACTGTCTGTTAGATCTCATTATATTGCGTTAAAACACGGAAAAACGAGCCCTTAGGTATACACTTCTTTCCCTTATTTCATTAAACGAGGGTCTCGTACTGGCAGACTTGGTGTCATTAGGTTGTATACGAGGGACTATTAATCAGCTGCCCGCTCATAATAAGTTCACGTGCTACGTGACGCCAAACATGCGCATAAAAGAGTGTTTTCACACTCGTCGCTTGGCTTATAGATGGCGCTGACTGTCACTCCTACTTCTAAATTCACATATAAACCCAAAAAAGTGGATGGAGGGAAGGCAGCTGTGGTAGCTCAGTGGTTAGAGCATCGAACGCGTTATTCGAAGGTCGTAGGTTCGATTCCTGCTCACGGCTGGTTATTTTTTCATCCACTTTTCTTTCTTCTTATTTACATTCCACTGGTTCTAATAACTTCCCCTGTACATCCTTAGCATTACTGTCTGTTAGATCTCATTAATATTGCGTTAAAACACGGAAAAACGAGCCCTTAGGTATACACTTCTTTCCCTTATTTCATTAAACGAGGGTCTCGTACTGGCAGACTTGGTGTCATTAGGTTGTATACGAGGGACTATTAATCAGCTGCCCGCTCATAATAAGTTCACGTGCTACGTGACGCCAAAAATGCGCATAAAAGAGTGTTTTCACACTCGTCGCTTGGCTTATAGATGGCGCTGACTGTCACTCCTACTTCTAAATTCACATATAAACCCAAAAAAGTGGATGGAGGGAAGGCAGCTGTGGTAGCTCAGTGGTTAGAGCATCGAACGCGTTATTCGAAGGTCGTAGGTTCGATTCCTGCTCACGGCTGGTTATTTTTTCATCCACTTTTCTTTCTTCTTATTTACATTCCATTGGTTCTAATAACTTCCCCTGTACATTCCTTAGCATTACTGTCTGTTAGATCTCATTATATTGCGTTAAAACACGGAAAAAACGAGCCCTTAGGTATACACTTCTTTCCCTTATTTCATTAAACGAGGGTCTCGTACTGGCAGACTTGGTGTCATTAGGTTGTATACGAGGGACTATTAATCAGCTGCCCGCTCATAATAAGTTCACGTGCTACGTGACGCCAAACATGCGCATAAAAGAGTGTTTTCACACTCGTCGCTTGGCTTATAGATGGCGCTGACTGTCACTCCTACTTCTAAATTCACATATAAACCCAAAAAAGTGGATGGAGGGAAGGCAGCTGTGGTAGCTCAGTGGTTAGAGCATCGAACGCGTTATTCGAAGGTCGTAGGTTGATTCCTTCTCACGGCCTGGTTATATTTTTCATCCACTTTTCTTTCTTATATTACATTCCACTGGTTCTAATAACTTCCCCTGTACATTCTTAGCATTACTGTCTGTTAGATCTCATTATTATTGCGTGTAAAACACGGAAAAACGAGCCCTTAGGTATACACTTCTTTCCCTTATTTCATTAAACGAGGGTCCTCGTACTGGCAGACTTGGTGTCATTAGGTTGTATACGAGGGACTAATTAATCAGCTGCCCGCTCATAATAAGTTCACGTGCTACGTGACGCCAAAAAATGCGCATAAAGAGTGTTTTCACACTCGTCGCTTGGCCTATAGATGGCGCTGGACTGTCACTCCTACTTCTAAATTTCACATATAAACCCAAAAAAGTGGATGGAGGGAAGGCCGCTGTGGTAGCTCAGTGGTTAGAGCATCGACACGCGTTATTCGAAGGTCGTAGGTTTCGATTCCTGCTCACGGCTGGTTATTTTTTTCATCCACATTTCTTTCTTCTTATTTACATTCCACTGGTTCTAATAACTTCCCCTGTACATTCTTTAGCATTACTGTCTTTAGATCTCATTAATATTGCGTTAAAACACGTAAAAACGAGCCCTTAGGTATACACTTCTTTCCCTTATTTCATTAAACGAGGGTCTCGTACTGGCAGACTTGGTGTCATTAGGTTGTATACGAGGGACTATTAATCAGCTGCCCGCTCATAATAAGTTCACGTGCTACGTTACGCCAAACATGCGCATAAAAGAGTGTTTCTACACTCGTCGCTTGGCTTATAGATGGCGCTGACTGTCACTCCTACTTCTAAATTCACATATAAACCCAAAAAAGTGGATGGAGGGAAGGCCTGCTGTGGTAGCCAGTGGTAGAGCATCGACCGCGTTATTCGAAGGTCGTAGGTTCGATTCCTGCTCACGGCTGGTTATTTTTTCATCCACTTTTCTTTCTTCTTATTTACATTCCACTGGTTCTAATAACTTCCCCTGTACATTCCTTAGCATTACTGTCTGTTAGATCTCATTATATTGCGTTAAAACACGGAAAAACGAGCCCTTAGGTATACACTTCTTTCCCTTATTTCATTAAACGAGGGTCTCGTACTGGCAGACTTGGTGTCATTAGGTTGTATACGAGGGACTATTAATCAGCTGCCCGCTCATAATAAGTTCACGTGCTACGTGACGCCAAAAATGCGCATAAAGAGTGTTTTCACACTCGTCGCTTGGCTTATAGATGGCGCTGACTGTCACTCCTACTTCTAAATTCACATATAAACCCAAAAAAGTGGATGGAGGGAAGGCAGCTGTGGTAGCTCAGTGGTTAGAGCATCGAACGCGTTATTCGAAGGGTCGTAGGTTCGATTCCTGCTCACGGCTGGTTATTTTTTCATCCACTTTCTTTCTTCTTATTTACATTCTACTGGTTCTAATAACTTCCCCTGTACATTCCTTAGCATTACTGTCTGTTAGATCTCATTAATATTGCGTTAAAACACGGAAAAACGAGCCCTTAGGTATACACTTCTTTCCCTTATTTCATTTAACGAGGGTCTCGTACTGGCAGACTTGGTGTCATTAGGTTGTATACGAGGGACTATTAATCAGCTGCCCGCTCATAATAAGTTCACGTGCTACGTGACGCCAAACATGCGCATAAAGAGTGTTTTCACACTCGTCGCTTGGCTTATAGATGGCGCTGACTGTCACTCCTACTTCTAATTCACATATAAACCCAAAAAAGTGGATGGAGGGAAGGCCGCTGTGGTAGCCTCAGTGGTTAGAGCATCGAACGCGTTATTCGAAGGTCGTAGGTTCGATTCCTGCTCACGGCTGGTTATTTTTTCATCCACTTTCTTTCTTCTTATTTACATTCCATTGGTTCTAATAACTTCCCCTGTACATTCCTTAGCATTACTGTCTGTTAGATCTCATTAATATTGCGTTAAAACACGGAAAAACGAGCCCTTAGGTATACACTTCTTTTCCTTATTTCATTAACGAGGGTCTCGTACTGGCAGACTTGGTGTCATTAGGTTGTATACGAGGGACTATTAATCAGCTGCCCGCTCATAATAAGTTCACGTGCTACGTGACGCCAAACATGCGCATAAAAGAGTGTTTTCACACTCGTCGCTTGGCTTATAGATGGCGCTGACTGTCACTCCTACTTCTAAATTCACATATAAACCCAAAAAGTGGATGGAGGGAAGGCCGCTGTGGTAGCTCAGTGGTTAGAGCATCGAACGCGTTATTCGAAGGTCGTAGGTTTGATTCCTGCTCACGGCTGGTTATTTTTTCATCCACTTTTCTTTCTTCTTATTTACATTCCATTGGTTCTAATAACTTCCCTGTACATTCTTAGCATTACTGTCTGTTAGATCTCATTAATTATTGCGTTAAACACGGAAAAACGAGCCCTTAGGTATACACTTCTTTCCCTTATTTCATTAACGAGGGTCTCGTACTAGCAGACTTGGTGTCATTAGGTTGTATACGAGGGACTATTAATCAGCTGCCCGCTCATAATAAGTTCACGTGCTACGTGACGCCAAAAATGCGCATAAAAGAGTGTTTTCACACTCGTCGCTTGGCTTATAGATGGCGCTGACTGTCACTCCTACTTCTAAATTCACATATAAACCCAAAAAAGTGGATGGAGGGAAGGCCGCTGTGGTAGCTCAGTGGTTAGAGCATCGAACGCGTTATTCGAAGGTCGTAGGTTCGATTCCTGCTCACGGCTGGTTATTTTTTCATCCACTTTCTTTCTTCTTATTTACATTCCATTGGTTCTAATAACTTCCCCTGTACATTCCTTAGCATTACTGTCTGTTAGATCTCATTAATATTGCGTTAAAACACGGAAAAAACGAGCCCTTAGGTATACACTTCTTTCCTTATTTCATTAACGAGGGTCTCGTACTGGCAGACTTGGTGTCATTAGGTGTATACGAGGGACTATTAATCAGCTGCCCGCTCATAATAAGTTCACGTGCTACGTGACGCCAAAAATGCGCATAAAAGAGTGTTTTCACACTCGTCGCTTGGCCTATAGATGGCGCTGACTGTCACTCCTACTTCTAAATTCACATATAAACCCAAAAAGTGGATGGAGGGAAGGCAGCTGTGGTAGGCTCAGTGGTTAGAGCATCGAACGCGTTATTCGAAGGTCGTAGGTTCGATTCCTGCTCACGGCTGGTTATTTTTTCATCCACCTTTCTTTCTTCTTATTTACATTCACTGGTTCTAATAACTTCCCCTGTACATCCTTTAGCATTACTGTCTGTTAGATCTCATTAATATTGCGTTAAAACACGTAAAAACGAGCCCTTAGGTATACACTTCTTTCCCTTATTTCATTTAACGAGGGTCTCGTACTGGCAGACTTGGTGTCATTAGGTTGTATACGAGGGACTATAATCAGCTGCCCGCTCATAATAAGTTCACGTGCTACGTTACGCCAAACATGCGCATAAAAGAGTGTTTTTCACACTCGTCGCTTGGCTTATAGATGGCGCTGACTGTCACTCCTACTTCTAAATTCACATATAAACCCAAAAAAGCGGATGGAGGGAAGGCTGCTGTGGTAGCTCAGTGGTTAGAGCATCGAACGCGTTATTCGAAGTCGTAGGTTCGATTCCTGCTCACGGCTGGTTATTTTTTCATCCACATTTCTTTCTTCTTATTTACATTCCACTGGTTCTAATAACTTCCCCTGTACATCCTTTAGCATTACTGTCTGTTAGATCTCATTAATATTGCGTTAAAACACGGAAAAAACGAGCCCTTAGGTATACACTGCTTTCCCTTATTTCATTAAACGAGGGCTCTCGTACTGGCAGATCTTGGTGTCATTAGGTTGTATACGAGGGACTATTAATCAGCTGCCCGCTCATAATGAAGTTCACGTGCTACGTGACGCCAAAAATGCGCATAAAGAGTGTTTTTCACACTCGTCGCTTGGCTTATAGATGGCGCTGACTGTCACTCCTACTTCTAAATTCACATATAAACCCAAAAAAGTGGATGGAGGGAAGACCGCTGTGATACCTGAGTGGTTAGAGCATCGAACGCGTTATTCGAAGGTCGTAGGTTCGATTCCTGCTCACGGCTGGTTATTTTTCATCCACTTTATTTCTTCTTATTTACATTCCACTTGGTTCTAATAACTTCCCTGTACATTCCTTAGCATTACTGTCTGTTAGATCTCATTAATATTGCGTTTAAACACGGAAAAACGAGCCCTTAGGTATACACTTCTTTCCTTATTTCATTAACGAGGGTCTCGTACTGGCAGACTTGATGTCATTAGGTTGTATACGAGGTACTATTAATTAGCTGCCCGCTCATAATAAGTTCACGTGCTACGTGACTGCCAAACTTGCGCATAAAAGAGTGTTTTCACACTCGTCGCTTAGCTTACAGATGGCGCTGACTGTCACTCCTACTTCTAAATCCACATATAAACCCAAAAAGTGGATGGAGGGAAGGCCGCTGTGGTAGCTCAGTGGTTAGAGCATCGAACGCGTTATTCGAAGGTCGTAGGTTTGATTCCTGCTCACGGCCTGGTTATATTTTATCCACTTTTCTTTCTTCTTATTTACATTCCATTGGTTCTAATGACTTCCCCTGTACCATTCTTAGTATTACTGTCTGTTAGATCTCATTAATATTGCGTTAAAACAAGAAAAAACGAGCCCTTAGGTATACAATTCTTCCTTATTTCATTAACGAGGGTCTCGTACTAGCAGACTTGGTGTCATTAGGTTGTATACGAGGGACTATTAATCAGCTGCCCGCTCATAATAAGTTCACGTGCTACGTTACGCCAAAACATGCGCATAAAAGAGTGTTTTTACACTCGTCGCTTGGCTTATAGATGGCGCTGACTGTCACTGCTACTTCTAAATTCACATATAAACCCAAAAAAGTGGATGGAGGGAAGGCAGCTGTGGTAGCTCAGTGGTTAGAGCATCGACCGCGTTATTCGAAGGTCGTAGGTTTGATTCCTGCTCACGTCCTGGTTATATTTTTATCCACTTTTCTTTCTTCTTATTTACATTCCACTGGTTCTAATAACTTCCCCTGTACATTTTCTTAGCTATTACTGTCTGTTAGATCTCATTAATATTGCGTTTAAAACACGTAAAAAACGAGCCCTTAGGTATACAACTTCTTTCCATTATTCATTTAACGAGGGTCTCGTTACTAGGCAGACTTGGTGTCATTAGGTTGTATACGAGGGACTATTAATCAGCTGCCCGCTCATAATAAGTTCACGTGCTACGTTACGCCAAACATGCGCATAAAAGAGTGTTTTACACTCGTCGCTTGGCTTATAGATGGGCGCTGACTGTCACTCCTACCTCTTAAATTCAATATAAACCCAAAAAGTGGATTGGAGGGAAGGCAGCTGTGGTAGCTCAGTGGTTAGAGCATCGAACGCGTATTCGAAAGGTCGTAGGTTGATTCCTGCTCACGGCTGGTTATTTTTTCATCCACTTTTCTTTCTTCTTATTTACATTCCACTGGTCTAATAACTTCCCTGTACATTCCTTAGCAATTACTGTCTGTTATATCCATTATTATTGCGTTAAAAACCCGGAAAAATGAGCCCTTAAGGTATACACTTCTTTCCCTTATTCATTAACGAGGAGTCTCGTACTGGCAGACTTGGGTGTCATTAGGTGTGTATACGAGGACTATTAATCAGCTGCCCGCTCAAATAAGTTCACAAGTGCTACGTTACGCCAAAAATGCGCAATAAAAGAGTGTTTTTCATTCACTCGTCGCTTGGTTTATCAGATGGCGCTTACTGTCACTCCTACCTCTAAATTCCCATATAAAACCCGAAAAAAGTGGTATCGGTCCGGGCCGGCCGCCTGTGGTCAGCTCCGTGGTTTAGACGCCTCGACCCGCGTTCTTCGAAGAGTCGTAGGTTGGATCTCCTGCTCACGGCGCGGTTATTATTTGTCATCCACGTTTTCTTGTCTTCCTATTTACATTCCACTTGGTTCTAATAACTTCCCCTGTACTATTCTTTAGCCTTACTGTCTGTTAGATCTCATTAATATTGCGTTTAAAACACGGAAAAACGAGCCCTTAGGTATACACTTCTTTTCCCTTATTTCATTAAACGAGGGTCTCGTACTGGCAGACTTGGTGTCATAGGTTGTATACGAGGAGACTATTAATCAGCTGGCCCACTCATAATAGTTCACGTGTACGTGACGCCCAACATGCGCATAAAAGCGTGTTTTTTTCAACTCGTCGCTTGGCTTATAGATGGCGCTTGACTGTCACTCCTACTTCTAAATCACATATAAACCCAAAAAAGTGGATGGAGGGAAGGACGCCGCTGTGTAGCCTCAGTGGTCCTTATAGCATAGGAACGCGTTATTCGAAGGTCGTAGGTTCGATTCCTGCTCACGCTGGTTATTTTTTCATCCACTTTTCTTTCTTCTTATTACATTCCACTGGTTCTAATAACTTCCCCTGTACATTCTTAGCATTACTGTCTGTTAGATCTCATTAATATTGCGTTAAAAACACGGAAAAACGAGCCCTTAGGTATACACTTCTTTCCCTTATTTCATTTAACGAGGGTCTCGTACTGGCAGACTTGGTGTCATAGGTTGTATACGAGGGACTACTAATCAGCTGCCCGCTCATAATAAGTTCACGTGCTACGTGACGCCAAAACATGCGCATAAAAGAGTGCTTTTCACACTCGTCGCTTGGCCTATAGATGGCGCTGACTGTCACTCCTACTTCTAATTTCACATATAAACCCAAAAAAGTGGATGGAGGGAAGGCAGCGTGTGTAGCTCAGTGGTTAGAGCATCGAACGCGTCATTCGAAGGTCGTAGGTTCATTCCTGCTCACGCTGGTATTTTTTCATCCACATTTTCTTTCTTCTTATTTACATTCCACTGGTTCTAATACTTCCCTCTGTACATCCTTAGCATTACTGTCTGTTAGATCTCATTATATTGCGTTAAAACACGGAAAAACGAGCCCTTAGGTATACACTTCTTTCCCTTATTTCATTAAACGAGGGTTCGTACTGCAGACTTGGTGTCATTAGGTTGTATACGAGGGACTATTAATCAGCTGCCTGCTCATAATTAAGTTCACGTGCTACGTGACGCCGAAAATGCGCATAAAGAGTGTTTTTCACACTCGTCGCTTGGCTATAGATGGCCGCGACTGTCACTCCTACTCTAAATTCACATATAAACCCAAAAAAAGTGGAATGGAGGGAAGGCTGCTTGTGTAGCCAGTGGTGGTTATAGAGCATCGAGCCGCGGTATCGAAAGGTACGTAGGTTCGAGTCCTGCCTCACGGCTTGGTTATTTTTTTCATCCACTTTTCTTTCTTCTTATTTACATTCCACTGGTTCTAATAAACTTCCCCTGTACATTCCTTAGCATACTGTCTGTTAGATCTCATTATATTGCGTTACAACACGGAAAAATGCGCCCTTAGTTATAACCACGTCTTTTCCTTATTTCAATAAACGAGGGGCTCGGTACTGGCAGACTTTGGTGTCATTAGGTTGTATACGAAGGGGAACTATAAATCAGCTGCCCGCTCATAATAAGTTCACGTGCTTACGTGACTGCCAAACTGCGCATAAAGAGTGTTTTCACACTCGTCGCTTGGCTTATAGATGGCGCTGACTGTCACTCCTACTTCTAAATTCACATATAAACCCAAAAAAGTGGATGGAGGGAAGGCCTCTGTGGTAGCTCAGTGGTTAGAGCATCGAACGCGTTATTCGAAGGTCGTAGGTTCGATTCCTGCTCACGGCTGGTTATTTTTCATCCACTTTTCTTTCTTCCTATTTACATTCAATTGGTTCTAATAACTTCCCCTGTATATTCCTAGCCTTACTGTCTGTTAGATCTCATTATTATTGCGTTAAAACACGGAAAAACGAGCCCTTAGGTATACACTTCTTTCCTTTATTTCATTAAACAGGGTCTCGTACTGGCAGACTTGGTGTCATTAGGTTGTACAGAGACTATTAATCAGCTGCCCGCTCATAATAAGTTCACGTGCTACGTGACGCCAAACATGCGCATAAAAGAGTGTTTTCACACTCGTCGCTTGGCTTATAGATGGCGCTGACTGTCACTCCTACTTCTAAATTCACATATAAACCCAAAAAAAGTGGATGGAGGGAAGGCCGCTGTGGTAGCTCAGTGGTTAGAGCATCGAACGCGTTATTCGAAGGTCGTAGGTTCGATTCCTGCTCACGGCTGGTTATTTTTTCATCCCTTTTCTTTTTCTTCCTATTTACAATTCATTGGTTCTAACTAACTTCCCCTGTACATTCTTTAGCTTACTGTCTGTTAGATCTCAT